>OX578138.1:21174681-21875306 GCA_951213105.1 Amaurobius ferox | reverse complement strand
TCTCAAAAGCCATTGCGTCCCACTTGTGGGTCACGGCCCATAGTTTAAGAACCTCTCTTTTAGCTATATACGAAGCTGGAACGGACGGATAATTACGTGCATTATAAAAGCAAAACCGATCAAGGGATGCTGTTATCCGCAATGAGTGCACAATTCTAACTTAAAACGTCCTCTGTAAGCGGGTTCTGAGCACAGGAACATGAAGAAGCTTTCACATACAGATTTCAGTCTGAAGATAGTATACACGCAATCATCTCTGTCGTTTTCAGTATTTCCACTTCCTCTCCCGGCGTTTTTGAAAGATAAAAAGTGCAAAACTATTATCTCAGCTTTTGACTTTGTTACTGATTCCTAAATTTGTCTTCAGAATCTTGAAGTTGAGTCTCTATAACATTCGTGGTAAAAGAGATGCATCAGTAAATCCGTTTCTGTTTTTTTTTAATATCTTGGAAAATTTTGTTTTAAGAAATTAATTTCAAACTTTGTAATTGTAAGTATACATGTCGAGGATGAATAAGATCCTTATGCTTTTCATTGCTGCATCAATGGGATATGGTTTTGCATGTTCATGAAATAAAGGTTTAGGGATTCATTTTGTTGCTAGTTTTAATTTTAGGGATCACATTTCTACTATTACTAAGAAGGCCTATAATTATTCTCAGCATCATTTGTCGGGAAACATGGTATTTTTTTCAGATATTAAATGTATTATTATACTTTGTAATTCATTAGTTAGATCTGTACTTAAGTATGGTTCGATTATTTGGGATATCTATTATAACGCTAATTGCTTGGCAAGATTCAAAATAAGTTTCTTATTTATATCTGTTTTAATTAACTGGCTCAACTTTACTTTCTTATACCAGAATCCATTTTTAGTAACTATTTCTTTTTTCAAATTTTACAAAAAAATTGAAAAATCAGTATTGGGAATCAAAATGATTACAATTATAGTTTTTATCCTTCACTTTAAAGGACTTGAAAAAAATCTTTCGATCGATATCATACTTAAATATACTTGCCTCCGAGGGGGCTAATGACGCCAAGAATGAAAAAAATTATGTCGCGGTTAATTTTTACAACAGTGATAGAAACTAATTAAATCTTCATGATCATTGAGCATTAAATAAATTAAAAATGAATTGAGCATTAAATAACCCCTTTAGTGCATGTTTATGTTCAATTTTGTTCTATGCTGCCGTATAAAAAACACATAAATCAACGCAATCAAACCTAAGAGTTCCATAAATGAACCAAGGGCCACATTTGAGTCAGTTAGGTATCGCGGCCCACACATACAAATACGCACTAAAAAGGTCCATATACGAAAGCTGACAACAGACACTACTTTTACTGCATTATAATGACGCCTAAATCGGCTTACTTTATCTGCCTTCTTCGAAGCTTTTACATTCTCCGCTAGAGTCTCTGCCATTCCTTTCTTTTCAATTGGGCAGAGTCACTTTACTTTAGATAGACATAACGTTTATGGACCTTTACCTACAAAAGTTATTTGAGTGCTTAACCTTTGCTTACGGGTGATACAGCGTTAACCGCAAACGAAGAACCTCTAAAAAACAGGTATTTGACATATCCTATCCCAAATAGTTGGATCCCCCTTTGCAGACATTGGGACGCCAATGCCTGCAAAGGGGGATCGAACTGTTTGGGATAGGGTATGTGAAATACATGTCTTTTTGAGAGGTTCTTCGTTTGTGATGGACGCTGTCCCACCGTAAGCAAAATGTTAAGGACTTTTCTATGAACCCTATAAAAACAGCGAAATTCTATTGAAATTTTCTTCAAAAATAAATAATAAAAACTATCAAGAAGTGATCTACTCAATAGGAACTGCAAGGATATAAATATGACTACTTTGGAGACGATTTTTGCCCACATTTTCAATACTTGTTTGGTTATGGGTGCGTCATATGAATTTACGAGTATGTCCACAAGAGCAACTTTAGATTTTTCTCAATTTGCTTTTTTCAACACATGGAAATCACTTTAAATTTATTCTCAAGCCCCTTCACATAAAGGAAAGGACGAACTCGTTTGCATAAACAGACTTATTTGCATAAACATATAACTTTTTCATTACTTTCATTCACAACAATCTCGATGATCCTGAACTCAACCCAATGACGATAGAAACAGAGGGAAACATCATTTTCTCGGTTGAAATCAAAAGCAAGAAACAAGCAATAAAATCAATCCAATCTGACTCCCAAGATTTCCTTCAGTTGAATAAAATACAGTCTTCCCAGAAAATATATTTTTTCCTCCTGAACGATACATATTATTTCAGCTTGATTTACGAAAAACTTTGTTTAGAGAAGTGCTTATGGTGCCACAAAAAAAGGTCATTTATTTCTGATTGGATTTTCTAAATCATTTACAGAGTATTTGGAAAAATGGATTGATTTTTTCGTGGAGATTATATTAACTCTTTGGTACTTATTATGCCGCCCGCGTCTATACTGAAACGTATTGCTAATATCTATATAATATGCACCGAAGTAATTGACTGTGAATGAGTGGGTGAAGGGGTGATGTATCAAAATGATCGAGTACTTCCACTAGAGTTGCAATCTTGGTTTTGGTATCATCAATCCGTCTCAGCATCGCGACCAAAGGGAAAAAACTAAAATTTCAAAATTTCGTTTGAGAGGTGACGGTTGCAATGGAATAATAAAAGATATATACTCAAAACCACTTTGCTTAATTATCGAGTATTTCCACTGTAGGTAGAATTTTGGTTTTAGTCTCATTCGATCTGTCTGAGCTTCCAGGTGAACGAAAGAAAATCGAAAACTTCGAAAATTCGATGTAGAGGAATCATCGAAACATTCAAAACCGCTTTCCAAAAAGACGAACACTTCCACTCAAGTCATCAGAATCCCTGTTTTTATCTCATTCGATCTGTCTTAGCTTCCAGACCAACTGAAAAGTTAAAAAATTTTGAAAATTTGAATAAAAAGTAATGACACAAAAGAATTTTTACAAAAAAAAGTTACACCACGTTACCTCTCAAAAATGTGTGACATTTCATTGCCAGGACTAAGTTTGAAATGGTTTTACATATTCAGAAATGTTATGTATATGTGTGTACTCACATGTGTAGGCGTCGCATGTGTGTTTAGTGTGTAGGTGTCGCATGTGTGTTTAGTGTGTAGGTGTCACATTTGCTGACCACTAGCCATTGAGAACGCCAGAAATATGGTTGAAATATCTAGAAAATATATATTTATATTTTACAATACTAGGGGTTCTATCCCTGCTCGCTACGCTCGCCAAATCCTTGAAGCTCTTTACGCTTTTTACAAATTAACTATTACTAATAGCCATTATTAATTCATTAAAATTGTTATTATCACAGAAGAGGAAAAACTGTCTCTAACTCAAGAAGTAAAGTACACTTTGTGCAAAGGATAAGAAACTTGAGCAACGTATGTAAGCACAAATAACACAATAATTCAACATACAGCTGGTTTAAGGAATCGCTGGTTCTTCTTGCCAATGCAAGAAAAATATCAACCCGAAGTCCAAAAGAGGAGTAATGATTCTATTCCTCTTTTAGACTTTTCTCTCTTTTATACCTTTCCTCTTTTTTTGTTGGTTCTCTAGCACTAAAGAAGGTAATCCAGCTTATCCTCGACATTGTATGTTGCGTTATTGTGTTATTTGTTAAGTACACTCAAGTGCCGAAAGTCATGGGATACCTCTCTAATATCGTGTTGGACCTCCTTTAGTTCGGCGAAGTGCAGGAACTCCACGTAGCATGGACTCAACTAGCCGACGGAAATCTCCAGGAAAAATGTGCAGCCATGCTGTCTCGATAGTAGCCCATAACTGCTTGATTATGGTAGGTGTTGGAATTTAGGCACAAATGGCTCTTTCGATCCTATCCCAGATATTCTCCAAAGGGTTCATGTCTGGCGACCTAGGTGTCCAAATCGTGTATTGGAATTATCCAGAATGCTCCTCAAAACAATCGCGAGCAATATAGGCCCAATGGCAAGGAGCATTATCATTCTGAAACATCCCATTGTAATTGGGGCACGTAAAGTCCATAAACGGCTGCAAATGGTCACTAAGCAGCTGAACGTAGCGATTTCCTGGCAATGGCCGGTTCAATATGACCAGAAGACCCGATCCATGCAAAGTAAACACTCCCCATACCATTATGAAACAACCACTATCTTGGACAGTGCCTTGTTGACAAGTTGGATCCTTAGGCTTTTGGAATTTGCACCACACTTGAACGCGACCATCAGCTCATACCAACTGTAAAAGTAACTCACCGGACCACGCTACCGTCTTCCAATCATCTAAGTTCCATTGAATGTGTTCGCGAGCCCAGGTGATGCGCTGAAGCCGATGATGTGCTGTGAGTAAAGGTACTCGAGTCGGTTTTCTGCTGCCATATCACATCAACGCCAAATTTCTCTGCACAGACCTCACAGATACGCTTCTAGTGCGTCCCTCATTGAATAGGGTAGTCAGTTGACGCAATGTCGTTCGTCTGTTAGCACTGACGCTTCTGCTCAGACGTCGCTGGTCTCAATCATTCAGCAGACGCGGCCGCCCACTGCGTTGCCCCTTGTGGGAGGTAATACGTTCCATGACTCTTGATACACCCTTGACAGTGTCCGGCGAGAAATCTTCAAAGTCTCAACAACTTCCGAAAGGCTATACCCCATGCGTCGAGCTCCAACTATCATTCCACGTTCAAACTCTGTTAATTCCCGTCGGGTAGCCATTATCACGTTATTTAACGTTTCAAAATACATTCAAGAGTCCAACAGACAACATTGGCCACCATTTGACTCTTCATACCATTTTAACGCGATGCGAGAGCCACTTGCATATTTGCATCCTGCTATCCCCTGAATTTGGCACTTGAATGTTTTCAGTCACATTTCATCGCCGTTTCATTTTCATTACTTGGTTCCTAAATATAGTCCATATATTAAAATATTTTGATAATTATTTCATCCATTTGACGTCATTTTTACTTTTCTTATATAAGTAGTATAATGTATAAGGAAAGTAGTGTGATGGGGTCGAAAATTCGAGTTTTCGACGAACGAGCACGTTTCAAGCAACCCCTGAACACGAATCAAAGATTTTTAAGGTGATGTAGGTGTGTGTGTGTGTCAGCGGGTCTGTGAAGACGATATCTCACGAACAAATGGAGCGATTCGAATGAAATTTGGTACAAAAATTACAATCCGTGAATACTAGAAGCCTATTGTTTTTAAACGCAATCGAATGTTCAGAAACTCCCTAAATGTTCGAGTGAAATTTTGAAAAAATTATCAAAAAATCAAAACCTTTAATAAAGTTCAAAAAGCCATTATTTATTTATTTTTCTCTAGAACGCTAGCCTGAACCGTTTTCGAGATATTGCACATTTTTCAAATAAATTTATCCAAAAATCACATACATTAAAATCAAAAATATTAACAATTGCGAAATATGTTTACTTTTCATATGTAATATCATGCGATAAATTGGGTGACATCATTCTCGTAGATCTAGCTCGTTCCGTTCATGAGAAAAGATACTTTGAGTAATACTTTTGTATTTGAATGCCAATAGTCATTTGCTGCTGAAGCATAACTTACTTCTGAAAGAATAACTTACTTCTCCGTCCATAACGCTTAGTGAGATTTTGGAGACGAATTTGGCGAAATATTGCCAACTTAGCGACTTTTCTAAATGTTGCCAAATTAACGAAAATATCGCCAAGTTGATACAAATGACGCTAAATCAATGAAAATGACGACTAATTGACGAAAATTCAATATTTTGGGAAGTATAGAAGTATCTTCTACAAGAATAACCGCTCGTAACGTTTGGTAAAATTGTGGTGACGAATTTGTCGGAATATCTCCAACTTGCTGACTTTTAAAAATTTCCAAATTGACGAAAACGTCACAAAATTGATAGAAATTCTCCAAATTGATGAAACCGACGCTAAATCAATGAAATGACGACTCACTGGTGACAGTTCAGTGTCTTGGAAAGAACATGAGAGTAGACTATAAGAATAACCCATTTCTCCATCCGTCCGTCCTTAATGTTTGGCGAGAAATTTAGCGGGACGTCACCAACTTGACGATTATTTTAAATGTTGCCAAAGTGACAAAAATGTCGACAAATTGATAAAAATGACGCCAAATGGGGAGTAATGTTTCGCAAAATCTGATTTCCGTCATATGACGGGCATACCTTCTAGTTTAAAAGAAATGCTCTTCTCTCCGTTTGTCTGTAACACTTGATGATGCAATTTGGCGAACATGGCGAATAATCCAGCAAATTATCGCCAACTTGGTGATATTTCGCCCTAGATTGACGAAAATGTCGTCAAAATTGCAGAAATTAGGCTAAATTATTGAAAATAACGCCTAATTGAATTAAATATTAAAATATTTTAATAAATGGACTATATCTCTTACTGAGGACGCTATCCATATTGATAATTGTTTATTTAGAGTTGCGCGAAATATCAGTTAATTGGATATTTTGAAAAAGTTTTACATGTTGTCATCCGAAAAATTGCCAAATGTACAATTAATTCAACGATAAAAGCATAGTACCGTGGATCTTGTGCCGATTATTAATTTTGTTGATTAAAATTAATATTGTCAAAAATGCATTTTACATTAAATTAATTATTTATTAGTATATTAATTATACATGTAATCTGTTCTAAAACTTACTGCTGTGTACATTGCGTTGGTGGCCGCAAAACCCACCTATTTCTGTGCTTAACGGGATACTAAGTTAACAAACTAAAAATTAAGGTTAATAGTAAAGGAACAAACATTTATTTATCACATACTCAATTTACACTCTTTAGTTTTACAAATTAAATAATTATCACAATAGTGGAATACAATCTCAATGGTAGTTCGGGGGGTGTAATGCCAGATGAATTGATAGTTGGTTGGAGCACGTGGTGGGATGCATTAATTAGCTTTTCCTTAAAACACAAATTTAGACAAAGAGGTTATCCTCATATAGTTTAATTGTACGGTACCTGATCTTCTTTCATATTACTTGAGTAACACCGATGCTTTGTCACACTTTACACTTGCAATACCAAATGAACATGAGCTCTCCTTCGAATTCCTATATCAGAGACGCACACACAACTCTTAACTCTGCTACCGTCGCTTCTTCTTGACTAGTCTAACTCCAACAGCCTGCCTTGACCAATTCTGACTCCCACTTCGAGCAACTCTCACTTATATCCCTTTTTCGGTCGGCGGTCCACGTGCTGAAATGTAGAGCTGAGGGCTAATCCGTAGACATGGCGTCGCCGTCTCGGTTGCCGCCAAACGGCTTAGCGTGGTATGTAAGCATGGGCGTGGTATGTAAGATATGGGGCCACCTGTATATTATCGCCCATCTGCTTAGCGTGGGGATAATCCGCCCGCATTCCTGGTTCCATTATTTTTTAATCCTTCCAAATATTTATTACTTTACATTTCTGGCATTACATTCTCACCCCCCCCCCCCCCCGCGAAAAAAAAAGTCCAAAAGTTACTCTCCCACAGTTTCACCCCAGTGGTAAGAAATTAAGTTCACAATGGTTCCTCGCAAACACATAAGTTCATCCATCGTGAGAAAGGCTGAGTTCCACTTTTTCGCCTCGTACAACTCATAGCTTTGATAGTTCTTTGTAGTTTCTTGATAGTTCCCTGTCAAGTTAGTCCATTATTCATAATTGACATAATGTACCATAAATTACATGAGGATTACCAACATTCACATTATTATTAAATTGTAAATTTTGATATATATTATTTGCAATGCATAATTTTCATTTCTCCTTTTACATAATTATTTACATACGACATATCATTACATAACAGCATTCATTACTTTATTATTATTATACCTTTTCTTGTTATCATTTCATTTTGTAACATATTGTAGTAGTGCAACTATCAACTTCCGATTCTTGGTTATGGTTGAATTCCATACCACCATATTATTTATAAATTACTTTGTTATTTCACTTTTTTTTTTTTTTTGAACTTGCCATATATGTAATGTCAGAAATACATAACATACTTTTTGAAATATACTTATATCCACAATTTAAAACATAAAAACATATACATATACACTCAATTATCACTTTCTATTTATGACATTAATTACAAACTTTTTACATATTTTTCATATTCTTTGTTTTATGAAATTACTATTTACAACAATTCGAGGGCGAAAATTATACCCTCTGGCATTATAACAAACCTCATCATCATTTCTATTATTTTCACAGTTTAATTGCTTTTCTTTAGTGACCTTCCCTTCCTTAATTTGACTTTGATCATTATTTCTAATCACTTTCTCATTTTGATTTTTTTCTTTGTCCTGTGTGTGTGTGTGGTTTGATTCGCTTTCGTCACTATCTTTCAAATATTGTTTTCGCTCCGCTGCCATGTATAGTTTATTTATGTGCACTTTATAAGTTTTATTTTCATCACTTTTAAGACATATTATAACATTATTATTTCGGACTAATTTCGTAATTCTAAATGGTCCATCATATCGATCCTCTAATACCCTTGGTTTTAGGAACTTTTTTAGGTACACTGTCGCTCCTATAAATATATCGTTTTTTCTCACTATTTTATATTTCTTTATTTGTTTGTCATTTATCAGCTTTTGTTGTTCCGATGCGTCTTTCACGACTTTATCTATATTTTTTAAATGCTGTGCCACATAATTTTTATAATTATTTACATCACTATACATTATATCTATTTCTTCCTTACTTGGTATGTTTGTTTGTTTAATATTTTCAAATGGCAATGATAAATCTCTAAGATAGAACAGGAATGAAGGCTCAAATCCTGTATTACTGTTAATAGTGTTATTCACATAAAACTTAAACCATTTTAAAGATTCATCCCATTCAAACGTAGTCTTTGACAAACACATTATACATTGTTTCATGTCTCTGTGTATTCTTTCACAACGACCTAAAGAACTTGGGAAATAAACCGAACTGTATCGCCTTTCAATATTTAATGCATTTGTAAAATCTATGTATTCTTTACTTTTAAAAATTTGAGCATTATCGCTTTGAATAATAATTGGAACTCCATAAGTTGTCACGAAGTTCGTTAGCTTATTCACTATTGTTTTAGCAGTAATGTCTCTGACTGCATAGGCCTCAAAGTATCGTGAAAACATGTCTACAATTGTAATTACAAAATTATTTCCTCCATTACTGCGCGGTAGTTTTCCTACGCAATCCAGTTGTAAATATATTCCTGGTTTTAATATTTCTGGCATAGCCTGAAGTCTGGCTGGTGGTATATTTTTGTGTTTTACTAATAAGCATTGTTTACAAGACTTACAAAAATTTTCCACGTCTTGGAAAGCCCCTATCCAAAAATATTTTCTTGAAAGTAATTGGTATGTCTTTTTTACTCCGAAATGAGGGAAATGTGCTATCTCTATTATCTTTCCCTTTAGCGAGTGCGGTATTACAATCTTATTCTCATTTATTTTCCTATACGTTTGTCTTTTATTTTCCTTCTTTACCATTAACAGTTTATTTTGGCTATCAATGTAGTATACCTTGTTATTGTGATATCGGTTTCTTCCTTTTTGTAATTCCTCTCTAATTTTACTTAATTTTTCATCTACCATTTGTTGCTCTAATATTTTCTCCACATTTATTTCATCATTTTTAATTAAAGTATTTACATATTTGATTTGGTTATCATTGTCAAATACATATCTCGAGCAATAATCACTTGCGTTATTTTCACCTTTTTGATATTTGAATTTAAAATCATACTGACTTATGTCAATTAGCCACCTCGATATGATATTTGGCATTTTATCTAATTTTATGTGGTACATAAGGGATTTTGCGTCACTCAGCAAGGTGAAACTCCTTCCGAACAGATATTCTCTGAAGTGTTGTAAGGATGCGTGTATAGCTAGCAATTCTAGCTTTATTGCAGGATAACGCTTCTCTGCCGGGTTCACAGGTCTTGAATAAAATTCAATAACATGATCGACTCCATTTACCCTTTGCATCAAAATACTACTAATTCCCTTACCTGAGCCATCCGTAGTTAAGACAAACGGGTTTACTTCATCAGGCTGTCTTACAACTGGTTCTTTAAAAATTGCATTTTTTAATTTTTCAAAAGCTTTTCTACATTCATTATTCCACTCGAACCTAACATTCTTTTTTGTCAAATTTACCAACGGTTCTGCAATTTGTGCATAATTTTTTATCAGACCTCTAAAATAGTTTGTTGTCCCAAGAAAGCTTTTTACTTGTTTAACCGTTTGGGGTTGTTTGAAATTTTGCACTTTTGCACAGTTTTTTATTGATGGGCTTATACCATTCGCATTTACTTTATATCCTAAAAATTCAATTTGCGATTTGCATATCTGTAACTTCGCCGGGTCGAGTGTTAAATTATTTTCTTTCAATCTTTGGAAAACAATTTTGATTTTCTCTAACATTTCGTCGTTATTTTGTGCGCATATGACTAAGTCATCTAAGTAAAAGTATATTTTTAACTCTGATAGATCTCCTAACACTTTGTTCATTAAAAGTTGAAAATATGCTCCTGAGTTTTTAAGACCAAACGGAATTCTTTTAGGATTAAAATTTCCCATAAAAGTTGTGAACGTTAAGGCCTTTCTATCTTGTTTTCTTAGTTCGATCTGAAAAAACGCCGCCTTCAAATCCATAACTGTATAAATTTTACTACCAGCGATATTTTGTAATATATCCTTCACCTTTGGTAAGTTTATTGGCAAAAGTGGTAAATACGCGTTTATGGCCCTATAATCAATAGCAAGTCTATATTTAGGTTCTTCATTTGGTTTACTTGGTTTCTTTACAAGAATAATGGGACTAGCGTACGTGCTTTGTGAACTTTCAATAATGTCATTTTCCAATAATTCCCTAATTTCTTTTTGCGCAATTTCTCGTACTGCTCTCGGAATTGGGTATGGTCGACTCTGAATAGGATAATTGTGCATAAGTTCGATTTTCGGTACTATTGCTGATGTTTTACCTAGGGTAGCATATGACTTTGAAAAAACCTCTGTATTGGTCATCATTAATGCAATAACTTTATTTCTATCTTCCTTATTTAAGTGCTGTACTTGAAAATCGTCTGGAGATATTTCTTTCTTTCTTAATTCCCGAATTTGTTGATAATCTGTTTTATTTAAATTTTGAATATTATTAATTTCCAACGTGGGTTTAATGCTTTTATTTTTTGTATCAACAATTTCGATTTGTTCTGTTATTATACCCACGTTCATATTTTTATTAAGTGTAATTTGGCAATTTTTTTCATTGTATAACAACATTCTAATCTTATTTTTATTTTCTATACTTTGGATCGCTTCATCCGTGATTAATGTTCTTGCCATTTTTATTGGAGAAAATAAAACATCCTGTCCCTCATTTAATTCCTGTGACAAAATCAATTGGACTATTTCTGACTCCCCTGGCTTTAATGTTATTTTTCTTTTCAATTTAGCGAAAATCTGCTTTTCCTCTTTCTTTTTAACATTCTTATTCTTATTACTTTCATTAGAACTTGGTAACCATTTTTCATCATTTACATTATAGCGAGTGCTACAATTTTGCATATTAGAGTTTTTTCTATCGTTATCGCTTTCATTATCCTCGCTTATTCTACCTTCATTCTCATTATTGAATTCATTACAACAATTATTTATTTCCTCATATTCGTCGTCATCATTATCATCGCTTATTCTATCTTCATTCTCATTATTGGATTCATTATAACAACTATTTATTTCCTCATATTCGTCGTCATCAGTATTATAATTTTCATAATTACTATTATATCTATTTTCATCGCGAATTCCCTGGCTTTGTGGTTTTTGTTTTGAATTCTGTATTGGGTTTGTATTTTCACTTTTATACAATTTAATCGCAGTATTCCCAAATTGTACTTCGTTATCTTTTGTATTTAAAATTGCTTTATGTGAGGATAAAAAGTCGTAGCCTAAAAGCATTTTATATTGCCCCTGAAAGTTCTGTTTTGTCACGAAAAAATAATTTTTGCATGCCTTTTCCCCAATTCTAAATGAAAATTGAATGCAATTTAAAAATTCTATATTTTCTTTAGTAAACGTCTGAAGTATTACTCTTCTGGTTATGTATTTTATTTTTACATTTCTATTCTGGTTTAGTTTTTGAAATGTTTCCAAATCTATAATACTAACTTGAGCCCCACTATCAATTACACTTATTATTTTTATTCCTTTGCAATCTATTTCTACCATCGGTAATTGTGGGCTAGATACGTTTTCACATTCGCTTGAAAGGATACTTTTGGTATCATATTTTGCTTTATCATTATTTTCATAATATTGTCCTTTCTTCAAATTTGTATAGTTTTGCCAGTCATCTTCATTTTTGTTATTTCTATATGTTTGTGAACCGAATTTATTTATTTCTCTGGAATTTGTACGATTCGTTCCTTGGTCCCAAATTCCAGCTCTTAGTTTAAATTACTATTATTATTGTTTCTCTCATATGTGTTTGATCTTATATTTCTTCCGTTGCGCCCCCTAAAATTTCCTCTTATACTTTGCCTCTCCCTATTTTCTACGTTGGTTTCTAATTGATCGTAATAATTTCTTTGATCATTATTATTTCCTTGATATTCCCTATTATTTCTATTATATCCTCCTCGTTCAAAATTTCTGAGATTTTCGTTTCTGTTTCCTCTGATATAATTTGTTTGCTCCAACCCATATTGCTGATAATTCATTCGTTTGGGATTCCTTGCAAATGCAGTATTACACTCATTGTACCAGCAATCTGAGAAATAATGTCCATTTTTTCCGCACCCTATGCAAAAAACAGCTCGTTCCATGGATTGATTTGGTATATTTTGCAATTTTAATTTATTAATTTCTAAAGTCAAATCTTGAACCTGTGTTGTAAGTAACATTTCTTTCAGTTCGTTATGTGATTCTTCTGGAGTCCTATCATTAAGAATTATTTCAAACAGTTCGGCATCTTTTATGGCATCTTCAAACCGCTGCGGATCTTTTTTCTTCACTTCAATTGCCAAATCAGGGCGTAATGCGCTAATGAATTTTCCCAACATTATTTTATTGGTTATTTTCTCTACCTCTCCATCTGTTGTATCCTTAAGGTTCAAAAATTTACGCGCTGCGTTTTTTATTTTTAGCACAAGCTCGTCCACTGACATATCAGGCGTTTGTTTTATTTTATTGAAAGCGTCCTGTTCTTGCGTTATCGTTATTCTGTTTGAAAATTTATTTATTAGTAATATTTTTATTTTATCAAACTCCTTTTCGTTTTGTAATTCAGGGTTTTGAATTAAAAACTGCATAGCCTTATCTTTTAATCTGGTTTTAATGATAGCCACTTTATGCTCTTCCTTCCAACTTGCTAACTCCGCTAATTCATCAAATTGTTTTATAAAGAAATTTATATCTTCCTCCTTACTCCCACTAAATAATGGCAGGATCTGCATTACTGGAATATCCATATTTTTATTATTTCTATCCAATTTACTATAATTTTTATTTGATATTTTTGAATCTTCTTTCAAACTTGAACTCCTTGTTATAATTGAACTTTTCACCACTTTTTTAACTGGTCCCATTCCTATATCCCATTTTTCTAATTATACCTTCGATCTCATTTAGAAGAACCATTTTTTCCATTTCATTGATAAAACTTTACATAATCATACATATAACATAAGGAGAAATGAGAATTGTGCACAATATTTTCACAATCATCTATGTCGCCACCAGTTGTCCAACCTTATCAATATTTATTTTTTATTATTATTATTCCTTTTATTTTTATTAATTTCATAAATCCTTATTTTATTCCCGTTACTGCTAAAGTCACGAGCACCAAATGTGCCGATTATTAATTTTGTTGATTAAAATTAATATTGTCAAAAATGCATTTTACATTAAATTAATTATTTATTAGTATATTAATTATACATGTAATCTGTTCTAAAACTTACTGCTGTGTACATTGCGTTGGTGGCCGCAAAACCCACCTATTTCTGTGCCTAACGGGATACTAAGTTAACAAACTAAAAATTAAGGTTAATAGTAAAGGAACAAACATTTATTTATCACATACTCAATTTACACTCTTTAGTTTTACAAATTAAATAATTATCACAATAGTGGAATACAATCTCAATGGTAGTTCGGGGGGTGTAATGCCAGATGAATTGATAGTTGGTTGGAGCACGTGGTGGGATGCATTAATTAGCTTTTCCTTAAAACACAAATTTAGACAAAGAGGTTATCCTCATATAGTTTAATTGTACGGTACCTGATCTTCTCTCATATTACTTGGGTAACACCGATGCTTTGTCACACTTTACACTTGCAATACCAGATGAACATGAGCTCTCCTTCGAATTCCTATATCAGAGACGCACACACAACTCTTAACTCTGCTACCGTCGCTTCTTCTTGACTAGTCTAACTCCAACAGCCTGCCTTGACCAATTCTGACTCCCACTTCGAGCAACTCTCACTTATATCCCTTTTTCGGTCGGCGGTCCACGTGCTGAAATGTAGAGCTGAGGGCTAATCCGTAGACATGGCGTCGCCGTCTCGGTTGCCGCCAAACGGCTTAGCGTGGTATGTAAGCATGGGCGTGGTATGTAAGATATGGGGCCACCTGTATATTATCGTCCATCTGCTTAGCGTGGGGATAATCCGCCCGCATTCCTGGTTCCATTATTTTTTAATCCTTCCAAATATTTATTACTTTACATTTCTGGCATTACAGATCTTATACATTATTTTTTTACTGTAAAAAGAGTCAATTCATTGCATTATATAAGGAAAGTCACGTGCTGCCCACATCAGATTTTTGTTAATTTGGCATCATTTTCGCAAGTTTGATGATATTTTCGTAAACCTACAAAACGTAAAACTACCAAAACTATTTTAGTGGGTCAAAACGAACGAATCGTGATTTAAAATCGATTGAGCTCTTATTTAGCATATTTATTGCACGAGTTCAGATGTATTTTTTTAAACTTATTATTAAAAAACATTGTTTTGGATTCAAATATTTAATTTTTACTATCTCATGTTATTAACACTAGAACAACGGAAGCGATCATTTTGACAGCATAACTACTTTGAGAAATGATTCCTCCAAAACACCAATCCAAGCCCATTGAAATTTTATGACTTTTCTTATTTTCTAAGTTATTGAAAACACAGAAGAAAATTATTCTAGGTTTTATAATAAGAGAACAAATCAACGATCTCCCTAGAACGACGGCAGCGGTCAGAGTCGTTATGCGGTCAAAATGACCGCCTCCGTCGTTCTAGTGTTAAATACAGTATAAAGAAAGTATTGCTTTCAGAAAAAATTTCGATTTCGAGATTTTGATGCCGATATATGTTTTAGGACTTCATGAACATGTTTTAACTATTTTTAAAGTAACGTCCACCAGTCTATAATTGTAATCCTTTGGGCCAACGATACAAATTTTTCAAATTTTTTTTCTTGTAAAATTTTCAGAAAAGGAAAAGCTATTTAAAACGTACTTACAAGCTACTTACGTATTTTTACTTTCTCATACGTAGTACTGAGACAGTATTGTTTTTAAGTAAATTTTCGTTTTCGAGATTTTAATGCAATATATGTTTTAAGCGCTCCTGAACACGTTTTTACAATTTTTGGAGTAATGTCCGTCTGTCTGTCTATCTATCTGTGACGATTTCTTGTGTACACGATAGCGGTCACGCATATTAATAAATTTTCAAGAAATTTTATATACTGGCATCGCCACTGATGAAGGACTTTGTGATATCCGAAAGCGCTTTGGCGGTGTCATTTTTGTACGTCGAGAAAAGGAGATATTATTAAAGGACATTTAAACCTATTTTTGGTTGTCTTTGATTTTAAAGTTTAATAAAAGTTGACGTGTTTCCATTTTATTTATTAAAAGTATAAAATAAAATAAAAGTAAAAACGATTTATTTAAAACCGTGTTTGTTCATTTTTAGTAGAATTTGCATCTCAAAATTGCAATCAGATAAGCAGGATCTTTTGGGAAATAACACATCTGAATACATCTAGATAAAAGACCAACTTCATGGGACAATGGCCTTCCTAACCCTGCAGCCATTCATCGTACCTCGATGCGCAAAACACTAAATTTTATACACATGAAGAAAGGGTGATTCATACACATGAAGAAAGGGTGATCACATGATATGTAGAATGGCACCTTGTTTGTTTACTGAAGTAACGTTAAAAGTAGCGTTAAAACCAGATACAAACTTGCGATTTATTGTATCTCGCTACTCGCTACACTACTTATTTTTAAAAGTAGCACGTTACAGTACAAGCTACTAGAAAAAGTAGTGACTACTATTGTAGTTTCGCTACTTGTAGCCCGTTACTTCCGACCACTGGGGTAACAAGCTATAATTGTAATCATTTAAACCCGATACAGATCTTTCAAAAAATTTTCTTAGTAAATTTATAAAATAAAAGCTACTAAATATGAATTCTGATATGAAAAAGTCGAGTTGAGCGGTATTCCAATTAATTTTTCTTATTTATAACGAGCTCCGATTACTAGCAGAAATATAAATTTACTTATGTAGTATTAGATTTATTTACGTGAAAATCAATTAAAAAAAATGAATCTTTGTATGCCTCTGTTTGGTTGGAGAAATGATTCTGCTTAAATTAAATGCGCTACTGTATGATGTAAGTAAAAAAATATTTCAACTTTTCACCTGGATGTAAGTCTTGTAAACGTTTCTCATTATCCTTATTTTAAACGTAAGTTGTTAACATCCATTCCATCCCAGTCGAAGTGTTTATAAAACATTTAACTCATCGAATAAAAGAAAGGGAAAAAAAACGCTCTCGAAAAATGAATGTACTATTACATTTTAAAAATGTATAAACATTCTATGGTCGATGTAAAAAATATTCCATTTGCCGCCTGAGAAAAACTATTCATCCTTCGGTATTTTCTTCTTTTGACAATCTTTAAGAGGTCAGTGGCTCTTCTGATAGCGTGTGGTTTAATTCTTTTTTCCTTCCGATTGTGTTTTATTTCTACTATCTTGTTGGCAACGGTGCGGCGGCGGAACCAATTCGCGCGTGAAAACATTCGCGCTCTTAAATGTCGAATTATGAATGGACGTTGAGTTTTGCGATGATGATTTCACGTCAAGGAAATAATATAACCATCGCGATTCTTGATGTGCTACGCGCTGTGTTTGGAATTAAGTTATTCCAAGTACAAGTTGCGAATTTGATTGAATAATTCAAAAAGAAAAAGACAAAAGAAAGAGACAAAATTAAATAAAATTCATTTGTTGATCTCATGTTGGAGTTTACTGCGCTCCATAGACAATTTTTATTTTTACAACTTGATAACCAGCACAATGATGTTTCAGCTGAGAGTTTCAAAATTCGCCAACATGTAATCTAAAGTGTAATATTCATATAATTTCAATGACCATTGAGTCATTGGTTACATGTAACAAAACAGAATGCTCCATACTAGTTTGTTTTTCTTTTTTTTTCCAATGAAAGAGGACTTAAGCTATTTTAATTTAATAGAAATGGACAATGCAAGGTTTTTGTTTAGCTTGTAATAATGCATAATTTATGCAGTAAGAAAAGAATTTGTGCACTGAAGAAAAAATCTATTGTGGCTGCACAAAACTTCTCCAATATAATGCAATAAATTTACTTATTCACAATGAAAAAATGATGTATGACCTGCACGGCACAATGTTTTCTACGTTGAATTGTACATTGGACGCTTTTCCGGATGACGACATGTAAAACTATTTCAGAATACCGAATTAACTTATATTTCGCACAACTCTAAAATGACAATTATCAATATGGATAGCATCCCCAGTAAACAATATAATCCATATATTAAAATATTTTAATTATGAATTCATCAATTTGACATCATTTTTGCAATTTTAACCATACTTTTGTACATCTGGTGTAAATATCACCAAGTTAGCGATATTTAGCTAAATAAGTCGCCAAATTTATCGTCACGTGTTACAGACAAACGGAGAGAAGAGCCTCGTTTAATGTATAAATAAATATCGACGAATTGAAAGCAGTCAAAACACAAAACTATTTCTCAAAGTATCTTATTTGTTGAATAAAACGAACTAGATACACGAAAATGATGTTAAGAAATTTATCGCACAATATTACACATGCAAAGTAATCATATTTCCCAATAGTTTTATGTGATAATTTTATGTGATTTTTTTATCAATTTATTTGAAAAATGGACAATATCTTGAGAACAAATAGTTCATGCTGGCGTTCTAAAGTTTATGTCATTCGTTATGTAATAAAAAATTACATAAGAAATGATCATTTGCGTAACACCATTTAAAGTTCTGACTTTAATGATTTTTTCAAAATTTCATTCGAAACTATAGGAGTCTTTCGAACATTCAATTGCGTTCAAATTCAACAGGGTTCCAAAATTTGCCGATTGTAATACTTACACCAAATTTCGTTCAAAACCCTCCATTCATTCGTGGGATTTTGCATTCATAGGCTCACGAACACACATGCCTCACACACATTATAAAGACCTAATATTTCTTTATGCTCCTTAGAGGTTATTCTCGAGGATGGATCTCCGATATGTTAAAAGTGACCTAACTTTAACTCAAATTTCTTAATATTCAGACCTTTCGGTTCAAGGGCAATAACACAGGACTGCATTGATTTAAATCAAACTCAGTTTATTGTGTACTTCACAGACATAACAGCAGCTGACTGTTTAAAGCAACTGATGGCATAGACAGTACTTATTATTGCACACACCCAGAATAAATTACAAATACACAAAATAGTACCATTAACTGGCCCTGTGATAATATTTTAATGGAGGCGAATTCTAAAACTTGTATGCTTACCACTGGCAATCTGATACTTCGCCCCGTATTGCAGCTACACCCCGAATACTATACTCCTCCTAGTCATCGTTGTATCGAATTGGGTTCTTTCCACTGGGCTGCCGGTCACATTCCGAACTCCTCCAAATGTATCATCGTGCCTTCTGTTTTACTCTAGCTCACTCTTTTCCAAACTCTTACTATAATCCTTCATCTTCTTACTAAATCGTTCACGCTCCGAAACTTATTCCTATTTCACCTTAGGAACGACCAAAATGCAGATTAGCTATGTGATTTGTCTATCAACTGAACCAGTTAGAATAGTTAGTTTAAAAAAAAACATAAATTATAATGCAAACTGAAGGAAATATTCATCGAAAGGTTATCTAGACCTCACAACATCACCTCAAAAATGTTCGATTCGAGTTCAGGGATACTTGAAACGTACTCTTTCGTCGAAAACTTGTATTCGAATTTTCGATCCCGTCACAACACTTTACATTACACTATGTATGTATATGGGGAAAGTTAAAACTTCTTTCCTATTACATTTTTTTTTCGGTATTGCTGTTGAGGTTTAGAGAATGTATGTTTTTTATTAGGACTAAATTTGTGTATTCTAATGGTCGTAAATGTTTTATTAAAATTGAAAAGTTCAGGTTGACTTTTTTTGTAAGTTAAGCTCTTTTATTAAGTGGAAAGTGCGCAATATGTTTTGTGGATATGAATTAATGATTCCATCTGACGTTTCGTTTCCTTAAATTTATTTTTTACGCTTTTTAGAACACTTTAACTTGATATAAAATACAGAGTAAAATTTTCAATCAAAATATTTTTTCTGACGCGGACAACTAATCCAGCCATATTTATACATCCAATTTTATTACAGTTACGCATTTTATTAAATATCAATATTTGTTCATTTTTCAAATATATTTCAGCAATTTATTTAATTTTAAATATGCCATCTAAGCATTGCCCTTGTGTGAGGTTCCGCTATTTGGCCAATTCTTCATTACAGAGCTTAGATTTCACGGCCAAGTTTATTAAGAAATAATTATTCCTCTCTCCTCCACGAGATGCAAAATGCAGGATACTTTATAAAATGACTAAAACAGCCAAATTTTACATTTTGAAATCTCTCAACCGAACCAGTTAGAAAAGTTAGTTTAAAAAAAAACATAAATTATAATGCAAACCGAGGGAAATATTAATCGAAAGGTTATCGAGACCTCACAACATCACCTCAAAAATGTTCGATTCGAGTTCAGGGATACTTGAAACGTACTCTTTCGTCGAAAACTCGAATTCGAATTTTCGACTTCGTCACAATACTTTCCTTATACATTATGTATACATATAAGGAAAATAATAGTAATACGAAAAATCAAATACTTCGTTATTAACAGCCTATAACAAAACACAAAAATAAGAACAAATTAAAAAAAAAAAAAAAATACTTCGTCAGAACAGACAGAGAAGCCATTCTAGAGACCAAGAAGCCATCCCAGTAAAATCGCAAAAGGTTTATCTTTATTAACAGCATTTTTGTTTGCAAAGCTTGTAGAATTTCATAAGGACAATTGACAACGGCTAAGTTCAGTGTAAATGTTGCCAAAAAATATCATACAAAATGTCGGAATTATGAATTTTGGAATTACATTCTTCAAATATATACATACTATGACTGGGCAAAAAGTTGCAGACATATAATTGTAGCGTCAATTAATAATACTCACAATAATGGATAACCGAATTTCGATCCACATTTCGAACGTTTTGGCGATGAATATCCCCCCCTCCCCCGCAAATAATTGAAAATCTTTGATAAATAGAAAATATTTGATTTTATCCAAGAGTTTTACCAAATATTCGTTGGCAACACTTATGTTCTCGTTTGTTCTTTGCTTTCTTTTGAGTAGTTTTGGCTTTAAAATGTGATATCTCATTCGTATTTCTTAAATTTAAAATTTTCGGGTGTATTTTTATGCATCATGCTGATACCTCAGTAATTTCACCCATGGGTCCGTTTTTTATCTCATCTTTTCATACTATTAGTGTTAACTCCGCAAATTCTTCATTCACTCTGTTATAAATTTATAAAGATGCATCATTTTTCATCTCTTTGAAGACCATCTCCGAGTTGAACATTTCTTCGATATATTTAAGTTCTACGTATAATTAAAAAAGTTTAATAGTTTATTTAATATGTTTTTTTTTTTATTTTAATATGTTTTTCCGTTGTTTAGAACAGCATACCTCCTATTCTGTCATTTATATATCATCTCAATATAAATATTGATATAATAGGTGCTCTAGTACTATCTTTGTAATTCTAGCTTTAAATCTTAACTTTGCAGTTGATTATATTAATATGTTTTAAAAAATATTTAATTTATCAAAAAATTTGATTAATTATTTAAGTATTTCTATACTATTATATCTTTTAAATGTCTTATTTCCCACAATGATTAGCTACAAATGTCTTCGTTTCGTTAATATACTGGCTCAAGTTTCGGATCAAGTGGCACGATTTTGATTATTTTAAAGTTTTAGAACAAGATTATAAATGAAAATGGTTACTAAGCAACTGGTTGTAATGGCATCAACTGATATGTATCATTCTATGAACGTTAATGATCTTCTTACAATTGTATTTAATTTATTTCCAGTGGCAACATCATAAATCTATTTATTTACAATGGATATAAATTCACCTAAGGATTTTCCAGCTTTGCCAAATGCAATACTTTTGAACGCATTTCTACCTGACATCAACAAAAATATTGAATCTCGTCGAGATCCTTTGAACTTAGAAAATAGAAAATACAAAATATTAGAATACAAAATACCCATCTAGATCTTACTTCAATCCTCCTGAAAGCATTATCGTTCATCCTAGCACTTCTTTCATTTTTGAAAGAACCTATGTACAGAAACCTATTAATACTCAAACATAAGCCATTGATGAACATACTTTTTGCTCTGTCACCTCTGATCTTCAGGATGAAGACTTTAGAAACTACAGTAATCACTTTCTCCATTCTGTACGGAAATTTACAAATAAACTACTTAATTATCTGCACAAAAATGTAAGAATGGCTAAAGTGCAAAAAAAAACTATAAATAAAAAATTTGATGATTTAAAAACATCTTGTGACACTTTTGAGGCCAAGTCCTTGTATACAAGAAACCTTACTAAAACTGAACCTTATTAAAACTGGAAAAATTAGTGAGTGATCACTCCTCTTCAAAAGAAAAATTTTCTGACAGTCTCTCCTTCAAAGATGAGATCATGAAGGAATTTCGCAAATTCTCGAATTCCATCACTGTGAACCCCTAATGTGATTTCAAATCCAGTCAAAGAAAACTTGAAATAATCAATACCTCAAGTTCAAACATCCTCTTCTCTCAACTCTAATAAATAAAATCTCTCTCTCTCTCAACTCTCCAATCACTTATAATAATTCCTATGCAACTATATTACTTAAAGGGTTAGACAGAATCAAAAATAATTCGAAACTCAGAAAGGATCTATCTTCATTTGTTTGCCCTCATGATTTCAAAATTAAAAACATTTCTAACCTCAATAATGGTAATATCGAAATTACTCGTTTGAATAAAAATACTGAATCACTTATTCTTAACTCAATCAAGCTAGGCAAAGCAAACAATTAAATATCACCAAACAAGGAATCAGACGAAAACCAGTAATAGTATTTCGTCGTTCAAGATCACTTAAAAAAGCTGACGTGAAATAAATACTTGCTAATAACTATCCCTCAATCCTACTTGATAATACTAAACTCATCAAAGTGTTTAAATCCAAGAATAGTTACAATTGGGTTTTTCTTACTGATTTCAATTCAGCTAATTATCTTATTTAGAGTAATAAACTTTTATACAATTTTAACTCATACTCTATAAAGCCATACATTTTTATAAAAATTTACTTTAAATGTCAGGACTTTGGGCACATAGCAAATTCATGTCCATTCATCGATGTTAACTGCAACAACTGTCCTGAAAGTGGTCATTCTTACAAAGTATGTAAATCTGCGGTTAAGAGAGTATCAATTGCTGTAAAGCTAATAGAGATAACAATAACTTGAATTGCCCTACTAATCACAATACTCATGATAGGAATATCTGTAAGTCCTACCAAGCAGAACTTTCTCGTATAATACTACTACAAAAAGATTCATGATTCTATGTTCTTTTTGGTCAAATTTATTTTTCTCTTGTCTGGGCTCTGGCATTGATACTCCTATTTTAATGGTTCTACAAGGTATTCAAATTAATTTAAATCATTCCCATTCTGCACATAATCTTCTACAAACTGCAATAGATCTAACCTTTCTTTAGATTATGCTTTCATACAAGACCCTTATATATCCAATAATAAAATTCTTAATCCCCCTTCTGATACTCTACAATTCAATTCAACCTCAAATAAAGCAGCAATAATAATCATTAATCCTAATCTATCTGTTAGTTTTAAACTTAATACGTCATCTTCCGTTTTCATCGAAATAAACTTACACTCCAATAATCTTTTAAATCTTGCCAGTGTTTACTTCCCCCCCCCCCCCCGATAACATTTCAACCCTTCTATCTGAACTTTCTGCAATAAACTTTTTATCTACAAACTATCTTATTCTAGAAGATTTTAATGCCAGAGCACACATGTAGGGTACGGATTCATTGATCAAAGGGGTTACAAGGTTATCGATTTCTGTGTTTCTAATAATTTAATTGTATATTATGATCCTGGCTGTGGCCCAACATTCGATTCTCATAATTTCTCAGTCTGGGAGTATTTCATTTTGCTTGAGTATCCGTCTCAACAAAGGAATTTGTGAAGTAACAAAGATATACTTCGAACGAGAAAGTTTAAAACCATGCTGACGTGTGAGTGAAAATAAAAGACGTAAACATTCGAGGTGATCGTCAAAATTGTCGTGCGCTAAACTCAATTCCTCGAAATACGGAGAGAGTCCTCTATCCAGTAGTTGAACATAAGCTTATTTTATTGCTTTCGATAGAGTGGCAGAACCGTTAGAAAGTCTAAATGGCATTCTTAGGAATTCGTAATGTCCATCGGGTGTTACGAAGCCTGTCTTAAGAATATTGGTGGTATGCACTTTGATATGCAGAAATGTCGATTTGATATCTACTTTCGACATATATTTCTTTTCAGCAATATGATAAATGACATCGGCCATATCACCAATTGGTTGAGGTTTTTTGATAGCAATGGGATTAATTATTCTAGCATAGTCGACTACAGTTCGAAGGGGTGTTGTTCCGTCAAAGGGTTGTTCTACTACAAAAACAGGAGCTGCGTACTGGGAATTTGAATCTTGGCAAACGTTTTGTTTTCCGTTCAGAAATTTGAGTTTTTAAATGCAAACGATGGGGTTTTGGAAGTCAATGTGATTTGCCACGTATAGGGCAATCATGCTGTAGTTGAAATTTTAATTCGATGTTTGGAAATTCACCGATTGGAGATTCCGAAGATTCAAAAACGTCGTCAAATTCAGAGAGAATGTTCTGCAATTTCAACTGTTCAATGGGAGGGAGTTGGGATTGGGTTAGCTCAACAAAATATTTCGTTGACTTTGGAATGTTTGTATTCGATGTTTCTATCTCTTCCGAAAGTTCTGCAGAATTTTCTTTTAACATGTTTGGAAATGTTTGCATGTGTGTTACATTCTTTTGCAAATGAGCGATGCAATTCACGGAAGGCTTTGCAGACACACATTTAAAATGTTAAAGCGATGTAGGTGTTGCAATGCACAAAGAATTATCTTGCTCGAAAATATAACGTGCATGAACTGATATTTTCCAATCTGCATCGAGAATGAGAGCAACGGGGACCAGAGGATGTTAAGTAACCACCAGCAACACTGAGAGGTTCATCTGGCCATGGATACACAGTTGCATCGGCAGGGATATAACAACTGTTAATTAGGGTAATACAAGAACCTGGATCACAAAGGGCGTCGACAGTGGTGTTGCCATTGATGATGGCGGTAACAATTGGTGTTTTATGAGACACATATTTAAATACAATTTACAGAAGATTGTCGTTTTGATTTTTCTTTAGTTAAATTTGAGTTTTTTGCAGCGTTGTTTTCTGGAGACGTTGATCGAGAATAGTTGGTAGAATTTGGCTGCGGATAAGTACCTAAAGCTACCGATGGTTTTACAATTTGCTGTCTCTCCATATGGAAGTTTTTCTTATGCGAAAAAGAAAGTTGTTCCGATTTGCTTTTATGCAGGCGTCTTCTTAAATCTAATGATGAAGCGCGGTCAACAAATTCAGCAACACTTATATGTATGAACAGAGAGTGGGTTGGCCCATAGATCGTCTTGTATGTCACCTAGAATGAGCGAAATGCGTTCGGATACGTCTAATTTATGCGGAGCATTTTCGAGCAAGGCATCCTTTGCGTAAATATATGACACAAAAGTTTCGCCTTCACGAAGGAGACGTTGATCGAGAATAGTTGGTAGAATTTGGCTGCGGATAAGTACCTAAAGCTACCGATGGTTTTACAATTTGCTGTCTCTCCATATGGAAGTTTTTCTTATGCGAAAAAGAAAGTTGTTCCGATTTACTTTTATGCAGGCGTCTTCTTAAATCTAATGATGAAGCACGGTCAACAAATTCAGCAACACTTATATGTATGAACAGAGAGTGGGTTGACCCATAGATCGTCTTGTATGTCACCTAGAATGAGCGAAATGCGTTCGGATACGTCTAATTTATGCGGAGCATTTTCGAGCAAGGCATCCTTTGCGTAAATATATGACACAAAAGTTTCGCCTTCACGAAGCACACGTTTTGCTTGATACAAAAAAAAATCTCTCGCATTCATCGATCGTTTAAATTGCTTTTGAAATTCTTCTTTCCATTCTAACGAACCTGACAATGTTTACCGTACACGGAGTCCCAATCTGCTGCTAATGGCTTCAATCTTATTTGTAAGTTTATGAGAGTATGTTTATGGAGGGAGTCCAATAAGCATGAAATGCAACTCTTTCCACTTGAATAATCCATTTCGTTGAATCTTCGAACTGTTTTCTGGAAAAATGAGGTATCGCTTGAGCGGTATCCATAGTAGAGTTTATTTGAATCGGCAAATTCAATTTTTCTTGATTTCAAGCCAATTGCTGAACAGTGGCAGCTAATTGTGAGACAATGTTTGTAAGATCAGGTGCGGTTGAAGAAGATTCATTACATTATTTTAAATTTTCGGGGATTTGATTATTTTATTTTTGAGGGGTTTTTTTTTTTCAATTTCAGGATTTCTAATTATTTCTCCTTTAATGTTTGTGTCAGTCCTATGTGTTCATTACGAGTAGAGTTTAATATATCAACTGCTCCATAAGGAAAATGTTTTTCATCATCCGAAACCAAACACTGAATTAATTCATCTGTGAAACTGTATAAACAGTTTTAATTCTTTCGAGTCCATTTTTCCCATTTTTGCGTATGTATTAAGGAAAAATATAATGAAAGCAATTACCGCCTGCTTTCAAAGCTTGAAAACGAGACAGTCATGCATACAGACGATGGCGAGAAGTTGAGGCGTCGACAATATGCTAAAAATCTACTATAAATATTATCAATCGGTTTTGTAAAAAAGATTCTCATGTAACAGGTGATTACCAAAGCGAAATCTGATATATTTCTTCTAAAACTCCCGAATACGCAAGCGGATACTTCGCCATATTGATGCCGAGATCTTCTTCACTTACTAACTACTATTGATGCTATGGCGAAGGGCCCTACATAAGGCGAAAGTGCTATGTCGTATTTTTATCATTACAGAAGCAAGCATAAAATATTAATTTATTTACAAGAACTTACTAACTATATTTACAGGAACATTACGTAGTTTATATACAGGAGCATTATTATAATAGAGCTATATCAGAACGCTCGTGCAGGTAGCATCCGAAATACGAACGTCTGCATCACTCTAATGAAAATGTTCTGGGGCTAGCTTGTATGGGCCAGTGCAGAGGCGTTGCGCATGCATCACGCACACATCTAGAGTCTCTGTGGAGAACAAGAAAGTTTTATGCTAATCGCTTGATCAGCGACTTTATGCAAATCGCTGGAGGAGCTTCGCCATAGTACACCCCTTCATCGTGAAGGAGCTGGGTGTCTTAAACGAACTTGTCTTCCATACCTGGTTACTGTAGAAGTTCAGGTAGTGATGGAAGATGATTGGTCAGAAACCGGTGTAGATGTTTCCTTTGAATCTTATAAGGGTTTTTGTAGAAATGCGAGTTTCAATCGATCGATGCAGATGTTGCTTTTTCGTCCGCGAATGTCCACTGTGTAAAATTTGTCTGTTCTTGCACACACTAGGAAAGGGCCAGCGTATAGGGTCTGCAACGGTCGACGTACAAACTTAGTCGTTTCGTACAAAAACAAGAGTTAACTTGAGAAGTTCCTTGTAGATTAAAACATTTTTTGAATGGCGTGAAACGGGAACTGGTGGTAGTCGTTTCATTTGTCGTCTTAATTGTAAAATGAATTCATGTGTATGTTTTGGGATGCCCTTTAGTGATGTGTCACATAGGCATTCACATGGCAATCGCATGGATGTGCCGTAGGTTAATTCTGCACTGGATGCTTTTAGATCTTCTTTGATTGCGGATCGAATTCCTAAAAGTACAGTTGGTAGTACTTCTATCCAACGTTCTGTTTCTTCACAGCATATTGTCGAATTGAGTTGGCGGTGAAAGCGTTCCAGCATGGAATTTGAGGCAGAATGATATGCTGTCATTATGGTTTTTCTGCTTCCTAAAAATCTTATTAGGTGATAAAATAAGACGCTTTCGAATTGCCGCCCTAGATCAGTGTTTATGACCTCGGGTACGCCAAATCGAGAAATTCAACCAGAATAAAAATGCGTCCGAGACTGTGACTGCCGTTTGATCCTCTAATGGTATGGCTTCAGGCCAACGCGTAAAGAGATCGACACACGTTAACAGATATCTAAATTCCTTCGATACTGGTAACGGTCCGACTACGTCAATATGGACATGTTGAAAGCGTCCATTAGGTGTATTGAAATTTCCTAAAGGAGATTTTGTGTATCGGTGTATTTTTGCTTTTCGGCAGGCGATGCACGGTCGACTCTATTCGGCACAGTCCTTTCGGAGTGGAGGCCAAATGAATCGCTTCCGAACCATGTTAACGGTTCCTCGAACTCCTGGATGTGCGATATTGTGAATGCTGTGAAATATTTGCTTTCAAAAATCTTTGTGGGATGTACGTTGGAATTTAACCTGTTGAAGTGTCACATTGTAGTGTGGCACCTGATGGATCAATAGCAATGCCTTTTAGTCGTAACGCAGGATAAGATTTTTTTAGATCTTTTAGTTCGACATCAGTTTGTGCTCTTACTATTGCTTCATAATCCAGCACATTTGATGTATGAATCTCTTCTGTGCGAAAAAGTGTGTCAGCTACTACATTTGTTAAACCGAGAATGCATTGGCTATCCGTTGTAAATTGAGTAATATATTCCAGGTGTTTTAATTGACGTGGAGTCATATTTTCGTTTTTTTTTGTTGAAACGCAAATGTAAGAGGTCTGTGATCGGTGTAAAAGATAAAATCTCTTCCTTCTAGCAAATGTCGAAAATGCTTTATTGCAGAAAATGCTGCGAAAAGTTCACGGTCGTAAGCGCTGTACTTCCGTTCTGTGGCATTTAATTTTTGTGAAAAGAATGCTAATGGACATAACTTTCCATTTTGCTTCTGTTGCAATGCCGATCCGATCGCTAATAAAGATGCATCTACCGAAAGTGAAAATTCACCATTTGTTTAGTGATGCACTTGAAAGTAAGTTTTTGCATGCTTGGAAAGCAGATTTTGTGCTTTCGGTCCGCTGCACTTGAGAACTGCCGCGTTTTTTGTTTCCTGGGACTAGATCGTAAAGAACTGCTTGTGTTCCTGCAGTTTCGGGTAAAAAACCTACGCTAGAAAATTTAAAACCACTAAAAATCTTACCGATAAATTCTGCACAGTTTTGGGTAATGGAAAATTTTGTATGGTAGCGATTCTGCTTGATAAAGGAGAAATGCCTTCTGCCGTAACCATGTGTCCTAGGAATTTTAGTTGAGATTGGCCAAAAACGCATTTGGAAGTATTTATAACTACTCCATATTGCGAAAAACACTCAAATGCTATACGTAAGTGCTCTTGGTGTTTAGTTTCGTTTTCTGAAGCGATAAAGTAATCGTCGATATATACAAAACAGAAATCTAAATCGTGCATGAATCTCTGAAAAGTTTGAGATGCGTTGTATAACCCAAATGGCATGAATTGAAATTCAAATAGTCCGAACGGTGTTTTCGGGACATCATCCTGTTCCACAGGATTCGAAGGCTATTTGACTTACTAACTACTAAGTTTAAATATTAGCCACTATTAGTGTATTTCTTCGTCCTGATTTTGTTTAAAATTAGGTGAATGTCAAGTTATTCATGAAAAATGGCTCAAATTATTTAGCATTACAAAAGTTAATATTTTCTGCAAAAATAGCACTTCCCTTGACTTAAAATAGCGGACCTATTCTGTTCACAACCATCATGTCTACCACGTTATTGAGGAACGTCACTTCTCACATCCAATCATTGTCGCTTTCAAAGGGAAAAGCAATAGCCACGCCCTCTGGAATTCCAGCTCTCACGAGCCCGTTACACGCGACGATCAGCCAGGAAGAGACCGGATGTTTCAATATCATGCTCAATCGTTATTCACTTCGTAGGCTGAAATATTTTAGCCTGCGATACTTTAAAAGATGCGTTTTAATGAGAATAAGTACTTTAAAACGTGTTACTTTAAGCAAATAAAATGTAACTATTTTCTAAAATATACTTATACATTCGCAAAGTCATTTAAAAAATAAAATAAATAAAGATGTTTCAATAATTCCTTAAACTAGTTCTCAAACTGGGGAGGCTAAGCTGTTTAGCCTGCATGGACTCTACGCCACTGGATAAAATTAAAAATTGTGCTTTCACATTTATTAAGAAAAAGAAAATCAATACCCGTTTAGGTTATCCCTAGTGAAATAAAGATCTTTCTAAATTCCGCAACTTTGTAACTGCGTAATCTAGAAAAAGTTAAATTTCTTGAGAAAATTTCCACTCCCCTAGATGTTATTTCGGCTGCTAAAATTAAATACAAATCTAATAGAGCTAAATGTAGACTTCTAATTAAAAATCAAAACCTAACTCTTGGGAAAAAAATTTGTTCAAATTGCAATTCAAAATTCAGTTGCCAATTTAAATTCGCTCTCCAAAAACTAAATAAAATTAGCAATATTAATCTGCAATTCCCAGACAAAACTAGTCTAAATTATAAAGATAAAATTAATCGCCTGTTGAATCACTGCTTCAGTGACGACAATGATTTCTCTTCTTTTCCTAGTTTTCCTCGTCCTACTGTTGGGTTAGGAGTAGTTTCCGATGAGGAAGTAATTTCAGTCTTTAATAATCTTAAAAATCTGATGTGAGCAGCACATGACTTTCCCTGCAGACTCATTCATATCCCACAAGCGACGTATCAGCCGATTTTTGTGAAATTCAGTCCAATAGTTTTTCAGTTAGAGTGGATACAACAATTTCTGCGGGCCATTTCGCAAAAAAAAAGGCGGGTTCTTTTATCCCGAATTGTACCCAAAGCTAACCAGCACCAGAGTCGCTCACAAATGATTTACCTACCACATTTTATGAAATTCGGTCCCGTAGTTTTTTAGTTAGAGTGGGTACAAAATCTGCACAGACAGACATATAGACGTCACGCTACAAATGATTTTATCGTATTCTAGAGATCTCGAAACGTGTAGATCTGTCGAAAACTCGAATTGCGATTTTCGTCATGATTCCAATACTTTCCCTATACATTACTATGTATTGCAGGGAAAGTAAAAATAGCAAAGCTTCTGGATTAGATAATATTAACTATAACATCTAGAAAAAATCTTGTTAAAACTTATTCCTCTATTTTTTATAAATCAATTAATTTATGTTTTAAATTTTGCCACTTTCCATCCTGCTTAAAAAATGCAAAAACTATATCCCTTATCAAACCTGGTTAAAACCCCTCTTTATGTTTGTTCCTCCTATCATCCAATACGTCTTCTCCCAACGTTGGGAAAAATAATTGAAAAAATCTTTATTAATAAACTAAATTACTGGCTAAAGACTGAAATTGCTTGCTCTCCACTACAATTCAGTTTCAGGGAACTTCACAGTTGTGAAATTGCCGCTCATAATCTCTTAAAAACTATTGAAAACTTAAAAGCTTCATGTTTCTCTAACCACTGTGGGCATCTGCGGAAAAACTTTTACGAATTATTTTTTAAAAGAATAACTTGAGTAAGAAATCTTGATAAAATGCATCTTTTCCCCCCATTCCGATAATAATTGTGATGCCGGTAGAACTAAAAATTAAGAAATATGTATAAATGTATGAGATAATCGAATGGAGACACTCCTGATATATTACTTAAAACTTAACGATCCATCAAATTAGTGTTTCCAAATGATACATGCCGCTAGATGAGAAATATTCTAACTTATAAACGTCTACGATATTAAAACCCGTTCGATACGACATCAATAAACGAATTTTATATAAGCATTTATATGTTTTTCATTCATTTAAATTTCTCTCCGTATTTTCTCTCGATCGGAATATTCATTGGACCGGTCTCATCTTCGCCCAATGAATATTCTGATCCTGCTTGAAGCTTAGTCCTTATTAACTAGTAGGATCGCATAGTAAGGATCGTACTCCCATTGCATATATCAGCATTCATGGACCGGTTTCGTGCTGATTATGAACTCGGGAGCATCGAATAGGCAATACTTGCAATGCCAGTAAACAAACTCGATAATCCTGATTTTAAAAATACCCTCTATATTCCAATTCTTTGAGTATAAACTTGGTTTTAGCAGCCTTGCGTATTCCGATTTAACTTATAAAGCAAGTTTTCTTGCTACCATTGCAGACATCAGCTATCCCAGTCTGACGTGCACGAAATAAGCACGAAATCTATCCATGGATGTTGACATCTTCAATGGGAGCAAGATACTAACTTTGGTCAATATAGTAATTCTACTGGTTACATAGTAATTCCATTGATTACATAGTAATTCCACTGTTCATATAGTAGTTTCACTGGTTACCTAGTAATTACACTCATAGTAACTCCATATTTTTTCCATTGGTTACACAGTAAATGCAACATTTCCAAAAGGTCTTATACTCCACGACTTCCGTACGAACCATGGTTATTAACCCCAAAAAATCACGTCTCCATCCAACTTTTTTCACCCAACAGAATTAACATATCGTAATTTAATTCTTTCATCGCTGTCGTGATGATAAAAACTGTCACTGATGGGAAAAATTCAAACCACCGTAGAAAATGTCAACGGCCAGGCACATCTGCAACATTTAATCCCTCCAGACTTGATAAGGACGAGCCAGAAACAATTTGCAATCGGGATTCCTACCGAATTACGCAAACCGGCAAGTCTGTCACATGACACGCATGGCGACAATTTTTCACTTGGCGTGCGTCTGAAATAGATAATAGAAGAGATAGGAATCTCTCGCTGTTTGTTTTCCTTGGAGGAAAATTAAATTTTCCTTTAAGCCCTTGTGGAACATGTTCGGCAATTGGAAGACTTGTTAAATATTTTCTCGTTGATGAGTGTTTGAAAATAGACACAGTGATTATTTTCGATTGTTTAGAAAATGAATTAAATGCACGGAATTTCATTAGACAGTTGAAGTCATTTAAAGGAGAAGCCATTTTCACTTTCTCATACTATGCAATATAGTACAGAGAAATTATTGCTTCGAATTCGATATTTTAATGCAAATATATGTTTTAGGACATCTTGAATACGTTTTGACTATTTCTGGAGTAATGTGCATCTGTCTGTCTGTCTGTCTGTCTGTCTGTATATATGTCGATTTCCTGTGTACACAAATATGAATACATTTTCATGAAACTTTATATTCGACTTTGTTATCAAAATATCTAGAACTAGATAAGTTTTTTTTCCTTAATTTGAGCGAAAACTTCGAAATTTATTCGAAATTTAATATTTCATATTTTTTAACATAGCAGAATTGGACAAAATTGGACATAATCATGTATAAAAAGAGTTACCTATGGTTCAATGATCACAAGACTTAATAGTTACAATCATTGTGAAAACTAGCCGCGATACAATTTTTGCGTTCGTGACGTCATTAGCCCCCCTTGGAGGCAGGGAACAAGTTACCTCAGGAGGAACATTTTCAAGTATGGCATCAATCTTTTCAAGTCCTTTAAAGTGAAAGCTAGCATGCTATAATTGTAATCATTCGGACCAACGATGCAAATTTTTCAAAAATTTTCTTGTAAATTTGAAAAATAAAACCCACAAGCTACTTAAAAATAGATTATGGTAGGAGAAAGTGGAGTTGAGCCAAGTTGAGGTTTCTGTGAAAGAAAACGGAGCGTTACAAAAATGTATAAACAATTTCGACGCTTATACAAGTCTTGTCGAAAAAAAAGTAAAAATATTAAAATACTGAAATTATTTTTATATATTCATAACCCGGATCCTGTTTTCGACAAAACAACAGATTAACAGATTAACCACCTATAGGCACCGACCCGAATGTTTACAGTCATTACAGCCTATGGTGGAGGAATGTCTGCCAAAAACAGAAATCAAAACTTAATGGCAAGATAAAAATGATAAACAATTATATACAATATGTCTGTCTATACTAGATACAGATAGTATTTCACAAATATTTCACATCCATAAACACTTATGTGCAGAACTCTTTCAAATGGGAGCAACAAAAATATTTCTAAAATTGGTTATTACATATACAAATGCCACGAATAATTTTCAAAGATACATATATATATATATATATATATATATATATATATATATATGCAAAACTACTTATGCAAACATACATACAAAACTATATATACAATATATACATAGAAATCTCACAGATTACCATGGCTTTCAATACTATATTGATACATGCAACAATATTTACAATGATTAAAACAAATGTGAATTTAAAATAAATTTGATTGCAGTATTTATCACAAAAATTACTAGTACTACAAAAAATATACAATAAACAGTGAACGAATGTGTGGAAGTTACCAGTAATAATTCAGAGGATATGTTCGTTTTCCTCTAGGAATTGAATTATAGATTTTATTCTCTGTTTAGCCCAGCTATTATTACCCAGAAGGTTTTTGGCAAATATTGACATATGTTATCTACTAGACCTTTTAAGGTGACAGTTCCTTGTAAATTCGCAATCAAATACCAAATACTTCGGAAATCCTATTTCACCACAAATACAGTTTTCGGTGTCTTTCTTTCGGATTTTGTAAAGATAGGTTGGGAAACAACCATGCCCCGAGAAAAACTGTACCAATTCTCTTCTTCAAATCAGTTGCTCTTGAGATACTCTGAGAATATAGTTGAAGGTTTCTCTTCCTTTCTCACTTTCATTTCACTGTTGTTGCCATTCTTTTATGGTATTAATATTTAGTTGTGACCTTAGCGATGAACAGTGATATGGTAAGTTTGTACTCTGAACAGAAATATCTGACGTCGTCTCAAAAGCTAAACAGTCTGCAACTTCATTTCCCAGAATACCCGAGTGACCTTTAACCCATCCTATAAAAAACTTTTGATGGATGCTGTTGGTTATGAGAGTTATAATTTGATGAGCTATCGGATTCTTCGTTTGATGTTGTTTAAGAGTTTCGATACTCGATAGACTGTCAGAGTAAATAATGAAATTCTTATGCAAACTTTTGGTAGCCCAAATTACAGCTTCCTTTATTGCGAGCAGCTCTGCCTGGAAGACGCTATTTTCATAGTGCAGACGAGTTGACCACTTGTGGACACACATGCCATCATAAAAAGCACAGTAGGCTGATGCTGTTCCAGAATCAGTTCTAGAATCATCCGTATAAATATTTATGTAATTAGATATTTCTTGTGATGGCTTAGCAAAGTGTAAGCGAATGTTACCTGCTGCTGGGTCCGTTAACCAGGTAACCTTTTTATGTTCGTAATCTTTGTGATCATAAGAATTATTCCACTGTACTGTTTGTTTCAGGCGTGTTACTTGCTCTATGATGGTTTCTTTTTGCCCTGTCACTGTTATTGGAGGGATACCGGTAAGTTCCGACAAAAAAAATATTTACATTTTTATCTGTTAGGTTCGAAGGTATAAGTGTCCAAAGTGTTTACATTTTTCGCAACGCTCCGATTTCCGCCACAGAAATCCCAAACATAGATTTTATTCACATCAAAAATCAATTCAAGTCTCCAGGGGAAGTATTTATTTAAGGGCGTATTTATATGCGCTAGGGAAGTTTATAAATTAACTTGAATATAAAATCTCGTCAGATATATATTGTATAAGTTTAATTCATATGCCGTCAAACAACTTTAATTTCATATTCTGACGTGAAGTGTATAGTCGGAATATTCATATGTGTAGGGCTTTGACAAAAACAAATGAGTCTGAAAAAATCGAATTAATTTAATGAACTTTACTAAAGTTTCATTTTACAAACTTTTATTCATGCAAAATAATTTCAACTCCATCGGACTGTAGCCTCCGCCGATTTATTCATTCCCTCTTCCATAATACAGTATATTTAGTGAAGTTTTTAATCATTAATTTGAGTTAATGTCATTAATTTAAGTTGATGTCATTAATTTGAGTGGCACAAAATAACTAATAACATGAATGCTCATATGAAATTACATCCCACTTAAAACTTTAAAATAATTAATTCTCTTTCCACTTGGCCACTTGGAGCACTATAAAATAACGCCAGGTTGTCAAAATTTGAAAAACTGAAATGTTTAGACAGAAAATACTTTATCCTACAGCAATGGAGTTGGTCTTATTCAATTTTCAATCAAAATTATGTATAAAACGAACATTTAATTATTACATTTTAACTTATTTAAGATTTTGTAGATATGGAAGCTTTTTTAGAAAAAATGGCCAATTCTATTTATAAAAGAAGTATGTGATCTTTTTTGTTTGCTCTACATTTTACGTTATAAGCCAGTTCATTGTCAGTTCTATTTATCACAATTGATTCGGTCATTTTAGAAACATCACGGGTTACAAAATATAATGTGTTCAGAAAACAAGACAAACTTGATATTAGGAGCAATTTTTTATAATCAAAATCATTTTATTTTGTATTTGGGGCTGTTCTAAGAGATCAATGCTTACGATCTTATGTAATATCTATAAATGGCAAAACAAAAATCGGAAATTGCAGAGCATATGCTACAGTTTATAAATTTAATAGGTCATCAAAATAAATTAGATAACATTTCGAAAATTAAAGATATATTTACTTGGCAGGGCAGGTTTTCTATACTGGCGGTTTTCTACCACGACGCCCCTTTAATATGCCCGCAGTTTCGACATAACAACCGATAACTAGAAAGACAGAATCTTTATCAACCGCAATGCTTCAGAATATATATGAAATAGATGATGATGATAATAGATGAAATAGATGATTATGAAAATAGATGAAATGATCTTGTTTAAAGAACTATAATGGTGGATTTTACAGTAAACCAAAAAAGTAATCGAACAAAATATTTGTACTTTAAATTGTTGTTACTGGGGATTTTGAACAAAAAATATAATATTTTGTCAATTTTACTAGCTTATCTTAGCTTTTACATTTTATTACATGCATTTTGTTTTGCTTTCACTCCTCCTGCTTTCTGTCATCAAAGATTGTCACTGAGATGATTGAATGTTGCATCATTTGTTTTTCACTGTCTGGAGAGAGCAAATTTTAATTTTCACGGGTCATTGGGTTTTTCAGCAAACTTCAAACAAATCATGTATGGCATTTGCTGCCTGTGGAGGCATAGAGCTTTTACATTCTGTATCAGGATCTTGACAAATGTTAGAATATATTCTCTCTTAGCAGACGAATCGAGATTTTTCCTGTAAACTCGAACAATGGATGTGTGCTAGTCTAATGAGAAAAAATAACGCTCAACCTGTCCAGTAATATTGTAATTCATTTACATTTTTGAAATGTTTTTACATGCTTGATACATATACAGGATATCCTAAAAAGATTGAAACGTGCTTTAATTCTTTACCTGTTGGAGATAAGTGGGCAATGTACATTGCATAAATGTTGAAAGTAAGGTAGGAAATAAGACTACGTTAATGAAATAATCCTCCCATTCATTTTCAAAAAGTTACACTGTTTACATTTTTATACGACCCCCTTAGACAAATTTGATCAATCAGAAAATTTTTATTTTTAATTCAACAAGATCATTAAAAAAACAGCATATCTGTATTTTTAAAATTGAGCGAGTTATATTTGATTGAAAATTGAACATTGTGAATGGGGACCCTATATCAAATTAAAATGTAAATTTGTGACACATCACACAAAAAAAAAAAAAAAAAACTGGATGATAATACATAGGATACCCAACCGCGTAGTGAGTACCACTGCTTTATATGATCTCTGTCTGTTGAAGGCCCAGACCGTCCGACTCGTCCTGGGGACTTGAGTATCTATTTGGACGGCTGTGTAATGTTTTATTTAGATGCATTTGTGATAAAAAAAATGTTGACACATATTAACGTATTTTTGATCTAAACAATTTCAATCGTCAATTTGTTTATTATCCCTATTTTCACTGATGAAACAGCCTTTCGCATGGTACGGAAAAGTGGCATAAGTCAGATTCTTTCCTTTATCATAATTAAGTTGATTTTAAACATACAGATATGCGGGGGTTTTTTTAATGATCTTGTTGCATTAAAAATAAAAATTTTCTGATTGACCGAATTTGTTTAAGGGGGTCGTATAAAAATGTAAACAGTGTAACTTTTTGAAAATGAATGGGAGAATTATTTCATTACGTAGTCTTATTTCCTGCTTTACTTTCAACATTTTTGCAATTTACATTGCCCACTTATCTCCAACAGGTAAAGAATTAAAGCGCATTTCGCTCTTTTTGGGACACTCTGCATACTGGGGTCCAAAATTATCTTTATACACCCAAAAATAAGCGGCTGTGCGCCAAGTATGTTTCCCCGCGAACTTCTGCAGTTCAGGATTTGATACCGATGTTTATCCAATCAAACTAATTTATTATGGCTTCAAAGTATCATTTGGAAAGAATCATTGAGGTTTGATAGCTGTTGGCCATTTAGAGGCTGGGTAGACATTGATGGAAGTGGCAAATTATTTCATAATTAGCTTTGAATTATATGCACACATATTCGATTTTACAGTGTGTATTTTATGTTATAATGCTATATAATAAAAAAAAATTCATTCCATTATATTAAACAGTTGCCGAGAAATCAGTGTTTTTGTGGATGTAAAGATAATGTTGGACACCAGTGTACTTTTAATGTGAATAACATTTATGCTTGAGGTTTCTGTAGCGGGGATCAGAGCGTTACGAAAAATGTAAACACTTTGGTCATTTATACCTCCAAACTTACTAGATAAAAATGTAAACAAGTTTTCTGGTTTTGTCGGAACTAGGGTCCAGATTATGAATATATAAAAATAATTTCAATATTTTAATATTTTGAACCTTTTTATTTTCAAAAACTTCAATCAGTATCTGTCTATGCTTTTACTTTTTTTTTCCTAATTTTTGCTCGAAATATCTTCGAAGCTATAAAATATAGATATTAATAGTAAACAACAAAAATATGCATTAAGAAATTTAGTTTCTAAATCCATAATTGCTTTTAAAGAGAAAATCTTTATTAGTTTTCGAGTCATCGTCTTGTTAAGTTGAAAAATACTAAGAATTTTCCGTTTTCATGTTTGTAATGCTTATATCTCAAAAATTAAAAGTGCTAGTTATAAACAATGCGTAAGAATGTGTAGCTCTTTGAACAAGTATATATAATTGAATTTTTGATCGAACTCTTAGTTTTCGAAGTATGGTGGTTATAATTTCGATAGTTCATTATTTTAAGCTAGGCTTCCAGCATTAATACTTAAAACGTGGCGAGTGTTGCAGCTCATTTTGTGCTGAAATATGGGTGAACAAACACGAGATATTTCACTTGGTTTAAAAAAGTTAGAAGGTTGAATGAACTTGGGTATTCTAAAGATGTTTAATGATGAGTGAGGTTTGAACAGAATGGAGGGAAGTGTACGCATTCAAGTACGTATCTATGTGCCGCCAGGCAAGTTTATAGCTTAGCTTGAATGTCAAATTTCGTCAGCTATATTGTATTAGTTTAATGTAAATACAGTCAAAAAAGTTAGTAAAACAATTTAATATTTTGATGTAAAGTCTGTGGCCGGAGTATCTAGATGAAATCGGGGCGAAAATTAAAAGTGCTAGCCAGCGATAAACAGTTAGCGAGTCATTTGTACACTTTGGAAGCCTGTAAACGATATAAATCATTCTTAAAAACTCTAATAAACTCATTCAAATTCACTGAAGTTTCATTTTATAAAATATTATTCACGCAAAAATATATCGGCTCCATCGGAATGGAGCCATCGCTGATACGTTAGATGTTATTTTCATTCTTATTTAGTTAAATACATAAGAAGGTTATTCATTTCTAGCTAATAGTACCTTCATAACACCCACTCATCCACATAATAATTATCTAACGGGATTTTCTTTTCAGACCTCCTAGTGAACAAGAAGGATGAATGTGTGCACAGCGACCACTGGACAAAACCCAACTGAACTGCATATTCGATTTCTCCAACGTGGATGAACCAAATGTCGGAAGGGATTGAAAAGCCCCTTTGGATATAAATGTCATCCTGGACAAATGTTCTATTAAGACAACTATTTTCTACGCTATACTCCAGACATTGTTAAACAAAACAAAACTTGTTAAAAAATTTGCAATTTTATTTTTAAGGGTGTTAGTTTTCCTGTCTTTGACAATTTTAAATACTAGTCAAATAATGAAGGGACCCAATTAATTATTGACATTTTTTTTCATTTTAGATTAAAAAACCGAAAAATTCCAATATCTCGAGAACAGCGAATGTCAACCTCCTATAAAATGTCGTCAATGACATATAAATAAATGTTACATATAAAATGGCTATTTTCCTCTAACATTTTTAACGTAATTATTTTTTAACTTAGAAAGTTTAAATTAAGTTCAGAACTGTTTTATAATCTAAATTTGATATTCTTTGATAAAATTACATTTAGATTATACAGCTAAATTTCATTTTCTTTTATAATCTAAATATAATATTTTATTATCCATAATTTAGGTTCATAATTGTTTTATAATACAAAGTTTTTCAGACCTTTGTTTTATAATCGAAAGTAAATTTAATATCCACATGATACAATATCCTTGAACAAATATAATTACTTATCCGGATTCATTATACAGCAAGCTTTCGTTAAATTAACACTGGTTCGGCAAGCCATTCGATAGTCCGACACGCCATTCGGGTTCGTTGGACTGTACCGAGATACATTTACTGTAATTGACTAAATAATTTTATGTACAGATTTCTGTACATTGAAATAACGTTTGTAATATTCATTCGGTAATGCTTTAGGCAAATACATATCCCATTTATTTATTGTTCATCATTTTGTTTTAAATTAATTTTTCCCATTTTTTACGCCATTTTAGTTTGACCTTCGATAGTTCGACGAATTTAGTAATCCGGCACTGCTGAAAATCCGAACATGTCGGATAATCGGAAGCTTGCTGAATTTCATATTTATTCGGACTAACCTTTTGCTTACGGGTGGGACAGCGTCCATCCCAAATGAAGAACCTCTCAAAAAGACAGGTATTTGACATACCCTATCCCAAACAGTTCGATCCTCCTTTGCATACATTGGCGTCTATGGATGCCAATGCCTGCAAAGGGGGAGGAATAAAACATTGCAAGTTGAGTTTTCGACAGATCCACACGTTTTGGGACCTCTAGAACACGAAAACACTACTTTTATCATGACTTGTGTGTGTGTATATGTCTGTGCAATGTATGTATCCACTCCAACTTAAAAGCTAATGGATCCCATTTCCTAAAATTTTGTAGGTAAGTCACTTGTGGATAACCCATGTGCTGATTAGGTTTTGGTTTCATTCGGAATTAAAAAAACATTCCTTTTTTGAGAAATGGTTCGCAAAATTCCAATGTATCCACTCTAGTAAAAAGAAAACAAAATTATTGACCCGATTTCACAAAATTTGGCAAGTTCTTCTTCAAGCACTTCTGGGTTACCTTAGCACTGATAAGAGTTTGTTTCGATACTGATAAGAGTTTGTTTCGAAAAGAACCTGTCTTGATTTGCGAAATGCAATGACGTATTCATAGAGGGGGTCCGGTGGGTCTGGACCTCCCCCTCCTCCCTCCCGAAATGAAATTTCTGGATACGTTCTTGCCTGTGCTCTCGTGTTTCCTCGTTCAATTGTGAACCAGTATCAATTTAGTCAAGTTTTAGTCAAGTTTAATTAATTTTTTTGAAACTTTTTTTTTGATTGAAAGTTCAGTATACTTTGTACACCCCCCCCCCCTCCTCCCGAAATGAAATTTCTGGATACGGCCATGGTGAAATGGACCTCAAAAATCGTCAAAATCTAAAATAAAAGACGAAAATTGAATTAAATATTCAAATTCAGTATATTTTGAAATTAATTGTGCGTATTATAGTGTGCCATTAAACTCAATTTCATGAATTATTAATGAAATAAAGAGCAAATAAATTTGAGTCTGTAGGGAAAGTTATGTGTTGCTCTAGCTATATTTTTTAATCTATAATAGCTTAAACAGTTAATTAAAATGTCAACCGATTTCGAAGGTGATAGACTGCTTCTATTCGTATACTAGAAGATATGCCCGTCATATGACAGAATTCAAAATTTGCAAATCATTACCTCCCATTTGGCATCATTCTTTTTTATATATATATATATATATATATCAATTTTGCGATGGATTTGAGATTGGTGTAGAGTTTCCTACTCAATTTGCAGCCTATATGCTTCGGACTTTTCTTTTCGAATCTTTTCCAAAGATTCTTGACTTGACGTGCTCGTCACCTTCTCACTCTTTCTCTGTTTAACCGACGTTCCTTTTCTTTTCTATCCTCTTCATTTTCCATTGGCTAACACGTTTGTGAAATCAAATTCGTTTTGGATGTCAAAAACTTTCTCTATTCAATCTTTTTAAATATAAATTTAAATCTGCTGACACCACTCAAAGCATCAAAGGGGGAAAAAAACCCAAACCGCGTTCAAGCAAAAATTTAATTAGCTAAGAAGAACCCTCCGGTTTTTAACATGAACACTGAATTCAAGCAGCAGTGAACGTGGAAAGTCAATGGGTGATCCAAAAACTTGAGTGTTCACGTGAAGGGTTATGAAAATGCGGATGATCTGGGTTAGTATCTAAATTGAAAGGCTTACCCGTGATTGAAACGCGTTTGGCAACAATTTGTAGCAGCGTTGCCCAGAGATAGATAGATAAACAGACAGATAAATCAAGGTGTTTATATTATTAATTTCGAGATTGGCTCGTAGAAACGATTAAACAATGACCTCTATATTTCTGAGAAGAAGTACTTGAAAGGCATCGTTCTTGGTCATAGTTGAAAAATGTTCTTAAAAAAATTGTACGGGATGCACAGTTTGCTTATAGCAATAGTTTGCTTAGGTGCACGGCAAAAAACAAAAACAAAAGGCCCTAAATATTGTTAACCAAATAGCAATGAGTTTATCTAAATTATATTGTCTAAAACATAAGGTAAAGGGAAACTATAACTCTATGATTCAAGAACTTTATCAAAAGTATCCGTGAAGTTAGTGAGTCCCTGTATTTGCATGGTTATTTCCATGAAGCTGAAGGTAAGGAGTAAAACTTCATACTAAGAAAATGCTAATATCATTTGAGACAATCATTTAGGTGGCGCTGGGATAAGATAAATAGTCCTGCATTGTATGTATTTCTACGGCGAAAGGCCTAAAATATTTATTTAAACTGCCCATTTTGTAGAAATAAATTATTAGGGCAATGCAAATTAGAACTGAAACAATAAAGAATATTCCTATATATTCAAAATAATTTTACCGTTCAATTTATTTTTATCTTCTTATATTTTGAACTCCGTCTTACAACTGTGAAAAAATGTGAAAAACTGTGAAAAAATACGGATAATTAGATAATCTTAATTTAAAAATAATCAAAAATACATGTTCTCTATACTATGACCCATTATTTTATCAAATAGAAACAAAGGTCTCTTTACCAACACAAGCAACACCTAGATATAATTCTCAAACCATTATGGCATTTTCAAGTTTTTCATCCATAAGAGTTTTATCTCCTTCTTTCTAACTCCATGGTTATATATATAATACTTATTATATTCTCCAAGCCTATGTTAAATAATGAAATTATATATTATTTGATCTGAAGTTAATTGAACGTAAATAAGTATATATGGTTTATGTTTGGTTAGAGGACCGTATAATAATGAATCCACACGTGTGTGGTGATGTGCAGGGGTGCAAAAATTATACCATCATTTTGATGATGAATGCGAGACAGAGTACAATATTGTGGAATATTAATGCCTGAAAAAGCCGAATGGAAACTGATACTCCAGAGATTGGATAATAAATTAACAAGAAAGATCAATCATGCTTAAAGCACTGATTATGAAACATTTTACAACTTCAATGCAATTTTATTTAAAAATCTCTGAAATGCAATACATTCCTCGGTAATATTTTAAAACTTATCACAATACTACATTAATTTATTATATTTTAAAACTTAAACCTTCATCGAAAAAAATGAACTTCATTCAAATGACGGCATTGAAATATAAATTGCCTGGTTTAAACATCTCTAAAATGCGATACATTCCTCGGTAATAATTTTAGAATTATCATAATACTACGATAATTTATTATATTTGAAAACTTCATTGAAAACAACTGAAACTCAATCAAATGACGTCATAGAAAAAATAACACGCCTGGCTCTCACTATAGCAGCAGCATTTCATTCATAAATAATTTCCCATTCATGTCATTCATCACAATACTATAATAATTTATTTTATTTAAAAATTAAGACCATGGAGCTACAAGTAATTAAAATCTATGCGCAAAACTTCATCGAAAAAAATCGTCCTTCTCTTTGTAAAATCAATGACTATTTAATTCATATCAGCTATGCAGACTCCATGAACTAAATGATTTTGTGTTAAAGAAATACAGCAATTGTAATACAACTCATTCTACATATTTTGCTGTTTACATTTTACATAGGTGAAAAATAGGCTTCGTTGTAGAAATAATCAAATTTGGATGAGCATTTAAACTCAAGTATATTGTAATTGCGTTGTTTCAGTATGTAGATGCACAGAATTTAAGCAAAAATAAAGTGGTTTTAGGAAGGATACAATACTCAATATGAATTAAAAAGAACTTTAAAAATCACGATTTTGAGACAAGATGGATGCCATATATCATTTTGAAGTAGGTCACGTGATCTTTTCATATCATGATCACGTGATCGCTTCATATAAGAGGTGTTATTAATATTTTAATTTTTATTTAAAAAACTACTGAATATATTTCGCTAAATTTTTTTTTATATATTTTATGGAACAATTTGAATATTACCTAAAATTTTCGAAGCAATTTGTGAATTTTAAATCCCCTTAAAAAACGTTTGAAGAATTAGGTCCCATAGGGTTCAACGTCTTTCATTTTTTCAACTCGGGTTCAATCCAAAACTAATTGGGTGATATTATTCATTTACATTCCCATAGGTCCTACAGACCGTCTGAACAACATACTAAAATTTCATTTTGATTAAGTCATTTTTACGGCAGTTATCGTCTAACGGACAGACAGACAGACAGAATGAATAAAGTCATAAACACTTTTCAACTTTTTTGTAAAGTGTTAAAAATAGATACAGAGCATTAAAAGACATTAGAGCGTAGACGCTTTGCGTGGATACAGCTAGTTATTTAGAAATTAGCAGCGTTTTGTTGCCAAGTATTATGCATTTCGCCACCAATTACTGTATTTTGTTCCACCACGTAAAAACCCAACTGAAATGTTTTTTGGACGGGACAATTAGGCGTTTTCAGTACTCTGTAGCACCGCTTCAGGTTATCCTGAGCACAACTTAATGTTTCCGAATTTTTTAATGTGCTCCAGTATATGAAGAAAATGAGCTTTTTAAAGTCTTTTCGGATTATATGGAAATCCCCCTGCCGACATAAAAGGCGGAATCTCCACACATTTATAGTATCAACCATCGGACAGAACATGATGTGTCGACCCTCGGGGCAGAGATTCTGGCGTTTCTAATGTCTTTTCAAACCATTAATCAGTCCTTCAGTGGCTTAGAAGTTTAAATTTTTGACACTTATAGTATCGGGAATGAATACGAGTACGTATAACGGAGCCGAAGGATTTTGCATGTTTCTCCCAGAGTGGACAAAATGGGGAGGAGTAAAGTCTTCCAGAACCCTCCCAAAGGCACCAGAAGGGACATAAAAGGCTAAAACTTGGTCACGAGAAGAACCTAACTGGGTCAGACAATTTTCAATTCAAATAACTATTTTCGACGTTAAGAATCATACATTGTTGAACAAAATAACTCATATTAACCTTTTGCTTACGGGTAGGACAGTGACAATTCCAAATGAAGAACCTCTCAAAAGACAGACATCGGACATACCCTATCCCAAACAGTTCGATCTCCCTTTGCAGACATTGGAGTCGGACGTCAATGTCTGCAAAGGGAGATTGAACTGTTCGGGATAGGGTATGTCAAATACCTGTCTTTTTGAGAGGTTCTTCGTTTGGGATGAACGCTGTCCCACCCGTAAGTAAAAGGTTAAACGTTTCAGTTTTGAGAATGTTAGCTTCCCTGTCTAAGATAGGATTAAATACTAGTAAAAATATAACACAGAAGGCAAAAATGTTCGACCCGCCTACGCGTTTTCCATTCATAGATTAGTTCCCGATAATGATTCTGGTTTCCTTTCTAGTCATTCATCATTGACAAGATGAAAGATTGAGACGAGATTTCGTCTGATGAGCAACAATGAAACATTTTTCATTACTACAATGTATCACATTTAAAACGACTAGCATCGCAAAAAGTTTTCACTAGGTTCTTGACAGCCTGTCAGAGAATGCGTTGTACTATATTTAGCGTAATACCCCCAGTTTGTCTTCACACTTTCTGAACATGCAAAACATCTTTACGTGATACCTCATGAAAAGCAAGTCATTTAGACATTAATGCCACGGTAACCTAGAAATGGAATTGTTCCTTTTTTGAGACGCTTAATTAATAAATAACACCTTTTTCTTTTACTTTAAGTTGACAGTAATCTAGTGTTTTGATGAGTAACGTTGGCACAGTAGGTCCATTAGGAGATACATTGACAGCACAGCGAGGATTTTCTTTTCTTCACGTGCTTGATATTTTGTGCATATGGAAATTTTACTGTCAGCTTATCAAGTATTGGGATAATATGTTTTTCTACTTTTCTCACAGTGTAAAAACTGCATAACATATACACATGGAAAGTAAATTGACCGGGAGAATCTCGAACTTTGATGGACTGATTTCTTTTGAGTATTCTTGAATAAGAATCAACCAGTAATTAAGGATGCTTGAGTGTCTGTGGGCAATGTACCTCTCACGTGAATTGGGCGATTCGATTTTTTCCCCTTTATTTCGCAAGTTGAATCCAGGCATCCCTTTTCAGACATTGGCGACCGAAATTTCGGACGCCAATGCCTGCAAAGGGGGATCGAACTGTTTGGGATAGGGTATGTCAAATACCTGTCTTTTTGAGAGGTTCTCCTTTTGGGATGGACGCTGTCCCACCCGTAAGCAAAAGGTTAAAGAAATAGAGAAAAAATGAATTTGAGTCTGTGGGGGAAGTCATGTGCTGCCCACATCAGATTTTTTATTTTACTAGAAAATCCGAAATCTTGAAAATTCAACATAAATAAAAAAACACATATACCATACATCTTTTAATTTCTGAGAAAAGATGTTTGAAGCGCTCTTTAACTCTCCCACGACAGTACATGTAACTGATGCAACACGTTGAATAGCAAGTACTGATGCATGTCCCAGAAATAAAAATAAATGAAACTAATACGTGTTTTTAAATTAAACAATCAAACTCATACGGTTTCTGAAAAGAGTGTCACACACTAAACAGGAACCGAAAACCACAAGAATAAAACTAATAATTGTTTCGGAAATTATATAAATACAGAAGTGTATTTTTAGAATATGAAACGGAACTTAGTCTAAACAGTCTATTAAAAATTTATAACTGAATTGGTATATAACAACTGCAGATAAAAATATAGATAAGATAGTTATTTACTGAAAAAAATCGGCGGTGTCTCCAGTCTGATGAAGCCGAAACAGTTTTGCGTAACTGACATTTTGTAAAATAAAACTCCAGTAAAGTTCAATAAATTTATTCGATTTTTTTTCTGACTCAAGTTGTTTCGTTTACAAACTTTCAAAGCGATGCAAATGACTCGCTAACTGTTTATATAACTTGGTAGCACTTTTTGTTTTCGCTCCGATTTCATTTAGATACTCCGACAATAACACTCTATGTCAAAATATCACATTATTTTACTAACTTATACGAGGTAGGATCAAAAAGTTCGGAGACTGTGGTGATATCCCCAACCCTGATTGGAGAAGAGGGGAACTATTTTATCGTGGCGTAGAGGTACATGTGACGCGAGATGTGAAAAGAAAGAAGCAGATTCGCAGTGCAGAGTTTTTCCAGAGAATGCGTGTCAGTGAACTGTAGTCGTTCATGTTCGTCGAAAACGGAAATGGCGTTTGAAGAACAACGTGCGAGTATCAAATTCTGCCAGAGTTTGGTGGAAATCGCCGACAGAAACATTGCACCTGCTGCAGCAGGTGATATTCGCACGTTGTTCGTCAAACAACATTTCCGTTTTCGAAGAACACTAACGACTACAGTTCACTGACACTCATTGTCTGAAAAAAACCCATATTTCTGTCCTCGATTTCCCCAAACGCTGACTGAATTTGATATTCGCACGTCGTCCTTCAAACACCATTTCCGTTTTCGACGAACGCGAACGACTACAATTCACTGACACGCATTGTCTAGATAAAACCTGCACTGCGAACCCCTGCTTCTTCCTTTTCACATCTCGCGGCATGTATGCCTCTACGCCACGGTAAAATAGCTCCCCTCTCCTCCAATCAGGGTTGGAAATATCAGCACAGTCTCCAAACTTTTTGATCCAACCTTGTAGAAGAATGGGCTCTTTGAGCTCTATTCCTTTGGAGCTCTTATGTGAAAGCCCCAGGCCGTCCGGCTCGTCCAGTTGGAGCTCTTATGTGTCGTTTTAACTTTTTTCGTTTTGTTGTGTCTAATTTATTCTTGTTTGCACATTATTCGTCTTGTCAGGATATTCCTTCTGTGTTTTTGCGCACGATAATCTTGTGTGTTGCTCTTCGTTTCGCATTGACTGCACTGTTCTTCATGCTGCTTTCTGATTGGCTCTCTCTGAATCCAGGTCTTGGGTATATAACCCCCTCTGTTTCTTCCTTTTTGCGCCTATTCCTCTTTTGGACTTCGGGTTTGTTGGTTTTCTTGGACCGACGAAGGGGATTCAGCGAACCCTCGAAACAGCTGTATGCTGCATTATTGTGTTATTTATGCTTATTTATGTTATTCTAGTTTTCTTTCTGCCAATTTAAAATTCAGAATATGAATCTTTAAATCATGGAGTTAAGGAGACTTGATTCCTCCTTTATACATAGATTAGTGGAAGCTAAATTGTATCATCTAAATTGTATCATCTAATTGTATCTCTACAGGGTGGTTAAAAAAAGATGGGTCAAACTTTACGAGATAGTAGAACACACCAAACCAAGCATTTTTCGTCGTAGTTTACCATATCGGAAATGAAACTTGGCGCGAGTGGGCGCTTAATATCGAAACCGATGAGGTGAGGCGAAAACATAAAAATGACTTAGTAGTTATAAAATTATACTTAATAAATAATAATTACAGTAATGGCTCAAAAAAGCGACCACCAACCTGAATGCACGTCTCACAGCCACGATGAAGGGTTTGGCGAACTCTCTGGAACAGACCAGGCATGTCGCGCATTTTGGCAGCAGCGGCCGAAATTCTGGCGACGAGTCCATCTTCAGATTCAAGGGGAGTGTCATAGATGAAACTCTTGAGATATCCCCACCAAAAAGACGTCAAAACACGACAAATCAGGCGATCGTGGGGGCCAAACTATGGGACCACCTCGCCCAATTCATCGCCCCCGAAAAATGACGTCCAGATAGTTCTTTACCTCTCGCCCAATAACGAAAATTTACATAAGGGTTCTTCTTCTTCCCCAGATGAAATTTGCATACGTGGTTTTCTTCTTCATCCAGAAAATAATAACCAGAATGACTCTTTTATATGTGGGAAGCGGTCACTTCCCAACGAGTGAGCGCCCTGTAACGCCTTTACATTTCATTTCCGACACGGTAATCTATGACGGAAAATGCTTGGTTTAGTGTTGAAGATCCAGGCCACCCGACTCACCCAAGGGTACAAGCAACAGGATGAGTGGCTTGATTTGGTGTGTATTACCACCTCGTAAAGTTTGGCTCATCTTTTTTGAATACGAGCTGACTCGTCAAGCATATTGAAGCCCACCCAGGCCGGAAGCGTAATCCATTAGCAATCTATTAGCTCTATTCGTATTCTCACTTTAGGAAGTACTATTGCAATAATTTTTAGTGGGTGTTTCGCACCGAACTGCTCTAAACATACTAGGAGAGGTTTTCGGTAATTTCGCTTTCCCAGAAACGAAGAGGGAATAATAAAATAGTCGGCGGAGTCATTGGATACCAGGCACAGGCGCATACTTGTGCGAGCTAAGTTCTACAATACTGTAATTGAAACTACTATTTTTATATAAAGTATTTATTTTAAAGACTCATTTTATAATTTCGGTAACTGTAGTATGTATTATTATTGAGTTTTAGTTGTTATAGAGTCAAAAGCCAACGGCTCTACCGTGCACCGGTTCCCGTTAGATCACCGAAGTTAAGCAGCATCGGGCGCGGATAGTACTTGGGTGGGTGACCACCTGGTAACACCGTGTGCTGTTGGCTCATTTAAGTCGACGTGGTGACCGAACGGCCAAGGCGAGCGTTTCCAGCGATCGATCGGCCGCCACGTTGTGGGTTCGAGTTACACGTAAGACATGGATGTTCTGTTTTGTGGGCGCAGTGTGTTCCGCCCCCCTCTGGTGCGCCTGGGACAACGTTCTAGGACGGCAAAATGGTTCACGATTTCGGCCGTACATAGGGCAAAAGACGCAAGTCGACGTAAAGTCTAGTGCCTGGCCATTGGAAAAAAAAAATGTTATAGTCATATTTTAGTAAACGTGGTTTGTAGTCCAAACATCATCTTGAATGTGTTTGGACTACTCTCTTCCAAACCTAAAAAATAAAACAGCTTCAAATGATATATACCGGGTGGTCAGAATTAAAACACCCCTACTCTGAGCTCTCTATACATCGAACTAACTACTCAGTGTAAAGGCTCCAAATTTTTTGAACCTACTATGAAGACATGGGGAAAGGGATTACGCGAAAAAAAAATAGTTCCAGAAACACCGATGTGCGGCGCTGTACAACAGAAAATATGCTGAAAAGACACAAAATAATCACAAAAAAACAAACACATGCGATATGGAATTTTTCCTTTTTAATTTCTTTTGCTGATATGAAAAAAAAGAAGATAAAAAAGTGAAGAAACTTAAACTGTCATTGTAACTGCAATTTCGCACTGTAAGCACAAATATTTGCATAAACCCTTAGTTTGCAGCTACTATGTTCTGGGCATAAAAGGGGATAAAACTGGGAAATTTTCATTCTTATCAGCGATGGCTGTCACACTGTCAGAACGCGCTTTGCTTGTGAAGCTGTTTTATGAAAACAAAGGACATGCTGCAGCTGCACTTCGAGAGTTTCGTCGACTTAAGAATTTGGGCAAAGGACCATTACTTCCACAAGCTCTCAGGAGAATGATCGCTCGATTCGAGAAATCCCGGACATCTTGGAGTTCAGCCGAGTCGAGGACGCAAATCGACCCGTTCAGATGTCGTTGACGATGTTGCCACCGCTATTGTTGAACAATCAATGGATAACGTTATAGGCTGTAGTAGTGCACGCGGAGTGTCACGATACTTGGGTGTTCCCTACAGCACAGTGCGGAACGTACTGAGAAACATAGTGCATTTTTTCCCGTACAAAATTAGTCACAATCACCACTTGCTGACCATCGACAAGGAGAAGCAACTGACCTTTGTATTGACATATCTGGCTAGAGTTGAAGTGGATGCATCGTGGCCATGGCAGATTCTATGGAGCGATGAAGCGCATTTCCATCTAAGTGGAACAGTCAGCACCCATAATTGTCGCATTTGGGACACGGAAAACCCTCGTACATTCCAAGAGATTCCACTTCACTCACCGAAAGTTACAGTCTGGTGTGGATTCACAGCCACATTCATTCTTGGACCTTTCGTTTTCGAAGAGGCTATTCCCAATGGCCCTGTGACATGCACCGTGACGGCCAGGAGGTACAAAAACATGCTCGAAAATTTTGTTGTACCCCAACTGCAACATCACCAATATCTTGCATAAATTACCTTTATGCAAGATGGAGCGCCTCCACACATTGGACTCTGTGTATAGCAGTTTCTTCGGCAACATTTTAGTAATTGTAGAGTAATTACTCGTGCGTTTCCGACAACCTGGCCATCTCGTTCTCCAGATCTTAATCCCTGTGATTTTTGGCTGTGGGGATACTTAAAAAGTCTTGTTTATCGAGGACGTATGGTAACCTTGGCAGATTTGAAAGACGGTATCACTCTGCATGTGAGAAGCATCTCAATCGACCAATTACGATCCGCAGTTGAACAAACTGTCCACAGAGTGCAGATTTTACATCTTGAAGAAGGGAACCATATTGAGCAGCATTCCCTGCATCGATAAGGTCCTTGTGATATGAATGTTTGGTACGTTCGAATAAAATGTGCTACAAATGTGTATTTTGTGTCTTTTCAGCATATTTTCTGTTGTACAGCACCACCGATCGGTGTTTCTGGAACTAATTTTTTTTTCGCGTAATCCCTTTCCCCATGTCCTGAATAGTATGTTCAACAATTTTGGAGCCTTTACACTGAGTAGTTCGATGTATAGAGAGCTCAGAGTAGGGGTGTTTTAATTCTGACCACCCGGTATATCAAAGATTCATTCATGTTACACCAATATCTTTCAAATTTTATACACTTCATTGCATTTCTGGAGTATAATGAATCATAAAATTGTTGAATCCTACTGTCAACAAACGGTCGCCAAGTTGAAATCTTACCATATTGTAATAATTATGTAAACGTAAGTTATAATTGTAAATAAATCAAAATATATTTATCATAAAAGCTAATAAATGATCAAATAGGGTTTTTTATGAAAAACTGATAGAAATTATGTCCGAATGACACGAATTTACTTTGAAACGGCACTGATATTTTCAACGCCAAATTGATGATTGGCGTCAATCATTTGATGTAAACATTGGCGATTTGTCTTTCCAGTTTAGAGTATTTCCTCAATATTATCTTTTAAAGTACTTCAATTCTTTTGCACTAGGTATAAAAAATGTACGTTTAAATAACAGATTTATATAATTTATTATTATTACTAAGAATTTAAGTGTTGTATTTATCTAATCAATACCTCCACAAGTTTATAACAAAATTGCCCCCTTTAAAATTTTCACAGATATGTCTGGTAAAATAACTCCACAATTTTCTTTTCTTTTCAAAGTTGCATGTTCTTTTTTCAGTTACAGTAAACTTCCAGTGTTCCACCCACATCTCTCTATAAAATGATCAATTCTGTTCTAATTTCTATCAGAACTACAGTATTTTAGCAGAAATAGAGAAATTGGAAATCCTTCGCCTGGACGTAGTTACAATTTTGAAATTTTCTTTAAAACACACTAAAATTCACACATTACTTAAACCTGTTAAAATACGTCATTTTATTTAAAAACACTAAAGTGTACGATTTTAAAAGTCTTAAATTCTCGATTCTATATCAAAAGGCTTAAATAAAAAATTGTATTTAAGCCCCCCCCCCCCCCCCCCCCCATGTAATTCACACATTACTATATATCATCACAAATATATTTCAAAAACAATTTTTTATTATTTAGGTTCATTACAGGTGTTTTATATTATTCAAGGTCTTTCTAAGCTCATAATAAGATCATAATTTTTTCTATACATATAATGTTAGAATTGTAACAAATATGAAATAGAAATATATATCTAAGTATTTGATGAATTTTAATAAGACCGGATTTTTGTAAAAAAAAAAGAAAAAAAATATCCATCTATTTATTCCTTATTTGTTAATCTGCTTTTAGTGAGAATCATATACTTGATTGTTGTTAATATGTATCGCGAAATTGCAAATATTACTCCAATCTTATTCATATTTATAAAATACTGGCGCAGCAATTACACGGCGTTGCTCGGGATTTATCATGCAAAACTGTGATAAAAATTGCACCGGAACATATAGGGCCGTAAATCTTATACATTGCTTTTTCACTGTGAAAGATGTAAATTCTTTGTATTATGTAAGAAGAAAAAATCATTGCATTATATAAGTCATAGATGCATAAGAAAGAATCTTCCTCATAAAATGCTGATAATTAAATAACCATTTTTAACACTTTACAACATAGTTAAAAAGTGCTCATGACTTTGTTCATTCTGTCTGTCTGTCCGTTAGCGCGATAACTACCGCAAAAATGACTTTATCAAAATAAAGTTTTAGTATGTTGGTCAGACGGTCTGTGGGACCTATGAGAATATAAATGAATAATATCACCCAATTAGTTTTAGATTGAACCCGGGTTGAAAAATTGAAATACATCGAACCCTATGGGACCTAATTTTCTAACATTTTTTAAGCGAATTTAAAATTCACAAATTGCTTCGAAATTTTTAGGAAATATTCAAATTATCCCATAAAATATATAAAAAAATGTTCAGCAAAATATATTCAGTAGTTTTTTTAAATAACAATTAAAATAATAATTAAAACCTTTATATGAAGACATCACGAGACCATTATATGAAGAGATCACGTGACCCACTTCAAAATAAAATATGACATCCATCTTGTGTCGAAATCGTGATTTTTAAAATTATTTTTAATTTATATTTAGTGTTGTATCTGTCCTAAAACCGCTTTATGTTTGCTCAATTTCTGTGCATCGGTATTCTGAAACAACAGAATTACAATATATTTAAGTTTAAATGATCATCAAACTTTGATTATTTCTACAACGAAACCTAATTTTTACTTATGGAGAATGTAAACTGATTAAGCTGTAAGATGAGTTGTATAAGAATTGCTGAATTTCTTTAACGCAAAATTATTTTGCTCAGGAGTCTGCAATACAGATGATATGAATGAAACATTCATTGATTTTACATAGAGAAGCAGACGATTTAATTGCAGACTTCTTCGATGAAGTTTTATGCATAGAGTTAAATTACTTTGGCGCCTCCATGGTTTTAAGTAGAATAAATTATTGTAGTACTGTGATGAATGAAATAAAAATGTATGAATGAAATATTTACTGTTTTTACACAGAGAGCCAGGCGATTTATATTTCGATGACGTCATTTGAATCAAGTTCGTGTTTTTCGATGAAGTTTTAAATTTTCAAATATAATTAATTATTGCAGCATTGTGATGTATTACCGCTTAATGTATCGCATTTTAGAGATGTTTAAATAAAATTAAGTTGGAAAGTGTTTCATTATCAATGCTTTATGCATAATTGATCTTTCTTGTGATTTCTTAATACTTTTCGTTGTTGAGTAAGCCTGTGAAAAATAAGCCATGGTGATAGTTTCCATTTAAATTCATATTTCAAACCTGCGATTTTCAAAAGTGACTAATACGTTAAATAAACTCCCACAAAACTCAGATATTTAATTGATTTTCACGTTTTAAACCAACTATTTCCAAGCTTTTTCGTTGGTAATCACGGAGTTAGAGGATAGAACTCCTAGGAAAAGTTTCGTTTTCCATTAATATCTCGACAAGCCCTAGTCTTAAAAGCCTGAAACTTGGACTAAATTTATGAGTAGTTATTTTAAAGCTACCTACCATATTTCATTAAATTCCGTTTAGTCGTTCTACCGTGATGATGAAACAAACGAAAGTTTTGTTTTTCACTAATATTTCGAGAACCACTGGTCGTAGAAACTCGAAACATAGATTAAATTTTAAGTGGGGCTATTTCAAGACTACCCACCAAATTTCATCAAATTCAGTTCAGCCGTTCTCCCGTGATGTTGGATCATACATACATACATACATACATACATACTTTCCTTCTTTATATATATAGGTGACTCAACTGCAAATTTGTTAATGTTATCAAATACGTGTAAAAATCAATATTTGAAGCACATATTAAATCGCCAAATATGGTAACCCATATATTTGCAAAAACCTTACTGAGCTTCATTATGCTTGATAAGTCAGCCTGTATCATGGAGTTCTAATATGATCCATTACGTTACAGAGAGTGAGTCCATTTACCTCCATGGTATAACCAGAAAGTTAAAACTGAAACAAAACGTTTTTGATATTTAACTTGATAAATTCGTTGTTTAAACAGTATCTAAGTGAGAGTAAATCAATTGTGTTATATTAGAGGACTGTATATATATTTTGATAGAAAGTCGTATAATAAATAGTAATAATGAATGGTAGGAGGTGTATGGCCCGCATGTTTTTGTGAATATTAGGGGCACGAGGGGGGCAGATGGAAGTTGATGTTCGCCGATTTCGTGGTGTACTTAGACAAACACAAAGCACGAAGCGCGGACTTTGCTGGTGTTAACATTTTGCTTTCGGGTTGGACAGCGTCCATCTCAAACGAAGAACCTCCCAAAAAGACAGGTATTTGACACACCCTATCCCCCTTTGCAGGCATTGGACGCCAATGCCTGCAAAGGGGGATAGAACTGTTTGGGATAGGGTGTGTCAAATACCTGTCATTTTGGGAGGTTCTTCGTTTGGGATGGACGCTGTCCCACCCGTAAGCAAAAGGTTAACATATCTCAAATCATAAGCAACACCAGATATACATCTGCTAACACATACTTAAAGTACATAATTAACAGAAAAGTTATTTGATTTTCTGTTCTAAGCAGCGTAACCGAATAGCGTGTTTCCAATTTACGTGCGTTTTAATCATAACTTCCCAGTAACTGACTGAAACATTGTTTACCAAAAGAACATCCAAAAGCTATACTTTTTCTCTGTTCTGTGTGAATAGGCCATATAAACGTGAGAATATTTTTCAGAGAAGAACGCTAAAAATGTTTCCCCTTTACAATCACATCCCGCACGGAAATCTAGCGTCCACAAATAAACGCAATACCTGATCGATGTGTATAGCGGAAAACATCGTTCATTTAACAGTTGGGGAGAATTTCCTACTTGAATTGTCTGGAGTGAGGTATAGAAATTTAGATAATTATTTTTTCTTTTTTTTCTTTGGTGCGAAAAATCTTAGGGCGCGGATATGGAGTAAATCATAAAAGAAATGTGACGGGGATGAAACGGAAGTATATAACGGAAGTGGCATCCTATTATTACGAACACTATTTGAAGATCTGAGTCACTTGATAATGGCGGAAATGTGGTTACTTTGGTCGCTTTGCTACAAATGGACTTTGTACACCACTTCAACAATAAAAGATTGCAATTTCGTCCCAATAGTTCAATGGCAGAATGTTGGCTGACCAATTCAAAAATCCAGGGTTCGATTCCCAGTTGAGGCAGTAAGGTTCTTTACTATGGCACCCGAACAAATCGATCCTGTATGTTAGCGCAAAGATGTCGGAGGTCTGAAGACCCCAAACCGTGCGACTCACAGTGGGTTTAGAGTAGCTAGCTGCACGGCCGGAAAAAGATACCTCCTGCACTCAGGAGGCACCTAAGGTCTACCATTCCGCCAAACAAACATTTATTTATTTATATAACAATTGATGAAAAATATTGTGATTAAACAGACAGTTTTACATTATATTTGAACTTGACAAGTACGTCCATTTTACAAAAATGGGAAAAGGGAATATAGATGCGAATATAGATAAAAAGATCATTGAAAAATAAAATTTAGAGTGAGGTATAATAACATAATGAAAAATCTGATGCGGGCAACACATGACTTTCCTTATAAAATGCAATCTATTTACTACTTTTACAGTGAAAACAAAATAGGTTATTCTTATAGTAGATACTTATATTCTTTCCAAGATATTGAATTTGCGTCGATTAGTCGTCATTTTCATTGATTTAACGTCATTTTGATCCAATTGGCGAGATTTTCTTTAATTTGGCAACATTTAAAAAATTCACCAAGTTGGCGACATTCCGCCAAATTCGTCGCCAAAATATAGCCAAGTGTTATGGAGAGAAATAAGTAATTCTTATCTTAAATAATAAAAGGCAATGTCTGTGTGTGTGTGTCTGTCTGTCTGTCTGTCTGTCTTATACACTATACGTTTCGCGACCGCGCGTCGGAGAGCTACGAAATTTGGCAATCGGAGACCCGGGGGGGAGGGAAGGGGACACGTGAAAACCGATTTTCAAAATTCTAATTATTTTTTTATTTATTTAATGTTTTATGCGATTTCGACCTTTTTTTGCCCTTTTTGCCCTTTTTTCTCCACGATCCAGACGTCGTAGAAAAAAACAACTCACACCATCGGAAAGAGCAGACAATTGCGAGTAAAAATATATCAATTTCAAATCTGAATTTCGATTTCTAATATTTTTTAAAGATTTTAAAACAAAAGTCACTTTTTGCTCAAGAAAACGATTTTTGGTTTTTAAATTCTCGCATCGTGAAAAGTACTCATAATTTCGACTAATAATTTACATTTTCAGAAAGGTCAAACATCTGGCATTCTTACAAGTCCAATCTGGTCAGGAAATATTCCGTATTGCCCACAGGATCGGGATTTTAAAAGTTTCCGAATTTCGATTTCTCGGCGTTCCGCTCGGCGTGCCGCTTCATTTCTCCACCGCTGAAGGAAGGAAGGTGGTGGGTGGGGACGTCAAGGTGGAGGTGACGTCACGGTTCTGTATATGCATAGCGATGGGTGGGACAATAAGAAACCGAATTAGTTTTTACTTTCCGTTTCCCGCGCTTCCGATTTTAAATGAAATAAGAGCTTAACATATGCACTGTAGAAATTATTATATTTATATTTTAAATGATGGAACGATATGGATTTTTTAAATGGATATTTTAATTTTATGGATATTTTAAATGATGGAACGATGGATATTTTAATTTTATGGATATTTTAAATGATGGAACGATGGATATTTAAATTTTATGGATATTTTAAATGATGGAACAATGGAATGAGGATGATGGAATTAAGAGCTTAGAGAGCATATGGTCATTTTAAATTGTAAATTAGCGCGCGGGAAGTTAGCGGTAGGCCCGGGTACGATTCCCGCCACTGCCAAAACTGCCGAAGTGTTCACGCGGAATACGATCACGTTAAACATGTGGGCCCGTAAGTCCTTCCGAGAGGTTGGTGGTAGGGGAAGGAGGGTACGGCCTAAATTGGGTAAATAAAAAGAAAGTTATGGAGATTGTCGCGGAGGGCGAAGTAGCCCAGTGGTTAGCGCGCGGGAATTGCACGCGGTAGGCCCGGGTTCGATTTCCAAAATTGCCGCCGTGTTCACGCGGAGTACGATCACGCGGAATAAACATGTGTGTCTGTAAGTCCTTTCGAGAGGTTGGTGGTTGGGGAAGGAGGGTACGGTCCCCGTGGGTGCCTCTCCCACAGGGTTCCGGTCTAAATTCGGTGAATAAAAAGAAAGTTATGGAAAATGTCGCGGAGGGCGAAGTACACCAGTGGTTAGCGCGCGGGAATTTCACTGGGTAGGCCCGGGTTCGATTCCCGCCACTGCCAAAACTGCAGCCGCGTTCACGCGGAGTACGATCACGTTAAGCATGCGGGATCGTAAGTCCTTCCGAAAGGTTGGTGGTAGGGGAAGGAGGGTACGGTCCCTGTGGATGTCTCCCCCACTGAGTTCCGGTCTGAATTGGGTGGCACTTCCTGGCCGTCCAAACAGTTACCTTACACCTTCTGGTAAGGTCGCGCCAGCGAGTGTGCCACGGTTACAATTTGCCACGGTCAGAATTTTCAAGGGTAGCGAACAGGCTGGTCGCCAAAGGCGGCTAGTAAATAATAAAGAAAGGGACCATGACCAGTAAGAAAGTAAATGAGGTATTTATTAAAAATTTGTAAATTAGGATTCACGATAGGGAGGTAAGACAGGATTCTAGCCGGATAACCAGCCCGGGTGGAAATATAATCTTTAAGATAATTGTGCCAAAGGTTAAGGATATGAGATTTACAAAATTTTGAGAGGAGCCAGTAAGGAATGGGAGTAAGTAGTAAGAGGGGAACCAGAGATAGCAGAAATTTTGGCATAGTAATCAGTAATTTCATATCGAGATATATTATTGTGAGTTTTTACCCAAGAAATTTCGACAAGGTTTTTGGCAAGGAGAGCTTTGAATTTAATGAAATTAAGATAATTAGATTTATTTTTATTGAGTTAAGAGTTTGAATGGAAGATAGACTATCGGAAAAAACATTAACAGGGGTATTATTAGAGGAAGCCCAGTCAATAGCAAAGGAAATGGCTGTAAGTTCGGCTTGAAATACTGTATTCCTGTTGTCAAGTTTATAGGAGAAAACCTTTTACAGAACATCATGTTTAAAAATACAGAGTCTTTATCCATTCTGTTAACTAAAGATTAGAGGGGTGAAAGTTACAGAAAGGAACAAGGAAATAAAAATTAGAGGGAGGCGAAAGGGAGGGAGAAGGAAAGGAATCAATTTTTTGTTTCCAAAAATTAAATTTATTACAGAGGGTAGAAATTGTAAAATGAAATGAATGGGGGGAATACCAGTGAGGGAAAATAAGGAGATATTAAATGTTGTACGGTAACTTTGGCAGATTTTTAGAAGGAAGATCCTTTGGAGTGAAAGATGTTTTTCAATTTGCATTATTTTTTAGTTTTTTACCCCATATAGCAGAACCGTAAGTAATAACTTTTCCACAACACAGAGATACCAGTATTTTAAGAAACATTTTTTGACACTCCAATTTTTCCCAGAAATTTGGCCAAAAGTAGTACAAAATTTAATACATTTTTCTTGGAGATATCGAATATGAGGGTCCCAATTTAATTTATCATCAATGATTAAACCTAAAAATTTTAAATGATTTTTAATTTTAATGGATCTATTATTAAATTTGTAAATGCGATTTCTTTTCATACTAGAGTAAATTTTGGGGAAAATAACGGAGCAACTTTTATCAATAGATATTTCTAATATCAGATTATTGATGAAGTAGAACGGGAGTTAAGGAGGGAATTGGTATTAGTTTCAAGGACATTTCTATTATTGCCAAATGTAATAATAACAAGGTCGTCCGCAAAGGCTTGAAGATAAAATAAATCACTATTAAGGGAAAGAATTTCATTGAAGTAAAGGTTCCAAATGAAGAGAGCGATATCACTGAGCCTTGCCGAGCGCCTTTCGAAATAAATTTTGAGAGGGATAAAGATCCTTCAGAAAAAGTAACAGTTCTATGGCTAAGTATAAATAAAAATTCTATAAGGGATAGGAATGTTTAATTTGACAAAAGTAAGAGGGAGGATGTTCCAATTAAGATTATCGAAAGATCCTTGTATATCTAAAGTAGTAAGTGCTACATGATGTAATGGTCTAAGGTTCTCAACAGTGAGTAAAAGTTTATGAGCAGCGTCTTCACAACTGTGAAGCTCGCGAAACCCAAATTGCAAGGAATGGAGTATATCTTCCGTTTTTAACCAAAAGTTAAATCCATTAATAAAAATGCATTCTATGATTTTGCCGGAAGTATGAAGGAGACAAATAGGCCTGAAGGAGGATAAATTAGAAGTGTCCCTACCAGGTTTCAAAAGAAAAATAATTTTGCATTTCTAAGGCAGGCCAGAAAGTAACAAAATTTAAAGCTAAATAATTTAAAAAAGAAATTTGGATTAAATTTATAAAGATCTTTCCAAATTTTGAAATATAAATTATCGAGACCAGAATCTTTTCCATTTTTACTTTCCTTATATACATAATGTATAAGGAAAGTATTGTGACAGGGTCGAAAATTCGAATTCGAGTTTTCGACGGGAGAGCATGTTTCAAGCATGCCTGATCACGAATCAAACATTTTTGAAGTGATGTCTGTGTGTGTGTGTGTGTCAGTGGGCCTGTGGAGACGATAACTGACGAACGAATGGACCGATTCGAACCAAATTTGGTACAAAAATCACAATCTGTAAACACTGGATGCCTATTGTTTTATACGCAATCGAATGTTCAAAACCCTCCTAAATTTTCGAATGAAATTTTGAAAAAATTGTCAAAAAATCAAAACCAATAATAAAGTTACGCAAATAGACATTTCTTATGTAATTTTTCATTAGAAAACGATTGACATAAATTTTAGAACGCTAACATGAACCGTTCTCGAGATATTACACATTTTTCAAAAAAATTATCAAAAAGTCATATAAAATAGAAAAAAAATATTTCCTATTGAGAAACATGTTCACTTTTCATATATAATATCATGCGATAAATTGGGTGACATCATTCTCGTGGATCTAGCTCGTTCCATTCATGAAAAAAGATACTTTGAGTAATACTTTTGTATTTGAACGCCAATTTATCTGCTGTAAGAATAACTTATTTCTTCGTCCATAACGCTTGGCGAGATTTTAGCGATGAAATTGGCGGAATGTCGCCAACTTGGAGATTTTTTTGAAATGTTGCCAAATTAACGAAAATCTCGCCAAATGGATAAAAATGACGCTAAATCAATGAAAATGGCGACTAATTGTGGAAAATTCAATATCTATTAAGTTATATAATATATAAATATATAATAATAGTTATATAATATATAAATATATAATAATAGTTATATAATATATGTCGAAAATTCAATATCTAATAAGTTATATATATATATATATATATATATATATATATATATATATATATATAACTTATTTCTTCGTCCATAACGCTTGGCGAGATTTTGGCGACGAAATTGGCGGAATGTAGCCAACTTGGCGACTTTTTGAAATGTTACCAAATTAACGAAAATCTCGCCAAATGGTTAAAAATGACGATAAATCAATGAAAATGACGACTAATTGTCGAAAATTCAATATCTTGGAAAGGATATTAGTATCTACTAGAAGAAAAACTTATTTATTTTACTGTAAAAGTAGTAAATTCATTTCATTATATAAGGAAAGTCATGTGTTGCCCACATCAGATTTTTAAGATTGTTAAAGACTGAAGACAACTTAAAATGAGAAAGAACCCCCAACCCACCATCAGGAATTGAGTGTAAAGGAAAAGGGTCAAAATTGGGATCATCATTAATGCAATGGTTTAAAAGACAGGTCATTTTCCCGGAGTAACTAAGGTTAGGGTTGTTCTGAAATTGGATGTTGATACTTTTATTCTTGATAAGTTTTTTAAAAGCAAATTTGAAGCGAGTGCCGAATTTTGAATTACAATTATTGCGGAAAGTTACCCAGGAATCTAATTTGGCCTCGTTGTTTATAAGTTTATATTTAGCTTTATTGGGCTTATATTTGGATTTTTCCTCCGTGATATCCCTCAGGGTTGCAAAGTTCTTGACAAGAGATTTGATTCTACGAGATAAGGCTGTTAAAAAATTCCGAAATTTTGCGAGGTCTTTTGACCACCAAGAAAATCTAACATGATTAACTTTTTTGCTTTTTTCTGAGAAATTTAGAAGCACAGCTCTGAACATTACTAAGAAAATTAACAAAGAAATCGTTTAAGGTGGAGTCGTTGTCAACTTCAGAAAGGAGGGAATAAAATAATTAAATTTTGATTTGAAATTATTAATGAATTTACCAGTGCTGAAAAAAGATTTTAAAAAGAAAGAATTGTCAGAAAAGGGAGTCAAAAGAGAGGGATATTTTGACAAATTTATGAATCATTTAATATTTTTCATGAAATTTATGATGTTGAAGGTGTGAAAGCGACTCACACGGATTCAGTGGACTTAGGATATTGAATGCCGATTTCAAATCGAGAAGGTAACGCCCACGCAGAAAGCAAACATAGAGGTTAAAAATAGGAGCAAGAGGCTAACCTGAGGTAAAAACAGCAGGAGGTGGTCAGCCAGATTGTCAGTTGCGCGTCCATCTGATATTAAAGAGTAGAGAATGCATAGTCCACTTCGAAAATAAGAGTCATTCCAGTAGCTTAACGATGGAATGTTGGCTAGCCAGTTCAAAGATCCAGGGTTCGATTCCCGATTGGGATAGCAAAGTTCTTTACAAGCTGACGTGTAAACTTTTAACATGAGTGACATTAAGTGACCTAACGTGAATAATATTCAGAAGTCATCCCAATGTAATATTCATAATATGAATATTTAAATCATAGAGTTAGAAAGACTGCTTCCTCCTTTATCTACAAATTCAATAATCTACAATTTTAATCAACAATCTACAATTTCAATAATCTTAAACACGTCTTAAATAATCTGTTTGAGCTTTCCTTAGAAAATTACTGGAGTTTACAGGGCATTTTCTTAGGAACCCTATGTGCCCCCCTCCCCCCCCCCCCCCCACACACACACACCGGAAAAATTCCTGCAGATGGCCTTGAATTCTACAGAGTTATCCATTTCTGAGACTCAAAATTTATAACACCATTCACAGTCGCCGGCTGTGAAACTTTGAGATACGACTAGAAAGCAAATACTCGCTATTGTTTTTCAATAATTTTTTGCCTCGCATCCAATTGTGTGCGGTCAGGTACAACGAATGCCCTCTTTTCTACTAGCCAGGGGATAAAAAGTGTTTGATTTGTTTACAGAAGCTCCCCCTATTAATGAAAACTTTGCACTCTGAATTGAATCTTTTCGAGGAATTACATGCTCATTACATCATTTGGCTCTCCAAAGAGCAGTCTTAACGAGACATGAAGTGTTTTTCTAGGAAATTAATAATCGTATTCGAGGTATTATGTTTTAACAACTCACCTTAGAGTAGGGGTGAAGTAAGTTTGCGTCGATCATTTTCGTGAATGGGCTTCTAGCTTTGGGGGAAAAAAATCAGAGGATTTAACCGAAATGGATTTATGTGAATAATCGTCTTGTTAAACAAACCTCCAGCAGAGTTCAATATGCCTATTCGTTATTTCAATTCTCATTTCTTTTGCTTACAGCAAATAATAGAGGGTAAGGGTAACTAAAAAAGTATGATACAGAATTAAAACAACTTAACCTATCTAATTTACGAGTGAGTATCATGCTTACACAAGTTTGACGGTGCGTATTAGATTTTACAGAATCACTACATTTCAAAAACGAAGAATCCTTATAAAGAATCTTGCTACCTGAATCTGGAATCGAACCACGGATCTTCGCATTGGCTAGCCGACGCTCTACCGTTGAGCAACTGGGACGGAATCGAAAGCAACTGCAATGGATTTAACAATTGTAGAGATCTTCAACTGTAATAGATTCATTCCGAAAATCATTTTTAATTTAATATTATGAATTGTGCCAAAAGAGTGCCACGATTTATAATCACCCTTTGTAGAAATATATTTAGCGATACATAAGACCAACATTTTGTAGATATAATTATAACTTGAAAGATCAATCATGCTTAAAGCATTGATTATGAAACACTTTCCAACTTCAATGCAATGCCATTTAAACATCTCTAAAATGCAATACATTCTTCGGTAATATTTTAAAACTTATCACAATACTACATTAATTTAATATATTTGAAAACTTAAACCTTCATCGAAAAAAATGAACTGCATTCAAATGACGGCATTGAAATATAAATTGCCTGGTTTAAACATCTCTAAAATGCGATGCAGTCTTAGGTAATATTTTTTAAATCATCATAATACTACAATAATTTATTATATTTGAAAACTTCATCGAAAACAACTGACATTCATTCAAATGACGTCATAGAAAAAATAACACGCCTGGCTCTCTCTATTAAAACAGCATTTCATTCATAACATTTTCCCATTCATTTCATTCATCACATTACTATAATAATTTATTTTTTTTTAAAATTAAGGCCATGGAGCTACAAGTAATTAAACTCTATGCGTAAAACTTCATCGAAAAAAATCGTCCATCTCTTTATAAAATCAATGAATATTTGATTCATATCAGCTATGCAGACTCCATGAACTAAATGACTTTGTGTTAAAGAAATACAGCAATTCTAATACAACTCATTCTACATATTTTGCTGTTTACATTTTACATAGGTGAAAAATAGGCTTTGTTGTAGAAATAATCAAATTTGGATGATCATTTAAACTCAACTATACTATAATGGCGTTGTTTCAGGATGTAGATGCACAGAATTTAAGAAAAAATAAAGCGGTTTTAGGACGGATACAACCCTCAATATGAATTAAAAAGAACTTTAAAAATCACAATTTTGAGACAAGATGGATGCCATATATCATTTTGTAGTGGGTCACGATCTTTTCATGTCATAGTCACGTGATCGCTTCATGTAAGAGGTGTAATTTTAATTTTAATTTTTATTTAAAAAACCACTACATATATTTCGCTGAATTTTTTTTTTATATATTTTATGGAACAATTTGAATATTACCTAAAATTTTCGAAGCAATTTGTGAATTTTAAATCCGCTTAAAAAATGTTTGAAAAATTAGTTCCCATAGGGTTCAATGTATTTCATTTTTTTAACCCGGGTTCAATCCAAAACTAATTGGGTGATATTATTCATTTATATTGCCATAGGTCCTACAGACCGTCTGAACAACATACTAAATTTTAATTTTGATTAAGTCATTTTTACGGCAGTTATCGTGCTAACGGACAGACAGGCAGACAGACAGAATGAACAAAGTCATAAACACTTTTCAACTTTGTTGTAAAGTGTTGAAAACTAAATACAGCATCATTAAAGATAACACGTAGATTTTTAAAAAGTTCCAATTGGTATTACAGAAGTAGTCATGAAGCATTGGATAATTAGCCTTGTTGAAGCTATATTTCATGCTACTTTTAATGTTTAAATTAGGATTCTTACTCACCTTTTAATTAAGACGGATTCCTCCAGGAGCAGGGAATATATAGATCTTCCTTCACGAAACTGAAGGCAGAATATTCAAAACAAATTCCCTTGTTGAAAAAAGGTAGTGGGTTTTACCATATTCATTACAAATCCTATACTGATCTGATTAAGATTTAGGAACGTCGGGAAGTTAATAAGGGAAAATTCAACTTGAGCATGACCAGATAAGTTAAAAGTACTGAAATGGTTGAATTTTACGGATGGAAAAGATTACATTCTCCAAATATAAAGATATGATCAGAGGAGAAATAAAAATTTTCTTTGACGCTCCGAAAAGTTCTTAAATCTTTCAGAATCAACAACAGTACGGGGTACGAAATGAACAACACAATTATAAAATTTGTAGTTGAAGAAAACATCGACCCGAACCGATAACAATTCCTTCTCAAATAGCAGATCAGAAAGTTCAGTAGAAGTAAAGGCTATTTTTTTGTGGAAATAAGTATATATTCGCCTCGACTTAGTAATAATCGAATCTCCACATGTAAGAAACATTGTTATTTCCGCCCAAAAAAAATTTCACAGCTACTAATGTCACTGTTAACCAGATTTCAACTAGGAAAACATATCAACATCAGATGTCAAGGTATTGATGCAAAACTCATTAGTATTGATTCTCAAACCGGTTACATTTTGTTAATAAAACTTGATCCTTGAATAAATATAATCTATGTAAACTAGGAAAACATATCAACATCAGATGTCAAGGTATTGATGCAAAACTCATTAGTATTGATTCTCAAACCGGTTACATTTTGTTAATAAAACTTGATCCTTGAATAAATATAATCTATGTAAACTAGGAAAACATATCAACATCAGATGTCAAGGTATTGATGCAAAACTCATTAGTATTGATTCTCAAACCGGTTACATTTTGTTAATAAAACTTGATCCTTGAATAAATATAATCTATGTAAACTAGGAAAACATATCAACATCAGATGTCAAGGTATTGATGCAAAACTCATTAGTATTGATTCTCAAACCGGTTACATTTTGTTAATAAAACTTGATCCTTGAATAAATATAATCTATGTAAATAAAATTGAAAATCTGTCTGTCTGTCTGTCTGTTTGTCCCATCATCACGAGAGAACGGCTGAACCGAAATTGATGAAATTTTGTGGGTAACCTGGAATTAGCCCCACTTAAAATTTAGTCCATGTTTGGAGTTTCTACGGCCAGTGATTCTTGAGATATTAGTAAAAAGCGAAATTTTTGTTTGTCTCATCATCACGGCAGACCGGCTGAACCGAATTTAATGAAATTTCGTAGGTAGCCTTGAAATAGCTCCCCATAAATTTAATCCAAGTTCCGAGTTTCTAAGGTTTCCGGTTGTCGAGATATTAATGAAAAACGAAACTTTTTTCTTGGAGTTCTACTCTCTAACTCCTTAGTTTATCCAAACGAAAAGCTTGAAAATCGTTTGAAAGTGAATTAAAACTTTATCTCTGAGTTTGGTGGAAGATTTCTTGCGCTAATTAGTCACTTTCTGAAAACATGAATTGTTTGAAACATGGATTTAAATTGAAAATCTATATCCATGGTTTATTTTTCACAAGTTTTTACTCAACAATGAAAAGTATAAAGAAACCAAAATGGTTATTTAAGTTCGCAGTTCATGAGGAAGATTTTATCTTATATCATGTTGCTGAGAAACGCAATTAAATTAAATCTGTTTGTTAATTTTAATTATTATTTTTTCGATTTGAATAATAAATAAATGGATATAAAAATATATTTTGGAAATGAACGGTTTGATTTTTCTTTTAATTATATTAATTGCGAACTTCGTACATCACTTTCATTTATTTTGGCAAAGAGTATTGGTTAGTTTAGCCAAGCTTATATATTGTATTTATCTAATAAACTCATATATTGTGTTTACCCAATAAATTCATTTATCCGATTGCTGAAACAGAAAAATAGCAGAACGGGTATATCTTCTAATACAATTTTAATGTTTTCATTTAATATATACAAACGGGATCAGGATATTTTATTCTGGAAAGACTTTTCGATTTCACATTTTATATCTACCAAGAGAGAAATAAAAAATCCAGTTCCTTTAGGAACTATCCCTTAATCGATATTATAAGTGTACAAAGATTCAGTTATTTACGTCACCGAGTGGCTTCCAGAGGGTCTGTAAAAGCAGCTTCACGTTACACAATCATTATACAAATCACGCGGGGTAAAGCCAAGTATTTCGGCTAGTTCGATATAAGCATTCACCTGAATCTATTCTACCCATTAAGAACCAAGTTAGAATTTTAAGCACATATTATCAGTCTGTCTTCCTGATTAAATTATATTCACCTGTGTATAAAACAAGACGTTAAAATAGTTTCAACCCACCCCATTACATAAAACGCGTTTTGACACCGGTTGGACATTGCCCTTTTAACGCGGCAAAAGAACGAGGAGCTTAAAATGTTTCTGTTAATGGACGATTAAAATTGGGATGATCGTCACTCTGCTACAGGAGCGGAACTAATATTAACAACCCATTACTTTTTATGGGGTCTTTTACATGTGCGAAAGGTTCTGCAAATTTGTGGTGGTGTGGTTCCGGACGATCATCCCGTCCGGCGCGGAGAGGAAGTTTCAGTCTGCTTCAGTGGCTCCCTTATGGTTCAAGATGTGGTCGGGCAAACTTTTAACTGAAACCGTGATTAGGGAAGTTTGAAATGAAGTGATTGAATCTATTTATAACTAAAATGACCACCCTTACAAATTTGTCTGACCCGGAAGCAATGCAGGATGTACCACGAAGCGGATGACGCGGTCGCTTCATGCCCTATCATCAATGGATCCCATTTTTTCAGTTAATTATCTCCCTTTCTAGCAGATTTTAAAATTTGATTAATCTGATATGGCTTTTTAGCACTGTACACTTCAGATAAATATTGCGCGATTTTCACTCCGCATATTTCTTGAGCCATTTATGTCACAGAAATTCCTTTACAGATTCGTCAGCTTCCACCCTCTGTTTAACCTTTGCAGATCATCTTGTTAGCCAGGAATAATAAAAATATATTTCATTCTTGTCGAGGCTAAAAGATTGGGGGGTGAAGTTGGCTTTATTCGACCCTGGCTCTCGATTGGTGGTATAACTTCCTTGCCACTGGACGATAGAACTTTGATACTTCAAAGGCGCCTTTCCTGGACTCCTTTTCTATTTCCCTGAGGTATTACTCGGATGAGCTGTTGAGTCATATTTGCTGCTGTGACATTGAATTAAACTATTTTCAAGCAATAAAGAGAAATAATAGTGAGAGTTACCAGCGCATAAAATAAGGTTCCAGCTCATCGGGGAAAATACAATATTGGAGTTTCAAGATAGGATAATTTTATGTTAAAATTTACGACACATCCAGGGACTGTGATGTCCTGACATCTGGCCCTCGCTGTGCCCCAGAATGCAGAGGAGGTGACAGGACGAGTCTGTGAGAAAAATGGTGTTTCGGACAAAGCAATGAAGTGCAAGCTATCTGACCAATCATAGGCCAAAGACCACAGTGTAAAAATAACTCCACCCCTACCATGGATCCATGAAGTCTCATTCCATTATCATTCCTTGCTGAGATTCTGATGTGTACACGATGTTTAAGTGAAAATGATGAATAGTGATATCTGACCAAGCAAAACAAAGGCTTTCCACTTTAGTGCTGTGTTGGTTCTACTGGCACCGATAGTGATCATACTGCTACAAGTAAAATCTCCGAAGTTCACTATGGTGATCTACAAATAGTTTACCTCTCCCTCATTCCTGTCACAATGCACTACTGTCTTTCCCTCGAGACGGACGTCGATGAGTTTATTTTGACGCTTATTGAGTTTATAATATGATCAAACATAGAAATAAAATATAAATAAAAATAATTTATTCTAGTTATAAGATTGATGTGTACACGATGTTTAAGTGAAAGTGATGAATAGTGATATCTGACCAAGAAAAACAAAGGCTTTAGTGCTTTGTTGACCTTCACACCTGTTCTTTAGTTATGCATGTATATTCCGTTGAGCAGCGATTTAATATAACAAGAGTATAAAATATGTGTGCCATATAATTGCCCAAACAAAATTCAGTTCTGCTATGAACTCTGTTAGTTCTACTGGCACCGATAGTGATCATACTGCTACAAGTAAAATCTTGGTGCCCTTATTTGTGAGCTGTCAATCCTCCAATTATGTCATCACTGTGTCAATATGTATTTTTCTCCATTTGCCTCAAAAAGGTCTATTTTCAGGCAGCAGTGGGTCCACTAGATGAACAACCAAATAAATTAAAGTGTTTACCTATTGTATTAAGGTGTTTATCAATTTTTGCAACTTACTGGGGGAAATTGGGTGCTGGGTCATTTATGGATATCATTAAACGATTTTTCAAGTTTAATAAATCAAAAATAAATAATCAAAAAGTAAAAGTGCTTTGTGCAAAGTATAAGCAAACTTAAGCAACGTGATTAAGCACTCATTATTCTGTGCAAATTTCAGCTCTTCCAAAGAATCCAACACATCCTAGAAAAAGCTGTATGCTGCTTTATATACTTATTTGTTCTTAATTAAGTTGCTCAAAGTTTCTTTATAAAACGTAGAAACAATTCATCATTAAACAATTTTAAAAATTGTATTATGCAATTACTGGCTTATTATATATTCATTTATTTGTATATATATATATATATATATATATATATATATTTCCTTCTTTATGTATGTCGTTCAAGTAGAAATAATTTGTAGATATAATCTATTTTTTCAGAAACATACATTTTTAACACTTTACAACAAAGTTGAAAAGTGTTTATAACTCTGTTCATTGTGTCTGTCTGTCTATCTGTCCGTTAGCACGATAACTGCCGTGAAAATGACTTAATCAAAATGAAATTTTAGTATGTTGTTCAGACGGTCTGTAGGACCTATGGGAATATAAATCCATATAATATCACCCAATTAGTTTTGGATTGAACCCGGGTTGAAAAAATGAAATACATTGAATCCTATGGCACCAAATTCTTCAAACATTTTTTAAGCGGATTTAAAATTCAGAAATTGCTTCGAAAATTTTAGGTAATATTCAAATTATTCCTTAAAATATATAAAAAAAATTTCAGCAAAATATATTCAGTAGTTTTTTAAATAAAAATTAAAATATTAATTACACCTCTTATATGAAGCGATCACGTGACCATGATATGAAAAGATCGCGTGTCCCACTTCAAAATATAATACGGCATCCGTCTTGTCTCAAAATCGTGATATTTAAAGTCCTTTTTAATTCATATTGCGTGTTGTATTCGTCCTAAAGCCTCTTTATTTTTGTTTAAAGTCTGTGCATCTACATACTGGAACAACGCAATGACAATATATTTGAGTTTAAATGATCATCCAAATTTGATTATTTCTGCAACGAAGCCTATTTTTCACTTATGTAAAATGTAAACAGCAAAATATGTAGGATGAGTTGTATAAGAATTGCAGTATTTTTTTAGCGCAAAAGTATTTAGATCATGGAGTCGGCATAGCTGATATGAATGAAATATTCATTGATTTTATAGAGAGAAGGACGATTTTTTTCGATGAAGTTTTACGCATAGAGTTTAATTACTTGCAGCTCCATGATCTTAATTTTTAAATAAAATAAATTATTTTAGTACTGTGATGAATGAAATGAATGGGAAAATGTTATGAATGAAATGCTGTTTTTATAGCGAGATCCAGGCGTTTTATTTTTTCTATGACGTCATTTGAATAAATGTCAGTTGTTTTCGATGAAGTTTTCAAATATAATAATTTTTTGTAATATTATCATGATTTTAAAAATATTATCGAGGAATGTTTCGCATTTTAGAGATGTTTAAACCAGGCTATTTATATTTTTTCAATGCCGTCATTTGAATGAAGTTCATTTTTTTCGATCAAGGTTTAACTTTCTAAATATAATAAATTAATGTAGTATTGTGATAAGTTTTAAAATATTGCTTAAAAATGTATTGCATTTTAGAGATGTTTAAATAAAATTGCATTGGAGTTGGAAAGTGTTTCATAATCTATGCTTTAAGCATGATCGATCTTTGTTGTTTGTGTTTGCTTCGTCAAAATACTTGGATTAGAAAAAGTGTTTTGCGAAGTGAACATTTCCATTTTTAACACTTTACAACAAAGTTGAAAAGTGTTTATGACTTTGTTCATTCTGTCTGTCTGTCTGTCTGTCAGCACGATAACTGCCGTAAAAATGACTTAATCAAAATGAAATTTTAGTATGTTGTTCAGACGGTCTGTAGAACCTATGGGAATATAAATGAATAATATCACCGAATTAGTTTTGGATTGAACCCGGATCGAAAAAATGAAATACATTGAGCCCTATGGGACCTAATTTTTCAAATATTTTTTAAGCGGATTTAAAATTCACAAATTGCTTCGAAAATTTTAGGTAATATTCAAATTGTTCCATAAAATATATAAAAAAAAAATCAGCGAAATATATTCAGTAGTTTTTTAAATAAAAATTTAAATAATAATTACACCTCTTATATGAAACGATCACGTGACCATGATATGAAACGATCACATGACCCACTTCAAAATGATATATGGCATCCATCTTGTTTCAAAATCGTGATTTTTTTAAGTTCTTTTTAATTCATATTGAGTGTTGTATCCGTCCTAAAACTACTTTATTTTTGCTTAAATTCTGTGCATCTACATACTGAAACAACGCAATGACAATATATTTGAGTTTAAATGCTCATCTAAATTTGATTATTTCTACAACTAAGCCTATTTTTCACCTATGTAAAATGTAAACAGCAAAATATATAGAATGAGTTGTATTAGAATTCCTGTATTTTTTTAACACAAAATAATTTAGTCCATGGAGTCTGCATGGCTGATATGAATGAAATATTAATTGATTTCATAAAGAGAAGGATGATTTTTTTTCGATGAAGTTTCAAGCATAGAGTTTAATTTTTTGTAGCTCCCTGGTTTTAAACAAATTGTTTAAATAAAATAAATTATTATAGTATTGTGATGAATGAAATGAATGGGAGAAAGTTATGAATGAAATCCTGTTTTTATAGAGAGATGTTATTTTTGTTCCAGGCGTGTTATTTTTTCTATGACGTCATTTGAATTAATTTCAGTTGTTTTCGATTAAGTTTTCAAATATAATAAATTATCGTAGTATTATGATAATTCTAAAACTATTGCCGAGGAATGTATAACATTTTAGAGATGTTTAAACCAGGCAATTTATATTTCAATGCCGTCATTTGAATGAAGTTCATTTTTTTCGATGAAGGTTTAAATTTTCAAATATAATAAATTAATGCTGTATTACAATAAGTTTCAAAATATTACCGAGGAATGTATTGCATTTTAGACTTGTTTAAATAAAATTGCATTGAAGTTGGAAAGTGTTTAATCAATGTTTTAAGCATGATTGATCTTTCTTGTTTAAGACCTAGCCCTTGTCTACGTGTTTAGCAATACAGCTTGTTTTTTTTTTTATGTTTTTCTTTATTCGTTTCCATACCATTGAAATTTGTTGATTTTCTTTAACTTGATGACTCGTGTTTTATTTTTTTTTTCCATTTGATTGATGATTTGCTGTTTTATATTTTATTTTGTGGGTGTTTTAGAAAGTTAGGTTTAGTGAGTTGCAGCTTCTTACTTTTCTTTCATTGGACTTTCAAACTATTATATATATATATATATATATATATATATATATCAAATGTATTTTGCATTGTCATTTCTATTAACTCAATATTTATTTTATGTTTCCATATTTGCAAAGTATCCTTCATTTTTTTTTTTATTATGCTACGGTATTTATAAAAAAAATTTTTGCAATCTATTCAAATTTATGCTGCATTTGCGCTAAATTTAGTAATAGAATTTGTTATATTTTAATTTTACTTTCGTTCAATGTTATTAGAGGAATTCTGTTGCTCGTATTCTCCTGATATGTTTCTCGGTTCTTTTAGTCTATGTTTATCTTTTTATACATTTTTATTATAATATAATTATAAGTGTTATAATTTGTACTTCTCCATACTGATTATTTAGTTAATTTCTTTTGTTTTAATCAGTATATGTGTTACATTCTTATATTAACTTTTAATTTATATTTTGGTTCTAATCTAGTGCTGTCATCTATTGTTAATTCTTAATTTTATTACTGTGTTCGATTTTTTGGGGTAATTATTTATTTGCGTTTAGTATTATGTATTGATGAATTATTGAAGCTCTTTCAAGTGTTCTTTTCAATACAATCTTTATTTTATTTTATTATTACTTATTTGGAATGGATTTTAAGTGAATCCAATTTTTACACTTTTGTATTATTTAATACTTAGTGTTTTACTCAATCTAGTTTAAAACTAATGTAACTACAACATTATGTTTTCTCTTATTTTGTAATTTTTTCCTCTTTTTCATTAAAATTAGGTTTTACATGGACTTAGTTGTTTGTACTTATATATAAGCAATTACTTTATTTCTATTATTATTCTCTCTATGTTATATTGTCATACTAATAATTTTAATTATACTATTATGAATTACACTACTTATATGATAGGGCCAACGGCCGTACCGTGCTGATAACACCGGTTCTCGTTAGATCACCGAAGTCAAGCAGCATCGGGCGCGGTTAGTACTTGGTGGGTGACCACCTCGGAACACCGCGTGCTGTTGGCCATCTCGGGTGCGGTATCCCCGTGGTTTGCGCGCTAGATTTGCACGCTACCACAAAATGCCGCCGTGTTCATGCGGAGTACGATCACGTTAAACATGTGGGTCCGTAAGTCCTTCCGAGAGGTTGGTGGTAGGGGAAGGAGGGTACGGTCCCTGTGGATGCCTCCCCCACTGGGTTCCGGTCTAAATTGGGTGGCACTTCCCGGCCGTCCATACAGTTACCTTACACCTTTCTGGTAGGTCGGACGGTCTGGGTCTCAACAACAACTACTTATATGATTTAGTGACTGGCAAACACATTTATACTTATTATTATATAATTTGATAGATATTGCCCGGTATTTTCAATTTATGTTGGGAATTATTTAGACCGATATCAAATTACCAACATTGTGCTATGGACAGTTTTGAATATAATAATTACCCCACTAAAAATTATAATTTCAATAAATGTAAGAATAAAAATTACAAAACCAGTCCATCTGCTTCTAAAACTCAAATTACGCACCAAGATAGCTATGTGCCTTTCTGTAAAATTTTTAATTGCATCTATCGATTATCTTGTAACATTTGCAATCTATCACATATTGGGCAAACTAGTAATCCCATTCATCTACGTATGAATGTTCATAGAGATCACGTCAGAAATATATTCTCAATAATAATTTTCTCCCTACTTCCAATAAAATAGAATATAAACACTTTGCTAAACACGGTTTTGAAAATATCGCTATACATATTTTGGATATAAAAACAAATACAGTAGATAGGATTTATTTTGAAAACTACTATATTAAATCAAATTGTACTATTTTTCTATATGGATTAAATCAAATATATCTAAATGGTAATATTGTAAAAAATAATTTTGTAGATAATAAATATTCTATTTTTAATCACCATTTTTTGAAACCCCATTTAAATAATAGTGAATCAGTCAATTTCAAAAGATTTAAACGTGGTAAAGGAAACACATTACAACATAATTTTAAAGCTGAGATAATTTGTTTACATAATCAATTTAATAACTCTTTTCAATGGAAATTAATAAAATCCTGGGTTTTGGGGGTAAAGAAAAACATTTAAATAAAGTTTATGCAATTTTCTTAAAATTAAATTTTGCTAATGAACATTTTAATCATATTTTCTATGATTTGCTTATTACAAGATCAAATCATTTAAATTAAAAACTTAATCAATTTCATCTTACTAATATGTCTACTAATTCATATTGTGTAATCTCTTTTAAGCATCCCATTTATAATTCTATAAATTTTGGTCATATATTTAACAAGTTCAAACATTTAATGCCTATTTGAGATTTGAGTGTATCAAAGACTTTTAAATACAACAAGCCTATTGGTAGATCAATATTTAATTATAATGAAATTTCACAATCTCTTTCTATAGATCATGATTCTAAGTCAATTTTAGATAATGAATGTATTTATAAAGTAAACGATTATGCTAAATTTCTAAATCCAGACTTGGGGCATATAGTTACAGGAGACTTAGGTATAGTTAAAGACAATTCGTTAAGAACCATTATGTCTTTTGGCACTGAATTCAGGTTACCCTCTTGTAATAATTCTTTTAAAGTTTTAAAATCAATTAATCTTGATAAATATATATATAAATTAGCTTCTAAATATGCTATGCCTTTAGAGGCATTTAATATGTGGAAATGTACTTTATTAGAAACTATTAAAAATGCTATTAGTAGTATTAAATTGTCCAAATCTATATATACTATTGATAATACTAAACACTCCATTAATGATTTACAAAGATCTTTTGTTATCACCTATGTTGATAAAGTCTCTAATAATTATGCTATTATCTGTAAAAAAATTTATATACAATTTCTATTAGATTATGTAAAAAATAATAGTCTTTTTAAACTTAAGTTACATTCCATTAATAGTAACAAATTGAAAATTATCAATATATATAGTGATTTAAATATTAAATATAAATTTCTTAAATTTCCATATATAGTTCTTATTCCCAAATTTCATAAAAATCATATTAAATTTAAAACAATAACTAGTGGTCATAATACTTACTCTACTACTGCGAGTAAATTACTACTAAATTCTTTAAATCTTATAAATGATAGTTTACGTCACTCTAGCAATAATTACCTTATTCTAAATAATAGTAAAGAATTAAAGAATAAATTAACATCACTTAGAAAACTAATAGGCTGTGATAGCTAAGAATTATTTTTTTTACCTTTTAGTGCATTTCACTAAAACCATGTAACTTAAAAATAAATTATACATATTTTATTTAAGTTTAGCTCATATACATTTGAAACTGTTGTAGTATTATTGACTCGAATTATGAAATAAATAATAAAAATTATAAAAGCTCAGAGGTTAAGAAACGTTTTGTAGCCGCTAATCTTTCCAATTATGAGCTTAGACTCTTTTATGCATTAAGCTTTATTACGAGCGGGAGGGAAAATAACCTCCTATTTTATAAAGTTCTGCCAAGACCTGTTTTAACCTATGCCTCACAGAACTGGACTTTGAATGCGAAGAATGAGAAAGTTCTTTGTAAATTTTGAATGGAAAATCTTCCGAAGCATTTTGGGTTGATAAAATGTGAAGAAAATAAATGTAATTTTAAATTATACAGATAATTAGCTATATACGCGTCCTTCGTACGGAATATATAATGTAAAGAAACCTAATTCACAATCTGCGGTAAACTTTTAATATTTGGCGTCTTTCGGTTTGAAATTTTATAATAATTCTCACAAAAAAAAATCTGATGTGGATAGCACATAAGTTTCCCTGCAGACTTGTATTCACGTTCCCTTTACCTTAACTAAATTTAATTTAATGGCAGCCATAATTATTTTAAATGACACTGAATTTGCACTTTTAATTCAATTTTCGTTTTCATTTGGTAACTGGACTTATTTGCAAAGGTGGCGTAGAGAAAATGCGAAAAAACTAAAATATCTCGAGAACGGCTAGTCCTAGTGTAATGGGGTGGGTCTTATACTTTTCATCGTTAAAAAATACGTAGAAAACAAGCATTTAATGGATATATTTGAGCATACGTAGTTTTTTAGTTTAGATTTTGACGATTTTTGTAGGCATTTTGCAAAAAAGGCATGTTATTTTTTCCGAATCGTACCAAAATCTAATCAGCACCAAGGTGACCCACCGGCTACTTATCTACCGAATTTTGTGAAATTCGGTCCATTCGTTTTCCAGCTAGAGTGAATACAAGCAATTTTTGCTGGCCATTTCGCAAAAAAAGTCGGGTTCTTTTATCCCGAATCGTACCCAGAACTAATCAGCACCAGATTCGCCTACCAAACTTACTTACTTAGGTGACTTACCTACTAAATTTTATGAAATTCGGTCCATTAGTTGTTTAGTTAGAATAGATACAAAATCTGCACAGACAGACAGACACACAAACATCACGCTAAAAATGATTTTATCGTATTCTAAAGTTCCCAAAACGTGTAGATCCGTCGAAAACTCGAGTTTTGATTTTCGGTATGATTCCAATATTTTCTCTATACATTACCATGTATTGCAGGGAAAGAAAAAGGAAGAAGTGGGTTGCCCCGTGCTGAGAAAATAAGCAGACAGAAGCATACATTAGCAACAACTTATCTTTCTAGAAGCAACGGGTTCATAAAATATTCGAAACGAAATATCACTCTTCCATGAATTCAAGTAAATGAGATATTTGCAACTCTATAAAAATATGAATTCCGGAATGTTTATTAATCAAAATACAATCATTTCAATAAAATCTAAACTTATAAAAAATAATTCTAAAATCAGAACCGCATTTCGAGCCTTTTAAAATGAAGGGTAACATGATGTAATTGTGATCATTTGGGTCCACGATACAGATTTCTCAATGTTTTACTTGAAGAAATCCTGGTATGAAAAAGTCGATTTCAGCCAACATTCAAGTTCATTTGAATTCAAATTAACAGTTTTAAATAAATGTTGTTTAATTAAAAACGAGCCTTTCGCTATAGAAAATACATACAATATAGTGGAACATCTTACCTCTGCGGCAACTCAATTATTGTCTCAAATGGTTTGGCCGTTTTCCAGCTATGAATTTTAAATCCTTCATTTTACAGCCATTATATTCAATTTTAATCAATATGAGTACAATTGAACGAACAGCATGGATTGTGCAAATATATCTGTCGTTAATTCGTCATAATAAAATAGATTGATTAGCGTCTGCCTGTCGAGTGCGAACATTGAGTTATCATGTCCGCATCTCACAGACACACACCGGCATTTAAACGAACAACTTTCTAAAAGTATTTGAAATGAGTTCAAGAGAACTTAAAACGTGCGTATCCCTCAAAATCTCTCATTCGAAATGTTTGCAGAAAAGAAATACTTTATGTATAAAGTTGTACTTGTACACAACAAAGTGAAAAGTGACGATATGACAGCCAATCATGTTAAACTGTAGATATAAACCGTGTCAAATGACAGATGAAAGTTAACATCGAAGAAACATTCGCTATTCCCACACACTCTATTGTGCAAAGAACTTTAATTTCCCAGCCGGAACTCGAACCACAGATCATCCGGCTGGCCACCTGACGCTCTTCCAGAGAAAGTGGGACAAAATTGCAAGCTCTTATCATCAAAGTGGACTGTATTCTCCTTTCTATAAATTCAGATTGACAATCTGACTGACTACCTCCTTCTACTTTTACATTAGGTTAACCTCCTGATGCCATTTTACTTTCCCTGCAATACATGGTAATGTATAGGGAAAGTACTGGAATCATGCCGAAAATCGCAACTCGAGTTTTCGACGGATCTACACGTTTCGAGACCTCTAGAATACGAAAAAACCATTTTTAGCGTGACGTCTGTGTGTGTGTCTGTCTGTCTGTCTGTGTGTCTGTCTGTGCAGATTTTGTATCCACTCTAACTAAAAAACTAATGGACCGAATTTCACGAAATTTTGTAGGTGAGTCACTTGTGGCCGGGGCTGGGGCTGATTAGTTTTGGGTACGATTCGGAATAAAAGAACCCGCCTTTTTTGTGAAATGGCCCGCAAAAGCTTGTATCCACTCTAGCTAAAAAACTAATGGACCGAATTTCACAAAATTCAGTAAATAAGTCACTTGTGGGACACCCTGGTGTTGATGAGATTTTGGTATGATTTGGAAAAAAATAACCTGTCTTTTTTTACAAAATGGCCCACAAAAATCTCCAAAATCTGAAATAAAAAACTACGTATGCTCAAATATATCCATTAAATGCTTGTTTAATACGTAATTTTTAACGAAGAAAAGAATAAGACCAACCCCATTACACTAGGACAAGTCGTTCTCGAGATACTTTAGTTTTTTCGTATTTTCTCCACGCCACCTTTGAAAAGAAGTCCAGTTATCAAATAAGAACGAAAATGGAATTAAAAGTGAATTAAATTTAATTAAATTAAAGCAAACATGGATATAAATAAGTCTGCAGGGAAAGTCATGTGCTGCCCACATCAGATTTTTTACTTTCCCTGCAATACATGGCAATGTATAGGGAAAGTATTGGAATCATGCCGAAAATCGCAACTCGAGTTTTCGACGGATCTACACGTTTCGAGACCTCTAGAATACGAAAAAACCATTTTTAACGTGACGTCTGTGTCTGTCTGTCTGTCTGTCTGTGTGTCTGTCTGTGTGTCTGTCTGTGCAATGTATGTATCCACTCTAATTCAAAAACTAATGGACCGAATTTCATAAAATTTGGTAGGTAAGTCACTTGGGTATGTCCCTGGTGCTGATTAGTTTTTGGTACGATTCGTAAAAACAGAACCCGCCTTTTTTTGCGAAATGGCCCGTAAAAATTCCATGTATCCACTCTAGCTAAAATACTAATGGACCAAATTTCACAAAATTTGGTGGATAAGTTACTTGTACGATACTCTGGTGCTGATTAAATTTTGGTATTTATCGGAAAAGAACAACCTGCCTTTTTTTACGAAATGGCCCGCAATAATGTCATGTATCCACTCTAACTAAACTATTAATTGGCCAAATTTCACAAAATTTGATAGATAAGTTACTTGGGGAATACTCTGGTGCTGATTAGATTTTGGTATTATTCGGAAAAGAACAACCTGCCTTTTTTTACGAAATGGCCCTCAAAAATCGCAAAATCTAAAAAAAGCTACATATGTTCAAATATATCAGTTAAATTCTTGTTTTATACGTAATTTTTGATGAGGAAAATAATAAAAACAACTCTATTACTCTAGGACTAACCATTCTCGAATTATTTAAGATTTTTCGAATTTAGTTATGCCACTTTTAGAAAAATGTCTAATTACCAAATAAAAACAGAAATTAAATTAAAAATGCAAATTCAGTGTTATTTTGTGCAATTAAACTCAATTTGATGAATTATTAAAGAAAAAAAATATGAATTTGAGTCTGCAGGGAAAGTCATGTGCTGCCCACATCAGATTTTTATTCTCCCTGTTAGTAAGTATACAGCGTGGGCATTGGCTTCCCGATTTGAAATCATTAAATTCGGACTAGCCATGACCCCCAACATTGCTGCACTAGCCTGCACGATTAATTTCTTTGGTCGTCACTGTGAAGAGCTTCCAGACGGAACTCGAACCACGGACCAGTAGATGATCAGTACTGACAGTCGATGCTCTCCCAATTGAGCAACTGGAACAGCATTGTAAGCTCTTACCGTCGAAGTGGACTCTGTAATTGCTTACCACTTTTTAAATTAAAATTACGCCAGGAGAATTTTCTGATTAAACTAACAGTTCTAATTATTTTTAATGAAGCCAATTAAGGGGACGGTGGACTTTGAATTTTTTTTTATTTATTTATTGACTTAGGAACGTGAAAATTTGTATAAATATTCCTCTTAACATTACTATATATAATACCATTAATTTTTTTTTTCAATTTTGCTATAATTTTGTATTCTTTTTTATTTAATTTTTTTTTAACGAAAATTTGTAAATGCTCCTTGCGTGCCATTTTTTCACATTTTTGATTAATTTTACAATAGGATCACTCAAAAACACATTATGAACAAATTTGGGTATTCATTTTTAAATCCCTTAGAAAGTTCCATTTTTTAAAAATATTTTTCTGCATTAAAACATAATTTTCATCATTTAATTAGGTTCTTATTCACTTTTAATGACCTTAATAAAGTCCAATTATAAAATGCATACCCAGTTTCATTAAAAAGTATGAGAGGTGTCTTCCTGCCAAATTCCATGCTTCTCACACAAAAATTAAGACGCATGGAGCATTTTAAAAATGCAAAACCTTTGAAAATTCCATTTCGAAAATTTTACATTCAATCTTTTGCTTACGGGTGGGAACATTGCACCTGCTGCAGCAGGTGCAATGTTTCTGCCGGCGATTTCCATGGACGGCAATGCCTGCAAAGGGGGATCGAACTGTTTGGGATAGGGTTTGTCAAATACCTGTCTTCTTGGGAGGTTCTTCGTTTGGGATAGACGCTGTCCCACCCGTAAGCAAATGTTAAATGTGTAAAATAATGTTATATTTTAAAACTGTTTTTAGTCGATTTTTGCTCGTTTCAACGTCCACCGTCCCCTTAAATTTCTCTAACGAATTCATTTATATCCCTCCACATCAATAATTTAAAGAAGCCAAGCAGCTTGAAAGAAAGCTCTTGATTCTCTATCTTAAACAGTGGAACCTTTTACACAGAATGAAACAGTTGCTTTAGAAAGAATTTTAGAAGATATCATGTCGTTATTACATGCTACTTAGCAAAAATCCGTCGCTTTCTTCGGTGCCCCAACATTATAGCTACCGACTCATCAATATTCATGGGGGTATGTCGTACGTGTAATTTATGAGGCGTGAAATCCTTTAACGTTGATGGTTTGTTGCGCAAGGTGTTGGTAAATTTATGGACCCGGGTGTTGATGGTTTTCTTCATGGTCATCAGAGAGAAGCCTCCTCCTTCCTTCGGCCAAACTTCAACGGCATAACAAGGTTATTAAACACCGAGTTCGATACGTATAATCTATTGTTGTAAATCCCCACAATCAATAATCTCCGTAACCTTTCAATAGAAAGCCGTAATTGATATAATCCAGTCAGAAATGTTATTCCGGTAACATCATATTTTATGTACATTTTCAAATTTTTCAAATATGAAAAGATATAATGAAAATCGTCTGCGTATAAACATGATATTTTTTTTTTCAAATAAATATACGGACAAAATATCGTCTTCATAATGCTAGCTCTATAAGAGGTTCGTTTTTCATTAATATCTGGATAACCTCTGGTTCTAGAAACTCGAAACAGGGATTCAATTTTAAGTGTGGTTATTCCAAGTCTACCCATAAAATTTAATGAAATTCGAAGTATCCATTCTCCCTGGGTGATGAGACAAACACACATACACGCAAGCAAACAGACAAATTTTCAATTTTATTTATATAAATTAGGACAATGCTTTTATATATAAGCTTGTTTATATTTCATACTAGCCGCCTTTGGCGACCAGCCTGTTCGCTAACCTTGAAAATTCTAAACGTGGCAAACTCGCTGGCTCGACCTACCAGAAAGGTGTAAGGTAACTATTAAGTGCAAGGTAAGCGGCCAGGAAATGTCACCCAATTTAGACCGGAATCCTTGTAGGGGAGGCATCCACAGGGACCGTACCCTCCTTCCCCTACCACCAACTTCTCGGAAGGACTTACGAACCCACATGTTTAACGTGATCGTACTCCGCGTGAACACGGCGGCAGTTTTGGCAGTGGTGGGAATCGAACCCGGGCCTATCGAGTGCAATTCCCGCGCGCTAACTTCCCGCGCGCTAATTTAAAAATTTAAATTTTAATTTGACCATATGCTAAGCTCTTATTTCATCATTTAAAATATAACGTAATATCATTTAAAATATTCTCATTCCATCGTTCCATCATTTAAAATATCCATAAAATTAAACTATCCATTTAAAATATCCATAAATTAAAATCTCCATTTAAAATGACCATAAGCTATGCTCTTAATTCCATGATTTAAAATACACATATTTTTCCATGGGAACACGTGACGTCACCGGCAGGAGGAAATCAGATCTTCCGAGAATTATCCGAGAAATTTAAAATCATTAGTTCTTTAAAATTCCGTTCCTGCGGCCATTTTCTATTATTTCTTGACCAGATTGGGCTTGTAAGAATTCCTGATATTTGAGTTTTCTAAAAATGTAAATTATTAGTCGAAATTATGAATACTTTTTACGATGTGAGAATTTAAAAACCAAAGTTCGTTTTTTTGAGCCGAAAGTGACTTTAGTTTTAAAATCTTTAAAAAATATTAGAATTTATCGCTGAGATTTGAAATTGATACATTTTTACTCGCAATTGTCTGCTCTTTCCGGTGGTGTGATTTGTTTTTTTCTGCGACGTCTCGATCGTGGAGAAAAAAGGAGAAAAGGGTGAAAAAACAGTCGAAATCGCATAAAACATAAAATAACTAAACAAATAATTCAAATTTTAAAAATTGGTTTTCACGTGTCCCCCACCCCACCCCACCCCACCCCCGGGTCTCCGATTGCCAAATTTCGTAGCTCTCTGACGCGCGATCGCTGAATGTACAGTGTATAAGACACACAGACAGACATTGCCTTTTATTATTTAAGATTTGCACATTCATTTTTTTTTTCGCTTGGCTATTCGCTGTATATTGTTCCTGTTTACGCTCATTAGTAGTGCCTTTAAATAAAACTGTTAGTTATTCAAAAATTTGGACTCATTCTTGTTCACTCCCGATTCCACGTCGTAATAAAACATTATGCAAAAACTAGAACTTGATAGCATTTATTTTTTTTTTTTAAGTTGCATGATTATAACTGGAATTATTTGAAATTTAATCTTTCATAGGATAATGAAGAGACGCGACATTATCCGTGTAACAATGGTGGCGGCTCAATCATATTAAAATTTAGAATAGGGAAAATATAAAAAAGTATTATTAACTGCAATTCGCAGAAACAGGGGGGGCCATAACAATAATTAGAATGAGGGAAAGTATTTAATCACTATAGAATGTTTAAAAAGTTATTTTCACATAAGAATTTTTAATTTTTTTTTATTTATCTGAGAAACTCGGTGATAGGGCTTTTTCAAGCTTATATAATGAAAATAGAATAACATCTGATATGAAATTTTGGAGCACCCCTAAACACCGCGATGAATTTTTTAGATAAATTTAGAAAACATTCATTTTAAATCATGTATACCATACATAAACGTACAATACGTTAATGAATACAAAAATCTGATGTGGACAGCACATGACTTTGCTTATATAATGCAATAACATTGGCGTCCACGGACGCCAATGCTTTCTAAGGGGGATCGAACTGTTTGGGATAGGGTATGTCAAATACCTGTCTTTTTAAGAGGTTCTTCGTTTGGGATTGACGCTATCCCCCCCGTAAGCAAAAGGTTAAAACAATTTTTTTAATGAAATATAAATTATGAAATTAATATTCGAATAAAAGTATAAATAGAAATCTTCATATATTTCGATGAAAATCGCTTTAGAAGATTTTTTTTATATGTCTATGCAAAATTTCATCTCTTTTCTCTTGGTAGTTTTTTCGCTATATTTGAATTTTCATCATTACGATGATTTCATTAGACATCCATTAACTGCAGAAGGAAATGATTCACTTGAAGTGCATTTTAAAGAAAATTTTGAAAAGTTACCTTTTATTTAATATAACGGGCATTGCTTTTCACTCAGTTATCAGAATTTTTTTTTCCTTAACAAAAAGTGTAGATGCACCCTACTAATCTACCTAACTTTTTAAACTATTATCTCGAATTAAAGAAATTACGGTGAAGAAAAAGGCTAAATTGCTGCACAGTCATATTAAAAGTCCTTCTGAAATTATATTCATCAAAATATGACAAAGTTCCTATTACTTTCCTTATATACATAATGTATAAGGAAAGTATTGTGACGGGGTTGAAAATTCGAATTCGAGTTTTCGACGGGAGAGCACGTTTCAAGCATCCCTGATCACGAATCGAACATTTTTGAAATGATGTGTATGTGTGTGTGTGGAGACGATATATCACGAACGAATGGAGCGATTTGAATGATATTTGGTACAAAAATCACAATCCGTGAATATTGGAAGCCTATGTTTTAAAACACAATCGAATGTTCAGACCCCCCCCCCCCCCCCTAAATTTTCGAGTGAAATTTTGAAAAAATCATCAAAAAATCAAAACCTCTAATAAAGTTACCCAAATACACATTTCTTATGTCATTTTTTCTTAGTAAACGATTGACATAAACTTTAGAACGCTCCTGAACCGTTCTCGAGATATTGCACATTTTTCAAATAAATTTATCAAAAAATCTCATAAATTAAAAAAAATATTAACCGTTAAGAAACATGTTCACTTTTCATATGTAATATCATGCGATACATTGGATGACATCATTCTCATGGATCTAACTCGTTCCATTCATGAGAAAAACTACTTTGAGTAATACTTATGTATTTGAAGGCCAATAGTCATTTATCCGCTGTAAGAATAACTTATTTCTCCGTCCATAACGCTTAGAGAGATTTTGGCGACGAATTTAGAGAAATGTCGCCAACTTGGCGACTTTTTTAAATGTCGCCAAGGTAACGAAAATCTCGCCAAATGGATAAAAATGACGCCAAATCAATGAAAATGGCGACTCATTGAAGAAAATTCAATATCTTGGAAATAATATAAATATCTACTATAAGAATAACATTATTTTTAACTGTAAAAGTAGTAAATTCATTGAATTATATAAGGAAAGTCATATGCTACCCACATCAGATTATATATATATATATATGTTTTTTCGAATATTAATTTCACAGTTCCTGTTGTATGCAAGAATTGATATTGAAAGTGAAAAAAAGTACGTTGATTTTTTTTTATTATTATGAGTCGTTTAACATTAACGCATTCAAAAGTAGTCAGCTTGATGAAAAAATATTTTGGATGATATGAATAAAAATGCAGAAAACTAATTTACCATTAGGAGAACTTACAACTTTCTTGTAAAAAGCAGTTATAAGTCAGTTAAGTGACTGCAATTGTTTAGACGGCGTTATAAGCCCAATAATTGTAATTTCTTCAAGCCAACGCAGAACAGTATGCGCCCATGATAAAAGCTGGGAACAAACGGGGAAAAGCAAGCGATGAGCAATTTAAAAGAGCTAGGACATATACAACGAAAAATTCGCATACGGGTGGTATTAGCATTGAAACACACTCATAAGCATATCATCAAGGGACAATAAAGGGTCCCTCTCCTGCCCACGACGACAAAGGGGGACTGGCACTGAGAATGAAATCTTAAATATTAATACGAGATTTAAAACACATGGAAGAAATCTATGAACCGTTAAATTATTGGCAAAAAATGAAAGAGTTTAAAGAGAGGAAAAACAATCAAACCTTTGTAAAGGTGAAAAGGTAGAAAATAACAGGGGAAGGAGGCAGTCACTAAGAAAGTAACAAACGGAAGTAACAGGTTTCGAAAGTTAAGTTCATCCATCAAACTACTCTATAACTAACAGTGGTTGAGACTACGTCAAAAAAAAAATGTAACACGGAAAATAATGAAAAACGGTTTCAGAAGCTATATGTGCTCATGTCATCAACTATAAGAAACTATCAATCGATTATTGTAATCAAAAATATCCGTGAAAAAGATTGGAATTAAGAAGGATATCATGAAATTGAAAGAAAAACAACCGGTTTTGGATGCTAAATGTCGTTTCAAGTCGAAAATGTGCATGAAGAATACTTCTCTGGTTACAAAGATGTAAGGAGCTGCATGTTTATCAATAACGGATTGTCAGAGTTCGAATACATAAAAAAACTTCTCGCTATTGGACACATTATTTGATACACATACCCCCAACGACGTCAACAGCAAGTTTCACCTAATAAAATCCACGGATGCATTCGCTGTTTGAGAATGTGCATCACGTGTTTAACTTTTGGAAGGCAGTGTATACCGAGTATCAGTGTTACTTCCTACATTTATTTTACAGAAATAATCCCGTATCGGTTACATAGTTAAGCCGCACAAAACTCCTCAGAAGTTTGTTTATGCCTACCCAGAAGAATTCCAAAAATTCGGTTGCAGATTATGTAGACAGAAATCCAGGAGCCAATACCTCAAAGTGATTGCTCTCCGTTTTGTTGAAATAGACACACGATAACCTCAAAGACCTCGGTTTCGGCAACAAAATGCCGTTGGCGACATCCAGTGTTTCAAACTCACTCTTCAACCAAAGTAACGTCAAATATTCTTTTTATTCTGAATATCCTAATGGCGCGTGTAAACATCCTCGGCTCGCTTTTTGCATAGAATTAAGGTGTGCATCCTTAGGGCAGCGGCTCTCGAATTTTTTACTTTCCCTACATACATTGGATTAGGTACTGGTAAAATAGTGTGAAGGAGCCGAAAATTTGGGTTGCAATTTAGGAAGATCAATTTCAAGCATTCCTGAACTCGAATCGAAAATTTTTGAGGTGATCTCTCTCTCTCTGTATATATATATATATATATATATATATATATATATATGTAAGAAAAAAAGATTTGAAGGTCCAATGAAAGAAAAGTGAGAAGCAGTAACACGAAAATTCAAATATCTAACAGGCTTAAGAAATAAAAGTATAATTCAACAAATTTTCAAGCAAATAGAAAAAATAAAATAAAAATAATAAATAAAATAAAAATCGAATCAACAAGTCAATGAAAAGTATCATAATACTAAGGTATGGAATCGAAAAAAGGAATAACAAACGAAATCAAGCATAAACGCTATACACGTGGACGAGGTTCTAAGCCTAAATCATGAATTGTTCACTTCTACAAAAATCGTAATCATGTCCAAATTTTTTATAGAAGCAAACACAAAAATGTATGTTTCTGAAGAAATAGATAGATTATATATATATATATATATATAAACTTCAAGTAAATAAAATTCAGCATTATCAACCAGTCTATCAAAATCAGTATATAAAAATATTATAAATAATCAGTCATTAAGAATAAAATTGTTAAGTAGGCCATGTTATTACAAAAAACATCTTATTAAATTCATAAACACCACTATACAAAATACATACCCGCCCAACCTTATTTTTTCATCTATTAAAACACAATTTTATTTTAAATTCAAAACTTTGCTCCAATTACAGCAATACATAGACAAATCAATCTCAAACATTTTAGAATAAAAAAATATTAAACAATTTATCATCTCCGTGTTTCACTTCCAACTGTTGCTCTCTTAGTCTATCAAATTAACTGTAACCTCTTTTGAGTTGGAAAAAGCTTAGTCAATATCACTTACTCTGCAATGTTAGAAGCACATGGGATAAATCAATTTATGTTATTTTATTATTATTATTATTATTTTTCATCTTATACATAACATTGTATTCTCATAAATACACAGCCATACGCTGGTATATTTGATTATTTTATTTGATTATTTCTATATTTATATCTGAACCATTTTCTACTTTCTTCTACGTCGGGCCATGTACATTTTTTCTGTAATACAATTTACACCAATGTACACAGAAACATAGAAACAGCATTAACGAACCAGGTATGGTCCTTGGAAACGTACATGGTTCCAGAAATGCTTTTCACTTTTTTCAATTTATTCATTTTCAAAAAAAATTTTGGGAGCCAGGAAGGCCTAGCGCCACGTGCAAAATTTTTTTTCCTGTTTTGCAACTTTTCATCTTATACACGATTCTTGATTTACACCATGTATGTTTATGCAGGGAACAAGGAGATTGGTACCTTAAGTACTTGTATTATATATATGATTTACAACACAAATAAAACTTAATCTAAAGGTGTAGTTAAGGGATTAGATTAGCCAATCTTAACCACATGTCATTCTTTTTCAATTCCTTAAATTATATATAAAACAGGGACAAGGGGGTATTTTATACCAATTTAGTACCTGTTTTATTTATAATGTTTTATTTATAATGTTCTCTTTATCATTTTCCCAAGCTTATCGTATAGTCACTATTGATATCAAATAATCACTTCAGACCATCTTATTTTCATTTTAGCTATACAGAACAATTTCAATAAATGATCAATCTCTGGTATATATAATACAAGTAAATTAAAATTCCTCAATTATATATATATATATATATATATATATATATCGATCGAATGCTCGGAAGATAACAAAATTTTCGAATTAACTTTTGAAAGATTCAGGACTTTTAATATTGTGTTACATAAATAATCTTTACATGCGTAATTCATTATTAGAAAACAAATAGCACCGTTTTCGTGAACTATTCTCGATATATAGCATATGTTTTCAGCTAACTTTATCGAAAATGTTACATAAAATTAAACTAATGGTGTTATTACACAGGGCAATTTTTATTGCCGAAGTTCGGCAATTCCGCACGTCAATCATACTTTAGGCTCCTCCCCTTTAACAGGTCCCTTCTCTCTAATGTCGCCGATTTCATTTCAGAAAACATTCTTTGGTGTGTTTTTCGTATAATTTGAATCTTTTATATCCTAAAGGTGTCTGTAATTTGTTAAAAGTTCTATTATTATTTTTCCATCTCCAGACTTTAGAAATTCCTCCCGGCGATGATACTTTAGGCCCCGCCTTTCTCAAACGCCCCTCCTTTTTAATACCGCCGTGTTCATTCCAAGAAGCATTATTTAGTGGGGTTTTTTTTCGTATAATGTGGATATTTTATATCCCACAGGTATCTGTAATTTGGTAGAAGTTCTATTAATTTTTACAACTCCAGATTCTAACGTAATTGAGCTGCTTCGACGTGTTTGCATTACAGTCGCCATCGCCATCTTGAATGCAAATGAGAAGAGTAAAGGCGGAGCGTAGTGACGTCCAATTTTATCGTCCTCTGATTGGTTCTCTGCTCAGAAATTGAGCAATTTTTATTGCCGATCACGAACGAATTGCGGCAATTCGGCGGCAAGATTTCTTCCCATTGAAATGTATGGTGTTGCTGAAAAATTGCTGGAAGGAATTGCTCCGTGTAATAACACCATAAGTCGCAGGTATCCATACATAGATTTACCGTGACGACAAAATTGGCAAAATATCGGCAACATAGCGATTTTCCTAAAATGTCGCCAAACTGACAACAATAATACTTAATTAAACAAAAATGACGCCTGTGTTGATGAGCATTCGATATTTTCCAAAATGTATAATATTCCAAAGTGTATAATATAGGCACTCTATTCTTAGCGGATGCTAGTAATATTTCGAATTGTCAAGTTAGATTTGCGCGAAATAGAAGTTAATATTCTATTTCAAAATAATTTTGTACATTGTCATCCAGAAAAGAGTCAAAATATTAATGTATAATTCAACGTTAAAAGGATTTGGGCGTGGATTTTGTACTTCATCCCTTTTGCTGTGAAGGAAGTGAAGGCACTCTATTCTTGGAAAGTTGTGTAGGAAAAGTCATCTGCTGCCCACATCAGATATCTTTCATCACGGCCTACTTTAATATTTAGGAGTACACTACAGGTTCACTACACTGAGAGAACACTTAAGAGCACGCCACACAAATATTTAGGCCTGTCGAAAACACGGTAACTCACACTCGTAAAAATTAACTTCAAACTTTCGTTTCAGTTTCATTTTTTCCATTAAATGACAATCTCGTATTTTTGTATGTGCTCTCTATTTCGAAGCCCCTACTTGGCCCAGAAGGTTGAAGGGTTTTTTTTTTCTTTTCTTTAATACAGGTATCGATCCGGAGAATATCCCGAAACTTTCGATAATTCCAAAAATTTAATACAGTTTTAAATATTTGTAAATAAAACCCTTCTCTTCTTAGCTTATTTTGAGTGTAAAGTTGTATGAGTCCTCTATTTCAAAAAACCTAACCCTTTGTCTAAAAACTCGCGGATTCCTCTTTACTTAGTATTGAGAAGGTAACGTTTTCATAAAAATATTCTATTTCGAGATTTTGATGCCAATATATGTTTTAAGACATCCTGACTATTTTTAGAGTGACGTCCGTCTGATGTCTGTGGTCGATTTTTTGCGTGCACGATAGCAGCCACACATATGAATGGATTTTCACAAAACTTTGTTATTAAAAAAAATCTAGAACTGGATAGAATTGTTTTAACCTTTTGCCTACGGGTGGGACAGCGTCCATCTCAAACGAAGAACATCCCAGAACAACAGATATTTCCTGGTGCAAAGCTGCAGGTGCAAAGCTAGTATTGCCTGGAATTTAAGATGCAAATCTTGGATTAAAATTCTAATTGAACTTGTAAGAAGTCTTCGAAAACCAACAAACACTTTAAAAATGCACCTGTTTAAAACAAAAAACCTCTCGCGCCACCTTGTGCCGCGCACTGCAAGTAAACTCCATCTGACGTCACAGATAGTGTTCGTGGCAAAGGAGTAGCACCCCCCTGCATTGGCGGCCATGGAAATCGCCGACAGAAACATTGCACCTGCTGCAGCAGGTGCAATGAACCTGCTGCAGCAGGTGCAATGTTTCTGTCAGCAATTTCCATGGACGCCAATGTCTGCAAAGGGGGTCGAACTGTTTGGGATAGGATATGTGAAATATCTGTCTTTTTGGGAGGTTCTTCGTTTGAGATGTATGCTGTCCCACTCGTAAGCAAAAGGTTAACTTCGAACGAAAACTTTGAAATGGATTCGAAATTTTACATTTTCTTAACATAGGATAAAATTAGACGTAATTAAGCATGAAATGATTTATTTATGGATTAATAATTACAAGATTTAATAGTTTAAATTAATTGTTGTGAAAAAAGCAGCGACACAATGTTTTTTGTTTTATTCCTGACGCCATTAGTACCCTCTTGAGGCGCCTTAGGGGGGGGGGGGGGGGGGTACATTGTCAAGTATGGTATCAATCGAAAAAAAATTTCAAGCCCTTTAAAGTGAAGGGTCATCAATATTGGGTAAAGTTGTAATTATTTAGACCCACGATACCGATTTTTTTTCTTGTAAAATTTGAAAAAAAAAAAATGAATTTTAGTATGAGAAAGTCGAATGCAGCCACACTCCAATTAATTTTAATGTAGTTATCGATCTGGAGAGTAGCTGGAAACTTTCGAAAATTTGAAATATTCAATACATTTTTAAATATTTGCAATAAAAGCTCTTTTTAGAGGGTATAGGGAAGAGGCTAATGACCTCCTTAGACAAAGGTAAAGTCAGAATCTCGGTTTTGGGTTTGAATGGGGAGAGATAAATTTTAGAAAACCTTAAAATTGCAGAAATCTTAAAATTTGGGTTTTTGAAAAAGTCGATAGTTTTTTGTTTTTTATATAGATTTTTAACAATTGCAAAAAAGACACAGGAACGCATGCAGAACAAAGACTCACTCCCGCATTTCGGTATCAGTCGACAACATTCCATGGTAGAAAGACATTTGACGCCTGAGTACGTGCTAATTTAAATACAAGAAAGATCAATCATGTATAAAGTATTGATTATGAAACACTTTCCAACTTAAATGCAATTTTATATAAACATCTCTAAAATGCGATACATTCCTCGGTAATAATTTTAAAATTATCACAATACTACAATATTTTATTATATTTAAAAACGCCATCGAAAACAAATAAACTTTATTCAAATGACGTCATCGAAATATAAATCGCTTCTATATAAAAGCAGCATTTCATTCATACGCATTTTTTCCAATCGTTTCATTCATTACAATACTATAATAATTTATTTTATTTAAAAATTTGAAAAATTATTATCTACCATATTTATTTTAAAATGTGAAACCTCTCTCATATATAAAACAAGAAAGATCAATCATGCATAAAGCATTGATTATGAAATACTTTCCAACTTTAATGCAATTTTATTTAAACATCTCTAAAATGCAAAACATTGATCGAAAATATTTTTAAAATTATCACAATACTACATTAATTTATTATATTTGAAAACTTAAAACTTGATCGAAAAAAATGAACTTCATTTAAATGACACCATTGAAACATAAATTGCCTGGTTTAAGCATCTCTAAAATACGATACATTCTTTGATAATATTTTTAAAATTGTCATAATACTAAAATAATTTATTATATTTAAAAACTTCATCAAAAACAAATGAAATTTATTCAAATGACGTCATCGAAATATAACAAGCCTGCCTCTCTCTATAAAAGCAGCACTTCATTCCTAAACATTTCTCCATTCATTTCATTCATCACAATACTATAATAATTTATTTTATTTAAAAACATAAGATCATGGAGATACAAGTAATTAAACTCTATGCTTAAAACTTCATCGAAAAAATCGTCCTTCTCTCTGCAAAATTAATTGATATTTCATTCATATCAGCCATATTGCAGACTCCATAAACTAAATAATTTTGCGTTCAAGAAATGCAGCAATTCTTGTTCAACTCATTAAACATCTTTTGGTATTTACATTTTCCACAAGTGAAAAATAGGCTTCGTTGTAGAAATAATCAAAGTTGGATGATACTTTAAACTCAAATATATTGTAATTGCGTTGTTTCAGTATGTAGATGCACAGAATTTAAGCAAAAATGAAGCGGTTTTAGGACGGATACAACACTCAATATAAATTAGAAAGAACTTTAAAAATCACGATTTCTAACGGTTACTCTAAGTCCTCGGACGAGTCGGGTGGTCTGGGTTTTCGACGAGATGGATGCCATATTTTATTTTGAAGTGGGTCATGCGATCTCTTCATATAGTAGTCACGTGATCGTTTCATATAAAAGGTGTAATTATTATTTAATTTTTATTTAAAAATCTACTGAATATATTTTGCTGAAATTTTTTTTATATATCTTATGGGATAATTTGAATATTTTCTAAGATTTTCGAAGTAATTTGTGAATTTTAAATCCGCTTAAAAAATGTTTGAAAATTAGGTCCCATAGGGTTCAATATATTTCATTTTTTCAACCCGGGTTCAATCCAAAACTAATTGGGTGATATTATTCATTTGTATTTTCATAGGTCCCACAGACCGTCTGAACAACATACTAAAATTTCATTTTGATAAAGTCATTTTTACGGCAGTTATCTTGCTAACGGACAGACAGACAGAATGAACAAAGTCATAAACACTTTTCAACTTTGTTGTAAAGTGTTAATAATTCAACTCTTGGAAAGATATTTATAACATAATATATCTCTATTTTCTTTCTGGAGGATATAGCAAGAGTCAGAATTTAATTGAATTTGTTTTTCTCCTTATATTAAATAATTTTTATTTAAAAAACTACCCAACATATTTTACTGAAATTTTTTTTATATATTTTATGGGATAATTTGAATATTTCCTAAAATTTTCGAAGCAATTTGTGAATTTTAAATTTGCTTAAAAAATGTTTGAAAAATTAGGTCCCATAGGGTTCAATGTATTTCATTTTTTCAACTCGGGTTCAATCCAAAACTAATTGGGTGATATTATTCATTTATATTCCCATAGGTCCCACAAACCGTCTGAAAACATACTAAAATTTCATTTTCATAAAGTCATTTTTACGACAGTTATCGTGCTAACGGACAGACAGACAGACAGAATGAATGAGCAAAGTCATAAACACTTTTCAACTATGTTGTAAAGTGTAAAAAATCAACATTTGCGAATTTATGAGATAGAAATTTGTGCTATCAATTAAAATTTTAATTATACTTGGCTTGGCCGGACGCTATCAGATTGAAGCTAATTCGCGACCGTTGGTAGAAGGGTCGAGGGGCGGGGCGGTTCTTTGATCATCGAAACCATGGAGTTAGAAAAAAGGAAATAAAACTCCTATGAATGAAGCGCTTGAAATTACTATAATATTTTGAGAATTATATCTAGGTGTCGCTCGTGTTATTAAAGTAGCTGCTATTGTTAGTTGACACAACAGAAAGGCGTAGTATTTAATATATATATATATATATATATGATTATTTTTAAATTAGGGTTCCCTCATTATGAGTATAATTAACCAATATTTTTTCATAGTTGTAGAATAGAGTACAGAATATAGGGAGATAAAAATAAATTGAAAGGTAACACAATTTTGAATACGTAGGAATATTCTTTATTGTTTCTGTTCTAATTTGCATTGTATTAATAATTTATTTTTACAAAGTGGACAGTTTAAATATGTTAAATTAATTGGACAGTTTTACATAATGAACAGTTTAGGCCTTTTGCCATAGAAATGCATACAATGCAGGACTACCTTTTTCACCCCAGTCTCAAAAGATATTGGCGTTTTCTTATTATGAAGTTTTAACACCTTTCTTTTACCTCCATGACTGAAACTGAGCAGATAACACATTTTCACCCAGCGTCCAATTTTCATATTGTTCAAGGGGCATTAAACATTAGACATCACTCGTGGATACTTCATTTGATTCCCCGCGGACGATAACAGTGAGCTTCAACCAACAAATTCCACGGATAAGTTCGCTATTTGAGAATTGGCATCGCGTGCTCAAGTTCTGGAAGATAGTCAAGTATATTCTGTGCAAAAAATTACGACGCGTGCTATACTGCATGAATAAAATCGTTTTCCTTGCATGTCTATAGGCATGTAAGAAAAACATTTGCATCGGGAGTTGAGATGTTTGTAGGAAACATCGTACAGATCAACGACTGCATTATCGAGACAGATTAAATATCAATTGAGTGAATTAATTAAACATTTCAGATGCTATTTTAAACAGGTTGTGGCGAATTAAATTGCCTCGTAAAATAATGATAAACGAGATAAAGTTTCTGATGTTTTCAGTTTGTAATGATTAGCATTGAAATGATTATTTTATTCTTACAAAAATAGCATTTATGTATGATTTAAAATATAATGACATTTCTTGCACAGGAGTTGTAAAATGGCATCTCATTCATCCTTCCGTTCAATAATGATAATAATAATAATAATAATAATAATTATTATTATTATTATTAATATTATTATTATTATAGCAAATATAATTTTGAACGAAATTTTAAATTTGTAGAAACAATTGAATTGTGATATTTCCTGAAAGTTAAAAATGTATTTATTTATTCCTTTCTTTCCAATAGGGAAAGTATTTAGAATAGGGTTGAATATTCGAATTTGATCACTCAACTGTGGTGCCGATTAGATTCTGACATGATTGAGAAAATAGGACCCGTCTTTATTTCGAAATGGTCTAAAAATATCCATAACATCTGAGCTAAATACTAAATATCATTAAGTATTATTTTTTAATATTACCTTAATGAAAAGAATCTGATGTGGACAGCACAGGACTTTCTCTCATGAAATGAATTGAATTCCTTCGTAATTAGAAAACGACATATAAAGAACTATGACACAATGATTTCGATGTTCAATTGTACACTGGGCGCTTTTCCGGTTGGGCAACATACGCTCGGACAGAAACTTTTAAGTATTTTCGAAAAAAAAAAAAGTTCAAAATATCAAAATATTGAAATTATTTTTATATAAAATGATATGTAAACACGTCAACTAATTAATACTTTAAAATCAAAGACAACCAAAAAATAGGTTTAAAAGTCTTTTATTTCATACGTCGCAAAAGGGAGATTTTAATAAAAGACTTTTAAACCTATTTTTTTTTTTTTGTCTTTGATTTTAAATTATACTTTTATATATTCATAATCTGTACATAATATATATACATAATATATTTACAATATATATACATAATATATTTACAATATATATACATTATATATATATAATATATTTTATATATTCATAATCTGGTCAAGAACTTTCTTGTCTTTTTACCACCGAATTGTGCAGGCACCTGATATCAAATTCTCCGCACATAGGTTCTACGTGACAGTCCGCCGGTGTCGAACTCTGCGTCACCCAGAAGATAAAAAGTAGGAAGAATAATCACCCTGTTTACTTCCCAAAGTGGCAAAAGGAAAGATTTCAAGCACGGACACAATGCTGAGAACGGAACTTGGGTGACACTATCGCCAGTCCAAACGCGAGGACGGGAGGGCTATTGTCATGATGTATGTCCTCGAGCGGACAAGTTTTCAGCAGCTGATCCGCAGCAGTAATGGCGGAATGACGGACAATGACAGTGGTTCTGCAATACACGATCCACTGTGGGTCGCGAAATATATCTAAGTGGAAAGCGACAGATCCATCTTCGAACCAGACCCGGACCTACCCGAAGGTGTAAGGTGTCTGTTTAGACGGCCGGGAAGTGCCACCCAACTTTGACAGGAACCCAGTGGGGGAGGCATCCGCAGGGACCGTACCCTCCTTCCCCTGCCAACAACCTCTCGGAAGGACTTTTGGACCCACATGCTAAATGTAATCGGACTCCGCTTTGACACGGCGACAGTTTGGGCAGAGACGGGAATAGAGCTCGGGTCGTCCGACTGCAATCCCAGCCCACTAACCACTGAGCTATCGCGCCCCCAAACGGCAGATCCTATAATTGTCTGGTCGATCCTCTATATAATAATTTTCTAACATGCAATTGTGTGTGTGTCGTTCAAGACCCTCCAGAACAATCCCCTCCTCCTCTATACACCTAAACGACTAAATATTTTCAAAACACAGCGTAACAGAGCCGTTACTAATGTACCCTCAAAAATATACTCGTGTCCGAAATGACCTTCACGTAAATAAAATTAAGCTGCGCGAGGGCTATTTACGGAGTACGTTTGTCTGCAAACTTTTACATTGAGGATTTGATTTCGGTGTTCATCGACTCCAGTTTTTTTATGGATCCAAAGTATCATTTGGAATGAATCTTTGAAATTTGCGAGCTGTCAGCCGTTTAGAGGCAGGGCAGAGTTGGATGAAAGTGGCAATTTCTTCCACAATTAGTTTTGTATCGTATGCACCCATACTCGATTTCTCAGTTTGTATTTATGTGCTACGATGCTATGTAACACACAAATTCAAATTCACCTCAAAAATGTTCGTTCAATTATATTGCATTGAAAATGAGTGTTTCTTGTGCATGTAAAGATAATTTTGGACACCAGTATATATACAAGGTAGGATCAAAAAGTTCGGAGACTGTACTGATATCTCCAGCCCTGATTGGAGGAGAGAGGAACTATTTTGCCGTGGCGTAGAGGCACACATGACGCGATATGGGAAAAGGAAGAAGCAGGTTCGCAGTGCAGGTTTTTCCCAAACAATGCGTTTCAGTGAACTGTAGTCGTTCGCGTTTGTCGAAAACGGAAATGGCGTTTGAAGGACAACGTGCGAATATCAAATTCTGTTAGCGTTTGAGGAAATCGCCGACAAAAACATTGTACCTGTTGCTGCAATGTTTATCTCTCTCTTTCTCTCTCTCTCTTTCTCTTTCTCTCTCTCTCTCTCTCTCTCTCTCTCTCTCTCTTATATATATATATATATATATATATATATATATTATGATTATATTATAATACGAAATCCATTTGGAACCTTTGTGGATGTAAAGATCCTTGATAAATAACTTCCACAGAGGCTCTATCTAATTCCATCTATTGAAATTTACATCTTTTTTCATTATGTTTTTGATAATTTGGGCTTCCAGCATTGACCATTCCCTTAACACGTGCTTAGACTGTATATATCATTTGTATAAACTGATCATTTAATTCTCATGTTTTGTCACTTATATCACCTTTAGTATGAAAATAAGATCAATTTTAATTCTCTAGTACCTTTGTTTTCCTTCTGTTAGATATAATATTTCAAATCCTCTTTAACGGATATCATTAACCCCTTTAATGTTATTGAATTAGAGTATGCCATAATTTTCGTAGTCTATATATTAGTTTCCTTATCTATATTTTTATTTACACACACACACACACACACATATATATATATATATATACACAGAGTGGGGGGAGGTTATGACACCAATGTCTATGACTCAATTAATCTCCCCTCTACCTTCAGATCCTTCATTTATTCATATCTCAGCTCAAGAACAATTAATTTTATAGAGAACAATTTTACTTTTTCAAAATTTATTTCTAAAGATGCCCCTCAGGGCTCCGTCATTTCCCCCATACTATGGAATATTTATTTTAATAAAATTCTTTCCCTTAACAATGATGAATATTACTTACAGGCCTTCGCGGATGATCTCGCAGTGGTTACCTATTCAAACTCCATCATTACTCTTGGTCGCAAGACCAATTCAATATTAAATTCTATTGCAAACTCCCTTTCCTCTCTTAAACTTGAGGTCTCCGCGGAAAAGTCCAACTGCATCATTTTTAATAAAACTAGATCAAAAAGGAAAATTAATCCCTCTATCAAAATCCAAAACTCTCCCATTAAACTTAGTAGAAGCCTTAAATTCCTTGGTCTTATCATCGATGATAATTTAAAATATGGAGCGCCCATATATTTTACCTAAAGGAGAAATGCTTTAGGCTTGCTTCTACTTTTGGGAAACTTTCGGGGGGCAACAAATCTTTTCTTAAAATCTGGTACCTGTCTGTTATTGAAAAAATTATTACTTTCGGGTCAGGCATTTGGGGGGGATCTCTCACTGGGGCTCAAATCAATAACCTTATTTCTTTACAACGGATATTTCTTCTTAAAATCTCTGCCGGATTTAGAACAACCTCGAGCATTTCTCTTTTCTCCATTACCGGTATTCCCCCTGTTCACATTTTAATTGATATTCTTCACAGAAAATTCCTTTTTTGGAAACTTCGTATCAATTCGTTCTCTGATCCTTCCCTTCCCTCCCCCTCTTCTTTCGACTTTAATCGTCCTCTCTCTAATTCTTCCCCCTCAAACCGCATTGTCCTCCTTAAACCCCTTAATCCTTCCTCTTTCTCCCATCTAAATTTTTATACCGACGGCTCCAAACTTGATGATAATGTTGGCTTTTCTGCTTGTTTATTTAATCATGATAAATTAGAAGAAGTTTTTAAATTCAAACTTGACAATGGGAACACAGTTTTTCAGGCAGAAATCGCGGCCATTAACTTTGCCATTGACTGGGCAACTGATAACTTCTCCAAAATAAATATTTTTCCGGATAGCCTTTCATCAATCCTGGTCTTTAAATCAATTAAAAACAAATCTAACTACATTAACTCTATCAAAAACTCTGCTTCTCGCTCTAAACACCTTTTTAATCTTATTTGGGTCAAGGCCCATGCTGACATTCTGGGAAATGAAGTCGCGGACTTCCACGCTAAAGAAGCATCCTCCTCCGGTTTCCCTTTTTCAGTTCCTCTCCCCTATTCTCGTTTAACTAATTTTTGCAAAAATCTCTTACTTCATAACTGGCAAAAGTATCTTAATCTCCCCTAGGACTCATGACCCAGCCAGAATTCTAAATTATCTCCCCAAAGTTAACGCAAATACCCAAATTCATAATACTTAATCTATTTTTTAACTGGTCATGGTCCTTTTCTTGATTATTTATACTATTTTAAACATAAAAAATCCCCGAACTGCTTATGCAACTCTTTTGGCGACGTAGATCACTTTGTTTTCTCTTGCCCCTTAACTAAGAAATTTCATCTTTCTAAACCTGCTCCTGGAAATCAAGCGGCTTGGTTTTCCAATGTCAGCCGCAACAGTCAATCCATTTTTTATCTTAAGAACTGTGTCCTCATTGCAAGAGACATTTCCAATAAAGTAAATTGACAAGTTCGTCGGGCTTTACTGCTTTTAACTTTCCTGATCAATGAAGATTCCTCTGCTGTTCCCCTTTTCCTGCTTTTGTTTGTACAAACTTGTATATATTAAATTGTAAATACACTCATCATATTGCCAACTGATAACACTATTGTTAAATTGAAAACACTTTCACACATCTTTTATTATCAACCTCCCATGTCATTTTGTATTTACTTCATCATCTATATCATGTTGTGCAATGTCTCATTATTATTATCCTTGATGTTTTCTGAATGTTTCGTGTCCATATTTGTGTCTGTTTACAGTACCTGTCTTCGTTATGTCCGTATTTCTTGTCTGTAAAACTGTCTATCTTACGAATTTATTCTTAAATTTTAAAAAACTGGATTTTTAATAAACCTCCAGAGCGGTAGCTGTCCTTGGAAGTCGGCACCTGCTAGCTTCCTTTCCCGGTCGTGCAACCAGCTACTCAAATCCTTGGATGAGTCGGACGGCCTGGGTCTTCCACATTCCACCAATGTCTATGGCTATGAATCCGCATAGCATAGTCTTAACAACTATCATTTTCCGTTTAGTTGTTCCGTATACTATCGCGTTGATCAGTAACCATTAAAAGTTGGAAGTTGGAAACCCAGACCACACGACAGACCCGAAGGTTTACTGTAGCTAAGTGTGTGGCCGGGAACTTTATTATAGATTCAAGTAATTACAACACAAATAAAAAATGAATCACAACACAAGAAGTTACAACAAGACAAGCAAAGATACAAAAAACACAAAACACAAAAAAAAAAAACACAAAACACACAAAAAAAAAAACACAAAAACATAAACAGCAAAACAACGAGACATACCAAACAACAGCAAAAAAAACGAGACAAACAAAAAAGCAAACAGCACGACAAGGGGCAACCCAGGAACAGCTAGAGGGATCACCAGGGGGAAGAGGGGAGAGTGAACGGTCACACACAGACTCAAATCATCTAACTCTGTTAGAAATGTCTCGAGCAAGGAGAATACAGTTCTTGAGTTTATTAATCAACGCAGGTGATCGGCAAACCCCAGTAAACCAAGCTGCACGAGAAGAGGGAGCAGGTTTAACAAGATGAAAATTTTTTGTGTGTGGGCAGGAGTGTACAAAGTGATCAACGTCACCAAAAGAATTACAGGGGCAGTTTGAAGATGATTTGAATTTAAAGAATTTTAGGTAGTATTTATATTTTCTTAACAAGGCATCATAGGACAAAATTTCACATAATCATGCATGAAAGGGTTTATGTATGGCTCAATGATAGTTTAAATCTTGCTTAATAGTTTCAATCACTGTGAGAAATAACCGCGATACATTTTTTTTTTATGACGCTATTAGCCCGTCGGGGGGATAGTTCCTCCCCCTAGCCGGATGAATCATTGCCAAGTATGATATCAATCGAAAGAGTTTTTTAACCTTTTGCTTACGGGTGGGACCGCGTCCATCCCTAACGAAGAACCTCCCAAAAAGCCAAGCATTTGATTAACCCTATCCCAAACAGTTCGATCCTCCTCGATCGATGCACCTGCTAGCAGGTGCAATGTTTCTGCCGGCAATTTCGGACGTCAATGCCTGCAAAAGGGGATCGAACTGTTTGGAATAGGGTATGTCAAATGCCTGTCTTTTTGAGATGTTCTTTGTTAGGGATGGACGCGGTCTCACCCGTAAACAAAAGGTTAACTTCGAACGAAAACTTTGAAATGGATTCGAAATTTTACATTTTCTTAACATAGGATAAAATTAGACGTAATTAATTAAGTCCTTTACAGTGAAGCGTAACACGCTATAATCGTAATCATTTGGAACTATAATACCAATTTTTCATTTTTTTTCCTTTGTAAAATTTGAAAGCAAAAAAAATGTTTCTAAAAACAGATTCTGGTAGGAGAAGATCGAGTTGAACCACACTGCAGTTAATTTTTCTGTAAACTCTCATCCTCCGCAATCCCATTTTGGGCGTACGAGAGCGGTCACGTGTGACAGCGCATTAAATACGCACTACTCTCTTTTCCTCACTTTGGGCACGTACAAAGTGAACAAGAATTATTAGCACATTCCTCACTTGCCATTCTAAGAAAGAGAGAGCTCATAACAATGATGAGAACAAAATGGCCATTCCCATTCCTCCCTTAATCAATCTAACGTCCGCAGATAAAGGAAAGACACCACTGCCAGATAACTCTGTGTCGGCAGCCTTTTTTCAGACATTGTGTATCAGGTAGCCATAGGATAAGACGTTTTCTACAAACATACATATACATATAGTTGTCAGGAGGTTTATTGTGAGACGCTGCTGCGAGTTGGATGACCTGGCCAATTGTATGCATAAATATCTGGAAAGTTTTAGATCGTTTTCACTTTAAACAAATACCTAGATAAATTATGTTTCCAATTTCCTTGGAAGACGTAAGGAAATTCCGTGTTAATGGCATTTTGAGTAATAACGAGTATTTAAAGACTCTAATAGAGAAAATTAAATACCAAACTGTTTAGAACAGGAAATAGTATTGAAGATAAAATTTATTTTATCATTCCATGTAACTGATCCAGACTACGGAACTCAAAAGATTTGATGTGGCCAGCATAGGACTTTTCCTACAGAATGCAAGTACGTTACTTCTTTCAATGCAAAATAACGATGCACGAGGTTTTTAACTTTGAAAAGTACGTTGATATTTTGGCGCTTTTCTGGATAACAACATTTGACTCTATTTCTCGCAAATCTGTCCACATGAGAGATGAAAACATTGCTAGCGTCTGCTAATCAGTATATTCCATTCTTTATTATCTCTAAATAAGTCAATTATTATTAATTCATCCATTTGGCATCATTTTCGAAACTTTAGCGTCTGTTTTGCTGATTTGACGATATTTTCGTCAATTTAGCACTGCATTAGAAAAGGGACTAAGTGGGCGATATATCGCCAAATTAATCGCAGAGTGTTACATATTTGATGATATTCACTAATGTTCATTTTTATTTAATTTTTTAGATACATTTGTTTGGAAAACGTGCAATATCTGGAGAACGATTCAAGTTATAGCTTGTCAATATTTATGCCATTCGTTTTAGAATAAAAAAATTCGTATAAAAATAATTATTTATTTAACATTTTTGATTACCTTGATTTTTCCTTTCTTTAGAGCGTTCAATAACATTTAAAATCAATAGATTTCTAGTATTCACGTACCAAATTACGTTCGAAACTTTTCATTCGTTCGTGAAATAACGCTTTCACACACCCACACATATACACACACACATGCACGAGCACACACAAACAAACACACGCACGCACACAAACACACGCATAAAAACAGACGCACGCACACAAACATACACACACGCGCGCACGCACACAAACACACGCGCGCACGCACACAAACACACGCGCGCACGCACACAAACACACGCACGCTCACAAACACACGCACGCACACAAACACACGTACGCACGCACACACACGCACGCACACAAACACACGTACGCACGCACACACACACGCAAATACACATGCACACACAGACAAACATCTTTACAAAAGTGGTCGAAATATGGATTCAGAAGATTTTAAAACGTGCTTATTCGCTAAAATCTATAAATTAGAAAATTTTCTGGAAAACAATGCATTTTTTCCACACAACTGTAAAAATAAATTAAAAATAAATAAAATGGACTATCCAATAATGCCCTCCTATGCTACAGTAACCACTCCAATTTCGTTATTTTTCTGCAAGCTCTTTGATTGGCGCACACATTAACGTCACTTTCTTTAGCAATGAAATTCGAATGAAAGTTGAGTCCAGAAACTTTCTCTAATAGAAAAACACCAAATCATTATCCTGTCCGAAGTCGAGCATCACACAACGGACGCAAAAAAAGAGAAAACTCGATTCTTCAATTTGCATAGAATGAAATCATTTCTCTTATTGTTCGCCTACTTACCTATCTCAACACAAAGATGGGATCTTGCTTCTCTTATCGGGGAATTTGGATCGCTGGAAAGCTAGCATGCTGACCTACCCTCGTTAACCCTCCATGATGGGCAAATGGGATTTCTTTCTCTGCATAACTCCATATTATTAAAATATTGCGACTTGAACTCCATTCAACTGCGTTCACTTGCGTATCTGATGATAACGTAACGATTGTAAAGCAATGTAACGATTGGGGTGAAATTTTACATTGCTATCGAAACGTACTAAAATCCAGTGGCGTGCCGAGAGGGCGGAATGCAAAGCAGTAATGGGTGTACATGAACTTGAAACCTAATTCATAGAACTAGGCAATAAAACTATTTCAGAAGGCATTTGTTCGACACAATGTGATTATTAGCGAATATCTGCCCTATTCAGGAATCGAGCATAATAGACATGGGCTTATTTAGGAGGAGGGTCAGGGGGGTTGTTGTTAAGACCCAGACCGTCCGACCTACCAGGAAGGTGTAAGGTAACCGTTTGGACGGCCGGGAAGTGCCACCCAATTTAGACCGGAACCCAGTAGGGGAGGCATCCACAGGGACCGTACCCTCCTTCCCCTACCACCAACCTCTCGGAAGGACTTACGGACCCACATGTTTAACGTGATCGTACTTCGCAAGGATCAGGGGGGTTGTTGTTGTTGTTGAGACCCAGACCGTCCGACCTACCAGAAAGGTGTAAGGTAACTGTTTGGACGGCCGGGAAGTGCCACACAATTTAGACCAGAAACCAGTGGGAGAGGCATCCACAAGGACCGTACCCTCCTTCCCCTACCACCACCCTCTCGGAAGGATTTACGGACCCACATGTTTAACGTGATCGTACTCCGCATGAACACGGCGGCAGTTGTGGCAGCGTGAAAATCCAGCGCGCAAATCACCGGGCTACCGCGTCCGAAATGTGCCAACAGCACGCGGGGTTCCCAGATGGTCACCCACCCAAGTACTAACCGCGCCCGATACTGTCTGACTTCGGTGATCTAACGAGAACCGGTGTTTTCAGCACGGTACGGCCGTTGGCTCAGGGTCAGGGGGGTGTCAAACCACCCCCTGGAAAATTGTTAACTTAATAAAAAGCCACTATGAGAGAAAAAAAAAATTTAAAAAATGCGCCTTAGAATTAGAACATTCAACCACAACTGTGTGTTTTCTCCTCCGTATATATTAAAAAAATCAATTTAAATTTATATTTATGTGGGAAAATTAGGATTATTGCATTTGCTATGTTTATGAATGTCCAATTTGTTAGTTTCGTTGCTCTGTCTCCAGGAAAGTTAGGGTTCTGTTATGAAAGGGGGATATTTTTTAAAGGTGGTACACATTAATTTTTAAAAGTGCTGTACACACTAATTCTTAAAATGTCATGCTCATACCATCTATTCAAATTTACTTTGTAACAATACATATATCAAGGTTGATAGTAAACTCTAAATTTTAAATGTTATCAATTTTAGCACCCCCTGGAAAAATTCTGCAAATATTCCCATGATAATAAAGAAGGATGTCTGCGTGTATGTGTGTTTCTATCGGGCATGATGGATGGTCATCGTAAAATAGAAGCATTTATGGTCAGAAATCATTTATTTAACCATCTTGGCACTAATTTTCTATCTGCAGCAAAGAAAAGTTCTTATATTTCTCAAAAATATTTTTCTTATAACAAAATAAACAAATGATTTTATAGAATTCTGTTTTCTTGTCACAGATTAGCAAAATAGGATTATAAAATATAAAATTTTTAAATCGTCTGCGATATTTTTAATCTTAAAAGAATTAAATTAATACTCCAAAAATATTTAAATTTGAGACTTGGTTGCTATGAAATTAGTTTCGCCAAATAATGCCAAACGAATTCAAATTTTGAACGGTCATTGATTTTGAAAATGATAAAGACATGGTTTATTGAAAGAATTTGAAATGCAGTTTCATAAATTGATTGATTTAAACTAAAGTCAATGGATTCCTGCAAAATATTTTTGATAATGCCAAACAAACTGGACCACATTCTTTATTGGAAGCTTACAGTTTTTCCTATACCAATTAGTTGTTGAATTAGATTTACGGCAAATATAATGCGTTTATTCGGCAGACGATTTTTATTTTATTTATACGATTTAAATAATATAGACACTGATATAAATATCAATTTCATGAATAAACGGTATTATATTTGTCATATGGGGGTGGGTGTATCAAATACAGCCATGCAATATAATATTACGCGAATTATTAATATTTTGAATTTAAGTTATCTGTTTTATTTTAGGAGAGATTTTTAAAATTCGTATATTTCTATTGTGCTTAACCAATTGCTAAAACAGGATAAAAAATGGCACGCGTATAGCTTTTGCTATCATGTTAGCGTTTTCATTCTGGTAGATCAAACTTCCATTTCTTTTTTTGTAAATTGGTTTACAAATGAGACTAGAATGTTTCTTTTCTTCTGATTTATCTGTGCAATAATTTTGTATGGCGAAAACCACGGATTCTTATACATATTTGTAAGGGATTCAATTAAATATTTTAATAAAAAGTTTTTAAGAACAATATTATTTAGACTACTATTAGAATTTTCAGGTTTTAAATCACAACCAAAGCCGAGTATGTTTGCCAGTGTAACATAAATGTGCAGCGTGATTCAAATTAAAGATCAGATGTTTAGACCTCCCTGTAGGAAAAACTACTGGAGAAATTGCAATCAGATATTGTACACATACTTTCCTTAGTGTATGTTTTGATTTCTGAAGAAAAAAAAATAGTTCAAATTTCGGTCGCCAGGGCTTAAATATGGCGCTGATCGATCTCCTCGCAATTTGCATATCGTGAATATATCTTACAACTGCCTCCTGTAAAAGGAGTTACAAAACCATTTTTTTTTTTTTTTCAGAAATTCACGACTGACGATGGATCATGAAGTTCACCTTTCCGAATAGCACGTTACTTGTTAAAATCTTCTATATCAAAGAAACAGCAATGCTTTTGCTGCACGCTTCTGCTGCATTCCGACAGTTAAAAGGTTTACGTAAAGTTCCACTGTCGATTTCTAATCTTCGGAACTCTTTTTTGCCGATATTTGTTAGATACGTTAGGCAATTTGCAAATTGCAGGGCAACGGCGCCAGATTTCATCCCTTGTGGCCGAAATTTGCCCTATTTTTTTTTTTTTTCGGAAATCGAAACCGCATACTCAGAAAAGTATGTCTAAGAAATTTGGTAGCTTTCTCTACAAAAAGCATATGATCTTTAATTTGAATCACCCTGTTTAATAAATTCGAGTCACGGTCCTAGTATTTTTAATGCATGCTTGTTTTTATTTTATATCACTATTTGCACACTATTAAAGATATTAGACTTGTGTTCCAAAGGTCACAGTTTTCCATCAGAGAAAGGGAAAATATATCTTAAATCCTGTATTCCTTATCAAATTACATTTTATCGGAACAATGGAAAAATTCCGCATGTTTTCTTTTTCCTACATTTCATTCTGTAATCTATTTTGTAATTCATTTTCGCGACATCAAATTCGAGAGAAGGTCATTCTTTGTTTAATCTAAAGTTAGCCCGTTTTGTTCGGATCGCAAATAAACGGCAGTAAGCACAATAGAATATGACACTGGCCTTAGAATAAGATCGGTTTAAGCTCTGAATAATGGATTTTAAAATCAATTTGGAGAATTGCTTTTTGATATAAGCATTGAATTTAAACTAGAATGGACAGTTTCTTCGCATAAAAAGTTATGTATCATGAAAGGGAATTGTATTATAACGCTGTTTAGAGTTCAAGCACATCATATTTCCTATTACATATTACCTTAAATAGCTTAGATAATAGTTTGGGATTGTTTTCCCCTTCGAAACTTCCGTATTTGAGCTTTGGGGATAATTATTTGTGTGTTTTCCTCTTGTTTGTGCGATCTTTACCATTTGACTTTAAACAGGAGAAAAAATGTATTTCAGTGAATCAGTGTAGGTGCGCGCACTTCTAAAAGGTACGTCGCAAAATACCAAGACGTACACCTGGCTTTATATCTTAGATGGTGGATTTTTTTTCATCTTATTGTTTATTTACGTAGCAATTATTCGTTAACATATTTTTATTTCCTTATATTCAATTTTCAAATCTTATACTGCTGTCCATTTTATTTTAATATTGTGAGTATTTTTATCTTATGACGTCCATCTTTTAAAAAAAGGCGTATCATAAGATCAACAGATGAGATTTTAAAGATTAATATTAAAAAAGATTAAAATGATTTGAAACTTCAGGTTGATCCAAAAGTCACGCAGATCAAATTTTAAAATGTACCAGAAAATTAAAATTGTAGAATTTTCTTTTTCGGTTAAGTAACATTGATATACCCTCAAAAGTATATTAGAAATTCTTCTGCTGTTTTTAAAACATATGACTATCATTGAAGGGCTGTTTTTTATCAATCAAAGAACATAGCGTGTCTCCAGAGTGAAATAATTTTTAATATTTCAATATCAAAGTATGTCTCGTACCATTCTTGTCATTGAAGTGTGTCATTAAAGAATTTCAGGAGTTTAAAACTCCTAGAAATTCAATAGGAGGTTAGTAAAGCGTTTTCGAGAAACTGAATTTGTTGCAGACAATGCCAGAACAGACAGATCTTCCATTTTAACTCCAAATAAACTATCTGAAATAGAGTCTGCGTTGCTAAAACTGTTCAATGAATTTTTCTGAAACTCTTTATGGAACGCTTCTGAAACTCTTCAATGAACCCTTCTGAACGTCTTTAACGAACCCTTCTGAAACTCTTCAAGAAAATCTTCTGAAACTCTTCAATAAACCCTTCTGAACGTCTTTAATGGACTCTTCTGAAATTCTTCAAGAAAATCTTCTGAAACTCTTCAATGAACTTTTTCTAAAACACTTCGATGAACGCTTCTGAAACTCTTCAAGGAACTCTTCTGAAACTTTTTATTGAACTCTTTCTGAAGCTCTTCAATGACATTCTCATAAGAATGGTTAAAAAAATATAATGGCCTAAAATAAAATTCTTTTATTCTGAAAAAACGTCATGTTCTTCAATTGATTAAAAAAAACCCGTAATAATCAATAATAATTTCACGTATTGAAAACGGCAGACGACAGTTTAAGATTATATTAGTGCTATCAATTGAAAAAAATGTTACTATTTCTATTTCTCGGTTACATTATACAATTTTAAAATTGAGTGCAAACGACTTTTCAATCAGCGCACTGTACAATAGTATTTACAGAATCTTCTTGTATTGTAAATAGCAAAACGTTGAAACCTTGAATATCAAAACTCGAATTTCTTGATATCTCAAAAATTAACTTTGTTGGCGACTTTATTATACATGTTAAACACTCTTGCTACTTCGAATGTTCTCCTTGATTTATTTATTAGATAATATTATCTATCTAAAAGTATAATTCTTTAGATTAACTATCCCGTTTCAATCGGACGAAGTTTCATTTCTTTTGAACCCTCTACCCTTTCTCAAGAGCTGGGAGAAGCGAGACGAATGAATTTTTAATACGTGCCGGGTTGTCGGCTTGAAGCTGTAAGATCCGTGATTTCGAAGACGAAAACCAAACTTCTGCTGACAGAAAAGAAGCATCTGGATTGGATCCAACAAACAAATAAATTTATTAAAAAAATAAATATAAGAACGTGTCTTTTCAGTTCAATTAAACAGAAAGAGTTTAACGCAGATGCGATGGCCGTGATGAAACTCTAGAGCACTTATGAAAGTGGTTACTAGTACAGACAGCATCGGCTCGTAAGAGAATCATGATGGAGCTCAGAGTCCGTTGTATATAAGTTCCTTTACAGTTCAATAACGTCTTACTCTTTCTAGAAAAGGGACCTAACCAAAGAGATATGTTTAGAAAGCTTTGATCTCGATTTTTCTTAACTTTAATTTACCGTTATACGAAAAGCCAGCAATAATCATGAATCCTTTACTGAAACTTTCTTTTGCTTCTTGGAACCCAGTTTTGGGGTCTTTTTCTCCTCTTTTGCAATAATAAATCGATCCTTTTTGTTACTGTCATTTTAAATAGATCCTTCAATAGTCACAATATATTTCCATCTGTTATCCGCTAAATGATTTATTTTTATAAAGAATTAATTCCCCAGCGCTGTACTTAGCCACATGTCTAGGCAAAAGACGGTGAGTATTGTGCTTTTTAGGCATTTTAATATTTAAATCTTTATTTACCATCTTGTTTACAGTCGCTGCAGAGGTATTACAATTATTCTTTGAGTTGGTGGATTTTCTTTTGAGACAAGAGACTTGATTTTTGAATAGTCATAAATGTAAGTACCATTTTTTGGGTATTCATTCGTTGTCGATTTCTTAAACAAACTCGTAAAAATTTTATATTGAACATAATGTAAATGTGAAGTGCGTTCGATTTTTTTTTCCTGTGGAATTTTCTGCGCATGTCTGCCTTGGAACTCGGGGTAATGTTTAAGCCCCGCCTTCACTTCTCTAGAAATGATCGTTTCTTTTATTTATATTTTTTTCTTTCTATGTTTACGGAATGCATGCGTGGGGATTTGGTTTACATTTAGGAGGAAATGAATTAGTAAATGTATTATTTGATCTGTGGAAGCTAATTTAGAACGCAGGTAACGAGGAGGAATTCGTTCTAGTATGCAGGGTGGTCCAAATGGTCTTACACAAACTTTAAGGGTAAGTCGGGCATACAAAAACAAGCCCGTTTTGCAAGGGAACGTGTGGTCGCAAACGCCCAGCGTGGGGTGCTACAGATGCGGGATGAAACAAAGAAAGGGATGCAGATAATACACAGGTTTATTAGACATAACAATTACAAGCATCCATTACAATTGTTTATCAAAGTATTAAAGTAGGTGCTATCGGCATCTGTGCATGTTTCAGCCAGAATGTGCAGGACTATCTCAATAGGACCTTTCCTGCAAGATGGATCGGTCGGGAAGGACCCAGTTGACCACCACAGTAAACTTGTCCCGACTTGTCCCCCGTTGATTGTGTCTGTTTCGGTTTACCTCAAACTTGATTCGGTTTACCTCAAAAGCCTTGTTTACGAGACCCCTGTAACATATAATGTTGACCTTGCCACTAGAGTCATTGAGGCAGCAATACGTGTCCACCAACTTATCCAAACCAAGCGTCGACGTTGCCCGACATGCGTATATGCGGATGGTAAGAACTTTGAACACCTACTTTAATACTGTGATAAACAATTGTAATTTATAGTTGTAATTGCCATGTCTAATAAACCTGTGTTATATTACCTGCTCCTTTATCCTTACTCCTTTATTTTTGCTTCTCCCTGCATCTGTAATGGCGTTTGAGACCGCATGTTCCTATGCAAAATGGGCTTCAATTCGTATGCCTGATCTACCATTAAAGTTTGTCTAAAACCGTTTGGAACACCTTGTATATAGAGGGAAAAGCGAATCTGAATATTGAACTTATTTTTAACTATCTTACAACAATGATTATTCATATCACCGTTGTTGTTGAGACCCAGACCGTCCGACCTACCAGAAAGGTGTAAGGTAACTGTTTGGACGGCCGGGAAGTGCCACCCAATTTAGACCGGAACCCAGTCGGGGAGGCATCCACAGGGACCGTACCCTCCTTCCCCTACCACCAACCTCTCTGAAGGACTTACGGACCCACAGGTTTAACGTGATCGTACTCCGCATGAACACATACCACCGTTGTTGTAAACATAATACTGTTACCCAATTAAAAAAGTTTGCAGGGATAACTAAAAGGTTAAAATTCCATGGCGAGACAAGGACGGGCTGGCCCGATACGGTTGAAAATCTAAAGAATTAAGATGTACCACAATAAAAAAGGATATCCAAAGTTTTATATCGCTACGATTACTGGAACATGGTTAATTTGGACCTCGTATATTTGAAACGCGGCAAATATACATTTACCTATATATATACTCCGTTTGATGTTAAATAAAATATTATAAAAAAAAGTACGTAACAAGATTAATATTTTAAAATAGGATACTGCAATGCTGAATGTTTTGGGAAAATAGTATTTCTCAAAATCTTTTTAATTGGATTTTTGTAAAATTTTAAAGTATTAAGGTGATGTTTTTGTTTAAATGTGTTATTTAACTAAATATTAAATAACACTTTCAAAATATGTTTAAATTTCCTCAATTATACAATCAATGCAATCAATCAATATTTGTTCTTTTATATTATATTCAATGAAATAAATTAAATCTTAACTTACAGACTCATGCATACATTTTCATACGAAATCCCAACAGAACACTGCATTTTGTCAACTAATTTAATTCAATCTGAAAACAGAGCTTTGGTTTACAACAGACTTCGACGAGCACAAAAATATTGATTCAAAAGTTAATTTGGAATAGCGATACACACAATTGAAACACCTAAATTTACTATTTTAAAGTTAGAATTTTAATAGAAAGCAGACGATAAAATATTTTATGATTTAAAAACATGGAGTTAGAGAGGAGATAAAACTCTTATAGATGAAACGCTTAAAAATGCCATAATGCTTTGAGAATTATATCTAGGTGTCGCTAGTGTTAGCAAGGTAGCTGCTATTGTTAGTTGACACAACGGAAAGGCGTAGTATTTAGTATATGTATTTTTGATTATTTTTAAATTAAAGATTCCTTAATTAGGAGAATAATTTTAATCAGTATTTTAATAATTGTAGAACAGGGTACAGTATATAAAAAGATAAATAAATTGAAAAGTAAAATAATTATGAATACGTATAAATATTATTTTTTTGTTTCTGTTCTAATTTGTGTTGCGTTAATAATTTATTTCTATAACATTGACAATTTAAGAGGACGGTGGACGTTGAAATTTTTTTTATTTATTTATTGACTTAGAAACATGAAAATTTGTATAAATATTCCTCTTAACATTACTATATACAATACCATTAATTTTTTTTTGAATTTTGTTATAATTTTGATTTTTTTTTAATTTAAATTTTTTTAACGAAAATTTGAAAATGCTCCTTGCGTGCCATTTTTTCACATTTTTAATTAATTTTGCATTAGGATCACTCAAAAACACATTATGAACAAATTTGGGTATTCAATTTTAAATCCCTTAGAAAGTTAATTTTTTAAAAACATTTTTCTGCATTTAAACTTAAATTTCATCATCTAATTAGGTTCTTATTCACTTTTAATTACCTTAATAAAGTCTAATTATGAAATGCATACCCAGTTTCATTAAAATGTATGAGAGGTGTCTTCTTGCCAAATTTCATGCATCTCAGACAAAAATTAAGACGCATGGAGCATTTTAAAAATGTAAAACCCTTGAAAATTCCGTTTCGAAAAAAATGCATTCAGCCTTTTGCTTACGGGTGGGATAGCGTCTATCCCAAACGAAGAGTCAGCTATTTCCATGGACACCAATGCCTGCAAAGGGGGATAGAACTGTGTGGGATAGGGTATGTCAAATACCTGTGTTTTGGGGAGGTTCTTCGTTTGGGATGGACGCTGTCCTACCCGTAAGCAAATGTTAAATATGTAAAATAATATTTTATATTAAAACTGTTTTTAGTCGATTTTTGCTAATTTCAACGTCCACCGTCCCCTTAATAAAATATTTTAGGCGTTAGGTCATAGAAATACATATTAATACTTATCTCATCCCAGCGTCAGCTGAATTGTTGTCTCAAACGATATTGGCGTTTTATCATTGTGAAATTTTAATTCCTTATTTTTACCTCCATGTTTAAAAGCAAAAATGAAATAGTGTTGATTTAGCCACGGAGGTGTTGAAGACCCAGGCCGTCCGACTCATCCTAAGGACTCGAGCAACCGTTTGGACGGCCGAGACATGGGGGTATGGCGGAAATGATGTTGCCAGGCCCGAACCAGGGACCTGGTTCGGGCCTGGCAACATCCTTTCCGCCACAGAGGTAAAAGAAAGGAACGCCAAAATCGTTTGAGATAATAATTTAGATGGCGTTGAGGTAAACTAAACGTGTCCCACTGCATTATATATATATTTCTATGACGTAAACCTCGTATTGAATTAAATAATATTAATTTAAACTGTTAATTTTATATATAAAAAATATCAATGCAATACAAATTATAACTCAAACAACAAAGAATATTTCTACGTATTCTAATTTATTTTACATTTGTCTGCATATATTCTGTTCCTTGTTCTACAACTAGCAAAAAATACTTTTTACTTTTGCTCATAATTATAACTAGGAGTATACTTATAGTAGGGAATATATAATATAGAGAAACTTAACATTCACAAGTATGTGCAAATTTCTATGGTATTCTAAATAATATTGTTATTCAAAACATTCTATTAAAATATTTAATATAATTCTCCTAAACGCAAGTATAAGAATATTTATTCTCGATATACAAAATTATCTTCATAGGCAGATATGAAGAATAAAACATTCTGGTGCCGTTTGAAAAAAATTTACCAAAAAAGTATGAAACTGAATTAGATACTAGAACTAAATACTAGAATTGGGTAGAATCATTTTTGAAATTCGAGCAAAAACTTCGAAATTAATTCGAAATTTTTTATTTCTTAACATGGCAGCATAGGACAAAATTGGGCATAATCATGAATAAAAGGGTTTATTATGGCTCAATGATCACAAAATTTTAGAGTTTCAATCATTGTGAAAAATAGCCATGATACAATTTTTTGGTTCGTAACGTTATTATCCCCTTCCGGGGGAAAGTCGTCCACCCTCCGGGGGGTACATTGTCAAACATAGTATCCATCGAAATATCTTTTAAGCCCTTTAAAGTGAAGGGTAAAAAGCTATAATTGTAATCATATAAACCCATGATACCGACTTTTCAAAATTTTTCAAGCAAAGTTTGAAAAAAAAAAAAAAAAAGCTACTAAAAATGGATCCTGGTATTAGAAAGCCGAGTTGCGCTACACTCCGGTTAATTTAGAACACAGTTTAGGACCAGGTATAAAAGCAAAACCATTTAAATCTGAGATAAAAACTCGCACCTTTTATTATTATTTACTGTGATCGCCAGGTCGTGATCTTTTTATGATCGTGACCATTACATGCCGTGCTCACCTGAGACACAAAGCTTTCTGCGCGTTGTTTTAAATTCACATATTGTAGGATAATTCAATTTATATTGGGTCCGTTTAGATTTTGGTAAACGTTTTCATTAAGCCAATTTCCGCGAATTTCGCAGCTAAAAAGATGGAATGTTACGGTGAATGTCCCGGTCATCCGGTAAAGGTCGGTGTGATTTTCGGGGTGAACGAACGGACCTAGACAAAACTCATTTTCCGAGTATATGTTTAGAAATCGGAAAACGTTTTTAAAAACATAATTAACAATAAAAATGTTACGAATATATATATATATATTGTTATTGTTTTTTTCATTTATTTATTTATTTAAAAGCGCAAATGGTATTATTCGTAAGAAGCTAACATATGTCGTTAATGAAATATTTTATGTTTTTAATCTAACATTTCATAAAAAAAATTAAAAATAAACTCACTATTAGAAAACGAATGAATGGCTTGCAAGTATTTCTAACCCGAAATAAATACCCCATTATTTAAAAATGATCATGAGTCATTCTGGAAGTATCAGAAATTTTATTTTATATATGTATGTATTACATAGCACTTAGTATATTTTGATTGCAGTTTGTATGGTGGTTTTCCCTACTTATCCTTTGAATGGATTTTCTTTTTACATTTTTTAAGATTGGCAAAATGTACTTTATTTTACATTAATAATTATGATTGGCAACACCTTTACATACCATGTTAAGTTGGTTTTTGAAGTATGACCATCTACACGCGTGTAAGTCAATTCTTTTAGTTTTCAATTTTCTCAATCTATTTTAATTTATAGTACACAGGGGTGTCTGATGGCCTTTTGTTCACAGTAACAAGGCCATTAAATGAAATCTACTATTTTAAAGGTGGTGTTTTGTAGTCACTCCCTGAAGATTTTACAATTACATTATCTTCAATCCTGTGTTCATCACTTCCACTTTTACAATTCGTTTTAAATTAAAAGGGTTGTTTCCTAGTCTTTCTTTTTGATGACAAGCATTCTCTTGATTCTTTTCTGGTTAAAAATTGAATTTTTTTTTTATTTGTTCTTTTCAAAAACTCTACAACTCCACATTAATTCATATATTTAACTTGTTAATTTCATCTTATTTATATGCTGCAGTAACGCAATAAGTAAATATAGTTCTTCAATTTAAATTAAATTAAATTAATTCAATTAAATTTTTCAATTATATATATATATATATATATATATATATATATATATATATATATATAATTGAAGAATTTTTATTTTACTTGGGTTATATATATATCTGAGATAGATCATTAATAGAAAATGTTCTGTATAACATAAGTGAAAGGAAGGTGGCCTCAAATGTAAATGTGACATCAAAAATACTATACGACAAGCCATTGAATATTTTGAAAAAACATGATAAGAAAACATTATAAATAAAACATGTACTAAATTGGTATTAAATACCCCTTTTTCCCTATTTCATATAAAAGTTAAGGAATGGAATAAGAATTGCATGTGGTAAAGAGGGGTGAATAAATTTTTGTACAACACATTAAGATGAAATTATTGATATAAATCATATATGTAGTGCAGGTACTAATCCCCTTGTTCCCTGCATAAACATACATGGTGTGAATGCAAGAAATGTGTTTAAAGATGAAAAGTTGCAAAACAGAAACATTGTTTTGCACGATGAGCTAGGCCTTTTCTAGCTCCCCAAAAATTTTTTTGAAATTGAATAAATTGATTGAAGTGAAAAGCATTTCCGAAACCATGTACGTTATCAAGGGCCATACATGTTTCGTTAATGCGGATTCTACGTTTCTGTGTGCATTACTGTAAATTGTATTACAGAAATAATGCACATGGCCCGACGTAGAAGAAAATACAAATTGGATCAGATATAAGAAATCAAATATAATAATCAAATATACCAACGTGTGGCTAAGTATTTAAGGGAGAATATAAAGTAATGAAAAGGTATAAGAATACAATAATATAAAAATATTTACCCCTTGCGCTGCTTAGCTGTGTAGCTTACATGATACTGATTAAGCATTTTTACTCAATACAGGTTACAGTTAATTCTATATACTAAGGTTTCAACTATTGGAAGTGATACATGGAGATGAAAAATTATTTAAAATTGTTTGAGAATGATCTGTCAATAGGTTGCTGTAATGTGCAAGGTGTTGAATTTAAAATTAAAATGTGTTTTAATAAAAGAAAAAATACACATCGTTGCTCTTATAGTTATCAAGCAGAAAGTAACCAAAAGTACTAGCTGTGGATAATGAACAAATAATTTGAAGCGTTTTAAATCCCAGGACATATAATTAAATTTTGGATCGAGCTCTTAGTTTTCCGAATATGGTGGTTATTCCGTAAAATCTACTATGAGCGGTCAAAGCTCATTACGACAGATTAAGTTGTTTCAATTATGTAACTTACTTTAGTTACTTATGTTATCTGTTTATTATCTGTTGTAAACGAAACAACTTTTTTTGCTTAACTGAAAACAACGATCTTCTTCTTCTTCGATCCAGACCGTCCGACCTACCAGAAAGGTATAAGGTATCTGTTTGAAGTGCCACCCAATTTAGACTGAAACCTAGTGGGGAAGGCATCCACAGGGACTGTACCCTCCTTCCCCTACCACCAATCTCTCGGAAGGACTTACGGATCCACATTTTTAACGTGATCGTACTCCGCGTGAACACGGCGGCAGTTTTGGCAGTGGCGAGGATCGAACCCTGGCCGACTGAATGCAATTCCCTCACTCTAGCCACTGGGCTGTCACGTCCCTGAAAACAAACTTATTGAGCTTCATTGGAATTTTTGTTTCACAAGACGTTATTCACGCAAAACGATTTCGACTCCATCAGACTGGAACCACTGCCGATTTTTTTTTGTTCCCCACAAAATCAAAATGCGTTATGCTGTAGGAAAGTCATGTGCTAAACATATCAGTTATTATTTTGATTTTAGTGCAGTTTTAGTGCTCATTCGTTTGGCAGGATATTCCTTATGTCCTTTTTTCTTCTGGTTCATTTGGCATTATTAAATTCATTCTCAAACTAACTCCATCAGAGAATGATTATTTCAGCTAATAATAGAATCATGCAACTGGATGGAGAATCAACATCATAGTTATTAGGAGTTTCTCATCAACTGAACAATGGAGTACAGTCAAGATTTCTCTTAGGAGCAGCCAAAATCATTACTTTACTACCTTTAAATTACTATCTTTTACACTACTGCCAATTATTATTCTACTTATATATAAACTAAATATCAAAATTCATTCTTTACATTATATAAACATTTTCGATGAAAACAAAACTCTTTTTGCTTAACAAATGTGAAGTTGTTATTCACGTCTCAGCTTGATCTTTTCAATATTTTCTATCAAAGACTACAAGTATTTGTAAACTGTCTTTATTTAAAACAACGTCTTGACGTGCGGAAAATTTTTCAAAGTGCCATAGGGGCTATCAGACATCATAATGTCCATCATGAGTAGCAATATTAAGGAATTGACAGACATGAGCTTTATGCAACTCTAAATCGTGAATACAAAATTCTCATGTTGTACATCAGATAAACCGATACTAAAATTATCATAAACTACAAATGTGATGGACATTATGAATTTATGATGATGGTCATTATGATGGACATTATGATGATGCTCATTATGATGATGATGGTCATTATGATGGACATTATGATGTCTGAAAGCGCTGTGGCACTATGAATTTTGCCACATGATGATGGACATTATGATGGCTATGGAACCTTGAAATATTTTCCTATACGTCAAGACGGTGCTTTAAATACCGCTTACAAATACTTGTAGTCTTTGATAGAACATATTTAAATTATTTTAGACGTGTTTTACCATACTTAATTGATATTTTCCTTCTGAACTACAACACCATCAAGTGTATGTGGAAGAAGTGTTTTAAGTGATTATGATAAATAACTCCTTTTGCTTGTTGTAAAGATAAAATCCAACAAAAATGATCGATCATGCATAAAGCATTGATTATGAAACACTTTAGAGATGTTTAAATAAAATTGCATTTCAGTTGTAAAGTGTGATACATTCAACGGTGATATTTTAAAAATTATCACAGTGCAATAATTTATTTTACTTGGAAACTTAAAACTTCATCAAAAAAGGCAATGCTATAAAATCATTTTCTTATGTAAAATCAATGAAAATTTTATTCATATCACTTATATTCCAGACTCTAGATCTAAATAATTTTACCAAAGTTTGATGATCATTTAAACTCAAAAATATTGTAACTGCGTTGGCGCAGAATATAGATGCACAGAAAATACACGAAAATAAAGTGGTTTTAGGACAGATGCAACACTAAATATAAATTTAAAAGAACTTTAAAAATCATGATTTTTACTCTGGGAAAAAAAGATGGATAACATATTTTATTTTGAAGTGGGTCACGTAATCTCTTCATATAATATGGGTGCAATTATTATTTTAATTTTTATTTAAAAAACTACCGAACATATTTTGCTGAAACTTTTTTATATATTTTATGGGATGTGTAGAATATTTTCTAAAATTTTCGAAGCAATTTGTGAATTTTAACTTCGCTTAAAAGATGTTTGAAAAATTAGGTCCCATAGGGTTCAATGTATTTCATTTTTTCAACCCGGGTTCAAGCCAAAACTAATTGGGTGTATTATTCATTTACATTCCCATATGCTTCCACAGACCGTCCCAACAACATACTAAAATTTCATTTTAATAAAGTCATTTTTACGGCAGTTATCATGCTAACGGACAGCCAGACAGAATGAACAAAGTCATAAACACTTTTCAACTATGTTGGAAAGTGTTAAAAATTCAACCATTAAAGATAAACAAAATATTCCATAATGCAGAAAATATCTTGAAATATATCACAAGATATTTACAGAAAATTGAATAAATGATGAGAAAAAACAAGTTTTCCAATGCCCCTTCAAGTGTCGCACAGGAAGGTAGAAAATAAATTTTAATAACTCACAAAATTGAACTCAATTGAGAGTGCAGTAAATTCAATTCAAAACAAAATAATCTTATTATGGAATAACATATGATATAAATCTCATCATTACCAAACACTGATAGCATACAAAATTGTGGACACTGTTCTATCTGCCTACACCCTCATTCCCTTCAACAATTTTGGATAATATCAATTTTGAATAAAGGTAAGATTTATATAGAATTGCTTTGAATGTGGTTAAATTCCGTGTGTGATTAAAATTATATTCTACTTTTCAATGAGCCATTGTTACGCAGAAGAAAACTTGAAAAACTTCTTAATACATTTTTCACTTTTTTCTTACATTTTTACTTTCCCTGCAATACATGGTCATGTTTCGGGATGGTATAGGATTCGTGCCAAAAACCGCAATTGCGGCGGATCTCTGGAACACAAAAAAACTATTTTTAACGTGACGTCTGTGTATGTGTGTGTATCTGTATCTATGTGTGCACTTGTGTGTGTGTGTATGTGTACTTGTGCGTGTGTATGTGTAGGTGTACTTGTGCGTGTGTGTGCATGCGTTCCCCACATGTACTTTTACTATCCTAAGTGTAAAAACGAACTATTTTTGTATTATTTACAATTCGGAAACTCGTTTCTTTATACTCTGAAGATTCACATGCACAAGTATGGAATAATCATGCTTTTAATTATTTCAAGATCAACTCCACAGGAAGAATTAAAAGCATTAATAGAAACGCCATATTTTCTTAGTGAAAGCAAAAGGAGCTCACGCAATAATAAATATCCAACAAGTTTCCCTGACAATAAAGATTAAAGCCAGAACACGGGAAAGCGACTCTCACTCTCAAATCAAAATCTATTTCTTCGCTCTCCTAACGACCCCAGTATAGGAATTGACGTTTTTTACTTTCTCGTTTACCTCCAAAGAATGGAAAAAAGGGCAAGGGAGCGAAAGCGAAGGTAAAGACATTAACCGAATCTCGCACTAAGTAAGAGAGGAGCAGGCAGAATCAGAAGCGGCAATGAAGCTTAAGCTCATAATTAGCCGAGCCATGACGTTGAAAGTCAGTGACTTCATAAAACAAACGAGGGGCGAGTTAATGAGTGAGAGTTCTGTGGAAAGTTAGCAGAATTCTATGCACAAGTTTTCCTCCTCATCATTTACATCCGGAATGTAAATCCTCTTGTTTATTTCTTCATTTTTGACAGTTCGTTGGGAGGCTGTTTCTTCCCATCCTCTTTTCCCTCTGTATTAAAATAAAAAATCTGATGTGGGCAGCACATGACTTTCCCTGCAGACTTAAATTAATTTTTTCTTTATTTCTTTAAGAACTCATTAAATTGAGTTTAATTGCATAAAATGACACTCAATTTGCATTTCTGATTCAATTTCTGCTTTTATTTGGTAATTGAACATTTTTCCAAATGCGGCATAAAAAAATGCAAAAAATCTCAAATATCTCGAAAACGGTTAGTCCTAGAGTAATAGAGTTGCTCTTATTCTTTTCCTCGTCAAAAATTACGTATAAAACAAGCATTTACTTGATACATTTGAACATATGTAGTCTTTTTTTAGATATTGGCGATTTTTGCTGGCCATTTCGTAAAAAATGGCAGGTTGTTCTTTTCCGAATCGTACCGAAATCTAATCAGCACCAGAGTATCCCACATGTGATATATCTACCAAATTTTGTGAAATTTGGTCAATTTGTATTTCAGCTACAGTGAATACATGAGATTTTTGATGGCCATTCCGCAAAAAAAGGGGGTTCTTTTTTTCCGAATTCTATCAAACACTCAGACCAGGGTCACACCCAAAGGTCTTACCTACCAAATTTTATGAAATTCGGTCCATTAGTTTTTGAGTTAGAGTGGATACATACATTGCACAGACACACAGACAGACACACACACAGACAGACACACACACACAGATGTCACGCTAAAAATAGGTTTTTCGTATTCTAGAGATCTCGAAAAGATCCGTCGAAAACTCGAGTTGCGATTTTCGACATGATTCCAATACTTTCCCTATACATTACCATGTATTGCAGGGAAAGTAAAAAAGGTTTTGTGGGCAGCACATGCCATTCACTACATAATGCAGTGAAATGACTTTTTTCACAGTGAAAAATACGATGTACAAGATCAACGACACAATGTTTTTACAACGTTGAATTGAACACATCTGAATGGCAACATGTGAAACTATTTCAAAGAACGATTAAGTAATAAATTAAAGCCAAATCCTTAGATGCTAAAAAGTCATTTAATAAACCTCCTGTAGACGTATATATAATTTAAAATCCAGAGCGCTTTCGTGCATCTTTATACCCTTCATGAGTGGCATTCTGCCACTGATGAAGATGCCCGAAAGTACTCTGGCTTTTAACTTATATATACGTATTTTAAATTATATATACAGGAGGTTTATTAAATGACTTTTTTTAAAACTAAAGATTTAGCTTTAATTTATTACTTAATAGTTTTATAGTTGTGACGTGTTGCCACTTTTAGTATTATTTCGAAGAATCCGATTAATTTCCATTTCGTGCAAATCTAAATTGACAGTGATCAATATTGGCAGTATTTACAATGAGCATTATAGTCCATACTAGTGAGGCCAGTAAGTAATTTTAAAAACGGGTTTATTCATGGGATATCTTACTATATATTAAAAGAAAACACTCAGCCATTACCTGTGTAGACACAACGCAAAAAGGGGTGTTCCAATATCCATTGTTGCAAATAAATTAAAAATAAGTCCAATATCCGGCTTCGTTTTCAGTAGCTGATGTTATATGCAACGTAAAGCTCCAGAATTCTCTTGTTATAGATAAGTTAAAAATGAGTCCAATATTATTTTCCCTCTGACTGGCTTCATTGCTCTTTAGTTATTGAGATTAAAATATTTCAATAATAATTAATTCATTCATCAATTTGGTGTCCTTTTTATTACTTCAACATCATTTTTGCAATTTTGGCAATATTTTCATCAGTTTGGTAACATAAAATAATTGACAAGTTGACGATATTTAGCTAAATGAATCGCCAAGCTCGTCAAATTTATCATTCAGCGTTATAGGCTGATGGAGAGAAAATTTTTCTTATATATAAATAAATATTGACGAACTGTTAGACGTCAAAATAGAAAACGATTACACAAAGTACCTTTTCTCGCGAATAGAACGAACTAGATCCACAATAATGGTGTTGACAAATGAGTTGCATAATATTGTGTATGAAAAATGAACCTATTTCACGATAGATAACACTTTTTACTTTTTAAGTAATTGTTTTAATAAATGTGTTTGAAAAACGTGCAATATCTCGAGAAGGGTTCATGCTAGCATTCGAAAGTTTGTATCATTCGTTTTCTTGCATAAGTTGCAAAAATTGTAAAAATGACATAATTGATTATAATCTTTTAAAGATTTTTTCAAATTAAAACTCAGATTTCTAATTTGAGTTTATTAGAATGTTTAAAGGCAATATTAAATTTGAATTTTTTAGGATTTTTGCATGGATTTTTGCTGAAAACCTTAAAGTATTCAAATTCAATAATGCGTATAAACCTTCTAATAAACTCATTTTTTTTTTAATCTTAAAGATCCTTTAGAAATTTCTTATAGTTGGAGCATTTACAATGTTTCTTTCCAGCGTGGTCTTTCTTATATGGGTCAAACTAAACGTGCTTTAAAATTTCGTATCAATGAACATGAAAACTATATTAAAAAACAGGAATTTAATAAATCTTCAATTATTCAACAGTGTCATCCATTTGACCACCGTTTAGAGTTTCTTTTTCAAAAAAGATCTTACAACAATGCAAGTCGATATATGATCTTGACTTCTTTGAAGCCTTCCTTATCCAGAAAAGTTTCAGTCATTTAGTTAATGACTTGTCCAGTACTCCCTTTTTGTCCGCGGTTTGTCGGAGCGCCCTCTAAATGTTTCCACTTTCATCGTTCTATTTCTTTGGGGCTCTTTCGTTTTAACGCTTTTCGTCTTGTTGTATCTCATTTATTCTTGTTTGGACATGGCTCGTCTTGTCGGGATATTCCTGTTGTGATTTTGAGCACGACAATCGTGCATGTTGCTTCTTGTTTCGCATTGGTTGCACTGTTCTTCATGCTGCTTTCCGATTGGCTCTCTCTCAATCCAGATCTTGTGTATATAACCCCCCCCCCCCCCCCCCTCTGTTTCTTCCTTTGGCGCCTATTTCTCTTTTGGACTTGGTAGGTTTGCTGGTTCCCTTGCACTGACAAAGGGGAACCAACGTATCCTCGTAACAGCTGTATGTTGCATTATTGTATTATTTGCACTAATAAAAGTTGCTCAAGTTTTCCTTTAAACTTTGTGCTGTCATTGGTTATTTCGACAGTCCAGATGTCAAAAGATGTAGAGACATTTCTCTTCCTAAATGATTAGAACAATGGCAATGAATTAACAATGGTTATTGGTAACTGTTAACTCATTAAATTTCTTAAAAAACGCAAGTTTCCCTTGGATTGGCGAGCAGAGGTGAATTGGGCGTTCAGACCACGTGCCCAGAGCTCCCAAAATTTCAAATAATAGAATAATTTGAGACATTTTTTAATCGAATTTTCAAATATTTGAGACAAAGTTAAAAAAAATAAAACATAGTAACGCACTGTATCCAACACCCCTTTTGCAAAATATTGTTTAATGCGACGTAATGCCTAATATGATGTCACATGGCACTTTACGTACCTACAAAATGTCAGGCAAACGTGACGTCATGAAAAAGATCTTTACAAGTCATGTGCAGCTAAGTGCATGGCGTGTTCTTGCTGTATTTATTTTTAACTGCAAACATTTTAACCTAACCGCAGGCTTTTCTTCACTGTTGGTTGTCATGAAGCTGGAAGGATATCCAGCTCCATGGCTGTTATATTCGAGCTGCTTTCTTGCAAAGGGGTTGTCTTAAACTCTTTTCGCGCTGAGTTTGCATCATTTACATTTTCTACTGATTCAGAAGCTTCTAATCAATTGCAAAAATATGTTGAAGAGGCGATATTTGAGTGGGAATGCTACAGGGAAGGTAAAGGATGGAAAAGATGAAGAAAATAATTAATGTGAAGACATACATTATTAAAACATAACATTTTACGCATAAATAATGTTTATACACGTTTGGAAATTTTCAGACTATTCTATTCAGCCATTTTGAAGAAATCTTGCGCGCAAAGAACAAACGGCTTTTCAAGAAAATCAGTTAACACTTGATGATATTTTTACATTTTGTGCCAAAATACTTTTGATCATAACTTTCGTTCCAAAGAGAATTTTTTTTTATGCAGTTTGTTTTAAAATAATCAAATATGTACAAGCTTTACTTTTAAAAAATCGAATTATTTTTTTTTTTTTTTAGCTTTAAAGTGTATATGCGCCATTGAGGTATGTTTAATGTCAAAGTCAAAGAAAGATCAATTGAACTGCATGTTCGCGTCTTAGACAGACCAAAAATAGCAAGGCCACGAATATTTGCAGTCACCTACGCTGCTGGTTTTCTGCAAGACGAAGCCCTGTTTCTAAATCTCGATTTAGTTTATGAGTTATTCTTTGTTTTATGCATTTCTGACGCAAAAAATTTTCTTCGCTATGGGCAAAAATTTTATTGGTAGAACTGATTGGGAGAACGAGCGCGGTCTTGAGCTTCATCCAAGTTGAAAGAGCTCAGAAAGAGAATTCAAAGGGTTAGTGAGTGCCAGAAAACAAGGAACGAACCTCCCAAGAGGCTCATTAAGCCTGCATAACAACGTGCGAAAAAGCACGCCAAGCGATTTCACCAAACGCCAGCGAGTAGGGGGGCGAAGCCTCCTGACTTTCGAAACGAGTTACAAGGGTTGGCAAGCATAGCGAGCAGGGGGGGGGGGCTAGTTTTGGAAAATTGGTACATTAACAATTTTATTGACCTCCCTTTCAGATTGAATAAGAAGGTTTAGAAAAAAGTTAACGGAGTTCCAAGCCAATGGGGCCAAAATGATTTTACATAAATAACAATTCGTAAAATAAAGTTCAATAAGTTTATTCGATTTTTCAAAACTCATTTGTTCCGTCTACATGCTTCCACGTTGCTCCAAATTACAAGCTGAATATTTATGTTTAGCTTGCACTTTTAGCCTCGATTTTATCAGAACACTCCGGCCATAAACTTCATGTCAAAATATCAAATTATTTTGCTAACTTGCTTAACAGTTTATAAATTAAACTTATGCAATATAACTGACAAGATTTTAGTTTCAAGGTAATCTATAAACTTGCAGTACCTTAATACGTACTTCAAAAAGTATATTTCAATCTATTCTGTTCAAACCTCATCCATCATTAAACATCTTTGGAATCCCCAAATTCCTTTAACCTCCCAATTTTTTTTAAACCGAACAAAAGGTCTCGTGTTTGTGCACGATATACCACTAAGAAGTATGCAAACAGGCTGAGCTGCAATACTCGTGATATTTTAAATATTACAACTTTCCCGCGCATTACCCAAAACCCAGGTAAAAGTACTAGAATTTCGAAATTATAACCATTCTACTTCGAAAACTAAGAGTTAGATTCGAAATCCGATTACAGACACTTGTAAAGCTCATAAAGAACTACAAATTCTTGTTTATTGTTCATAACTAGCACATTTAGTTGAGATATAAGCATTTCAAACTTAATAAACGGATTTTTTTTTTTTTTTCAACTTAACAATATGATTGCTCAAATACTATAAAAGCTTTGTAAAACAAATTATACATCTAGAAATTAACGTTCCTAATACACATTTTTGTCCCGTACTATTTATATCTAAACTTATAGTTTTGAAAATATTTTAAGTGAAAATAAGCAAAAAGAAAAAAAAAACCTCTTTCGAACAGATACTTTGATAATTTTTCTTTTATTTATTTTTTTTTTATTTATTTATTTATTGTTGGGTGGGGGTGGGGGTGGGGGGTTCAAAATATTAAAATATTATATTCATAATTTGTACCACATCTCCGTTAAAACAAGTAATCAAACGGGCTACACTTTTCGTAACGCTCAGATTTCCGAGCAAAAGATATTATTCACAACGAAAATTAACCACACCATCGACAATGCTAGGAGAGAAAATACCATCAACAATAGTGAGATTATGGGGGTTCTGCGGCAGAGGAGGAGGAGCAAGGAGCAAAATCGCCTCCGAGAGGGAATGTCGTAATCCTGGATGGGGGGGGGGGGGTAAAAGGAGGGAATGGAAAAACTTGGAGTTTTCAATGTTAGAAACTTTTTCGGGTAGTAACAGTAATGCAATCTTCTACGAGAGCATTGTCTTTGAGGGGACGTAATGAGTTTTTGTGTGGGGGAAAGAAACTTTTTGAGAGATGGCAACAACTGCTTCTCCTTCGTAGGTGGTGAGCAGTACCCCCAGCGCCTCCTAGCGGCGGAAAATGGAACTATTGAGATAAAACTTGGGATTTTTTCTAAGTGTTGGAAAAATTTTTGGGGGGGTGGCAACAACCTCAATTGCGGTATGGAACACCCAGCGTCCCCTAGTTACGAAAACTAGAACTATCGAGAATGGAACTTGGGCTTTGTTTTTAATATTGAAAGTTGATACTAGAAAATGTGTTTAACATTCAGGTTGCAGTACCTATGGTAACATTGGGATGTCTGCGGTATATGCAGCGCCACATCGTGGTAATAATTAAATTAGAATAATTAAAAATTAGTTCATTAAATTAAGTGATTAAATACTGAATATCCTTGTGCCGAGGGCATGCCAAGGTAATCACTTGGTTATTTTAAAGACGGTTACGAGCTGTGAAGTGAACTGTGAGAATCTCGCGTGAGAATTTCTTAAAACATAAGTTTTCAAACTTGCAAAATTTAACAAAAATGTGTCAAAAACTATAAAAAATAACCAAAATGTGCGTTTTTTGAATAAGTTGAATTTCGGGGATTGTGGAATTTCTCTATGGGAAATAACATGGGTTTTCACACTTTTGTAAATTTGTTACAAAAAATGTGTGGTTTTCGCAAAAAAAAAACAGCCAAAAATACGGATCGGCCGATTTTTTTTTAAATGTAGAATTTCTCTATGGGAATTAACATAGGTTTTCACACTTTTGCAATTGTTTCGCAAAAAATGTGTGCTTTTGCAAAAATGCGTCCAAAAATGCGTGTTTTTGAACCATCTATATTCGATGAATTGAGTCTATTTCTCTATGGGAAATAACATGGGTTTTCGCACTTTTACAAATTTTTCACAAAATTTAGTAAAATAATGTGTATTATGTTTCAAAAACTATAAAAAACAACCAAAATGTACGTTTTTTGAATAAGTTGAATTTCGGGGATTGTGGGATTTCTCTATGGGAAATAACATGGGTTTTCACACTTTTTTAAATTTTTTACAAAAAATGTGTGGTTTTCGCAAAAAAAAAAACAGCCAAAAATGCGTTTTTCAAAAATGCGGATCGGCCGATTTTTTTTTAAATGTAGAATTTCTCTATGGGAATTAACATAGGTTTTCACACTTTTGCAATTGTTTCGCAAAAAATGAGTGCTTTTGCAAAAATGCGGCCAAAAATGTGTATTTTTGAAGTAACTGAATCTCGGGAATCTCGAGAATTTCGGGAATTTGAGGGGGTGTATATACCCAATAACCGTAGATACCTGATTCCAACTTTTAAAAATAAATATTTTAAAAACCACGCATATGCTAATTTCTCTATAGGAATTTACATGTGTTTTCGCACTTGTGCAAATTTTTAAAGTTTTTACACAAAAATGCGATTTTTAGTAACAAAATTTCGCAAATGTAAGTTTTTTACTTATAATTTTTAGCAGATGTAAGTTTTTTACTTTTCAAAAACCACACATATGTTAATTTCTCTATGGGGATTACCATGTGTTTTCGCACTTGTGACAATTTTTAGAGTTTTTTCACAAAAATGTGTTTTTTAGTAACAAAACAGCGGCCAGAAATGTGTGTTTTTGAACAACCTGAATTTCGGGAATCTCGAGAATCTCCGGAATTTGAGGGGGCGTATGCACCCAATGAGGATAGCTCACAGACTGTTTATTAGTGATCCACGAAACATTTAAGTGAGTAATGCTACGAATCCCACATTCATTTTAGTCTGAAAATCTGGAAAATGGCCTACAATTGATATAACCTTTAAAACTTTGTTTTAATTGCACTTAGAATAAGTGCAACTGAAATAAAGTTTTTCTAAGTTTGAAAAACAGGGGAAAATTAAACAGTATCCACTTTGATACTAAAGATACATACCTTTCTTAAGGTATAAATATAGTTTACACTTATGATTTTTCAAAAACAATGAAGTATTAATAATCTTTTTCTATTTTGCAGTGAAAGGTAGTACTAAGTTTTAACCAATGTATTTTCTAAAATACCTAAAAAAAATTTTAACTGTTGTATACTTGTATGTGATCCGTAAAACTTTATGAGTTCTGATATGCTGTATAACGATTACCAATGGGGATAATCTACTGGTACACTGCATTCAGAACTAGAAACTCGGTTCTTAATATTGTCGATGTGTGTAAATCTAATTAATAATTGATAATGCTGACTTTGCTATACTTTTAAAAGTTGGCGAGTGCTTACCATTTATTAAGCAATTTAAAGTTCTTTCTTTACGAAATATCCCTAGTTCTCTTTTCCACCATGAAATGGTACTGATGCTGCGGTGTGCATATACCACATATATCGCTACTGCTGTGTTGTAAACTCTTAGAAAATTTCTCTAGACCTTTTAAAAAAAATCTAAAGTATCATCTTCAAAATTTACGCTAGCACCTCCATTCTACCACTAAGTGTCGGTGATCTGCACTATACATACAGCTTCATTACATATTTTTCACCCCCTTTAAAAGTTATTTTCTTAGAAATTTTAAGGATCCCCCCTTTAAAATATTCGTAGTACCCCATTTCGCTGTTATCTGGCGGTGATGAATTCATCTCATACCACCTTATTAGGTGTTTCTGACTCTTTAAAAGTTTCTAAACATCTCATTTACCCAAAAAATTCAGAGTTCCATCCTTAAAAACTTACTTAATTCTACATTTAACTATTATGTGTCGGCGATGCGCATCACACATGCCGTCTCAATCTGCGTATTCATCCGCTTTAAGTGCTGATATATTGCGCTTAGTTAGAAAAAATTTAAGGTGTTATTCTAAAAAGTTATCTTAGCTTTCCCTATTTCATTACTATGTATCGACTATGTGTATCACATATGTCATCTTAGTAGGCATTTACACCCTTTAAAAGCTTTTAAACATAGCATTTACCTAAACATCTAAAGTCCCATCCCTAAAATATTACCCTATTTCCCATTTTCTCCGATAGGTTTCGGTGATGGTGTCATTCTATTCCGACTTAATATGGAGTTTCTAAACATCCTCATTTATGTGAAAAAACCAAAAATTATATCCTTAAAAACTTGTTTAGTTCTACTTTCGTTACTATATGCGGATGATGCGTATCGCACATGCCGTCTCAATCTGCGTATTCATCCGCTTTAAGTGTTGATATATTGCGTCTAGTTAGAAAAAATTTAAAGTATAATCTTTAAAATATTATCCTAATTCCCCATTTTACCACTAGGTGTTAGTGATGATTACACTCTATACCCTTTCAGTATATGTTTCTACTCCCTTAAAATTTAGTAGAAATCCATATTTAGCTAAAAAATTCACAAAGTCCCCTCCAAAAATTTGTTGTATGACCTTTAGTATGCCTTTCTATCCCTTTAAAAATTAGCAGAAATCCCTATTTAACTAAAAAATCCAAAGTTATGTACTCATAAATTATCCGTAGTTCGCCATTTTACTGTTATATCGAGTATGCGTATCACACATAGTCCATTAAAAGTTTCCGAACATATACATTACTTCGAAATTTGAAGTTCAGTCTTTAAACAAGACTGAAGTTTTCCTTTCGTTGTTATGTATCGGCGTTGTATTCATTCCAAACCATCTCACTAGGCGTTTCCATTTCTTTAAAAGCTAGTATAAATTGCCATTTATCAGAAACTTCTAAAGTCTTTACTTTAAAAATCTATCTTAGTTCATAATTTCACCGCTAGGTGCCTTGGGTGAGTTCACCCCCATTCCGCCTCATTAGATGTTTTCATACTCTTTAAATGTTTCTTGATATCTCATTTAGTTCCAAAATCTAAAGTCCTATCTTTAAAATTTGCTCTAATATATCCTTCCTAATGTTATATGCTGATCATGTGCATTATACATATCCCCTCGGTAAACGCCAGCGCCCTCTAAGGTTTAGTAGATTCCCCACTTAACTGAAAAAGTTAAAGTTCCATCTTTAAAAACTGCTCTGGTATAACTTTTTCGTCACTGTGATCGGGCATGTGTATCACACATAGCCCATTAAAAGTTTCCAAACACCCACATTTACTTAAAAATTTGAAGTTCAGTCTTTAAAAAATAGTGAAGTTTTCATTTCGCTGTCTTATATTAGTTGTATGTATCATGGATACTATCTTATCATATGTTTATATATCTTTAAATGCTTCTAAATACTCCATTTACTTAAAAATTCTAAGTCTTCTCCTAAAAATACTATCTTAGATCTGCATTCCACCGGTGAGTGTTGGTTATATGCATTATATATAACCCCCCTCACTAAGCATTTCTGCCTTTTTAGTAGTTAGTAGAAATCGTATTTATCTATAAATTCAAGTTCTAACCTTTAAAAATCCCTGTTAGTTCTCCATTTCATGGCTATGTATCGGTTATAAGTAAGTGTTTCCAACCCTTTAAAAGCTACAAAACACTGCATTTAGCTGGGGGATTTAAATTTTCCATCGTAGGACTATTGATCTAGTTCGACACTTTAATAACTAGCTGCCAGTGATGGATTCGCTTCATACTCTGTCTGTAGGTGATATCATCTTATAAAATTTCAGCACATATTACATTTAACTAAAAAGTTCAAAGACTTATACTTGAAAACTAAACCTAGTTCTCCTTTTTATTGCTATACATCGATCATTCACACGTTAAATAACCCTAAACACCCCATTCATCGAAACCCCATTCCGCATTTTTGGCCGGTTTTTTTTTTTTTGCAAAAACCACACATTTTTTGTAAAAAAATTACAAAAGTGTGGAAACCCATGTTATTTCCCATAGAGAAATTCCACAATCCCCGAAATTCAATTTATTCAAAAAACGTATATTTTGGTTCTATTTTACAGTTTTTGAAACATTAAAACACAGTTTTTTACTAAATTTTGTGAAAAATTTGTAAAAGTGCGAAAACCCATGTCATTTTCCATAGAGAAATAGACTCAATTCATCGAATATAGATGGTTCAAAAACAATCATTATTGGCCGCATTTTTGCAAAAGTACACATTTTTTGCGAAAAAAATTGCAAAAGTGTGAAAACCTATGTTAATTCCCATAGATAAATTCAACATTTTTAAAAAAATCGGCAGATCCGCATTTTTGAAAAAGCGCTTTTGGGCCGGTTTTTTTTTTTTTTTTTTTGCAAAAACCACACATTTTTTGTAAAAAATTTACAAATGTGCGAAAACCCATGTTATTTTCCATAGAGAAATTCCACAATCCCCGAAATTCAACTTATTCAAAAAACTCACATTTTGGTTGTTTTTTACAGTTTTTGAAACAGTTTTGTTAAATTTTGCAAGTTTGAAAACTTATGTTTTAAGAAATTCTCACGCGAGATTCTCACAGTTAACTTCACAGCTCGCAACCGTCTTTAAAATAACCAAGTGATTACCTTGGCATGCCCTCGGCACGACGATATTCAGTACTTAATCACTTAATTTAATTAACTAAATTTCAATTATTCCAATTTGATTATTATCACGATGTGGCGCTGCATATACCGCAGACATCCCAATGTTACCATAGGCACTGCAACCTGAATGTTAAACACATTCTCTAGTATCACCTTTCAATATTAAAAAAAATCCCAAGTTCCATTCTCAATAGTTCCACTTTTCGTCACTAGGGGACACGGTGTTACATACCGCAATTGAGGTTGTTGCCACCGCCAAAGAAGTTTCTCCAACACTTAGAAAAATTCCCAAGTTCTATCTTAATAGTTCCACTTTCCACCGCTAGGGATCGTTGGGGGTACTGCTCCCCACCTACGGAGGAGGAGCAGCTGTTGCCACCCCCAAAAAAGTTTCTCCAATACTTAGAAAAATCCCAAGTTCCATTCTGAATAGTACCCCTTTCCGCCACTAGTGGGCGCTGATGATTCCATACCTTCTCTGTCGGTGAACCTCAGCCGTTGCCACACCCAAAAAGTTTTTCCAATACTTAGAAAAAACTCATTCGAAACATTCATTTCTCCCTAAACCCCTCGTACAAGATTACGAAATCATTGCCACCCCGAAAAAAGTTTCTAACATTAAAACCCCCTCATTTTTCCATTCCCCCCCTTTTTACCCCCGTTCAGGACTACGGAATCCAAGATGGCTGCCATACTTCATACCTCACCATACCTCTCTCTGGCTGTAAACACCCACAATTTTACTACTTTTATTATTATCAACAACAGATTTTAAATAATTGATCTCAGAACATGACAAATCCATAATAAAAAATATATATATACAGTTCAAAACACGATGGACAAACGTATTGATAACAGCAATTTTCTGGTCAGACGGATTGCAGGAATTTTACAGGAAGTAAAAATATGTATATAAATCTATAAACGTTTACGAAAGACAGTAATGAAAAACTGATCATCTTAAGGATGACCAAGCCATCCAAAGATGCAACACATTTGTTGATTCCCATTTCTTAAATAAATTGAATATATGAATCAATAGAATTCAAAGTAACTGACATACCATCAACATCATTAAACGAGTAAGTGCTCTAAAAAAGTTAAACTATCATCAACATAATGAGTGACAAAAACAAACTGGATATTTTCAGTAAATTTAACTTCAACTCAGGACAGACAGAGGGAGGAATTCGAACAAATCATCTTCTCTACTTTGTGTATAGATTCATTACATGAAAATTAAGAATTATAATTCAGAATAATATTCATAATTAGAACTCAAATGATTCGCTCATATAAGTATCATCGTATTTTGAAATTGTTGCCAATTTCAAAAAAAGAAACTTTTAGATTCGCGAAATATTTTATTATCAAATTTTGCGAACGAAAACAAATAAAAGGATACATTTTTCTTGTATTCTAAAACTGGCGATCTCTCTGTAGTAAAGAAGAAGTAACTAACGCCGACGGCGTTCAACAAATTTCGCGTCCGTCAAGGATCATTGTTACGTACAGCAGAAACTAGAGCAAACAAAAATATGAATTTTCGTGCTTAGGCTTATGATGCGACCTCTCTTTAAATCCGACAATGGTTCGTAGCGCCGTTAAGTACGACTCAAATACATCTTTGTATACAACTTGCAATATCCAAATAGAACCAGTTTTAATTGCTCGTGAGAGAGAACACCGGTTGTTTTAAGTGCTGCACGATGTGTCTGTCGTTCTCATGCACGTTGCATGCGCCCTATAAAGTCATTGCAGCTGACAGTTCGATCATTTGCATAACTTTTAAAACGACATTTGCATGTCAAGTTTCGCTGCTGTAGCTCCATTTTTTATGGGTGCATATATATATTTTTAAACAAAGTGCATTTGTCGCGATGGAGAAATAGCAGTTTATCTAATGAAGTGGGTTTGCGCTCGCATGCGCAACTTCTGAAACGGAGACAGAAATCGTCTGGATAAAAACTCGGATAATCAAAACTTTTAACAGCTCGCTTTCTTAAAACGTTTATAATTAATGAAGGGATGAGTTCAGGATTTTTTTGTTTTGGATCAGTGCGTAATATTTAAAGAAGATGCTGCTAAATCATAAAAGTGGGATGGGTAGTCGATTCTTTTAGACTGCAATATAAAATCGGGGATGTTTCAAACACTTGAAAAGTGTATATTTTTTTTAAATTCACGAAAATTAATTCGTCTATTAATCGTATGGATTTTGTTCAGAATTCGTTTGAAAGAGAATTTTTCGATCTTTACGAGATATCGAGATAGTAACGCTGTATTTATATCTTCTGTCGCTAAGAAACCGATTTGGGTGAATATGCCCAAAACCGTTGTAAATCGGATGAAACGTAAAATAACTAAAACCTAATTCGAATTTTTAAAAAATTACAGCGAGGAGCACCTACTCGGATCCTGAAGTACCCGTGTACAAAATTTCTTGACCGTACGACGCTTAGATTTCCCGCTACAGACTACACAGACACCAGACACACACACACACACACAGAGAGAGAGATCATTTATTAGCTATGATTATCTTAATTATGATTAAAGCAAACTTATGTTATCTTATGAGAAACATTTTACGTAAAAATATTTCCATTTTGTTACTATTTAATACAATAAGCAAATTATATACAGGGCAATAATTGCAGATGACAATAATAATAACAATATTTTAATTTTATATGTATTGCATTATATCAGTAACAGTATATAACAAAATCTGACACGCTGGGGAATACAAGTTTTTACTTTTTACTGCGCGCCAATACCTCTATAGATACTGCTCTGTGAAACAGTTTTTTCTTATATAGAATGAATGGAATTTCACAGCTTTGAAAAATGACGTGACGAAACTGTGAGAAGCGAAAACCAGAACCCCCAAAATTGCCTCTCCCCAAAACACCCATCGTAAATTTAAAATTTATGACCCATCCCGGTTCCTATAAGTTCCACACGTGAATTGCTGAGCGCGGACACTAAAACTGCTATTAAAGTCCTAAAAGTATCCGCCGTGAGCCATGGGAGACAGGAAATTTAAGAATTGCAACCGGTATTTAAAGAATAAACTGTTTTATGACTCCTCTTTGGAGAGTACGTGGAAGTTGTAACAACATCAGTTGTAACAACATCAGTTGTAACATCATGCTCAATCGTTTGGCTAAAATGAATTTTCAGGCAATAGTTTTTCATAGTTGGTAGGGTTTGAGTAGTAAATAGTAACTTAGTTGCCTACGGGGGTTACTTTAATGTAACGCGGATCAGTATTCCTAACCAGTAGTAACCAGTAGCGTAACCTGAAAAGTTTTACGGGAGGGGGGGAGATAACAAAATATATTGCTTCCCATTTCTCCAAATATAATGTATGCGAACTTCAATAGGTTATGGTGGATATGTGGAGAAGGGGATTATGACCCTCAAATTCTCCCCCCCCCCCCTGGTGACACCACTGCTCCTGACCAGGGTTTCTTTGAACGTGCAATAGCTCACAATTTGTGCAGTACGAAACTGGAATTTGTAAAGTGAGATAATAAGCGACTTTTTTTTATTTCCTTTTATGTGATTATGTGATACCGTTGGTGGTTTAACAAAAGTATTTTTACTTTCCCTATACATATAGTATAATGCATGGGAAAATATTGTGACGGATCGAAAATTCGAATTCGAATTTTCAACGGAAAAGCACGTTTCAAACATTCCTGTATTCGAATCGAGCGTTTTTGTGATATCTGTGTATATGTAAGTGTGTGTGTGTGTGTGTGTGTGTGCGAGAGAGAGAGAGTCTGTGGAAACGATATCTCACTAGCGATTGGAACGTTTCAAAAAATTGTTGGTACGATTTTTACAATCAGTGAAAACTGAAACCTTATTAATTTTAAATACGATCGAATGTTCGAAAGACCCCTGATTTTCAAATGAATTTTTGAAAAAATCAATACCTTCAACAATTTTAAATAAACAGTTATTCCATAAGTAATTTTTATTAAAAAGAAACATTCAATTCGAGTTCAAGGATGCTTGAAACTAGTTCTTTTGTCGAAAACTCGAATTCAAATTTTCGACCTCGTCTTAATGCTTTCCCTATACATTATATTATGTATGTAAAGAAAGTAGTAATCATTTCATACGTAATCTTTCATTATAAAGCGAACGACACAATTTTTAGAGGTCTAGCATAAATCTTTCTCGAGATATTGCATATTTTCCAAATAAATTTATCAAAAAAATTACATAAAACTAAAAAATAAATAAGTATCATTAAATAGGTTAAAATTCCACGTCCAATATTACGGGATAAATTTATTAACATCCTATTCGTGAATCTAGCTCGTTCCATTCATGAGAAGATATCTATTAATGCTTGGCGGCCAACTTCACGACAATTTAGCGACCATGACGACTCAGTGAAATATCGCCAACTTAGCGTCTGTAAATGTCGCTAAATGTGCAAAAGAGACATTAACGAAAATGACGTTAAATTGATAAAAATTCAATATTTTGTTTCGGTTTCTTTAATAATTCCTGTCGCTTCAAGGAAATTAATATTCCTGATCTAAGAAAAGTCATGTGCTGCCCATATCAGATTCATTTTCTTTTCTTAATGATTGATTCATTTATCCTAATGGCTTTAAATGTTTTATTAAAATTGAAGAGTTCGTGTTGCAAGACTTTTCTGGTAAGGCGGGTCCTATATTTAATGCGTATAAATTAATGATATAGTCCAAAAAGGAAAAAAAAATACTTGAAAATTACTACGTTAATTAAAAATTAATTGAAATAAATATGATTACTACGTTAATTGAAACAAATATGAAAATTACTTCGAACCATGTAAATATCTGAATCTTTCAAATACTGACTTCAAGCCTTACGCCTAAAACTAACCTTGATATTTACGAGAACAATTAGTATAAATATTTTGAAGTCTTATTATGATCGAATTTTTTAAATATGACAAAATCTCACGATAAAATCTTTAATAAAAAATTATAGTCTTTAAGATAACTCGTTAATGTAATTATAATAAAATATTTTTAAAAAAAGAATAAATAAATAATACATAGTCTAGCTCCAAACGATGGAAAGTAATTTCTCAAAAGTGAAACAGGATTGGTCAGGTAGTAATTGCCATACTGTCAAAATTCTAGTCATACGTCTTGTCGCTTTGGGAACACTAATCGAGCGGAGAAAATTCTTCTCACTTCTTTCTGTAAGAAGGAAATTTTGAATTTGTCAAAAGCTGAGGTTGCCAACTTGGGGTTCAGTCAAGGTCGTAACCCACAGACTCCCAAGTTCACATCAAATAAAAAGCAAATAGATTATGATGTCAAATAGATTTTTGTTTTGCAGTTTAGTTTTTATTTTATTTTTAACTTTCAGTTTAAAAGTTTGACTCTTGTATTTTATCATCTAGTTTGTATCCAGCCATTTTCTGTGATTCGAGTTCACGGTTCGGAACAGATAAAAAAGAAAAAAAGTGCCTTTCGTCTGCTGGAATAAATGGGATTTTGAAACCGAAAGTAAAAATAAAATATTATTTGCTATTTACAAAAGTTTACATCTAATTTAAGTCACATTTTCAAAACACATTTACAATACTGAAATAATTCCATATTCCAAAAATTAAAAATGTATCTTTAAAATCCATTAAATTAGAAAATCGCAAATTTTATAGCACTCAAAGTTTAGCCCAAAAATCTGAGATATCATTTGCAGAGCATCTGCTTTCTTATATTTCACAAACGGAATTCGTATGCTGGAATAAATGGGACTTTAAAGCCAAAATTTTGAAGGATTTTCGAATTTAAATTATCATATCATATTATCATATTATCATAATTATCAAATTATCATAAATTAAACTAATTCGATTTTTTAATAAATTCGACGAAGTCTAACGTCAGCTACCCAAGTTCAGAATATAGCGGTTGTCTGAAAGTTCGAATTTTTCGCTACAGATGGCTCACACAGACAGAGACATACACATACGCACAAAGACAAAAAGATATACACACGTACATACAAACTTTTCTTATTAACAAGAACGAATTACACCCGACGTCTTAAATAAAAGCCCATTGCATAATTAATACAGATACAGATAACACCACTCGATTTTCAAATCTCCTGTTTTGACCCAAAATCAATCCCACTTTTCGGTTCAATCCAAATCCTTTAGATTTAGCGCATAGTTTATGTATTTATTTATTACCCAGGCCTTCCAGTTCATCCAAAGTGCAGTTACAAGAAACGACCGGTAAAAACACAAAGAAACAACACATAGACATACAAATATGCATTGACAATATACATAAGCACACAAAACATTGATGAATACAAAAATGATACAAATAAATAAAATAATACATAAATGTAAAATAATTAATTTGAATAAAAGGTTTGAAACAGTCGAAAGAAATGAAAAAAATTAAAAAGGAAAGAGTAAATAAAAATATACAAATAAAACGTAGAACAGTGCAAAAATTTAACCCATGTTCCATTAATTAGAAGATAATTAAAAGCATAGGCAACTCCCAAGCCTGTAAATCAGTCGATATTATCACAAATCTTTTTTGCAATAGGAATACAGATTTTACTTTTCCAATAATATACGGTAATATATAGGAAAAGTATTGGAATCGTGTCGAAAATCGCAACTCGAATTTTCGATGAATCTACACATTTCGAGCACTCTAGAACGCAAAAAACTATTTTAGTGTGTGTGTGTGTGTGTGTAATGTATGTCTTAAAAACTTACCAAATTCCGTAAAATTTAGTAGAAAAGTCACTTGTGGGTAACCCTGGTGCTAATTAGATTTGGGTATGATTCGGTAAAAAATAATATACCTTTTGTTTTAATAGCCGGCAAAAATTGTCAAAATCAAAAATTTAGGACCACGTATATTCAAATATAACAATTAAATATTTGTTTTATACGTTATTTTTGAGGAGACATAATATCAACCCAATAGCTCTAGGCCAAACCCGGTTCTCAACATATTTTATTTTTTTCGCATTTTTTCCCTACGTCGCCTTTGAAAATACGCCCAGCCGGAGGACGAAAATTAAAACTCCAATTTCAGTATTATTTCAAATAATGACCCTTGTTATTTTGTGGGATTAAACTCAATTTAATAAATTGTGAAAGGAAGTGAAAATCAATTCATGTCTGTAGGGAAAGTCATGTGACATCAGATTTCTATTTCTGTGGGAAGATTTTTCGTTTTCGCAAATGCTTGAATACCATAATGATGGATTGGCAGGCAATGGTTTGGATAAATGAACATTTTACTTTCCCTGCAATACATAGTAATGTATAGAGGGAAGTATTGGAGTATACCGAAAATCACAACTCGAGTTTTCGACGGATCTACACTTTTCGAGACCTCTAGAATACGAAAAAAACTATTTTTAACGTGACGTCTGTGTGTGTGTGTGTGTTTGTCTGTGTGTCTGTCTGTTTGTGCAATGTATGTATCCACTCCAACTAAAAAACTAATGACCGAATTCCATAAAATTTAGTAGGTAAGTCACTTGGGTGAAACCCTGGTGCTAATTAGTTTTTGGTAGGATTCGTAAAAACAGAACCTGCCTTTTTTTTTGCGAAATGGCCTTAAAAATTTCATGTATCCACTCTAGCTAAATTACTAATTGACCAAATTTCACAAAATTTGGTGGATAAGTTACTTATAGGATACTCTGGTGCCGATTAGATTTTGGTACGATTCGGAAGAGAAGAACCTGCCTTTTTTTATGAAATGACCCGCAAAAATCGCCAAAATCAAAAAGCTAAGTATGTTTAAATATATCAATTAAATGCTTGTTTTATACGTAATTTTTGATGAGGAAAAGAATAAGAACAACTCTATTACTCTAGAACTAACTATTCTCGAGATATTTGAGATTTTTCGCATTTAGTTATACCGCTTTTGGAAAAATGTCCAATTACCAAATAAAAATAGAAATTGAATTTAAAAATGCAAATTTAATGTTATTTTGTGCAATTAAACTCCATTTAATGAATTATTAAAGAAATAAAGAAAAAATGAATTTGAGTCTGCAGGGAAAGTCATGTGCTGCTCACATCAGATTTTTTAGAATGGAGACAAGAAAATATGTATCGGTCAACATCTCCAAAGGGACTTTATTTATTTATAATTTATAATTTATTAATTTATTTTAGAACAGAATTTATTCCAAAACATGGAATTAGAAGTTGATTTATTATGGAAGTAATATACGTTATCTGATGAAGGTTTCGTAACCAGTTAAAAGGTAAATTAAGGATTTATTAAAATTTTGTAGTTTGGGATCAACGACTGGAAGAAAAGATTTAATTCTAGGGATCATGAGTACGAGGGGAAATATATTCATTTAGATAATTTTGACAAAGGTCAATTAACGAATTTTTACAATAAGAAATTTTTAGACATGTGCACGGAAGAGCAATTTTAATAAATACTCCTTCAGAAGCGACAATTTTTGCATAACAGTCAGCAGTTTCAACTCCCAAATGACCGGCATGAACTTTGATCCAAAAAATATGTAATAAATGTTTGCCGTTAATAATTTTATTTTTAATATTTTTTATATACTCATCGGATTTATTTGAGATAGATTAGAGAACAGAAATGGGGAGAAGATGCCAGAATAAGTATCAAGTTATTTTCAGCGGCCCCATCTACAACATATGCTTATAATTTCAGCCTGAAAAACTGTATTCTTTGCATCAAGTCTACGACAGAAGACTTCACTTCATCCAATACTTGATGTATAAAACTGCAAATGGCAAAACCAACGCTTGCATCCATTTTAGAGCCATCTGCGTGGTTTTTGTAAATAGAGTTAATATTATCAAAATAATTTGGAAAAGAAACAGTATGGTTTGAAAGGTAAAACAAAATATAGGGCTATAGAAAGGGAGAGATGGGGCTATTGAAGGAAAATTTGAACAAGAAAAAGGCTCTATTCTTTGTCTCCAGAAAATATATTTTTAGTTCTTCATACGTAATATTGCGAAAGTATTGCTTTCAGAAAAATTTTCGAATTCGAGTGTTTGGTGCCAATATATATTTTAAGAACTCCTGAACGCGTTTTGACTAGTTCTGGAGTCATGTCCGTCTATCTGTCTGTCAGATGTCTGTGGTCCATGACTTGTGCACACGATAGCAGCCACACATATGAATGGATTTTCACGAAATTTTGTATGCGGCTTTATTATCAAACATTTAGAACTAGATATAATTTTTTTTTGCATTCGAACGAAAACTTTGAAATAGATTCAGAATTTTCTAATTATTTAACATAGCAACCTAGGACAAAATTGGGCATAATCATAGATAAAAGGGTTTACTAGTGGCTTAATGATCGCGAAATACAATAATTTCAATCGTTGTGAAAACAGTTACGACACACTTTTGTTTTGTTCATGACGTCATTAGCCCCCCCCGCCTGGAAGCAAGTTACATTGCCAAATATGGTATCAATCAGAACATTTTTTCAAGCCCTTGAATAACGCGCTATCATTGTAATCATTTGGACCGACAATGCTGATTTTTCAAAAAAATTTCTTGTGAAATTTAAAACAAAAATGATTTCTTGTGTGACAAAGTCGAGTTGAGCCCACACTCCAGATAATGTACATACAATTATAATAACAAAAGGTATAAGTGGAATATCAATAATAAAGAAAAGCGAAATCCCAGAGGAAACCCGCACGGTAGCCGATAGAAATTTTAGTAAAAATGTTCTCTGGCGGGAAATCTTTTTTTTTTCTTGACTAGAATTTAGATTTTCTCCCCAAACACCAGAACTTTTGATAGCTTTTAATAACTTTTTGTAATAACTTTTTTGATCCTGATATCAGAGTTTCAAAAAACCTATTTTAATCCGCTCAATTATTCCCTGCAATCTTCCTAAAATTACAACAAAATTTATAACATCTTTCTTTCAAGTAAAATGTAAGTTCCAAGAGAGTCTATCATCAATAATGGATTATTGAAATTTCTAATGAATTAAAATTCTTAATATTTTTCCTTCTAATCTAAAAAATCCTTTTTACTTTCCCTGCAATACATGGTAATGTATAGGGAAAGTATTGGAATCATGCCGAAAATCGCAACTCGGGTTTTCGACGGATCTACGCGTTTCGAGACCTCTAGAATGCGAAAAAACTATTTTTAGCGTGACGTCTGTGTGTGTGTGTCTGTGTGCCTGTCTGTCTGTCTGTGCAGATTTTGTATCCACTCTGAATAAAAAAACTAATTGACCGAATTTCATAAAATTTGGTAGGTAAGTCACTTGTGGGTGAATCTGGTGCTGATTAGTTTTGGGTACAATTCGGGATAAAAGAGCCCGCCTTTTTTAGCGAAATGGCCAGCGAAAGCCTGTGTCCACTCTAGCTGAAAAACTAATGGACCGAATTTCACAAAATTCGATAGATACGATAGACATTTTCTCTACGCCACCTTTGAAAATAAGTCCAGTTACCAAATGAGAACGAAAATTGAATTAAAAGTGAATAAATTTAATTAAAATAAAAAGAACGTGGATATAAGTCTGCAGGGACAGTCATGTGCTGCCCACATCAGATTTTTTAGATTACATTGGCGTCTATGGAGGCCAATGCCTGCAAAGGGGGGATCGAACTGTTTGGGATAGGGTATGTCAAATACTTACCTTTTTGAGAGGTTCTTCGTTTGGGATGGATGCTATTCCACCCGTAAGGAAAAATTTAAACAAATAAATGGTTGCACGAATTTTAATAGTGTAGAATTTGCAATTTTTTTTTCAGAATAATTTCTACTTAAACAAAAAACAAATTCCATTTTAGTTTCTTTTCAAGTGATTATATATAATTTTTGCCCTCTTCCAGAATTAGCAAGTTCCATTGTTTACTTAGAATAAATAACAGGGTAGAAGTATCTACTTATTTCAAACCGCATCAAAAGCGTGACTCTTTGATACATATCCTCGGCCTCAGGCTGCTTTGAAATTCTGCAAAAAAAAGAAGAGGAAAGAAAGAAGTACGTCTCCATTGCAGCAAACACCTAAATTGCGTTCGACTGATGAAAGGCCAACTTGTTGGATCTTTGATCTGAAAATACAATTAAACGGCCTTGTAACTCAACTGAAGTACCCGCCTATAGGGGGCATTCCCATGGCAGACGAGAAGGTGGGGAAACTGGGGCTGAACAGCTAGGGCCCGACCTATTCAAAGGAGCCAGCACCAGACCCCTACCTCCCTCCTTCCCCAGCAAGAAATGTTTTGTAATGCGTAGCTGTAAGGGTGTATAGAAATTTTCGTAAAATGTAACCTTATTAAATGAAATTATTCTGAAAATGCCAAGTCTTTTTACATTCAAATAAAATGTCGCCCCAATAAAACACTTAGAGTTAACATAAAAACATGTATACAAGTCTATTGCATTCAAATAAAATTTAACTAGCTCTGTACCGAATTTCTAGCATATCTGAAGCTATACCGAATTTCGCGGCTGTCCAAAACTTAAATTTTCCGCCACGGAAAACACACATATCCTTTTTTATTATGTAAAGTAAAAAAACGATGGTGGATATTGGCTGCAACCAGGACGGAACACGAAGACTTTCTGGCCCCAAAGTCCACGATCGCCTTCTATGATCCACGATTATTTTTCCCGATCGCTGGCAATGGCATTCCCAAAGTTAGAATCACACTCTCATTGCAAATATCATCATCCATTGATCAGTTTCGTGCTTATTATGAGCTCGTCGGTATAGAATAGCCGATATCTGCAATGGCAACAAGAAAACTTGATATATGCTACAATTGATATGTACAAATCTTAAATAATAAAAGGCAATGTCTGTCTGTCTGTCTGTGAGTCAGTCTGTGTGTGTGTCGTGTGTCTTATACACTATACGTTCAGCGACCGCGCCTCGGAGAGCTACGAAATTTGGCAATCGGAGATCCGGGGGGGGGGGGGAGGTGACACGTCAAAACCGATTTTTAAAATTTGAATTATTTTTTCTGTGATTTAATGTTTTATGCGATTTCGACCGTTTTCCCCCCTTTTTCTCCACCATCCAGACGTCGTAGAAAAAAAAAAATCACACCACCGGAAAGAGCAGACAATTGCGAGTAAAAATATATAAATTTCAAATCTCAATTTCTAATATTTTTTAAAGATTTTAAAACAAAAGTCACTTTAAGCTCAAAAAAACGAACTTTGGTTTTTAAATTCTCGCATCGGAAAAAGTACTCATAATTTCGACTAATAATTTAAATTTTTAGAAAGTTCAAAGATCTGGCTTTCTTGCAATCCCAGTCTGGTCAAGAAATAATAGAAAATGGCAGCAGGATCGGAATTTTAAAGAAGTAATGCTTTTAAATTTCTCGGAAGATCCGATTTTCTCCAGCCGGTGACGTCACGTGTTCCCATGGAGACGGGTTAGAAAATTACGTGATATTTTAAATCATGGAATTAAGAGCTTAGCATATGGTCATTTTAAATGGATATTTTAATTTATGGATATTTTAAATGGATATTTTAATTTTATGGATATTTTAAATGATGGAACGATGGAATGAGGATATTTTAAATGATATTACGTTATATTTTAAATAATGGAATTAAGAGCTTAGCATATGGTCAAATTAAAATGTAAATTTTTTATGGTCATTATAAAATGTAAATTAGGGAATTGCACTCGGTAGGCCCGGGTTTGATTCTCGCCACTGCCAAAACTACTGCCGTGTTCACGCGGAGTACGATCACGTTAAACATGTGGATCCGTAAGTCCTTACGAAAGGTTGGTGGTAGGGGAAGGAGGGTACGGTTCCTGTGGAGGCCTCCCCCACTGGGTTCCGATCTAAATTGGGTGGCACTTCCTGGCCGTCCAAATAGTTACCTAACACCTTTCTGGTAGATCGCGCCAGCGAGTTTGCCACGGTCAGAATTTTCAATGGTAGCGAACAGGCTGGTCGCCGAAAGCGGCTAGTCCTATATAAAGACCGACAAATTCAGCCCTACCGCGAAACGTATTCATAAATTTGCACACAAATATTGAGCTCAGACTGCAAGTTGCAACGACCAAGTTCATACTTAAAGTTGTTTTTCTTAACGGTTGTTAAGAGCACACTATTACTTTCCCTATATACATAGTATACTATACTCGCATAAGGAAAGTATTATGACGGTCCTGATTGGACACCCCTCTTTCATGCAGCTTGTTCGAGTTTTGCCCGAAAGCATGTATTACGCCCACGTCGACATTGTGACTTTCCAACCTGATGATGTCCTCGCCAATTTATGAATTTATGGGCCGTAAATCTCGTTCAACTGAAATGTCACACCCGGTGCCAATTTGTCTGACTCCTTTGTTCAGCTTGTTTTCACCATAACGTATTACATGAATTATACATTGCTTTATCGGGTCTTACATAGTACACAAATGCTGAAAAAAAAAATGAACGATGAATGATAAGTCAATTCCTGTATATCGTAATATAAAAATCGATGAGGTTTAAAACGCCCGAAAAGTATATATATTTTTAAAAATTCACTGAAAATAATAAATTCCATTCACAGTTTTGTTTGGAAGATAATTTTTCGATCTTTCCGATGGCGCCGAATTGGTGTTTCGGGCTGAAACATAAGATAACTAAAAACTAATACGAAATTCAAAAAATGAACGCCAAAGTGCACCTACTCGGGTGCTGAAGTACCTGTGTACCAAATTTCATTGTCGTACGACGCTTAGATTTAGCGCTGCGGATTACACATATACACACATGCACATACTTCTTCATTTATTAAATCTGTGTCATTTTTCATATGTAATATTATGCGATACATTTTCAACATCGATATCGTGGATATAATTCATTCCATTTACGAGAGAAGATACTGTGTTGAAGACCCAGACCGTCCGACTCGTCCAGAGGACTAAGAGCAGCTATTTGGACGGCCGGAGAAGATACTGTGTGTAATACAGAAGGTCGTTCGCACTTTATGGAAACGATTTTGTATTTATGTTTCTCATTAGCATTTTGAGATAAAGTTTTGGCATTTTCTATATAACCGTCTGCTACTGTTTTGTTTTGATTGGAATGTGGAATAAAAGGTTTATTTTGAAAATGGCTCCTGAAATTGATAGATGGCTCGAAGGTTACGTAAATGAACTTTCCGAGAAAAAATATTGGTATCAACAAATTGTAAAGCGATGTAAAAATCGAGGTTATTGCATTTCAAAGAAAGGTATTTTTAATATATTAAATTTTACTGAAAGTAAAAATGACAAAACGGCCGCAAAATCACATATAAGACTGTTCGAACGCGGGTAAATATCAAGAAAGTGAAGTCTCTGATCCTAAAAGAAAATCCACCGACTCAAAGATCCATTGCATCGAAACTGGGAATGTCTTCTGGCAATATAAGTAAAATCATTCTTAAAGATTCGAAGTTAAAAAAGATGTTTAAATCTAAAGGTCATCTGCTTTTGCCAAAGCATATTACGGAAAAAAAAAACAAATTGTAGAAAATTATTTGAAAAACACCTACCTATGATAAATGGAAATTTGTGGTAACACTCGATGAGGCATGGGTGTATTTAAATAACTGTAATAAAAAAGAGCAATTTTCCATTGCTCAACTGACTAACATGACAGTACAAAATGGCTTCGTCAATCTACAGAAAAGTTCCCAAACGAAATTATGATAGTTTCAGGATTTTGTTACAACGATAAATTAAAACTTAAAAAATCTCAAGTAAAGCTAAAATTAATTCACTGTACTATCAGCAGAATATTTTAGAACCAATTTTTGAAGAAGAAATTCCAGCCTTATATGGAAAGGACATCAATAAAGTTGAGCTTCATATGGACAAAGCCTCTAGTTACACGTCTAAGTCAACTGCCGTATATTTAACAAAGAAAGAATCAGAAACAAGAATAAAATGTATCCCATTTAATGAAATACCTGTAAAATCACTTGACGCTTCTCCTATGGCCTTTTGCGCTTTCGGTTTGTTAAAACGAGCCTTAGGAAAACGGCCTCCAACGGGGCCGGCGGGAATTCTTCTTAATAAGGAGCAGAACTAATCCCGCCGGCCCCGCCTCCAAGAACACTGAACGGACTTTGGAAAACGACCCAAGAGGAGTGGGATAAAATTGTCATGACGGTGCTAAGAAAAAGTTTACTTTCATGGAAAATTCGAGCTCGAGTTATAGTCAAGAATCAATGCTATCAGATAGAAGTAAATCGCTGCAAGAAATACGCCCTTTGTGCATAAAAATTAATTATCAAAATCTTTCCATAAAGTGCAAACGACCTTCTGTAGTTTTGTAATTTGACGCCTAACAATTCGTCAACAGTCATTTATATATAAGAAATGATCTTCTTTCTCTGCGTTTGTCTATAACGCTTAGTGATCCATTTAGAGAAATGAGTGTTTCATTTAGCGAAATATCGCTCACTTGGCAATTTTTCGCCGCAGATTGACGAAAATGTCATTAAAATTGAAAAATTATGCTATTATTCTACGCGAACGAAAATGATGCCAAATGGATGATTTAGTTACTAAAATATTTTAATATATGGATTGTTTATTGCGGATGCTATCACTATTGATAATTGACAATTTAGAGTTACGTGAAATATAAGTTGATTGGGTACTTCGAAATAGCGTTACAGGTTGTCATTCGGAAGAGCGCCCAATGCACCATTCAATATTAACAAGAAAGATCAATCATGCATAAGCATTGATTATGAAACACTTTCCAACTGAAATGTAATTTCATTTAAAAATTTCTAAAATGTGATTCATTCAGTGGTAATATCTTTTACATTATCACAGTACTACAGTAATTTATTATACTTAAATATTTAAAACTGTATCGAAATATAAATCATCTGATTCTTTATGCAAAATCAATGAATATTTCATTCATATAACTTGTATTCCAGACTCCAGAGCTAAATAATTTTGTGTGAAAAAAATTCAGCAATTCTTATGTAATTCATCTTACAATCGCTTGAGATATTTGCATTCTGCATATGTTAAAATTAGGCTTCCTTGAAGAAATAATAAAAGTTTAGGGATCATTTAAAATCACAACTATTGTAATTGCATAGGCACGGAATTTAGATACACAGATAATACACAGATAATATATATGTGTATGTGTATGTACTTAAAGTATTGGAATCGTGCCGAAGATCGGAACTCGAATTTTCAAAGTATCTACACGTTTTGGGACTTCTAGAACACGAAAAAACTACTTTTAGGAAGACGTCTGTGTGTGTAAGGGTGTATCTGTGTATGTTTCTGTGTGTCTGTGTGGATATTACATCCACTCTAATTGAAAAACTAATGGACCGAATTTCATACAATTTGGTAGGTATGTTTTTTGTGGGAAATCCTGATGTTCATTAGATTATAGTACGATTCGTAATAAAAGAATCTGCCTTCTTTGCGAAATGGCCGCAGAAATTGCCTTTATCCACTCTAGCTAAAAACTAATGAACCAAATTTAACAAAATTTGGAGTATAATATTTCAATAACCTACAAGTGATTTATATACCAAATTTAACAAAATTTTGTATATAAATCATTTGTAGGTTATTCTACTACGATTCGGGAAAAAGGAACGGGCTATTTTTGCGAAATGGCCAGCAAAAATCGTTATATATAAAAATAAAAGACTACGTGTGCTCAATTATATCAATTAAATTCCTATTTTATATGTGATTTTTGACAACAAAAAGAATAAGACTAACCCCATTACTCTAGGACTAGCCGTTCTTGAGATATTCTAGTTTTTTCACGTTTTCACTACGCCACCTTTGACAATAAGTCCAGTTATCAAATGAGAACCAAATTTAAGTTTAACGTGTAAATTCAATGTCATTTAAAATACTTATGTTGTGCAGATAAACTCAAATTATCATTGAATAAATAAAGAGAACGAATATGAGTCTGCAGGGAAAGACATGTGCTGTCCACATCAGAATTTTTAACAATATTACAACAATGATTTATAAAAGTGAACGGGGATTAATTGCGGGTCATTTCGAAAAAAATGTATGATCTATATTTAAAGATCCACCAAATTGCTGTAGAATAAAATGTTCTACAAATTTAAGCTGTGTACCAAATTTTAACTCTCTAGGACGTAGGAAAGTGCATTTAAAATGCCATCAATTAAATTTATCATGAAGAGTTATATAAAATTTAAAAAAATTGAAAAATTGTTATCTACCAAATTATTTTAAAATATGAAGCCACTCCCATATGCAAAACGTTTTAACAAATGGAGAGATATTTATTATATAATATCTCTCTCTTTTCTTTCTGGAAGATATCCCAAAGTCAGAATTTAATTGAATTTGTTTTTTCCCTATATTAAATAATTTTTTTAATTAAAAAACTACTTAACATATTTTACTGAATTTTTTTTTATATATTCTATGGGATAATGTGAATATTTCCTAAAAATTTCGAAGCAATTCGTGAATTTTAAATTTACTTAAAAAATGTTTGAAAAATTAGGTCCCATAGGGTTCAATGTATTTCATTTTTTCAACCCGGGTTCAATAAAAAACTAATTGGGTGATATTATTTATTTATATTCCCATAGGTCCTACAGACCGTCTGAACAACATACTAAAATTTCATTTTGATAAACTCATTTTTACGGCAGTTATCGTGCTAACGGACAGACAGACAGACAGACAGACAGACAGACAGACAGACAGACAGACAGAATGAACAAAGTCATAAACACTTTTCAACTTTGTTGTAAAGTTTTAAAAACACTGTGCGGTAGATCTTATATATCATTTTCTCAATGTGAAAGAAGCCATTTCGTTACATTACACAGGGAAAGTCATGTGCTACCCATATCAGATTTTTTTTTTACTTGAGGGAGAGGGCTCAAATCACCCTCAAAACAACAGTAGTCACCTAATTTTCCTACGTCGGTTTTCTTCAAGAAAGTGCTAGAAAGTTATATTCTCACAAGCAGCAGTTGTATTCATTGTGATACCTTATAATGCAATGCCTTATAATGTGAGTGACCAATGATGTGCAATGACGTGAAAACAGATAATGATTCCCCCTGACAAGCCCCCGAAAACCACAGAAACCGACATGAGTAATGCGACTTTTTCGTGACGACGGGCGCTTTTTCGCCAAATGGCTTTTCGCACTCCCGGATTTTCTCGTTTGCGGTAAAACACATATTAACGCATCCTACTTACATAAATACTGTGATTGAGACTTCAAAGACATGGCTTTCCGTGCTGGATCACCGAACTCTAGGTTGGCGAATATATCGCCATTAACCAGTGTTGCCAACTGAGCTCAACTATCAATAAGAATGGAAACACGCCAATTTAGTAAATACTTTGAAATATATAGCAAAGAAAGAGGATCTTTAATATTACCATCTTCAATGACACACATTTAAATTATAAAGGATCCAGGGCGCTTTCAGGCGCTACAACATCCCTCATCAGTGGCACTGTAAATTATTTCAGATGTGACGAACATGAGCGCTTATACACCGTAGGGCGCGGTAGCCCATTGGTTAGCGCGCTGGAGGTGCACTCGGTAGGCCCGGGTTCGATTCTAGCCACTGCCAAAACTGCCGCCGTGTTCACGCGGAGTACGATCACGTTAAACATGTGGGTCCGTAAGTCCTTCCGTGAGGTTGGTGGTAGGGGAAGGAGGGTACGGTCCCTGTGGATGCCTCCCCCACTGGGTTCCGGTCTAAATTGGGTGGCACTTCCCGGCCGTCCAAACAGTTACCTTACACCTTTCTGGTAGGTCGGACGGTCTGGGTCTCAACACCCAGCAACTGTAAAACAAAATTTGCATATGGATAGTCGGAAAATCCGATATTATAGTTAAATTACACAGTATACACATAAATAACTGTAGATCATAAAAATTCAAGGCCGTCAATAAACTGTCTACTGCTCTTTTACATTTTGTTGTTAATGACACTTTTGCCTCTATTTTTAATGAAACGTTTCTATTAATTAGCTGCAACAGCCCCCATAACACTTTACTTTATGAATCTCTTTTCATTTATTTTTATCGCGACAGACACTATTTGTAATGTCGATCCCGCTCAAACCTTCAGTTTCGTCTGGGCGTCTCATTCTCGACTCTCTGCGTGTTAAACTCTTATACAATTTTCTGGATATCCAGTCCATGTTTCCTTTGCTTTTAAGCTTGTTAATTGCCTTGATATTTTTATGATCTATAGTTATTTATATGTATCATGTGTAATTTAACTATTAAATAAAATACAACCAATCATAAATTTAAAAAACCATTTAATAAAACGACCTTTCTTGATGTATAAAATATTACAAAGCCAAAACGCTTTCGGACATCGGCATGCCCGAAAACGCTTTGGATTTGTAGTCTGTTCTACGTCAAGAAAGGTAGTTTTATTAAATGACTTTTTAAACTTATGATTGGTTGTCTTTTATTTAATAGTTTGTTGGAATTGACGTGTATTCATTTTAATTATTTAATTATGTGTAATTTAACTGTATTTTTATTGGTATCGGATTTCCGGACTATACATATGCAAATCTTGTTTCACAGTTGCGGGGTGTATATACGCGCTCATGTTCGTCACATCTTAAACAATTGACATTACCACTGATGAGGGGCGTAGTAAATCCAAAAGCACTCTGGATCTTTTGTAATTTAAATGTACGTCATTGATGGTGAAGATTAAAGACTTCTTTTACAAAACACTTGAAAGTCTTTGCTATATATTGTAAAGTATTAGCCAAACCTGACTAGTATCTAAGCTTATCAAAGACGAGGAAACCAAGACTCCTAAAAATTTTGTTTTAATGCGTTTTATCTTGTTTAAAATGCATAGCACTTCAAAAATAGTCGCTTTAAATGAAAACAGGCTGGGTGAATCACGGTCAATACTATAAATGTGCAGTGTTTTTTACCAGACCCCCCCCCCGACACTATTTTACCAGCCCCCCCCCTACTATTATTACTTACTATTACTTATTATTACTTACTATTTTACCAGCCCCCCCCACCCCCCGACAAAACTGGGAATCAACTCAAATTAAGCAATAAAATAAAATTTTAAAAAGGTTATCTTTCGGGAAATTAGAATTTTTTTTTAACTGCTTCCTGACGACACTTGAATTGAGGACACCTGAATTGAGGTGCCGTGAGTTGATAGCAGATTCAAGGAAACAGATTAACTTAAATAATACCATATCCCTTTCGATTACAGGCACCACGGGGGACATAAATAAAAATTACCATTTCTCGTGAAAAATAACTAAACTTTCGCCTATTTAAAGCATCGCATGAATGGGGACAGAAGTAAGGGCCCTCTTTCTGAAACAGCAAGGTCAGGGTTCACAAAGCATCCATTTAAACACTATATGCTTTCGCAGTTAAGGCGCCTCCTGACAGATTATATTTCCCTGGGGAAAATATTTACATATATATTGAAAAGGCGCAACTTAGTAGCATATGTAGAGGAAAATCTTGGACTTGGGGTCATTCACCTATTAACGTTGAGCGTTCTAGCAAGAAGCAAACCCTCAAAACTAACATATTTCTGACTTCTTTGACAACATTCTGAACATTATTCTTGCGTACATTCGTAGCATCAAATAAGAAAAACCAAATTTGAACACTAAAATGATAACAGCATTTTGTATTTTGATAGATCAAATAGTTTTGACTCTCACAATCAAGACTCCGCCGCACTGTACACAGAAGTGATTCTCGCTTTTTCTGATTCAAAGAAAAGACTTCCTAACCTTAGCAAATCTATTCAATTTTTTTCTTTAAAGTTTATTCCATATTTGTACTTATACAATATTCATTTAATATGAGTCGAAAACATCGAACCGGGATCTGTAAAGTCTTGTACAAATTACAGAGATCTAGTATAAGAACCACAAGCCTCTTGATTTCGAGACACGCATTCTAACCTATCAGTAGAATATTCTGGTGTTGTTGTTGAGACCCAGACAGTCCGACCTACCAGAAAGGTGTAAGATATCTGTTTGGACGGCCGGGAAGAGAATATTCTGGTGTTGAAGGCTCAGACCACACAGCCAACCCTAGGGCTTACGGCAGTTTAATGTGTGACTGGGAATATTCTGGTGTCGAAAGCCCAGACCACTCGGCTCGTCCAAGGACTTAGAGCAGCAAATTGAATGGCCGGAGGGAATATTCTGGTGTGGCAAATGACTTCGGTTTACTCCTATTCGCTTCTCAGAAAGTATTTTGTTGGTTAGTTCGTAGAACACTCGTATAAAATATCGTGAACTTCCACTTTTACCAACTAGCCTTTCAAATCTTGAGGTAGTGTTCTTGCCATTGTCGATAGTGACTCTCTGTCTCATTTACTCTAATGAAGAAGGTACTCTTTTCACTTTGAAACCGGTCGATACTTCAATTCAGCCTTGTATGCATGTCTACCAAACATATTTGGCAGCTTTATTAAGACAGCAGTCAGGATCATTTTTCTATCCATCATGTAGTTCAAATGAATCATCCAAAACCAAAAATTGAACTGCTCAATAAATGTACAAAAAATGAGAATCCTCTAGAAAGGATAATAAGTCATTCTTTAAAAGCATAAAATTGTTAGTTTCCCAGCACACCGGTTGTTTCAATTTCCGAAGCTGACAACTGATACTACCCCATTTCCATCCCAGCAAGCCACGTTTTCCTGACTGACGAGCAGTTGACCCCAGACTGCGAGCATCTTGACCTTGCGAGAACGGGAAGTCAGTCAAGTGCGATGCCAGTCAACTGCCCAAGAAAACATTTCCGCGAATCCAATCTGTCAAATCTCATGAATATTCATCTCGCAGAGAGAAAACGAGAGTGAGGAGCTGAGAATACAACTAAACTCCGATGACCATCTTCCGCAGAGTGGAGGATGAAGCCATTATTCGGTGATGACAGCTCTGATTTACTGCCTGACTTGATAAGAGGTGGGTCAATAAGCCTTGCGCGTGCAGAGCCGTGAATGATGAATGCAGTATGGTAAGCTAAGTGTGGGAGAGTTTAGGAATCGGTCTCACTTTTCCAACGAGAGCCGGTGGTTGGTGAGGGTCCTAAACAACCCGACCCCGATATGCGAAGGAATATAAAGTTCCGAAACGAATATTAAGATTTTATACTATACGATTTTATACAGAACGAATTACCCGACGTTTCACGGGCATGCATATCCTAACTAGCATGCATCACGGGCATGCATATCCATGCTATCCAGCATTAATGCATATCCTAAACCGCCGCCAAATTCCTACGCATGCTATCTATCCACAAAGCAAAAAAAAATTCGAAATAATTAAAAAATTTAAGATGGAATCCTTTCTTTAGCAGAGAAGGTTTTACGCGCATGTGCATTCGTCTGCAAAAGACAGCGAATAGGAAGAAAATTATACGTGCGTGATCATTCGTTTAAAAAATCATAGATAATAAAATTTTGTATATATATATATATATATATATATATATACAGAATACTTTCTATTAATGATCAATCTTAGGTATGCAATACAAGTAAAATAAAAATTATTCAATTAAATATTATATATATATATATATATATATATATATATATATATATATATATATATATATATATATATATATATATATATATATATATATATATATATATATATATATGTGTGTGTATATATATATGTGTGTGTGTATATATATATAACACATAATAATACAAATTTCGAATCATCAAGTCAAAGAAAAGTATCAAAAAACAATGGTATGGAATCGACGAAATCAAAGCACAAACGCTATACACGTGGACAAGGTATAAGCCTAAATCAGGATTTGCTCACTTCTTCAAAACTCTTTTTCAAGTCCAGGTATTTGTGTAGAAGCAAACACAATAATGCATGTTTCTGAAGAAATAGATAGATTATATCTATAAAATATTTCTACTTGGACAACATACATAAAGAAGAAAAAATAAAAGGAAATAAAGGATACCTGGAATCTAACTCAAAAAATACACGAACCTATGGATCTCTTGATATATATATATATATATAAGAAAAGTTAGAAAGTCCAATAAAAGAAAAGTGAGAAGCTGTAACTCGAAAAACCTAACTTTCAAACAAGCTTACAAAATAAAAGTAATATATATATATATATATATATATATATTTGGAGGGGGGCTAAAGTGCTAAGATATATACACAACATTTTGTCAAACTATAAATTTGCGCTAATGTTACTTATTTGAATGCGGTGAAGTATCATATAACCTAAAAAGTGCAAAATCCGAAATATTTATAAAAAAAAATTAATAAATAACAAGGCATACTTCTACGGATTTGGTCCCAAATTTGTTGGAAAGAACGTTTTTAACACTTTACAACAAAGTTGAAAAATGTTTATGACTTTGTTCATTCATTCTGTCTGTCTGTCTGTCTGTCCGTAATCACGGTAACTGCCGTAAAAATGACTTAATCAAAATGAAATTTTAGTATGTGGTTCAGACGGTCTGTAGGACCTATGGGAATATAAATGAATAATATCACCCAATTAGTTTTGGATTGAACCCGGGTTGAAGAAATGAAATACATTGAGCCCTATGGGACCTAATTTTTCAAGCATTTTGTAAGCGGATTTAAAATTCACAAATTGCCTCGAAAATTTTAGGTAATATTCAAATTGTTCCATAAAATATATAAAAAAAAATTCAGCGAAATATATTCAGTAGCTTTTCAAATAAAAATTAAAATAATAATAACACCTCTTATATGAAGCGATCACGTGACCCACTTCAAAATGATATACGGCATCCATCTTGTCTCAAAATCGTGATTTTTAAAATTCTTCTTAATTCATATTGAGTGTTGTATCCGTCCTAAAACCGCTTTATTTCTGCTTAAATTCTGTGCATCTACATACTGAAACAACGCAATTACAATATATTTGAGTTTAAATGCTCATCCAAATTTGATTATTTCTACAACGAAGCCTATTTTTCACCTATGTAAAATGTAAACAGCAAAATATGTAGAATGAGTTGTATTAGAATTGCTGTATTTCTTTAACACAAAATCATTTAGTCCATGGAGTCTGCGTAGCTGATATGAATGAAATATTCATTGATTTTACAAAGGGAAGGACGATTTTTTTCGATGAAGTTTTACGCATAGAGCTTAATTACTTATAGCTCCATGGTCTTAATAATTATTATAATATTGTAATAAAATAAATTATTATAGTATTGTGATGAATGACAGGAATGGGAAATTATTTATGAATGAAATGCTGCTTTTATAGAGAGAGAGCCAGGCGTGTTATTTTTTCTATGACGTCATTTGAATGAATTTCAGTTGTTTTCGATGAAGTTTTAAAATATAATAAATTATTGTAGTATTATGATAATTCTAAAATTATTACCGAGGAATGTATCACATTTTAGAGATGTTTAAACCAGGCAATATATATTACAATGCCATCATTTGAATGAAGTTCATTTTTTTCGATGAAGGTTTAAGTTTTCAAATATAATAAATTAATGTAGTATTGTGATAAGTTTTAAAATATTACCGAGGAATGTATTGCATTTTAGACATGTTTAAAGAAAATTGCATTGAAGTTGGGAAATGTTTCATAATCAATTCCTTAAGCATGATTGATCTTTCTTGTTCTATCTTCCCGATGTTGTCAAGATGGAAACTCTATTTTAATATTTTCAGTCGCTAAGGAACTAATTTGCGTGAAAATCGCTCAAAATACTTTTAGAACATAAAATAACTAAAAAATTAATTCGAAGTTTGAAAAAATATCGATGGAGTTAGCCTTCCCAGATCTTTAAATACCAGTGTACCCAAATTTCAAACTACAGCCATCTACTGTTATTATGAAGATTATTACAGAAAATTACAGAAAATGGAGTTATTATGAAGATTATTACAGATTATTACAGAAAATGGACCAGCAGTTGAGTTAACGCAGGGTAGTTACATAAAATAATAAAATAAATAAATTTTATTCATATAAATAACAGTGAAAATTACATGCAATTCATGTACATCTGTGCCACGGGCATGATCCCCCCCCCCCCCCCTCCGAAATCACAAAACCGAAACCCGGCTCTTGTGGAGACTCTACGGTCTAAGTTAAAAACAACCGATGGACACAATTAAAATCTTATATACTATAATATAATATACTGGATTTTAAAAATATGACAAAGGTTAGAATGTCAGTTTTATTAAGATTCATCACCCCCCCCCCCTTCATAGCTTTGTCTGTAGGTACAAGTGTACCTTCCAAATTCCATTAAATATATATTAATATACATGTGACATTATGACATAAGTTATTGTTTTATGAATAATATATTGCATATATTGGGGTGTTTAGAAGCGCAGATGAAGCAATGTACCAACAAAACGACTTATTACTTAACAAACACAAAAAGCAGATAGAAGGATGAAGATAAAATAAATCTCCATCAACTGTCCATGCAGTGAGCAACACACAATGTTCGCGTTATTAGAACGACAGTGTAAATAGACTACCATTCAATGTAAGCATTTAAAATTTTAAATAGTTTTCAATTTTACTGAATATTTTAAAATTTCATTGTTTTAATTCATTTGTGAAATAGACAAGCCTTCTAAAATTAAATTATATATTTTTTAAGTAAATTTATTTATTTATTTATTTAAATTATGTATAATAGCGTACAAAAATTGTCCAAAAATGAAAAAAAATGGGGTCTCATAAAGTAAAAAGGGAAATGTGTATACATGCATAAAATTCACTTTTAAGCAAACTGTGAAGACAAATAAACGAAGAGCGTCCTCTCCCCCCCCCCCCCCTTACCCCCCGCTTTAGAGTGAGAAAAAATTTCTACTTACTGTTAGGCATAAAATTGTTTTCTGTACTTATTGATAAGTTGATGATCAGATGTTTAATATATCTTATAAAAAACAAAATTCAATATATTATTTTACAGAAATGTTGAAATGTGCAGTTGCAATGGTAAGTTTTTAACAATTAATAATCCTACTTGGAATTAATTCATATTTGCAATCTCAAATTTACAAACCGGGTGGTCAGAATTAAAACACCCCTACTCTGAGCTCTCTATAGATCGAACTACTCAGTGTAAAGGCTCCAAAATTGTTGACCATCCTATTCAAGACATGGGGAAAGGGATTACGCGAAAAAAAAATAGTTCCAGAAACACCGATAGGTGGCGCTGTACAACAGAAAATATGCTGAAAAGACACAAAATACACATTTGTAACACATTTTATTCGAACGTACCAACATTCATATCACAAGGACCTTATCGATTCAGGGAATGCTGCGTTTAACGTTATCCATTGATTGTTCAACAATAGCGATGGCAACATCGTCAACGACATCTGGACGAGTCGATTTGCGTCCTCGACCCGGCTGAACTCCCAAGATGTCCAGTTTTCTCGAATCGAGCGATCATTCTCCTGAGAGCTTGTGGAAGTAATGGTCCTTTGCGCAACGACGAAACTCTAAGACTTTAAGTCGACGAAACTCTCGAAGTGCAGCTGCAGCATGTCCTTTGTTTTCATAAAACAGCTTCACAAGCAAGGCGCGTTCTGGCAGTGTGACAGCCATCGCTGAAGAAGCCAGTGTGACAGCCATCGCTTTATAAGAAGGAAAATTTCCCAGTTTTATCCCTTTTATGTCCAGAACATAGTAGCTGCAAACCAAGGGTTTATTCAAAGTTTTGTGCTTACAGTGCGAAATTGCAGTTACAATGACAGTTTAAGTTTCTTCACTTTTTTATCTTCTGTTTTTTTCATATCAGCAAAAGAAATTAAAAAGGAAAAATTCCATATCGCATGTGTTTGTTTTTTGTGTGATTATTTTGTGTCTTTTCAGCATATTTTCTGTTGTACAGCGCCACCTATCGGTGTTTCTGGAACTAATTTTTTTTTCGCGTAATCCCTTTCCCCATGTCTTGAATAGTAGGTTCAACAATTTTGGAGCCTTTACATTGAGTAGTTCGATGTATAGAGAGCTCAGAGTAGGGGTGTTTTAATTCTGACCTTCCGGTATATAAAATTTTTCCATGACTGTCCCAAATTATTTCTTTTGGAATTACAGAAGACACTTGCTATTAAAGTTCTGACTTTCCATTGTGAAATGAACAATATGGTCACATGGCTTTGTTTTGCTGACATATTTCAGCAACTGCTGTCTTAATAGTATGACAGTTACTTAATAGTATGACAGTTACTATCAAGGTATAAAGTATTTATAATAATCATACAATTTATATAGAATTTACATACAATATAAAAATGAGTATACTTCAAGTGTAAAACTAATGTTGATAAAAACTAAAATGATACAAAATTAAAAATGAATATGCAAAATTATAAGAACCAACAATTAAATGTTACTGAATTTCATGCCATATGTCATTCTACATTTATATAAACTATTAACCTGATTTTTCTTTTTCGACAGTAAAGCACCAAAATTGTCTTTTATACCAGAAATTTTAATAGCGATTTGTGCAACTTATCTACAGTATACATAGTAGATATAGGTAAAAACTGAAAACATGTAATTACATGGGTGCAGTTTCGCTCACGTTTATTCGGCGCAAATCGAATATTTTGGTGTGCAGAACCCCCTAAAGAAGAAAATATTGGGAAACTTAATTTGCTCATTTCTTCCTTTCGAACTATCTACCCGTACACCACATTAAAGTCTATCTCATCCCGGAGCATGGTATTTTATTATTTCTCCTTTCGAACGTTTTTCTGTGAAGTACACCCATAAATGAACATTTTTGAAAAACTGTGTCTTGAGTTTTTTATCAGATGATTGACCCATAAACCAAATATCAAGCCTGTATCATATTTAAAAGGAAGCGTGGCTCATTTATTTGAAAATCGAACATATTAGAGTGCGGCACCCCTTAAAGTAGCAAATATTGGAAATCTGAAATTTCACACTTTCTTCCTTTCAAACTATCTACCCGTTCACCAAATTTGAAGTCTCTATCCTATCGCGAAGCATGTTTCTTCTATCACTTCACCTTTCGAACGTTTTTCTGTGTAGCACCCCGTTAATGAACATTTTTGTCAAACCGTATTCATCTTTGGTTTTTTTGTCAAATGAATAGCCCATATACTAAATTTCAAGCCTCTATCACATTGTAAAGGAGGCGTTTTTTATTTGTTTGTCAAATCGAACATTTTAGGGTGCGGCACCCCTACAATACCAAACGTTGGTAAACTGAAATTGCACACTTTCTTCCTTTCCAACTATCTACCCGTACACCAAATTTGAAGTCTTTATCTCATCGCGAAGCATGCTTTTCTAGCATTTCACCTTTCGAATGTTTTTGTGTGGCGTACCCACCCCCTTAAGTATATATATATTTTTGAGAAACTCTATTCTTCTTGTGATTTCTATGAGATGATTCGCCCATATACCAAATATCAAACCACTATCACGTTTCAAAATGGACGTTTCTCCTTTCTTCCGAAAATCGAACATTTTGGTATGCGGCACCCACTAAAGTAGTAAATATTGAAAAACTGAAATCGGACACATTCTTCCTTCCAAACTGTCTACCCTTACACCAAATTTGATATCTATATCTCATCCCGTAGCATGGTTCTTTATCAATTCACTTTTCGAACGTTTTTCTCTGGAGCATCCCCTTAAACGAACATTTTTGAAAACTGTATTCGTCTTGGGTGTTTTCGTCAAATGATTAGCCCATACACCAAATTCCAAGCCTCTATCAAATTTTAAAGTAGTCTTTTATCATTTATTCGGTAAATCGAACATTTTGGTGTGCAGCACCCCCTAAGTAGAAAATATTGGGAATCTGAAATTGCTCACTTTCTTTCTTTCCAACGATTTACCCATACACCAAATTTGAAGTCTCTATCTAATCGCAAAGCATGCTTTCCTATCCTTTCATTTTTCGAACATTTTGATGTGGAGCACCCCCTCTAGAGAACGTTTTCGAAAAACTCGATTTTTCCAGGGGGGTTATTGAACGACCGAGCCGTGTACCAAATTGCAAGTCTCTATATATTCGGGAAGTGCCTAAAAAAGCGTGACAGACAAACAGACGGACACTTGGCAATTAGTATATATAGATAGGAAAAATGTTTTTGAAAGTAGAATGTTTAGGAGAGATAGGCACGAAACGAGTTGGAGACGAAACCTCCCAAAGGAGGTTGGCGAAGTGAAGCGAGCAGGGGGCTGAGCCTTCTAGTAGCATATAAAAAAAAACATCAGAAAGGAAAATCCAACGTTCCTGTACTTTTTGGATTTTCATATTTAACTTGGTTTCTCGAAAATAGAATACCATAACTGGAGGGTATTCTAAAAACTTTTTATCCCTTCATCATTTCATAATTCTCCGATTTGCATAAATAATACAACTTTTTGATACGGCATTCCATATATTCCATATTTTTGAGAGTTTGCGACTCCTCAAAATCTGGCGTAGATTTTCGGTGCTGTTGCAAGGATTTGCTCCTCTATTTCAATTTTTATTTTTAATAAACTTCATAAACCCCTATCACAATTCAAACAAAAATGTCAATAATATCTACAAACAAAATGTAGGAAAATCAACTTTAAATACAGAAACGTAAATTAAAAACCAGTAAACATTAAACCTTAAAATGTATTTAAATAATGCATTAATAGAGTACATCTAATTTAATTTTAGGAAATTAGGTATGCAATAATAAGTATATAAAGATCCGCAAGTTTTAAAGGGATTTGAAACAGGAAAAGATTAAAAAAATTCCCCACTTTGTCAGTAGCGGATTAAAGAAATGTATGCGTCGAGCAGGTGTTACCAGTGTTTCTTCTCATCAGCTGTAATTTCATATCCTCGAACCCCCAAGTGTGCATATTGTCTATTTGAAATTGTTTTCTTGAGTCTTGATTTTTCGTTCTTTTTTCGGATAGCGACGAGATTATTTTCGTGGAAGATAACGGGTATTATTTTTTAACTCAATTTTAAGACTTTGGAATTTTAAGATGTTTCATAAATTATTTTTTGGATGGCAACATAAATGAAACAGCGCTTCCTGGTACGGGAATGGGGAACTTGAATTTTTTTTTTTAATGACTAAATATGGCGTCGAGTTCCTGTTAATAATTTCATGAAAGGTTTAGAGTATTATCTTTAGACTTTAAAATTTCAGAATGTTTCATAAATTATTTTTGAGGTAGCAACACTTAATGAATGAAATAGCGCCACATGTGTGTGAATAAGAAACCATTATTTTTTTAAAGAACTTGTATTGTGTGACTCCTGAAGCAGTTCATAAGTTGGCAATATTAGACTTTTGATAAGTTGACAATATTAGACTTTTTGCGGTATTCATTGCAGATAGCGCCACATGGTGTTGAAGACCCAGACCGTCCGACTCATCCTGAGGACTTGGGCAACTAAGCGCCACATGGTGTTATTGATGTTGAAACCCAGACCGTCCGACCTACTAGAAAGGTGTAAGGTAACTGTTTGGACGGTCGGGAAGTGCCACCCAATTTAGACCGGAACCCAGTGGGGGAGGCATCCACAGGGACCGTACCCTCCTTCCCCTACCCCCAACCTCTCGGAAGGACTTTCGGACCCACATGTTTAACGTGATCGTACTCCGCATGAACACGGCGGCAGTTTTGGCAGTGGCTGGAATCGAACCCAGGCCTACCGAGTGCAACTCCAGCGCGCTAACCAATGGGCTACCGCGCCACATGGTGTGGAAATGGAGAGCTAAATTCTAAAATCTTACCATTACAAGATATTTAGAATACTAGCGAGGCAAATGTGATATGCTATATGGCTCCTGCTCAATACGGCGCAGGATCTCAAGCAGTATTGGGGGGAAGGTGAAAGCGCCACATGGTGTAAGGAGAACTATTATTTTTAAAAGCATTGCGTTGTGTGACTCCTGCCGCAAAAGGAGAATAAAGTTTTGTAAATGATGGCAACACAAGAGAGTATGAATTGGGGAGACATGTGTGAAAGCAGATAGCGCCACCTGTTGGCAGTATCTAGGACTAACCTCATTGTATTGTGTCGCTATTGTCTCAGGAGAACAAGCTTTTGGTAAATTGGTAACACCAAGAGCCAAATACCGTGTTGGGTGGAAGCTGACTTCCCCACCCCCTATTACAATTAGCAACATCAGGTGCGGCATTACTTAGAAACTGTTAGCGCCCCTTATGGTGAAATGAAGAGCTATTATTTTTTAATACTAGTTTTGAAATATTTCAAAATTCGAAAGAAACTCCTTTAAGTGGTGGCAACACAAAGGATAAATTAATTGGGATGGGAAATGTGTTAGTTGGAAAGCTCTCCCTAATATTGATATTGGGAACTAGCATTTTTAATGGTTAGATACAAATGTAAAACAAACAGTATAATTATACAAACTTTTCAAAGTGGGTATTGTTTAGAGTTTTGAGTAATAGCAGGTCTTTAACCTTTTTCAGCTATTTTTTAACAAAATAGGATTGTTTATGGAAAAAAAAGTAACGTTTACAAGTATAATCTACTTCTAGGATACTGAACTCAACTGAGTTGTGTATATCTTCCACTTTAGTGGATGGGCATCTCAAGCATCTATCTTGTATTAGACATTTTAATACAAGTTCAAAAAATCAGATCATCTTGTATGAACAGATTACCCCCCCCCCCCCCCCACCCCACCCACACACACACACCTCCTCCACAAATACAATAATTTAATTTCCTTTTTCTAAGTGAGTAGCATGACTTATAGAAATAAGATGTTTTAAAAGGAAGAGTATTATACTGGTATCCCCCCCCCCTCCCATTATGATTAAAATCATGCAAATATAGGAAATGGGAAGACTGTACATTTTTTAATCGTATTAGAGGGAGATGCCTAATGCAATGAATAGTAGTATTTTACTGAATCAACACCTCCTGGTGATAAAACAGTGAACGATCACTTTAAAAGAGGAATCTCTTGATCACCCTCTTCTTCAATAGCGGAACAGTGTGCATTCTTAACAACTGCCTGAAGGTGATTATTAAGAGTGAAGACAGTTGTTTTGAATTAAGAAAACGGACTCAAAACGTTTTCGAAATAATTGCATTCATCTAATTGGCCTATGCCTGCTTTCTTCAAGGAAAGTTTGAAAGTTATATTCTTACAAGCAGGAGTATTATTTAGAATAGAAAATGTTTCGATAATATGTAGTTTTACTTACTTTTAAGATTCTTTTATAAATATTTAAATATATATTAAAATTTTCGAATGTTTCGACTACATTCTCGAATCGTTTGCTAACTTTAAAAATAAACCGCGAAATTCTAATCCAAAAATCGACGTCTTAAATCACTAGGATATGAGCCATATGAAGACGTTTACCAGTACTTTTTAAGGGGGTTCGGCAAAAATTTAGAAATCTATTAAATTTTTCTAATTGTCAAATATTTTAGACACATTTTCGGATCGTTAGCTCACTTTTAAGACAGTCCGCGGAGGTATGGGCCAAGAATTGGTATTTTAAATCGCTGGGACATATATTGGCTGGCGGTTTAAATAAATATATATTCGATTTCACAGCTCCCTTCGCTCTGTTTGCCAGCTTCCGTAAGCGGTGTCGTTCCTAATACGTAATTTATGACTCAAAAAGAATAATACCAACCCCTATTACTCTATGACTAACCGTTCACGAGAAATTTCAGTTATTGCAGTGCCGCCTTTGAAAATATGCCCAGTCACCAAATAAAAACAAAAATTGAATTAAAACTATAAATGCAGTGTCATTTCATACATCCGTGTTATTTCGTGCAATTAAACTTATGAAAGACTAGCCGCCTTTGGCGACCAGCCTGTTCGCTACCCTTGAAAATTCTGACCGTGGCAAACTCGTTGGCGCGACCTACCAGAAAGGTGTAAGGTAACTGCTTGGAAGGCCAGGAAGTGCCACACAATTTAGACCGGAACCCAATGGGGGAGGCATCCAAAGAGACCGTACCCTCCTTCCCCTACCACAAACCTCTCGGAAGGACTTGCAGTCCCACACGTTTAACGTGATCGAACTCCGCGTGAACACGGCTGCAGTTTTGGCAATGGCGGGAATCGAACCCGGGCCTACCGAGTGAAATTCCCGCGCGCTAACCACTGGGCTACCGTGCCATCCGCGACAATCTCCATAACTTTATTTTTATTCGGCAATTTTGGGAATCGAACCCGGGCCTACCAAGTGCAAATCCCGCGCACTAACCACTGGGGTACTTCACCCTCCGCGATATTCTTCATAACTTTCTTTTTATTCACCCAATTTAGACCGGAACCAAGTGGGAGAAGCATCCACAGGGACCGTACCCTTCTTCCCCTACCACCAACCTCTCGGAAGGACTTACAGACCCACATGTTTAACGTGATCGTACTCCGCGTAAACACGGCGGCAATTTTGGGAATCGAACCCGGGCCTACTGAGTGCAATTCCCGCGCGCTAACCATTGGGCTACTTTGCCCTACGCGACAATCTCCATAACTTTCTTTTTATTCATCCAATTTAGACCGTACCCTCCTTCCCCTACCACCAACTTCTCGGAAGGACTCACGGACCCACATGTTTAACGTGATCGTACTCCGCGTAAACACGGCGGCAATTTTGGGAATCGAACCCGGGCCTACTGAGTGCAATTCCCGCGCGCTAACCACTGGGCTTCTTCGCCCCCAGCGACTATCTCCATAACATTCTTTTTATTTACCCAATTTAGAACGGAACCCAGTGGGAGAGGCATCCACAGGGACCGTACCCTCCTTTCCCTACCACCAACCTCTCGGAAGGACTTCCGGACCCATATGTTTATCGTGATCGTACTCCGCGTGAACACGGCCCTGTGAGGGAGGCAATTCCTGAGCGCTAACCACTGGGCTGCCTCGCCCTCCGCAACTTTCTTTATATTCACCCAATTTAGACGGGAACCCTGTGAAGGAGGCATCCACAGGGACCGTACCCTCCTTCCCCTACCACCAACCTCTCGGAAGGACTTACGGGCCCACATGTTTAACGTGATCGTATTCCGCGTGAACACTTCGGCAGTTTTGGAAGTGGCGGGAATCGAACCCGGGCCTACCGAGTGCAATTCCTGAGAGCTAACCACTGGGCTGCCTCGCCCTCCGCAACTTTCTTTATATTCACCCAATTTAGACGGGAACCCTGTGAAGGAGGCATCCACAGGGACCGTACCCTCCTTCCCCTACCACCAACCTCTCGGAAGGACTTACGGGCCCACATGTTTAACGTGATCGTATTCCGCGTGAACACTTCGGCAGTTTTGGCAGTGGCGGGAATCGTACCCGGCCCTACCGCTAACTTCCCGCGCGCTAATTTACAATTTAAAATGACCATATGCTCTCTAAGCTCTTAATTCCATCATCCTTATTCCATTGTTCCATCATTTAAAATATCCATAAAATTTAAATATCCATCGTTTCATCATTTAAAATATCCATAAAATTAAAATATCCATCGTTCCATCATTTAAAATATCCATAAAATTAAAATATCCATTTAAAAAATCCATATCGTTCCATCATTTAAAATATAAATATAATAATTTCTACAGTGCATATGTTAAGCTCTTATTTCATTTAAAATCGGAAGCGCGGGAAACGGAAAGTAAAAACTAATTCGGTTTCTTATTGTTCCACCCATCGCTATGCATATACAGAACCGTGACGTCACCTCCACCTTGACGTCCCCACCCACCACCTTCCCTCTTTCAGCGGGGGAGAACGAAGCGGCACGCCGAGCGGAACGTCGAGAAATTCAAATTCGGAAACTTTTAAAATCCCGATCCTGTGGGCAATACGGAATATTTCCTGACCAGATTAGACTTGTAAGAATGCCAGATGTTTGACCTTTCTAAAAATGTAAATTATTAGTCGAAATTATGAGTACTTTTTACTATGCGAGAATTTAAAAACCAAAAATCGTTTTTTTGAGTCAAAAGTGACTTTTGCTTTAAAATCATAAAAAAATATTAGAATTTATCTCTGAGATTTGAAATTGATATATTTTTACTCGAAATTCTCTGCTCTTTCCGATGGTGTCATTTGTTTTTTTCTACGATGTCTGGATCGTGGAGAAAAAAGGGCAAAAAGGCAAAAAACGGTCGAAATCGCATAAAACATTAAATAAATAAAAAAATAATTAAAATTTTAAAAATCGGTTTTCACGTGTCCCCTTCCCTCCCCCCCGGGTCTCCGATTGCCAAATTTCGTAGCTCTCCGACGCGCGGTCGCGAAACGTATAGTGTATAAGACAGACAGACACACACACACACAGACATTGCCTTTTATTATATAGAAGGAAAGAAAAAATTAATTATTTTTAAGTCTGTAGGGAGAGTCGTGCGCTGCCCACATCATATTCTTTAACTCTACGGTCACAATAATATTCAGAAAAACCCCTTACCGAACCCACTGTTCTGCATTCTCAATGTTTTCTGCATGCTCGCAAAGACCTTCCTTAACATACAACACATTTTAAACATCCAAGGACATAAAAACATTCTACTTTTTATACGCCACACCTTAATTTCACAATTTCTATTCATGCAGGGAATAATCTTAAATTTTAGATCTAAAAACAGACATGTAGCCTACAAAATACAAGGCTAATAAAGACAAGCAAGACCAATAAAACTTATTACGTAAATTCTTATTCATTTCGTATTTGCTTTTTCACATTTAGCGAGATAACGTTCTACAGATTTTCTTATATTTATCACGTAAAATAATAACACATTCACTCTGATCCGAAAATAGAGAGCTCACAAATTTCAAAATAATTATCTTCGAATTTTCCACAGAATTCTATTTTTGAAATAGCAAATTATCTCCGCGGACTATAATCTAACTATAATCTACATTTCAAAAATTAAATTCTATATTTCTTACTATAAATTTCTTCATCTAAATTGAAAGTTCCAGCCATTTAATTCCAACCACGATTTCGTCACATTTTGTTTTACAAATGCTGGTTCTGAATCACTCATGGTTCTGAATCACTCTAATTTCAACCAGGAAGCAGACGATTTTGGATGGATTATTACGTTTAGTGTTATCTTAATCAACTCTTTTTTTCACCGTTGGAAACTAATATGAAAAGAATCTGATGTCGGGAGCACATGACATTTCCTACATAATGCAATGGATTTACTTCTCTCACAGTGGATAAATGGACAGCGTGTAAAAAACTATTTCAAAGTATCCAACTAATTTATATTTCACATAACTCTAAATTGACATCAATATAGATAGCATCCGCAAAAAGCAATATAATAATCAATATATTAAAATACTTTAATAAATAATTCATCCATTTGGCGTCATTTTCGTAAACTTGGCGTTATTTTTGCAATTTTGACTATATTTTCAAGACAAAATAATTTTTAAGCGAATCATAGGCAAAATACCACCAAATTGGCGATATTTTGCTAAATGAGTCACGATGTTTGACAAATTGATCGCCAAGCGTTACAGACAAACGGAGAGAAAAGTATTTCTTATACTTAAATGGCTGAGAATTAAGCGCCAAAATACAAAACCAATACAAAATATTTTTTTTATTTTATATAATTTTGTGATAAATTTATTTGAAAACAGTGTAATATCTCGAGAAAGGTTTATGCTAGCGTTCTAAAATTTATTTCAATCGTTTTCTAATGAAAAATTGCATAAGAAATGATTATTTACGTAACATTATTGAAGGTTCTACTTTTTTAATGATTTTTTTCAACCTTCGAAAATTTGGGGGTCTTCCAAGCATTCGATTGCGTTTACACTCAATAAGCTTCCAATATTCACGAATTGTTATTTTTGAGCCCAATTTGGTTTGAAACGCTCAATTCATTTATGAGCTATCGTCTCCCCAGACGCTCAACAAACATCCCCTCAAAAACGATTGATTGGAGTTCAGGAATGCTTGAAACTTACTCTTCCGTCGAAAACTCAGCTTCGAATTTTCGACCCCGTCACAATACTTTCACTCTACATTTTACTACGCATGTAGAGAAAGTAATTAATTAATATAGTGTAACTAGAAAAATAAAATAGCAATCAGTTTTAAAAGTAAAGGATGTCCTGTTTTCTAAATAACTCTCCAGTACTAAATACTCTACTAAAAAATGTACTCTAACACTCCAATCTGAAGTATGAGAGGAAACTCACACTTCAGATTGGAGTATTGGAGTACGTCTCATGCATTCATATACTATTTGGTTTAAGTTTACTAATACTATAATCAATGTAATAATACAGGGGGAAAAATCCGATGTGGACAGCACGTGACTTTCCCTGTAGACTTATATTCACGTTCTCTTCATTTCATCAATAATTCATTAAATTGAGCTTCATTTCACAAAAAACACCCATAATAATTTTCGAGTAAATTTTTGAAAAATCATCAAAAATTCAAAACCTTTAATAAAGTTGTGCAAATAATCATTTCTTATATAATTTTTCATTAGAAAACGATTGACATACATTTTAGAACGCTAGCCTGAACTGTTCCCGAAACATTGCACATTTTTCAAATAAATTTATCAAAAAATCATATAAAATTCGTAAAAGTATTAACTGCTTTGAAATCTGTTCACTTTTTATATGTATAATATTATGCGATAAATTTATTATCATCATTCTCGTAGATCTAGCTCGTTCCATTCACGAGAGAAGACACTTTAGGTAATAGCATTCTAATTTGACGCCATTAGTCGTTATCTACTATAAGACCCTATAATAAACTTGTATAAGACTAACCTCTTTCTGAATCCACAATGCTTGGCAAAACTTTGGCGACGAATTTGACGGAATATCGCCAACTTGGAAAGTTTTTTAAGTGTTGACAAATTAACGAAAATATCGCCAAATTGATAAAAATGTCACCAAATGGATAAAAATAACGCTAAATCAATGAAAATGAAGACTAATTGATGAAAATTCAATATCATGGAAAGAATATAAGAATCTACTATAAAAGAAGATACTATGGGTAATAGTTTTGTATTTGGACGCCATTAGTGGTTTATCTACTATAAGAATAGCCTATTTCTCCGACCATAATGCTTGTCAAAATTTTGCAGATAAATTTGGCGGAATATCGCCAACTTAGCGAGTTTTCAAATGTCGCCAAATCAATGAAAGTAAGGCCAAATTCCTAAAAATGTCGCCAAATTGATAAAAATGTCGCCAAATTAATAAGAATGTCGCTAAATCATTGAAAATCACAACATATTGATGAAAATTCAATATTTTGGAAAAAACATAAGAATCCTATTTCTCCATCTGTAACGCTTGGCGGAATTCTGGCGACAAATTTTGGCGGTATATCGCCAACTTGGCGACTTTTAAATGTTACGAAATTGGCGAAACTGTTGCCAAATTGATAAAAATGATATCAAATTGATAAAAATGATATCAAATTGATAAAAATGTCGCCAAATTGATGAAAATGACGTAAAATGGTATGCAATGTTTTGCAAATTTTTAATTCTGCCATATGATGAGCATACCTTTTATTATATAAGAAATGCTCTTCTAAATATCGTCAACTTGGCGATATTTAGCTCCACATTGACGAAAATATCGTCAAAATTACAAAAATGACGCCAAGTTAGTTGAGACCCAGACCGTCCGACCTACCAGAAAGGTGTAAGGTAACTGTATGGACGGCCGGGAAGTGCCACCCAATTTAGACCGGAACCCAGTGGGGGAGGCATCCACAGGGACCGTACCCTCCTTCCCCTACCACCAACCTCTCGGAAGGACTTACGGACCCACATGTTTAACGTGATCGTACTCCGCATGAACACGGCGGCATTTGTGGCAGCGTGCAAATCTTAGCGCGCAAACCACGGGGATACCGCACCCGAGATGGCCAACAGCACGCGGTGTTCCGAGGTGGTCACCCACCAAGACGCCAAGTTAGTGAAAATGATGCTTAATTGATTAATTTATTATTAAATCATTTAAATATATAAACTATATTGCTTATAGAGCATGATACCAATATTGATAATTTTGTTAATTTTGAGTTGCGTAAATTATAAGTTAATTGGGTACCAGATAGTTTTACATGTTGCCATCCAGAAAAACTCCAAATGTACAATTTAACATTATAAACACTGTGCCGTGAATTTTTTCATCACTCTTTCACCGTTAGAGAAGAAAATTTATTGCATTATATAAAGAAAGTCATGTGCTGCTTACATCAGATTTTTTCAAAGGGGGGGGGGGGGTTGCAGAAGTGAGAAAAACTAAAATATATCGAGAACGGCTAGTTCTAGAGTAATGGGGTTTGTCTTATTCTTTTCACCATTAAAAATTGCTTATAAAACAAGCATTTCGTGGATATATTTGAGCATACGTAATCTTTTACTTTAGATTTTGGCGACTATTGCCCTTTCGCAAAAAAGTGACATCCTTTAAAATGTTATGAAATTGGATCCATTAGTTTTTGAGTTAGAGTGGATGCATATATTGTAGAGACACACATACATACACACAAACATCATGCTGAAAATAGTTCTTTTCGTGTTCTAGGGGTCCCAAAACGTGCAGATCCGTCAAAAACTCAACTTGCGTTTTTGACACGATTCCAATACTTTCCCTATACATTACCATGTATTGCAGGGAAAGTAATATATTACTTTCGAGGAGGAGTAATATATTACTTTCGGGAGTAATATATTACTACGGGCGGGGGGGGGATAAAATATTTTAAACTATATTTAGTTTTTAAGGAGTTTTATGCAATTCCTCGAATCTTTTGTTTAAAAAAAAACCGTAAGGTTCTGGGAAAAGTATAGCTTTTGAATTAAGCGGAATGTACATATACCAACTGTAACCACGCAAAACACCTGCACTCTAGTGTCTTTTAATGCTGGATATATTTTGGTAACTTACTACTCAGTCTGGAATGCGAGTCTCCATTCGAGTTTTTCAAACTTTAACATTCCATAGTTTTTTGTTCTGATTGTGAAACAAACTGTTTGTTTCACAATCAGAACGAAAGTTTTCGCACTCCGAATGTCCCCAGACACATGCAGATGAATTATTATACAATCCGCCTGCCCAGTGGTCTTCAACCGGCAGCTACCTGATTTCATGCGACCCATAGTCACATAGAAACGTTGTTTCAGATAAATTAACATATAAAACAGAAAATAATATATTAATAAACAAAGTATTAATCAACAATTTGTAGATAAAACATTATTGTACAGGGTGAGTTTAAAGTCGCGCACATCAAAGTTCATTTCACTGCTGGGAGTCGATGAACGTTACTGATGATTCCAGCAGGACGGTGCGACTTGTCACACATCAAACAGCACTATCCATCTTTTAACTGATTTTTTCGGTGAGCGCATAATTTCCCGGGAATTGTGGCCATTCGCTCCCCAGATTTATCACCCCCTGATTTCTTCCTATGGGGGTATCTGAAAAATATGGTTTACGTGAATAATCCATACACGATTGCTGAACTAAAAACGAATATCACAACGGCCATTTCAACATCAATACTGCCATGCTCCGCAGAGTCTCACGGAAGCTGGTAAAGTGAACACAGCTTTTGCATTCGCAAAACAGGACGTCATTTCCAACATTTATTGTAACCCCTAAAGTGTGTCTGCTGAAAATAAAAGGTAACTTTTCAACTAATCTCTGTAATACTTTACTTTGATTTAAATTCTCATACTGGTACTTTTACGAGCAGTCAGTGGCGCTCGTGTATAGGCACTGTGGCACTGCGGGAACGACAGTGCTCTCTCTCCCTCGCAGCCTCGCTTGCAGCTTTGTGCGCATGCGCTCAACAGTCAAACACCGCTCTCTCTCCCTCGCAGCCTCATGTGCAGCTTCCTATGTGCGCATGCGCACATAGGAAGCTGCACGCGAGGCTGCGAGGGAGAGAGAGAGCACTGTCGTTCCCGCAGTGCCACAGTGCCTATACACGAGCCGCCACTGCGAGCAGTTAAATTTTGATGTGAGCGACTTTAAACTCACCCTATATTATTAAAATTTTCCTCGAACTATTCAACAGCTATAGGCCGATGAGAATAAATTTCCAAAGGAGTACTCAATTGTTGTAAATCTAGGATATAATGGTTTAGTGGATACTGGCAATGTTTTGAACTATCAAGCTAGATTAGTGAGAAATACACTGGGATCCAAAATTATCTTTACATGCACAAAAATCCTAAACAACTCTAAATGATCACAATTATAGCATGTTATCATTTTAAGGGGCTTGAAATAATCTAAATACATCTAGATACCAAATTTGACAATGTATCCTTGGGGAGAGGGGGTAACTTTCCTCCCAAAGGGGCTAATGACGTCACGAACACAAAAATTGTATCGTGGATATTTCTCATTATAACTATTAAAACTATTAAGTTTCATCATCAGTTTCTTTGGCAACGAAACAAAAAAAACTGCAAATTTTTCTGGATAAATATATTCTGTTCATCATTAAACTGTATAAAGCATTGTTCGTGAAGATCTGTTATCTATCAAAAATTAAGTATTAATCCTTCGAAAACTTGAATTCCAGTTTTCGCAATGCAAAAACTGAAATCAAAATATATGGATTAAATTTGCGCAATTATACTTTACTAAATTGTAGAATTCTTTGAAATATATACTTCATATATAATTAGAATACACATCTGTGAATAGGAAATGAGTTCCGGTTTCAGAAAGACGATCCGACGGTGTGTGTGTGTTCGCGGCTTCGTCAAAGGTAAAACACGGGTCTGTCAACTTTGATTGAGAAAGTGATATTATACTACCTATCAGAAGATGCAAAAATTGCCCCCCAAGGAGGTTATCGAACTCCCTGCATTCGCTTTCAATATATCATGCATCTTTTTTATGACATGCATGTGCTGCAAAAGTCTGGCTGAAAAATTAACAACAAAATATATGTCTTTGGAATGGTTATTATTTCGTGGCAATAAAGATAAAAAAAAATTGCATAACCCCGAGCTCGTTCAAGTTCCTTTCGCTTCTATAAAACTAATAAGACTATACCAGTGGTTTCACTTTAACTCTTTTGTTTACGGTTGCGATTGTCGTTATACTTTTTTCTCTCATTCAATTTATCGTCTGCCGAAACGATTGCCATTTGGAAAAATGTAATCGACGAACAAATTTCTTGAGACTAGAGAATCAAAAAAAGACTTAATGATCTAGGTGGGGAAAAAATTCCGGCAGATGTCGCATATTGCAAAACGAGGTCAATGTCTTTATAGCTCTGCAGGTCGAGAGGACAATAATGGTTATTCGTGATCATCTTAGATTTGCTGTTGTCTTAGACGTGAGTTTTATATTATTTTAATTGCTCTCTAAACTACACAACATAGAACTCGGTTTATTGACATTTAGAGATTATCCTTCGGGAAATTCAAATTATTTCTCAGTAATGTAGACAATATATATATATATTCATTATACGATCATATATCCACATTAAGAGAATATGCATTAACCGAAACAACGTTAATAAGATATGTGTAATGTGTTGATAAGCTTATCTTGAGAATGGTCTTGAACTCATTCTTTGTTTGATTTCGTAGGAAAAATATTATGCAAACTGGTTTGTTCAGAAGTTGATATGTCGAAGGCCCAGAAGTTGATATGTGGGTTATTAAAACTGAAATAGTTTTATCGTACATATCATAAAACCCTAGAAAGTTCTATGCATATGTTTAAAAAACAGCGGGGGGGGGGGGGGTACTTTAAATAAAATATTCAAGTCTCTGTTAGATTCCATTTCTAATTAACTTTCTGTAGTAAATACGAAAAATATGATAATTTACTTCAACTTTTATAAAATACTTTGTGTTACTGGTAATTATCCAGAACTTATTTAAAAGATCAATTTTAAATATAGTCAGTAATCTAATCTATATAACATCTTTTAATGCAGAATTGGTTGAACACAAAATTTAATCTACTTAATCCCCTATTTTAATTAGTATTTAGCTATATTTATTTGTTAACACACAGATTGGGTTCATACACGATTTTAAATCCCAAAATTAGATAACCCTACTCTTTTTTTTTTGTACTTACTCCAAAGATTAACCACCTAATATTTAAAATATTTTTCGATATTTATATTTTAACAAAAATAACCTTAGAGACAGTCAGGAGACAAGTTTGTAACGAAGCCTCAATATTTATTTGAAATTCACATCAACAAAAATTAAACATCAAATACAATTTATAATTCAACATGTTTCTTGATTATTTATATATACTCTCATTAAAATGGTTGAACACACAAAATTTTCATCTTTCACAACCTTAATGCACAATTTTAAATTAATTTTATAAAAGTAATTGGAAATAATTGAGTAATAAAAGAATAAAGGGTATTCCATTTTCACTCTTGTCAGTTTCACTCTTGTTTCAGTTTCACTCTTCCAATTATTACATGCACATACGTACATAAGACACTCGCAAGATCTGTGTATTTGTGTATATATATATGTAGATATATATATATATATGAAATTCTAATGATAGATTAGAGATAAGTTGTAACTCATATAAATATAATTTAAAATATAAGATAGCTACGTAAAAAGATGTAATATATATATATATATATATATATATATATATATATATATATATATTGTTGCGAACATGTAATATTCTCCCACTGGCGTCCCCCGTCTTGTCTTTCGTCTTTATCGCAGTCCAAACGATGCCATTGCAGTGTTTTTTCCAGGAGACAGTAGTACGATCATTCTTTCCCTGACGTCCCTCTACAGTTTCTAGAATTTCAAGTCAGAAGAAGGGTTGCCATATTGGCGACTTCCGGAATGTTCCAGAAACTTCACGAAATAACAATTAGTCTAGGAGATATTAGATAATTCTGAAAATTTCTACAGGGAGATTCCCAGAAGTTTCTATAGAGAGACTATAAAAAGGGACGAATGGATGTGTCACGAGTTACATTGGACTGTGATCTTTGTGGATGTTTTGAGAATAGTAGCTGCTGTTTTGAGAATAGTAGCTGCTGTTTTGTGAAATTACTTTTGTCAACGTTTTGAGAATAATATCGCTTATTCTGTGAAATAAGTGGAGCATTTAAGTGCTGTTTGACTGCATACTGTTCCTGTTTACTTTATGTTTGTGAATAAACGTAGGTTATTCAGAAACTTGGACTCCTTCTTGTATCCTGCATCCTACACCCACGATAACTAGAGGATACATTTTCGTAACAACTGGTATCAGAAGCGGGATTTCTGGAAACTTGACAATCGTATATGGTAGTAACTAGAAAAGCGAGGAAGGAACAGTTGAAAGAGATGATGACTTTGATAAAAGCCGGACGAAACTCGATGAAAACGGAACAAGACGAGATGAAAGAAGCTATGAAAGCCGGACAAGAAGCTATGGAACAAAAGATTGAAGCTGGACAGAAAGTTATGGAAGAAAAGATTCAAGTCGGACAAAACGCGATGAAAGCCGCACAAGACGAGATGATGGCTTTGATGAAAGCCAAACAAGACGAATTGATGGCTTTGATGAAGGTCGGACAAGAAGAAATGACGGTTTTCATGAAAGCCGGACGTGACGAGATGAGGTGAATGCAGGACAAAACAAGATGAAAGCCGGACAAGACAAGTTGAAAGAAGCTATGAAAGTCGAACAAGACGAGATAGAAGTCGAACAAGAAGCGACGAAAGACGAGATGAAAGAAATACATGATAGTCCCACTGGAGGACATTTAGGTTTCAGCAAGACGCTGAACAACGTTCGTGAACGCTCCTTCCGGTGCAATGCAAGATCCAAGGTAAGCGCTGGTGCAAAGAATGCATGGAATGCAGCGCTCGAAAGAGACCGAAAAAGAAAACACTTGGGCCTCTTTAGTGTTATAATGTCAGAGCTCTTTTCGAGAGAATTGCACTCGACGTTTTGGACCACTACTATGAACTTTAGACGATAACAGATACATCCTTGTAGTAAGGGACTACGTCACGAAGTGGCCAGAAGCCTACGCAATCCCTGACCACAAGTCTACAATTATTAGTGAAGTTCTAACTCGGAACTGGATATGTCGTTACGGGAATCCCTCTCTCATCCATTCTGACCTGAGAACGAACTTTTACTCGGGCACACTCACCAGACTGTGCAGACTACTCGCTATGGACAAAACTCGAACTACTCCTCTTCATCCTCAACCGGACGGCAAGGTATAGAGATTTAACAGGACGGTACTTAATCATCTCTCTATATTCGTATCCAGAAACCAACAAGACAGAGACCGTCACCTACCTTTGTTCCTGCTGGCCTACGGAAGTGCTGTCCACGACTCGACCGGCCATTCTCCATCAAAATTGCTGTTTGGCCGGGATCTAAGACTACCATGTGACGTAATGTTTGGAAGACCATATGGTACTCCTTGATAAATTTGTGCAAAATCTGCAGGTACGGTTGGAGGAGGTTCATCGTTTCGCTCATCAGAGGATCAACATTGTTACCAATAGAATGAAGACCCGGTACAATGCTAAGGCTAATGGAGTACGACTCCAGGGAGGCGATAAAGTGTGGCTATACAACCCTCGGCGACGACCAGAATTTTCGCAGAAACTACGGCACAACGGGGAAGGACCCTACGTTATCAAGAAAAGAATAAATGGTGCCGTTTGTCAAATCCAGAAATTTTCTTCAACCAAGCCAAGATTCGCCCATATCGACAAATTGGCCCCATTTTTAGACCACGGTAGATTGATACTGACCCGGACTTTCAGTCTTAAGGAGGGAGCAGTGTTGCGAACGTCTAATATTCTTCCACTTGCGTGCCCCGTCTTGTATTTCGTCTTTATCGCAAACCAAACGGTGTCATCGGAGTGTTTTCTCCAGAAGACGAAGGACGATCCTTCTTTCCCTGACGTCACTTTATGGTTTCTAGAATTTCAAGTCAGAAGACGGGATGCCAGATTTGGCGATTTATTGCCAATTTGGCGACTTCAAGAATGTTCCAGAAACTTCACGAAATAACGATTAGTCTAGGAGATATTAAATGATTCTGGAGATTTCCACAGAGAGATTTCCAGAAATTTCTATAGAGAGACTATAAAAAGGACTCATCACTCCGTTGGAGTTCATTTGGCGAGTTGACGAACAGACGCGACACGAGCTGCATTATCCCGGCCTCACATTTAACTGCCGTAAACCCCTGGGTTGGCTGTGTGGTCTGGGCCTTTCACGAGCTGCATTAGACTGTGGATGTTTTGAGAATAGTAGTTGCTGCTTTGTGACATTATTTTCGTCAACGTTTTGAGAATAATATCGCTTATTCTGTGATATGAGTGGAGCATTTAAGTGCTGTTTGATTGTATACTGCTCCTGTTTACTTTGTGCTTGTGAATAAACGTAGGTAATCCAGAAACTTGGACTTGTTTTGTATTCCATGTCTAACTATTGAGAAATATAATTAAAAATGATTTCCCCAAAGGCTCCAAGATAAGCTGCAGAGATCAGCGGCAGACAAAATCACCAGAGGAATCACCAGATATGCTACAGATCCAGAGAAAACTTGAAGATGCAATTCACGGCACAGAGAAAACGTTCATGTCCAGTAGAAATCAGGAAAAACGACCGCACCACACAGTCCAACTCCAAGGGGAATTCTCCATACCAGAATGTCGTCCAGAAATGACGAAATTAAATACTTTTTTCAAACAGTAGCATCGAACTTTCGACATCAGAATGGAATACAAAACAAGCATATGTCAGCTATTAAATTACGACGGAAATGAGAATTTCATTCGCCATGAGTTACATAACTTGGGAAAATAAACAATTTTCCGGCAAAACTTCCTCGGCGGACATCGCATATATCGCGGAACATGGATCAACTTAAGATGACAGGAAATGGCAAATAAGATTTCCAAACATCTCCATTCGGTCACTGAAGACACAACAAATATTCGGCTCTTCCATTACAAACAAAATACGGCAATCTAGATTACAGTGAAAACTAAACATTGTAAGTACTTGTATTAATGACATCAAAGGCGTTTATGACGGAAAAGAGGCAAGAATTTATAATAATATTGTTGAAAATAAGTGGCGCAGCAATTTAGACGTTTGTATAAATGAGTCAATGGAACATATCGCTCCGATGCGATGATATGCACACGGGCGCCGAAGCAAACAACTTAATAAGTTTACATTTCCAGTTCTAAATCAAAGAAAAAGCGCGGGAATGGCAATTATATAGCGCCACGGTCGCTGCTACACATCGCAAATAAAACTATCAATAAACAATAAAAGAATTAATGACAGACGATTTTAATATTGCGGTCAACCAATCAAAAATTCAAAATTTTAAAAAAAGAGAACAGCAATGTTAAAGCAGACGAAAATAGAAATAAAAAAATGAAGTGAAACGATTTGGAATAATAAAATTCTACAAGATTTTAAAAATGAAAGATTCTGAAAAATTTAAAAAGCTAAAATAGAATTTAAATGAAAAATCGCGAAAAATAAACGAATTCTTATCCGAAAATAACAAAAATAGAATCAAATCAAAAGAATAACAAGAACGATCAATCATGCATAAGCATTGATTATGAAACACTTTCCAACTGAAATGCAATTTCATTTAAAAATTTCTAAAATGTGATACATTCAGTGGTGATATCTTTTACATTATCACAGTACTACAGTAATTTATTATACTTAAATATTTAAAACTGTATAGAAATATGAATCACCTGATTCTCTATGCAAAATCAATGAATATTTCAGTCATATAACTTATATTCCAGACTCCAGAGCTAAATAAGTTTTTGTGAAAAAAATTTAGCAATTCTTAGGTAACTCACCTTACAATCGCTTTAGATATTTGCATTCTGCATATGTTAAAATTAGGCTTCGTTGAAGAAATAATAAAAGTTTAGGGATCATTTAAAATCACAACTATTGTAATTGCATAGGCACGGAATTTAGATACACAGATAATATATGTGTGTGTGTAATCAAAGTATTGGAATCGTGCCGAAGATCAGAACTCGAATTTTCGAAGAATCTACACGTTTTGGGACTTCTAGAACACGAAAAATCTATTTTTAGGAAGACGTCTGTGTGTGTAAGGGTGTATCTGTGTATGTTTCTGTGTCTATGAGGATATTACATCCACTCTAATTGAAAAACTAATGGACCGAATTTCATAAAATTTGGTATGTATGTTTTTTGTGGGAAATCCTGATGTTCATTAGATTATAGTACGATTCGTAATAAAAGAATCTGCCTTCTTTGCGAAATGGCCGCAGAAATTGCCTTTATCCACTCTAGCTAAAAACTAATAGAACAAATTTAACAAAATTTGGTGTATAATATTTCAATAACCTACAAGTGATTTATATACCAAATTTAACAAAATTTTGTATATAAATCATTTGTAGGTTATTCTAGTACGATTCGGGAAAAAGGAACGGGCTGTTTTTGCGAAATGGCCCGCAAAATTCGTTATATATAAAAATAAAAGACTACGCGTGCTCAATTATATCAATTACATTCCTATTTTATACGTGATTTTTGACAACAAAAAGAATAAGACTTACTCCAGGACTAGCCGTTCTTGAGATATTCTAGTTTTTTCGCGTTTTCGCTGCGCCACCTTTGACAATAAGTCCAGCTATCAAATGAGAACCAAATTTAAGTTTAACGTGTAAATTCAATGTCATTTAAAATACTTATGGTTGTTATTTTGTGCAGATAAACTCAAATTATTATTGAATAAAGAGAACGAATATGAGTCTGCAGGGAAAGACATGTGCTGTCCACATCAGAATTTTTAACAATATTACAACAATGATTCATAGAAGTGAACGGGGATTATTTTCAGGCCATTTCGAAAAAAATGTGTGATCTATATTTAAAGATCCATCAAATTTTTGTCGAATAAAATGTTCAACAAATTTAAGCTGTGTACCAAATTTTAACTCTCTAGGACGTAGGAAAGTGCATTAAAAATGCCATCAAATAAGTATATCATGAAGAGTTATATAAAATTTTAAAAAAAATGAAAAATTGTTATCTACCAAATTTATTTTAAAATGTGAAGCCTCTCCCATATGCAAAACGTTTAAACAAATGGAAAGATATTTATTATATAATATATCTCTCTTTTCTTTCTGGAAGATATCCCAAAGTCAGAATTTAATTGAATTTGTTTTTTTCCCTATATTAAATAATTTTTAATTAAAAAACTACTTAACATATTTTACTGAATTTTTTTTATATATTCTATGGGATAATGTGAATATTTCCTAAAAATTTCGAAGCAATTCGTGAATTTTAAATTTACTTAAAAAATATTTGAAAAATTAGGTCCCATAGGGTTCAATGTATTTCATTTTTTCAACCCGGGTTCAATAAAAAACTAATTGGGTGATATTATTTATTTATATTCCCATAGGTCCTACAGACCGTCTGAACAACATACTAAAATTTCATTTTGATAAAGTCATTTTTACGGCAGTTATCGTGCTAACGGACAGACAGACAGACAGAATGAACAATGTCATAAACACTTTTCAACTTTGTTGTAAAGTATTAAAAAGGTGAATAAATGAAATCACAAATTAACCAATTTAAATATAGTATTTAAATTGTAAACATCTAAAAAGAATGAACTTTCGCCATTTGGAATACAATACCTATGGAATGGAATGCATTTGGAACAAAAGAATATTAAAACCTAAATAAATAAAACATAGATAACTAAATTTAAGGAAAGAGAATGGCAATATGTAAATAAGTCGCATGAAACCGTTTAGATTAATAAACAAAATTCCTAAAATTAGTAAATAGCAAAAACAACCCAACACTAGGCTCAATTTTGAAAGTTAATTCAAAATAAATGCCTCGTCAGATCTGTGCATCAAACCTAAATTAACTATTTATGTATGTATATATATATATATATATATATATATATATATATATATATATATATATATATATATATATATATAATTCTACTGTTGTAAGATAATTAAAAGTAAGTTTAATACGTGGCTTCATTTCTATACATATTTAAAAGAGAAAAAAGAGAACATTTTTTAAACTATCTTACAACAATGGGAATTTTACGGGCAATTCTGGGTTTGACTTCTGGAAAGGGGAAGGGGTGTTAGAATTCAGAAAGGGGATCAACTCAAATTTGATGAAATGTTGTATTGTAATCACAAATACGTGTGTGTAAAATTTCAAGAAAATCGGTTCGGTAGAAGCGGGTCAAATAATGATTTCAGAATTTTACCCAAACAAAACTAAAATCTAATCAACACCAGGGTCGCCCACGTGTGACTCATCTATAAAACTTTTTGAAATTGGGTCAGTTAGTTTTTGATTTAGAGTGGATGCATACATTGCACAGACAGACACACACAGATATATGCACAGACGTCATGCTAAAAATCGCGTTTTCGTATTTTAGAAATCAAACGCGTAAATTAGTCGAAAACGAGTTGCGATTTTCGACATGTTTCCGACACTTTCCCCATACATTAGCATGTATTGGAGGGAAAGTAAAAGACGTAGTATCAATTTGTAGTGAATCGACAATCGTTCCAGTACTTTTTTTTTTTTTTTTTGCCAAAGCTGTTCATAAGATACTGATTCGTTATAAAGTTTTATATTGTTTTTCTTTCTTGACTTCAAATTTTATGATTAATCACTGCCAGAGCAATAGGTATCTGTAAAATCAAGTTTGGATAAGATTTATCACAATAAATCGGTTAAAATATCATAATAAAGTTTAGAATTAGGTTAGGAGACAAGCACACTGAGAGTCTTATGTATTGGTAACTTTATTTTCCACGGATTACTTTTGTAGATTAGTTTTATTGCTTTTCCAGTGTCCAATAAAGTGGACGAAAGGAGTGGCCGCAGTTGATTGCACTTTCCAATCCGAGAATGTGTAATTTAGAATAAACCTGTCATAGGAACATCCTGCTGTTAGGAATCGTAGAAGCAACCCTCTACATATATTATGAATCTTTGGTGTAATATGGGATACGTATGCTGAAACATTAACGAGGTGAATAACTTCTAGAAGGTAAAGTTATAGCTATCTTGGAGCAAAGGAATAATGAAAGATATTGCCCAATGGTTCATCAACCGCTACTTAACAAGACGCAAATTTATTTTTACTGGATACGTCAAATTAAATACAGCATTTGGAATGTAAACTTTGGAGAATTTATTTTTGTGTTTGTAAAACGCGTAGTTTACGTAATAACGTTGGTTTACGTGACAGAGCACACGTTTATATGAAGAAGTGTGCAACCAACCAACTTCTGCCGTAATCAGGAACTTCAAAATTACAATAAATGTTCTAAACTGTTCGGAATCGGCTTACACATCCTCAGAAACATCAATAGCCCACTGTTGGTTTTGGTCTTCCTCAGAAGTTCCTTATAAGCCTTCCACCTTGCAACTATGTTTCTTCAATTTGTTTTATATTTTTTTATATGCCTCAAAGTTCTTTTCCAGTCAATCGATTCATATCAACTTTAATCGCCTTCTAGGTCTTTTCCAGGTTGGTGTGGATATAAAAACTTTGTTGTTTCGTTGCTAGCCATTATTAGCAAATGTCCTGTCCATTTCATTTTGATAATTTTAATCTATTTGATTATATCAAAATCTTTGTATAGTTTTTATAGTTTGAAAATGTATCTTCTTATCAAATATCATTTTTTCTTAAATTCCACCAAAATTACTGGGCAAAATTTTTCTCGCAAAGATACAAACAACTTTTTCCTTATGTCCTGTGAAAATACAAGTTTCTGAAGCATAAATTGTAAGGTAGGTCTTACAAGTGCTTTATAGTTGTAATTTTGTTCTTCTCCCAATCAGTGTGATCTAAAAAAGAAATCTTAATCCATGAAAATATCGATTTGCAGCTATAATGAATCCACTTTAACACAACGCCAATTAACCAACAACACCAATTGATGTTGTACGTCAATTTTGTTGTACGTCAACGGACCCCCTTCCCCATTAATATCATGTTCAATAACGAATGCATTCCCTGTACGAATCGTTTCAAAAATATTATTGTAAATCTTGATTCGCAATCCATTTGGAGGCTTCACATTAATGAAATAATTATGAAAGTGAAAACGGGCACGCTAAACCTTTTACTTCACTTTAAACTTTTTAGCTTGAAATAGGTGTCTGTCACTGTATAACTAATAAAAAGATAAATTATATTTTTATCAATTTTCATAAGTTTGGTGGATCAACATATTGATCAGAATGGGGAGATAGGTGGAAACGGGACATCAAAAGAAGCAGTTATAAGGCTAAGAGAGGAGGGAACTGGATCCATACATCTTCCATGCTATACTCAATAAAAGGAATATCAACTTCAGTTGGGTAAGATCTATTACAAAGAATATTTGCCACCCATTCCTTGCTACAAATGTAGCAAATGTGGCCACATTAACACAATTTCAAGCAAAATGCTGGTCTGCCTAATTTGCTGCTTCAGCAACCACAAAACACGTGAATCTAGAGATATAGTAAAATGCTTTAATTGCATACAGCATAATAACAATATTAACATGACTCATCGTATAGTGCTGATCACAGGATAATAGACACAGGATGTCAAATATACAAGAAAATAGGGCGCTTCAAGCCACAAAAATGGATTAGGGCGCTTATGAATAGTTTCTATACTTTTCACTATGTTGCTGTTAACCTTAGCCATACGAGATATTCCAACCTGCAGTTAGAACTGGAAATAATGCAGGACTCTATAAATCTGGGATTTATTAATGAGCTGTACGATTGGGTGGACACCATTACTGGATTTTTCAGAACCTTCGCTGTGATAACCAAAAAATGATAAACCCAAAGCATGTTTTATCATCAATATAATAAGAATCGGAATCACAGCATTATGCATGTGTATAGGGATTTGGTGGTAGTCCAAGTAGCCCTACAAACAACGTCGCCATAATTATGATGTCAGTCTACTGCCCACTTTCAGAGGAATTAGAAGTAAAAATTCAAGAATTAGATCTTTTTCTCGCAAATTACAGGAATAACAAACTTGTTATTTATGGAAACTCCAATGCCAAATCTACGATTTGGAATCCAAGAGACACTGATCATAGAAAGTAGAGCTACTTCAATTCATTTATATAAGTTTGACTTGGATGTTAACAAGCAACCCAAACAGCGGCAGAACCTATTCCAGCACGAAGGGTTACAGTTGTATATATATTTGCCTGAGCAAGATTCTGGAATAAAATAGCCTCAATTGGAGAATAAGTAACCATATAACTGCGAGCGATCAGAATTACATGAAAGATGAAGTAGGTTATAATACAGGAAACAATAACCCAAGGGAAAGATGAAACTTTAAGAATATCAATTGGCTTGGTTTTAAACACGATGTAAATAAATAGTTTTATAAATAATATTTGTAACAATGAAATTAATAGTGAAATATCAACGGTTGCGTCGGACAAGTTAAGAAAGGGCTGATGGATATCTGTAAAACAACATGATGAGTAGAAAGCAAGACAAACAATATCTGGTGGAACGGTGAACTTCGTGTTTTGAGAGGAAAGATTCGAGCCATAAGAAAGCTGTTCCAACTGAAAAGGATCCTGAACTAAGGAAAATAAAAAAAAAAGAGCAAGCTTTAGCAAGTTCTTCACAATCTATCAAAATAAAATTATGTTGGGTAAAAAGAACTGTTTCAGAAACTACCTAGAAAGGTAGTTATTAGTAACTCGTTTGGAACTCATTGCAGCATCGCCAAGGGCAAGGACAGGCTGAACAAGGTTCAAGAATGTGTAAACAAACCAGATAATACACCGACCACGAACATTATCGATTTCAAGGAAAAAATCTCAAGATTTCACTTTTCTACGTAATTAATGACCAAGGACCGAACATCGAAGGAAGTGGAAACTTCGAACCATTTACCATGCATGAACTTAAAAGATATTACGTGAAATATTAAATGACAACAAGGCTACAGAAACAAATAAACTCACCTTGTAAACTATTAGCGAACTGTTTCTATGCCAACGACGAATGACTTCTTAAGACTTTAAGCCGTTCCTTCGAACAGGGTATTTTTCCTGAAGTTGCGATATTTCACGAACACCTAACCTGTAGTGAAGAAGAAAATATGAGATTTATTCATCCGTTATAAGAAATAATGCGCCCTAAAAGTTAATAAAAAAATCCTTTCAAAACCATATTTCTTTAATGTTTCAACTACAAAACGAATGGAAAGATTAAATAAAATAGATTTAAAGTAAAATTTAAATAATTTTTACATATAATGGTAAGCGAAATATTTGTATTCAGCTCCGTATAATGGCAAAATTAATTGACTTAATCTTGGCGAGAAATCGTCGTACAGTAAACCTATGCAGGAGATCACAATCGCTTCTGCAAAAGTAAAAATTTATTTTTTATTTACAGTCAAACTTTCTATTTTCAAAACTATGAAAGATAGAACCAAAATTTAAACGGATTTGCAATTTTCAGAATATTTCATCTCAAATACACACCCAACATGATGAAAATATGTTTTGAATTAAAAACGAGTGTACATTTATTTTCGCCTTGTTATAATCGACAGATATCGATGAGTTTTATTAGCGAAGCTTTTTTTTACATCCATGCCAAATCTCAGATCGTTTATTCTACGAGTATTATCCAGTTTAGTTTTGATCTGTGATTTGATATTCTATGTTTATTTGCCCTTATTTTCCGCATATTTATTTCCTCAGCATTTCCCACAATTCAGTCTGCGAAACGAGCTTTTTGAAGTGGTTCGCCAACTAAAATGAAATCCCCATCAAGAAAAGAGTCTAGATTCATTTTAACGCTAGAACGACGGATATTTTGAACTACCTGGAACGACATGCAGCGGTCAATTTGACCGCCGTAGAAAAAATGCAACATACCTTTCATTCAAAACCAAAACATCATAGTTACAGCATTTAGGATGTTTCTTCGATACATTTTTTGCAATAAGCTTTCTTGATGCACCGTTCTTGGCATTTTCCACAGGTGGGCTTATCGCATGATGAACACAACTCTTGTGTTTTATTACGGCAGAACGAGCACTGGCGACGTTTGTTACTTTTCGCTACATTTCCGCAAGGGAGGATCGCCGGTCGTCGCTTCGTCGCACAGTACGCGGATCGCAGTTCGTTCACAAGATTCAATATATAGCAGCGACGAGCAATTGACGAAGAATTGCATGTGCGAAACAAAATCCAGGCATTTATGGCCGCGAAATCCAGAATATTGTAGAGGATGTACATAGGCCATCTTCTTGATGACGATCGCATTGTATAGAGGCGGTTCATTTGGTCTAGAACAGTCGTGCACAACCCGCGGCCCGTGGGCCGCATGCGGCCCTCGGTCTAATCGTGTGCGGCCCGCCGCCACCCTCAGCTGGGTGAACACATAAAAAAAATTCCAAGACTTTCGCAAAAAAAAAAGAAAGAAAAGAAAAACTGTATCATAAAATTTTAAAAAAAATTATTTTTTACATCAAGTTTTGTTTAAGATTTCGACTACAAAACAAATAAAAAGAGCAAATCAAACAGCTTTAAATTAAAAATTGTCAAATTTTTACAATGAGAAGCGGAATGTTTGAGTTATTACACTGCCATGGTAGTCTTTCGTTGGCTTACTGTTGGCGAGAATTTTCTGACATACATCTGACATATGCTGTTGTTGACAAATACAATGACAAGACATGCTTCTGACAAATACAAGGAGTTGTTGGGACAAATGAGAAAGGATAAAATTAAAGATTTGCAACATAAGTTTACAAACCAACAAACTTGAGAAATCTTTGGAAGTGTTTGCAATACCATTCGCGACAAATATTGAACCAGTGCCCGTCAATTTTCAGATGGAGCTTATCAAAATTCAGAGTAACAAAGTTTCTTTGCTAAAATTTTACAGAAATTACTTGCCTTGTGAAATGGAAAAATTAAAAATTTACGCTCAAAATACGATAACATTATTCGGGAGCACCTATTTATGTGAACAATCATTTTCATTAATGAAACAAGTGAAATCAAAAGGTCGTTCTCGTCTAACTGATGAACACTTGGAGGGAAACCTATGGATCGCTGTATCCAACATTGAACCAGAAATTGAAAGAATAATGAAAATCAAACAATGCCAAATTTCCTACTAGCTCTACAAAAAAATAAAAGGATTTTGGCGATGTCTGTATGTGTTTGAAGCAAGTGAGTTGTTTTGTTCATTTCTGTATTTGTTTTTAATTTTCACTTTGAATTTTTTGTTTCGGTATTTACTAAAAATATAATGCTGGGTGGTAATCCCCCTTGCGGCCCGCCGTTGCTTAGTCTATGTGAAATTGGCCCGCAGGTGCTATAAGGTTGTGCACCCCTGGTCTAGAACATCCACGCCACACTTTGAGAAATTCCAGCACGGGCACAGTCATTGTTCGTTTTTGAAATACGCCGAATAATGCTAAAGAGCTGATGCAATCATTCTTACGACTTACAGTAGAGCAACGCCGCAGTCGGATTGCATCATCGTGTGAAATCTCTCTTGCGGTCATTTTGACCGCTGCCGTCGTTCTAGGAAAATCGTTGATGTGTTTTCTTATTACAAAACCTATAATAATTTATTTTCCTCTGTGTTTTCAATAACTTTAAGAAAATAAGAAAAGTCATAAAATTTCAAAGGGTTCGGATGAGCCGTTTTGGAGGAATCCTTTCTCAAAGTAGTTATGCGGTCAAAATGACAGCTTCTGTCGCTCTAGTGTTAATACACTCTGGAAGCGACGATGGCTTCGTGTTAAATGCTTGTGAAATGTTACAAGCCCAAAAATATGCTGAAGACTATCACGTGGAAATAATTGGTGAATCATATCATGAAATGGTCAATCCTGGCTCGGAGAAAATCGCTTGGGAATATCGAACAAAATAGTGTGATCGTTATTGACAATGCTCCTTATCATAATGTACATTCTGAAAACATTTCAAAGACATCTACAAGAAAACGGATATACAAACATGATTGAAAGGCAAAAATATCACAAAATAAAAATATACTATAAAAGAAAACTACCTACTGAATTTGGATGTTATAGCTGCTCCGGTTCTCCGAGTTATTCCCCTATTACTTTCCTTATATACATAATGTATAAGGAAAGTATTGTGACGGGGTCGAAAATTCGAATTCGAGTTTTCGACGGGAGAGCACGTTTCAAGCATCCCTGATCACGAATCAAACATTTTTGAAGTGATGTGTGTGTGTGTGTGTCAGTGAGCCTTTGGAGACGATAACTGACGAACGAATGGAGCGATTTGAACGAAATTTGGTACAAAAATCACAATCCGTAAACACTGGAAGCCTATTGTTTTTAAACGCAATCGAAAGTTCAGAACCCCCCTAAATTTTCGAGTAAAATTTTGAAAAAATCATCAAAAAATCAAAACCGCTAATAAAGTTACGCAAATAGACATTTCTTATGTAAGTTTTCATTAGAAAACGATTAACATAAATTTTAGAACGCTAACATGAACCGTTCTCGAGATATTGCACAGTTTTTAAAAAAATTATCAAAAAGTCATATAAAATAAAAAAAATATATTTCCTATTGAGAAATATCTTCACTTTTCATATGTAATACCATGCGATAAATTGGGTGACATCATTTTCGTGAATCTAGCTCGTTCCATTCATGAGAAAAGAAACTTCGAGTAATACTTTTGTATTTGAACGCTAATAGTCATTTATCTGCTATAAGAATAACTTATTTCTCCGTCAGTAAAGCTTGGCGAGATTTTGGCGAGGAATTTGACGGAATGTCGCCAACTTGGCGCCATTTTTTGAAATGTTGTCAAATTAACGAAAATCTCGCCAAATGGATTAAAATGACCCTAAACCAATGAAAATGACGACTCATTGTCGAAAATTCAATATCTTGGAAAGAATATAAGTATCTACTATAAGAAAAACCTATTTCTTTTTACTGTAAAAGTAGTAAATTCATTGCATTATATAAGGAAAGTCATGTGTTGCCCACATCAGATTGTTTTAGAATTAGTTTCAACACTATTACAATACTTCCCCTATACATTACCATGTATTGTAAAGAAAGTAAAACAATTATATACAATAATTTGAGCGTTCTAGCCACTCCAGTTCTCAAATCATTCCTAAAAGACATGCATTGCGCATTACTGTATCGGGCCCTCATTGGGCTGAACCGAAAGGTTTAGAATCCAAAGAATTAAACTCAAAATCCCAAGAAACGAAAGGTATCAGAAAAGACAAAGACAAGGCAAATTTAAAGTCACAATGAATGATGGAACCTGGTTAGTTAGATCTTCAAAAATTAGAAACATAGCCAATGAAAACAGCAGGTAAACACGTCTATCCTGTGACTGCAGCTAAGGTAGAATCAGCGCGCACATACTCTTTCAGCTCGTAATAGAGCATTGACTGGAGACACTTTGAAATCTCTCTCTCTCTATTTTTTTTCTCTATCTCGTTCTTTTTCTCTCTCTTTCTCTCTTCTCTTTCTCTCTCCTCCTTCTCTCTCCTCTTTCTCTGTCTCACTCTTTCTCTTTCTCTCTCTTTCACTCCCTCTTTCTCTTTCGCTCTTTCTCTCACTCTCTTTAGCTCCCTCTCTCCCCTTTCTCTCTCCTCTTTTTCTCTCCTTTCTCTCTCTTGCTCTCTTTCTCTCTCTCTCTTTCTCTCTCTCTTTCTCTCGCTCTCTCTTTCTTTTTCTCTCTCTATTTCTCTCTCTCTCTTTCATTCTGTCACTCTTTCATTCTGTCTCCCTCTTTCTCTCTTGTCGTCATAGCCATTTCTCTACACAGAAAACATTTTACACTTTTATTTCTAATAATATATAATTTAAATGAAATTTACATAGTCGTAAATTATTTTAGTAGGACTACCTTACCTCTCCGACGCTTCGCCACCATCTGCGTGTCAAATTCCATAACCCGACAAGAGCTTGTTATTGCTCTAGAGGCGTAATGAACACACAGGCAGACGTTGCATTTCATTATTATTGGCTAAGTTATATTCTTTTATAACTTTCTCCAGAAAATCAAGGTTTCCGCGGTTATTTTTTAATTATGTTGACCACCGGCTCACGCCATCATCACCTAACCAGGGCCGTTACCTTAAAACCGGGCCCAGTACAACCCTGTTTCCAAAAGTGTTTGAAATGTATTTAAGAGGTCTTAAAACGTAATTATCCGTCAAAATCTCGGATTCGAAACTTTCAGGAAAACAATACTCTCTCTGAACAGTAGTGTGAGAAGATAAAACTCTATTTCTGTTTGTTGTTATTATCCTAGAAGGAAGCGAAATAGCCTTGTCCCACCGTTCAACAAACCCAGGTGGGAAAATGACTTCCGAAATTCCAGTTTAGAGCATCCTAATTCTCCAGCCACGATTCTTGTCTTTGGATAACCTCTTCTGCGCCAAGAACAACTAGCTGCCTGCCGCCCATTATGCGTAACCCATTACTTTCACTTACAAACATAAAGTCATTGACACTTCTGGCAGTATCCATGAGAAACCATTCTCACACCGAGATTTCATCTCCACGAATTCCGTCTTCCCGAATCTTCATAAAAACCAGATTTTTTTTAATGTCTTAATTGCGAATCTCCACGCGCCTTTCTCATGCATTAATATTTCATATTTTTTACGTCGATTTATACAGCAATCAATATCATTGCGTAGAATTTTAAACAATCCGATGTGGACAGCACATGACTTGCTGTATATAGTAATATCCATATACAGTGAAATCGGGTTAAAAAGACTGCCCTCGGGACTGAAAAATTGTGATAGTCGCTGCATGAAAATGTTATGGTCACTGTGGGAAAAGATGTCATTTTACCCAGATGGTCAGTATACCAAGGTGGTCAGTTTACAATAACAAATAATAAGGCTGGCTAAAAAAAACCGTCTTTGGGAGGTATTTTTGTCCAAGATCGTATATTTTGTTATTAATCATAATATCTACTCTTAACAAACCACGCCAGGCATGTGTCCCTCGCGCATAGGCGGACATATCGTTATTGCATAGAGTGGGGTCATTGTTATTGCATATAACCAAATTGAGCGACACATTTGGCGAAATTTCGCCAACTTGACCACTTTTATCGAATTTGGGAAACTTCGATAAACAAAGCGATTGGATTAGAATTTTCCGAGTTACGTACATTTTTCGGGAGTCTTCCACAAAAGAAATAAAAGGTTGCTCATTGTTCAGAAATCAATGTTATATGATACGAATAAAAGGAAATCGTGAGTACTTCAGTGTTTTAAAAGTAAGATATTCATGTTAGGGAATTAGTTGAGCATAAATCATACACGTAATTGATGATCTCGCGCAGTGTTTCTTTCACGCATACATCAGGCGTATATTCATTCATGCATTTTATATTAATTCACTTTATATTTATGTGACAGCATTTAGATATATTTATATAGGGGAAATAAAAGACTCCCCTTCCCCCTAAAGTTTCATTCGCCCCTCCAGCCAAAAAGTCCTGAAAGATTGCCTGATTCCGCACAACGGACGTATCTATCGTTAGCTATGGCTTCTAAATGTGCCTGTTAAAAAAGCACGACTAAAAAAGGAGAAACTAAAATGTCCGCTAGCTGTGGGTACGGCAGCTAGTTTTTCTTTAATTTAACATTTTTATCAAATCGTACTTCGAGCAATCAAACGAATTCCACTTTCTCCCCACCCAATGGCTTCACCAACAAAAATCCCCATTTTCACTCTTTAATTCCTTGCCGCGCGTAAGTTATACATTTCTTTTTACTTCACCTGTCGAAACTAATTTTTTTTTACCTCCTGTAACAAACGTAACCGACGGCAATGAGATCTTTAGAGCACTTCTTTTTTCACTGGAGGTATGTATTAACCACTTTCCTTTTGATGGAATGGAATGGAATGGAACATTGCCCTACCTCCCCACCCCAAATCGAACAAAGGTCCGCATATGAGAGCAAACTTGAAATACATTGCTTGCTTCTTTTTATGACAGTTAAATATGTCTGTGTGTTTATTTGTTTGTTTGTCTCATCATCACGGCAGAACGGCTGCACCGAATTTCATGAAATTTTGTGGGTACCCTTGGAATATCTCCACTTAAAAGTTATACCATGTTTCCAGTTTCTAGGGCCAGGGGTTGTCGAGATATTAATAAAAAACGAAACGATATTTTTTCCGCAATTTTTTTTTAAGTAAATTATATCAGGTTGCCAAGCAACGCAATTAAACAACTGTGTTTGTACTGCAGACGATTTTAAGTAAATTTTGTCAGATATGAATAATAAAGAAATGACTATAAAAATTAATTTTATGAATGAACAGAATTTCCTTTTTGATTGGCATTACGGCATTTGGATTTTAAAATTACGAGAATGGTTGATATTTTTCCCTTTCTCACATCATCTATTTTATATTGGCAAGATTTTTCAAACCCGTATATTATGTTTAACCATTGTTTAACAATTGACTAAACAAAATAAAAAAGCTGATGTAGGCAGCACATGTCTTTCCCTGCAGAAGACTCATACTCACGTTTCCTTTATTTCTCAAATAATTCATTAAATTGTTTAATGGCACAAAATAACAGCCATAATTATTTTTAATTACACTGAATTTGCACTTTTAATTCAATTTTCGTTTTCATTTACTTATTTTCAAAGGTGGCGTAGCTAAAATGCGAAAAAAATAAAATATCTCGGGAACGGCTGGTCTTCGAGTAATGGGGTTGGTCTTATTCTTTTCATAGTCAAAGATTACGTATAAATTAAGTATTTAATTGATATATTTGAGATTACGTGGCCTTTTATTTTAGATTTTGACGACTTTTGCGGGCCATTTCGCAAAAAAGGCAGGTTGTTTTATTCCGAATGGTATCAAAATCTAATCAACACCAGTGTAACACACATCTACCAAATTTTATAAAATTTGGCTATTTAATTATTTAACTGAAGTTGGATACATACGATTCTTGTATGCCATTTATTAAGAAAAAGCAAGTTCTTTTATATCGAAACGTACCAAAATCTAATCAGCACCAGGGTCAACCACAAGTAACTTATCTGCCAAATTTTGGGAATTTCGGTCAATAAGTTTTCAGTTAGAGGGGATACATACATTGCACAGACAGACAGACAGACAAACAGACACACACATAGACATCACGCTAAAATTAGTTTTTTTGAGTTCTAGAAGTCCCAAAATGTATAAAACCGTCAAAAACTCGAGTTGCGATTTTCGACATGATTCCAATACTTTCCCTATACATTGCCATGTATTGCAAGGAAAATAAAATGGGGTATATCTTCTAATACCATTTAGCGCTTACATTTTAGCATATGTTGACCCAATTTCCTAGTTTTGTAAATTTGTTTACAATCGGGACCAGGATGTTTATTTTTCAAATCTGCCTGCGAAAATAATATTGTGTGGTGAGAACAGAAATTCGTATGCTTCTTTTCGAGAGAATTAAAGTGCGTATTTTAATAAAATGTTTTGAATATCAGCGTTATTTAGACTACTACAGGAATTTGCACACATTTTAAATCACGAGCAACGGCGGGTATATCTCCTGTAAAATTATAAGTTTTACTTCTTTCTGTTTGTTATCTCAGCAATGGAAAACGCCCCTCTTTCCTTTTTGTATGAATTATTATAAGGAGAAGGACTCCAAATGATAAAAGTTTACAGAAAACAAAGAATTTTAAGTTTCTTTATATTATATAATAAAAGGATATATTTGTCTTTCTTTCTTTCTCTCTCTCTCTCTCTCTCTCTCTCTCTCTCTCTCTCTGTGTGTGTGTGTTATCTCTAGCGAAGTATCTAAACGTCAAGCAGCCACTAAATTCGAATAAGCTGAGCTCCCGATAAAACATATATCAACGAGATTTTTTTTTTTAAATTCGAATTAGTTTTTCAGCTATTTTATGTTTTAACACGATTTTGAGAGTTTTTCACACAAATCGGTCCCATGGCGACCAGATCCGCATAACAATTTATTCCATATTTGTTCATTATTAATTACATCGAAATTTACATTTTTATAGGTCATCTGATTCTTATTTCGCCGCATCCGATAAAGTTTAGTACAATTCTACAGTTTGGCAAAAAAGTTGGGTCTACGTCTTCGCATTTCAACAAAATAATTTTTTTTTTGAGTTACTACATTGTTTTATTTTTGTGATTAAGTAAACGCATAATAATTGCAAACTTTTTGGAGCATGCTCAACTCACGGTGCGATTTAAGCCACACCTTCTCTCCTAAAGAAAGGATTCCATATTGTCTCATTTATTTATTTATTATTATTATTATTATTCATTATTATTATTATTATTATTATTATTATTATTATTATTACTATTTATTATTATTACTATTTATTATTATTATTAATATTAATATTAGTATTATTATTATTACTATGATTTTGCTTTCCACTGTTGTGAAACTGATCAAAACGGAAGGAATAAATGATTTGAAAATCGAGTAGTGTTATCTGTAAATGTAGTATTTAAGTATCAGGCACTTATTTAGGACCCGGGTAACATCAGGCAATTCGTTCTAGTCTTACCAGGGGCGGCCAATAAGAGGGGCCGCGGGGCCGCGCGGACCCCCTTGATCAAGCACTTCAAATTATTTTAGTTATATAGGTTAATTACAATTTTTAAGGAAATTATCTGAATTTTATGTCAACTAAAATTCGAATTATTGAAAATAAGTGATGAAATTGTCACTAGATGGCAGCACTAAAACTTTGAAAGAGCTCTTTTATGATGCTCTTTTCATACTATATTATATCTATAGGGGAAAATACTGCATTACAGGGAAAGACGAGGGATTTTTAATGAGGCCGCGTCCCTGTATTGCCTCTGGCTGATAGAATGAACGGTATGTTAATATAACGGCAATAGAAATTAAGAGTTAAAAAAACAGACATTGTAATATTTCAATCCGATGAGAGCCGCGGCAGCTCCCGCGGCTCGTCGCCAAAAAGAAACGAATGCTGTGAACGACCACGGAATTAAAATAACAGGAAGCGGCGTGAGGCAATATCGCTGAAGCCGTTTTCTGTTTTCCCCGCTGAAGTCCCACTTCCGGTAGCCATCTTGAACGGTGCAGGAAAAAATAATCCCTCTCATTGCTCAGTGTTAAAACCTGGTAAAAACGACTGCTTAAGTGGATCTTCATTTACCCTTTTTTAGTATAAGATCAGTTTTTCTGAGCGTATGTTTTCATTAGAAACACGTATTACAAAGTAGCATATCATTATATAAGGAAAAATATTATTAATTAGATTTCTCTCCTTCAAAAGGTTCGAACCAAAATATAAGCTTTTGGTACTGTTGTCTGTAATATTGAATTGGTAACTCGTGGGTTTTTAAATAATACGTATTGTAAACACAGTTATAATATTTCAATGCCGAGCTGCACTGCTATAGGATGTGTGAACAGATCATCGAAACCGAAGCTTGGAGTTACATTTCATATGTAAGTTATGAAATCTGTTTGTTTATAACCTGAAACTGTATTGCCAACTTGTAGTTTTATTTAATTACTCCTAACTAGTATTGCATTTCAAGGAAAGGGTTTCCAATTCTCTTGACAAACCTGAATTTGGGAAAAAATTCTTTTAAATATATTTTTATATTATTTCCAAAATGTGGCCAATTAACAACCTGTCAAAATGCCCTATTGAGCAAGTGATCCAGAACATATTTAAGATAGCAATTGATAAGCAATTATTCCACTAGTGATTAAAAATTCCCCACCAATAGTGAAAAATTGCTCACCCTCAAAAACACAAAATTAAAATTTTTAATTTTATGTGGTAATAAATACGATTGAGATAAGTTTCGCCCTTGACTATCAATTTTTTAAACCTACCTGTTGCAGAGTCAGTTCACTTTCAAGTAGTGGCGTAGCACAAAATCTGAGGGCCCCCTATTTTAAAATTTCTTTTTTTTAAAACATATATATTTATGAGGCAAATGGGAGCCCCCTGCACCGCGGGGGGGGGGGGGGAGGGGGTGTCGTAGTAAATTCGACTTTGTAACCAAAGTTTGCATGATGGTAGCTGGAGATGTCAGATGACAGGTCGTTTGTTAAGAAGTCGAATTTACTATGAAAATAGTTGCATTGTAAGTTCGAGTTAGTTTGGCTATTTCTAGCTGTTGTCTAAAATACCAGGAGTGTAAGTTAGTGAGTAATAAATTGCTTTTTTAAAAATTTATTTGTTCCTCACTCCCCCCCCCCCCCCTTTAGATTTATCTTGCTAATGATTTTTTTTGTCTTCTATGTTAATGATTATAACTTCTATCTTATTGTAAAATGAGTTCAATTTGGATTTACAGATAACTTTGATCTTCTCTTAACTAAGGTGACCAACCATACTCCTTTTGGGAGTTTTGTACTCCTTTTTTAGTTATTGTACTACTCACGGAATTAAAATAACCAAATTTTAATTCCGTGGTACTACTGTTCTGCTTTGTACTGTACTATTTTTCAAAACTGTACTCCTTTATACTCGTTTGTACTTCCTTATGCTCCTTTTTAGTGATGTTCATTATTAAAATAAATTATGAATTTTGAATTGATAACCAAGGAAAACCATACTATATTTCTCTCTCAACTTTCAGGGAAAACCCAAAATCTAGCGAAAAATCGCTAGTATTAGCAGTACTGATGTAATTCATAATATTACGGAAGCAAAATACCACAAAGTGACATGTTTACCTTTGAAAGTCATTGATAAAAGGTGGATGGAAATATTTACCCACATCTCTGATCAAAATCTTATGGTACTGATTGAATTATCATTGTTTCTCAGGCACCAGCGCTTCTGTTGAGAGACTATTTTCGATTGCAAATGACTATTGGAGCAACGGAAAATCCCGATTGTCGGTAAAGACAATGATATTTTCCTTTATATAATGGTATGTCATTTAAAGACATGTTTCTAATTTACGCATACAATTTCACAGATTGGATTATTATTAAAAATAATGAAATAAAGGTCTCTTTACGCAGCTGTTTTGCCCAGTGGCCAAGGAAGAAATTCCCTTTTTTTGCACCGGACAACATGGCTACCGGAAGTGAAGTTTGAGTGGGAGAGTGCCAAAAACCGGCTTCATCCTCCTATACGGGAATTGCCCCGTAAGGCGGTTCCTGTTATTTTAATTCCGTGTGAACGACTGACTCGAATTGGCAAAGTTTCGCTAATTTGGCCTCGAATTTTTCTTGATAAATGTGTGTTTTCTCTGTCACTTCTTTTTAAAATAATAAATTTGGATGTTTAAATAAATATTTGAAAATAAATTACTGTATTTATGTAATTCTGATTTATTTATTGATTCTATTGACCTAGTTCTTTCAGTTTTGGTTAATGGCGAAATAGTTTAGTATTAGATACAGAAAATAGAAATCCAAAAAAGTTTCGATACATATTTTGTGCTTTTTACTTAATAAGTGGTGGTATTTTGGGGGTTTCTGTTCTTCGCCTTCGGTAGAAAAATGCATTGTTTGAGGCACTCAGTTTAGTTTTGACCCACCCATCCGTATTACTGAAACTGTTTCACTTCGTAAGCGTCCGGTGGGAAGGGGGGGGGGGTCATTTCTGATGTATGGTGGTTCTGTCCTTCGGAAAGGGGATGATTTCTGATTTAGTGCAGTTCTATGCTTTGTTTGTGACGAATTTCAATGCGTTTGACCTCTTAATTGTTTTAAAGCCACGAGAATTGTATTTGTGGCATACCCGTGGATATTTTTAGTGAACACTTTCAGAAATGTGTTGTCTGAGGGGGTGGGTCTCTTGACTTACTCAGCTGTCTTACTTTTTCAGCTATTTAACATTAAAGATTGAAAAAATTATAAATATTTGTTAAAGAATGTTAAAAATCAATTTTCAATCTGATACTTGATCCTTTGATCTGACGCTGTTTTCCTTAAAATCTCCCCCCCCTCCCTTCACCGGAAACTACTCAATCTACCTGGTTTTGCTTCTAATTTCATTGAAGATCAATACTGCTCCGATACGCCCTAGGCGTAAATTTTACTTGAGGTAGTCCTAAAATGTCTCATCTAGCTTCCTAATTAAGCGATTTGGAATCTACTGGTGGCTATAGTCTCTGCACTATCTATACGTGTATCGCCTGAACATGCATATTTTTTTATTCAAACCCCCCTGAGCGTAACTTTTAGTTTAACTAGCCCGCACGGTTTTACATCTTGGTTCCTAAATTGAGCGATTTTGAATCTTCTGGTAACTACAGTCTTTATACCATTTGAATATAAATCTCTTTCGTATCAATCCACTGGGCGCAACATTTACTTTAAATAGTCCCCCTCTAATTTCACATCTCGGTTCCTAATTGAGCCATTTTGATTCCGCTGGTGGCTATAGTCCCGGCACCATTTGTATATGTGAACTGGATATACATATTTATTGTGTCATCTCCCTGGGCGTAACTTTCTGTTCGGTTAGCCCCCCAACCCTCCCAAATTTCTTATTTCTCATTCTAATTGAGCGATTTAGATTTTGCTGGTGGCAATCACTTAGATATACAACCTTATTATGCCAACCCCCTGGGCGTAACTTTTACTTTAAGTAGCCTCAATTTCATATTTCGGTTTTACAAAAAATGCATCGCCTTGGTTCCTGAAATATCCGTGTACGACATTTCAAGGCCGTACGATGTTTACATTTTCCGCTACAGACCTTACACATATATTGACACACAAATATCGTCTGTTATTATGTAATATGAAACAACCGTGGTGAAAGAGGGGAGACCCTCCTCTTTCCCATATTTGCATTTTTATCTATCTTAGTGACTTTTGCTCCGATTTTGATGCAATTTTCACACTGTATTTTCTACTCTACAATGGACCCACTCGATATGCTCACTCTAAACTTTGATCCACTTTTGTTGCACCCGCGCAACGAGCTAACCACTTATTGTTATAAAAACCGATCGCTATATATAGTGACTGCTAGCAGTCAAAACTCGCTAGTATCATTTTAAAGACGAATAGAGATAAGCATAAAGCATAAGAATTTTCTGTAAATTCCAAATTAATTAATGTATTAAAAATAGTTCCTTTGTTTCTGCATATAAACGGCCGTAGATTTAGTTGGTTTTCGCTCTCCAATTATGTTACTGTTTGAGTTACAAGGACGATCAGGTATATAACTATTAGCCATACAGTGTATATGAGAAAAATTGTGTGCATTTTGGGTGTAAAAACATTTGCGCTCATCATAAAAAATACTGCACATGTATACGACTGAAAGTATTTAATTTTTACAAATTTGATACAAATTTATTTAGAAACGTATTCAAATAATTTCCATGGTTGCAATAGGCTCTTATTCATTTCAAGGAAGCTTGCACAAAACGTATATCAGCGCAAGTAAAATAATAATTTGGCATACGGCTGTTTCGAGGTAATGCGGGAACCAATTTATCAGTGCCGGACAAACGACGAACTCGAAGTCTAAACGACGTAGTTGGCACAAACTGAGGGATATATATACATAAATACATAGATGAGCGCCTCCCTCAACATGTCGCTCACGAGCCGCCACTGAGTCTTACATAATAGAAGATGTTTGTCTTTCTGTCCGTCTGTATGTGTTGCCTGTTTATGTCAGGTAAACTAAACTTCAGAACAGCAGTGAAATTCGGCACATGGTTATCTGTACTCCCGGTACGACAGACCTCGGTGATAATTTTATTAATTTGAATTTGTTTTTTTAGTTACTTAATTTTGAAGCACGACTTTGAATTATATTAACACAGATCGGAAACATCATCGAAAAAATCGAAGAACGATTTTTCTAACGATCACGATCTTTAAGCAGAATCTGTAGAACAATTCCTTTATATTTATTTATTTATTTTTAAATACATCGAAATATGCATTTTTAAATTGATCGAAATATGCATTTTTTAAGATGTCTGATTTCTATTTTGTTGCAGGCGAAAATGAAACGTAAGCCCAATTCCATACTTTTCCAAAATTCTAACAGAAACAAAATTCCTAATTACTATGTTTTTTTATCGTCTATGAATTTTAAAACAAACGCATAAAAATTTAAATTTTAGATTGCACGGATGAAATGCTTTCTTTCATTTTTACCCCGTTTCCAATCGCTATACAATGGGCTGGTCGCTGCTATGGCGAGAAGTGTTTGTGTGCTGGCGCGGTAGAAAATATTTGCACGCGATTATACATGCGTTGAAACTAGACGATATAGATTGAAACGAAAGGAGGAAATGATTTGGGTTCAAAACAGTCGACTGAAGAATGGAGTGATGTTATCTGTATCTGTAGTATTTAAGTAGCGGGTGCTTATTTAAGACCTGAGCGAACACCGAAAAATTCGTTCTATTTATGGACATCAGTGGAAAACTTCGCCACTGATGAAGGACATAGTGATGACTGTGGCTGTGTGATTTTAATACGTCGTAACGGATATTTTAATAAAAGACTTCTAATTATGGCCAATTTTTTGCTAGTCTTTATTTTTAAAGTATATTAATTATTTTGATGTGTTTGCATACAATTTTATTAATTTTTTCGTTTAACATTCAACTTCTGAAAACTTATAGGTTCTTTCGTATAAACATTCTAAAATATTGAAATTCATGTTTTTATACTTTGAGTTTCGTAATTATTTTTTGCTAAATAAAGGTTTATATTCGAAATCTTTCACGGCTCGCATACGTCATAAGCGCGAGCCCAAAGTCAGGCCTTTTGCTTTTGCTAGTTACCTTATTCAACTTAATTCTATATTGCAATATTTCTATCGGATGCCCTAAGTTTAATTGCGAATAAAGGCTATAGAAATGCATTCGTAACAAAAATTGGGAAATTAAATTAATAATTCGTACGTCCACGTAAATGAATTGTATAAATAAATTGTGACATTTAATGTCTAGAAACATGAAATAATAAGAATAAATAATTTTAATAGAACTATTTTCATTTCATAACAAAATAAATGAATAATGATAAGAGTTGTATATACATTTTTATTTTAATTCTATGTGTTTTATTGGGGTTAAATTTTAGGTGAATGCAATAAGACTTGTATATACATTGCTGGACAATTGTTAAGGACGGATGACACTATCCCCCATAGCAACCATAAAATGAACGGAAGCAAAATGTGGAAAATTAGAATAAGTGCAGGATATAGTAAGAAGAGGTGTGTGTATGCAAATTTTTCCTTTCCACACCTGTTCGTCACGTAATAGCACCGATAAGAGATTTAAAGGATTTGACTTGTGTGGACAGTTGTTGTTCCAAGTGAAAGTTTTACGGGAAAGATTTAATTGACGAACTTGAAATTTTCGGTATGTCTTCCCGATATCACTTAGATGATTTTACGCGTGGCCGTATTATTGGAAAGATCGAAGAAGGGCGAAAACTAACAGATGTTGCCAGGGCGTTCGACTTCGCCCACAGCGTTATTTCACGGCTGTGGCTAGCATTTAAAACAACTGCAATGTCTAGCATGCGTCACGGGGGAGGTCGTGTTAGAAGTACGACGCCTGTAGGAAACAGGTACATTGTCCTATCGGCAAAAAGGGACCGGCGCACCACAGGTAGCAAATCAGTTTCTTGCTACCACAGTGGATCTCCCGAAAAACTGTAGAGAGATATTTGGGAGAAGGAGGACTATACGCCCGCAGACCTGTTGTGTGTGTCCCATTGTCTAAACTGCACCGTGCCGCCCGTTTGCAATGGTGTCGTGAGCATCGCAATTGGACCGAACAAGACTGGGTTCGCGTACGATTCTCAGATGAGAGTAGGTTCAGTCTGTCACGGATTGTAGACGCCAACTGATCTGGCGTAAGAGCGGTACTGCTTATCGCCCAGAAAATATCCAGGAAAGGGACCCATATCCAACATGCAGTATCATGGTATGGACCGTCATCATGATCAATGGCCGCACGCACCTACATGTGGTTGCAACTGGGACTATGACCGGCCAACGGTACATTGATGAAGTTCTACTGCCTCACTCTCTTCTTTTCGTGGTGCTATCGGTTATAAATTTGTTTTCATGGACGACAAAACACCATGTCATCGAACATTCGCTGTTCAGGATTGCCTAGTCAGTGAGAGTATTCAATGCCTCGCATGGCCAGCACGTTCTCCATAACTGAACCCCATTGAAAATGTTTGAGATGCTTTGGGAAGGCGACTTGCTAGTCGAAAATATCCTCTAACAAACAAGAATACCCTCATCCGTGCACTGACAGAGGAGTGAGATAACTTGCCTCAACAGCTGCTGGATAATGCTGTGAAAAGCATGACACGACGTGTGGAATGTTGCATCGCACTCCATATTCCGTACTGACACCTTTCTCAATTCTACTGACACCTTTCTCAAAGGGGCCTGTTGTCGTTCATATGCATTTTTCCATTTCTCCGTACACAGCATCAGATGAACACATTTTCCCTTTCAGATGTTTCAAAACATCCTGTATATTCCAGAACAATAAATGATCTTTATTCTAACGTCCGAACAGTGTGGCAACTCTATTTTATCCTGCTGGGCCTCCAGCCCTGCTTAATGTTGCGCTACATTGCAATTTGTGATCCGTCCTTAGCAATTGTCCAGCAGTGTATATTTTATATGCGCGAGTTCGTGTAAACCTCAGTTTTTTGCTAGTATACATTTGCTAGTATATATTCATACGAAAGACGGGTAGACCGCTGTCGAAACTATTTTTTTCACTCCAGTAATAAACGTAACCGACGGCAATACTATCTTTAAAGCACTTCTTTTTTGCTAGAGCATGTATTAACCACTCTCCTTTTGATAGAATGAAATAGAATAGAACACTGTTCCCCACCCCCACGTCAAAGATCCACATATGAAAAACAAGCATAAATTGCGTTGCCTCTTTTTATGCAGGACAGTTACAGGGACGTTAATGAAACGTTAAAATTCGACGCAAGGCATCAACCGTCAAACAGGAGTGAGCTGACAAGATTTTAATAATCGGTATTCTATAGAAATTTATCTGCTGATACTTTTTCAGAACATCTGAAGTGTAACTCTCCGTTTATACTTTTCGTACGTTCATAGTTGTAGCAGAGCATGTTTTGGGTGACAGGGGTTTCTTTCGACAGACATCTATTTACGTAGCAGTGACGAGTACAATTTACTTTTGTTTTAGTCTGAACATATTTCCTTAGGATCAGCGGAGTCGACTTCGTTGGTTCGATATACTCTGTGAACCCCCATAATTTGGCTGCGGATTACTCCTAAAATTTTGTGCGTATTTACTGAAGAAAATATGTGCATACATTTTGTTTTGTTATCAGTTATTCAAATTTTGCGTTATTCATTTTCTGTTTACTATATACAAGGTAGGATCAAAAAGTTCGAAGACTGTGCGGATATCTCCAACCCTGATTGGAGGAGAGGAGAACTACTTTACCGTGGCGTAGAGGCACATAAGACGCGAGATGTGAAAAGGAAGAGGCAGGTCCGCAGTGCAGGGTTTTTCCAGACAATGCGTGTCAGTGAACTGTAGTCGTTCGCGTTAGCAGTTGCAACGTTTCTGTCGGTGATTTCCCCAAACGCTGGCAGAATTTGATATTCGCACGCTATTCTTCAAACGCCATTTCCATTTTCGACGAACACGAACGACTACAGTTCACTGACACGCGTTGTCTGGAAAAACACCTGCCACTTCCTTTTCACATCTCGCGTCACATGTGCCTCTACGTCACAGTAAAATAGTTCCCCTCTCCTCCAATCAGGGTTGTAGATATCAGCACAGTCTCCGAACTTTTTTATCCTACCTTGTATAAAGTGTACATACAAAATTGACCCTCAGATTGCCTATTGTATTCTGAAACCAAGATTTTAACTCAATTTAAAGAGAAATGTGTTGGCTTTTCAAACATGGGTCAAAATATCTAAGAATAAATTTTACATTTTTTTTTTCTTACTTTTATAAAGCTAATTAAGTCGGAAATGCACACAGTATCTGCATATTGAATATAGTAATACTACGCATACAAAAGCAAAATAAATAATTATCTGGAGGGTGGAAAAATTCTGTACTTAACTATAATTCACTTCATTTTAGCATTTCAGACGTTTTATTTTGCCAGATAATCTGACTAAATGACATTTTCATTAGACAGAAATATTTTGCGAAATGGGTCATTCGATATAAATTTCCAGAACCCCTCATAATTTTCAAGTCGGCGACTATGCTCAGAGGGAGGAAGGGGGTGATCTCGGGCATGACTGACATTTTTTTTTTACATAGCTCTGCGCATGTGATGTCACTAGAATAGCAAACGCGCGCATTTTGTTCTCGGGTGAAGAGACAGAGGATGCCTTTGGACATCACTGAGGAAGGTGTGCACAGTACAATAAAAACTCTCTGCGCAACTTGTTTACGTCTGGATAAGGCTACTTCAAAATTAACAAACAATTTTTAATTGTAATAATGGGAAAACTCTGCACAGTCCACTTCGACGATAAGAGCTTGTAATTTCGTCCCGGCAGCTCGACGGTAGAGCGTCGGATAATCAGTTCGGATATCCAGGGTTCAATTCCCAGCAAAGGTCTTTACAATAGAGCCCAAATTAATCAATCCTGTATGTTAGTGCAAAGAAGTCGGAGGTCTGAAGACCTCCGACTTCTTGCGACTCACATAGTGGGTTTAGAGTAGCTGGCTGCACGGCCGGGAAAGGATACCTCCTGCACTCAGGAGGCACCCAAGGTCTACCATCCCGCCAAACGAACTTTTATTGAAGTCGGAGGTCTGAAAGTGACCCTAGTACGACTAGTACGGATTCAATGGACTCTGGAAGATTGAAGATCGATTTCAAATTGAGAGGATAATGACCACGCAGGATACCCATCTAGATACAAATAGTAGTAGCAGGAGGCTAACCTGAGGTAAAATTAGCAGGTGGTGGTCAGTCAGATTGTCAGTTGCCTGCCAATCTGGCATTAGAGGGTGGAGAATGCAGAGTCCACTTCGACGATAAGAGCTTGCAATTTCGTCCCAGTAGCTCAACGGTTGAGCGCCGACTGGCCAGTTCGGAGATCCAGGGTTCGATGGTTGGGATAGCAAGGGTCTTTACAACTTGTTGTGTTTTGGCAACGACTGTTAAAGTCCTCCCTGATCCGTAGCATCACGAATGACGAAATGCTAAGCTTGTCAACGTCTGGCTGACAACTTTTTGATTGGTTGCTGGGCTGATCGCCCAACCTTATATCAAAGAAATTTGATATTTACTATTACCAGCAATATACCCATTCTTCATACAGAATATATAATATAAATCAACCTCAAATTCAAGAGTTCGCGATGAACTATTAATATTGAGAGTCCTTCTGAAATTGCATAATAATTCTCACAAAAAGGAGATAGAAGAGCTCTCCCGTGCTGAGATAATAAACAATCCAATAAAAGCACGACTTCATTTCTAATTATATAAATTATAGCAGATATACCGTGATTTAAAACATACGCTTGTTTTATACGTCATTTTTTACGACTGAATGAATAAGACCAACACAATCGTTCTCGAGATATTTCAGTTTTTGGGAATTTTAAGCAGCTGGCTGGCCTCTTTAAACATGCGCAATGCTTTCCAATGAAAACGAGGATGTATTAAAACCCAAATGGGAAATAATATCAAATAAGTATATGAAATTTTGAGCGATTAAACTCAATTTAAGAGATTTTGAAAGAGGAAGTTAATTTGAGTCCGTGGCGAAAGTCGTGTGCTGTCCATAATCAGAACCATATCAGTCCATAATCAGTTCATTCTGTTAAAAAAAATAAAGCAAGTCGGACTGCTTTCTAGAATAAAAATGTATGGGTTAGCTATTTTTACTTTCCCTACAATACATAGTAATGTATTGGGAAAGTATTGGAATCGTGTCAAAAATTATTGTAGCGTGACGTCTGTGTGTGTGTCTGTGGGTATGCATGTATATCTGTGTGTCTGTGGGTATGCATGTATGTCTGTGTATCTGTCTGTCAAATGTGTGTATCCAGTCTAACTCAAAAGCGAATGGACCAAATTTCATAAAATATTATAAGTCAGTCGCTTGTGGGTTACTCTGATGTTGATTAGATTTTGGTGCGATTCGGGAAAAAGAACCTGCCTTGTTTTGCAAAAATCGCCAAAATCTAAAATAAAAAACTACGTGTGCTAAAATGCATCCATTAAATGCCTGTTTTATACGTAATTTCTGACAATGGAAATAAGATCAACCTCATTATTCTAGAGCTAGCCGTTCTCTAGATATTTTTAGTTTTTCGCTTTTCTGCTACGTCGCCTTTAAAAATACCTCCAGCCACCAAACGAAAACAAAAATTAAATTAAAAGTACAAATTCAGTATTATTTCAAATAATTATGACCATCTTTTTTATGCAATTAAACTCTATTTAATGGAATGTTGAAGAAAAAAAAAGAGAAAATGAATTTGAGCCTGTAAGGAAAGTCATGCGCTGCCTACATTAGATTTTTTAATTTATTATAAATCATTAAACAAAATATGTCCAATAAATTTAGGAGAATTTACGGGTTTTCACTTTTCCAGTCATAAAGGTCAGACAAATAGTACCAGTATGAGCACGAACCAGGATGTTCCTAGTGACCTATTGGTCTCCAAAGAGACACCCTGGGAGGATGAGAAAGCGGTGGTCGAAATGCAAATCCTACCACTCCTCTCTTTGCTGAGATAGAGATATAAGTAGGTGTCGGTTTCGTCTATATTCCTAAAACACACGTCCAAAATCAATAAAAAAAAAGTTTTTGATAGTTTCACTGAAACGGCATGGTGATATTTCTGCCAAGTTGTGGAAAAGCGTACTTTCTTGAAGGAAAGCAGGCATAAGAAAATTAAAAAGTTAGAGTTCTTTCGAGGGCGTTATGAACCTTCTTCCTCGGGTAGAGAAACAATGTGCTTGCTCTTAACAGACGCAATAAAGCTGAACAAAACACTGTATGGAATATTACTGTACTGACGATCCGGTGGTCGAGCGGTCAGGGGCAGGCGTTTCCGTCCGATCGCCGGGTTGTAGGTTCGAATCCCGCCAGCGGGCATGGATGTTGTGTTGTCGAGACAAAGTCAGACTTCCGCCCTTGAGGAGTCTCAATAAAAGTGAAGCTGCAAATCCCCTTCGCCATGGGACCAGGGGTTTAGTGGACGTGGTGCATAGACGCTCCTTCATCACGGGGGATTAGTAACAACAACAACAACATATTACTGTACTAAACGCGTAGAATTCGAATTTTGGATATTTCCAACATATTTGCATTTCCTCTACAGTTCAAATCAAAATATCTGGAGAAATCCATTCAAACTTTCACATGCAATCCTAATCCATGATGCCAATTGTATCACAATCATTATCAGGAGAATAAACACATTTCGTACCCAGGTTATTATTCACTAGAAATCTATCATAGAAAATATTTACAGGCTTCTTTTTTCAAGTTGGCAACAGCTTAGGGACACCAACGATCGCACTTGACTTATCTGTCTGTAAAACGATTAACATCCATAGCGTAATTCAAATGATCCATTATATTATTACGACATATAACCAGAAATCGTGGATGTATTTTCAAGATACGAAATTACTTATTCTATCAAAATTTAGTTTCTTCGTTGGCAAAGCCGGATAAAAAATTCCGTGGGGGTCTATTCATATTTGAGGTAGCTATCATGTACACAGGAAACCGACCATAGACGAACATAACTCTATAAATAATCAAAACGTGTTCAAGGGGACCTAAAACATACAATGGCATCAAAATCTCGAAATAAAAAATTTTCGTGAAAACAACACTCTCTCTATACTATATACTGTGAGAAAGTGAAAATTACATATTGCGTTCCGGATGGAGTTCGACAGACACTTTCATTCGTATCACGTCAACAACTCGAATAAATGATGGCCAGTTTATATATCTTCTGTGGATAGTTATAGAAAAACACGTAACAGGTGCCATGCTTAGTCAAATTCGTCGCCAAGGTAACCGACCGTGTCGCCAAGATCGAGCTACTCAGTGTCTTAGATTATAACAATAGTTTTCTGTTAAGTATAGTATTCGTAACAATAGAATGCCACTTCCGTTACATACTTCCAATTCATTCCTTCCACGGTTCACCCCGAGCCCCAAGACGCCTCCCATCAACAACTGGTTGCCGTAAATGTCGTTTTTCCTCGGGGATAGGCAGGATGCCGCGAAAACACTTTAGTATCCGTTACAATATACTACCAACATTGCTTCGACAATGACCATTGCTATTCATAGGAAATATTGCTTTAAGTATATCTAAAAATTCAAATCATTTGAGTTTTAATCGTTAGAATAACCAGCACTTCTATCTAGTTCTAGTTTTCGTGTAATGTATCACTATGTAATGTATAATTGCCAAACGTGTTTTTTGTATTTCTAGACCCTCCAGAAACCCCTAGATAAACAACAAGGTTGAATCTTGGCACGCTTATAGTATTGACAAAGGTACCAAAACCTAACGAAACCGGATTTCGATTTTTCTTCGTGGCTGGACAAAATGAGGAAGAATGGGTAGGGTAAAGTCTGGTAAAATCTTTATAATTTTTTCAAAAATACCAAATTACCTTCCAAACGCTCCATTCGTTTATAAGATATCGCATCCACAGACTCACAGACACACACATCACCTAATATGCGTTCGATTCGAGTTCAGGGATGAAACGTGCTTTCCCGTGTAAAACTCGAATTTTCTTTCCCGACACAATACTTTCCCTATGCATCATACTACGTACGTAAGGAAAGTAAAAATTGTAATCTTATTTTTTCTAGAGTGTTATTACTAGATAAATTAAGGACACAACTTCGTTAGACAGAAGGTCACTTAATAAAAACATCCTAAAGACGTACAAAGTTTTAAAAACAAAGCCACGGCGCTTTCGGGCTTTAGTACACCCTTCATTAGTGGCTACATGAAAAACAACAAGAAAGATCAATCATGCTTAAAGCATTGATTATGAAACACTTTCCAACTGCAATGCAATTTTATTTAAACATGTCTAAAATGCAATACATTCCTCGGTAATATTTTAAAACTTATCACAATACTACATTAATTTATTATATTTGGAAACTTAAACCTTCATCGAAAAAAATGAACTTCGATCAAATGACGGCATTGAAATATAAATTGCCTGGTTTAAACATCTCTAAAATGTGATACATTCCTCGGTAATAATTTTAGAATTATCATAATACTACGATAATTTATTATATTTGAAAACTTCATCGAAAACAACTGAAATTCATTCAAATGACATCATAGAGAAAATAACACGCCTGGCTCTCTCTATAAAAACAGCATTTCATTCATAAATAATTTCCCATTCATGTCATTCATCACAATACTATAATAATTTATTTTATTTAAAAACTTAAACCCATGGAGCTACAAGTAATTAAACTAAAAAAACTAGTTTTACTAGCGTAAAACTTCATCGAAAAAAAATCGTCCATCTCTTTGTAAAATCAATGAATATTTCATTCATATAAGCTATGCAGATTCCATGAACTAAATGATTTTGTGTTAAAGATATACAGCAATTCTAATACAACTCATTCTACATATTTTGCTGTTTACATTTTACATAGGTGAAAAATAGGCTTCCTTGTAGGAATAATCAAATTTGGATGAGCATTTAAACTCAAATATATTGTAATTGCGTTGTTTCAGTATGTAGATACACAAAATTTAATCAAAAATAAAGTGGTTTTAGGACGGATACAACACTCAATATGAATTAAAAAGAACTTTAAAAATCACGATTTTGAGACAAGATGGATGCCATATATTATTTTGAAGTGGGTCACGTAATCTTTTCATATCATGGTCACGTGATTGCTTCATATAAGAGGTGTTATTATTATTTTAATTTTTATTTACAAAACTACTGAATATATTTCGCTGAATTTTTTTTTATATATTTTATGGAACAATTTGAATATTACCTTAAATTTTCGAAGCAATTTGTGAAATTTAAATCCGCTTAAAAAATGTTTGAAAAATTAGGTCCCATAGGGTTCAATGTATTTCATTTTTTCAACCCGGGTTCAATCCAAAACTAATTGGGTGATATTATTCATTTATATTCCCATAGGTCCTACAGACCGTTTGAACAACATACTAAAATTTCATTTTGATTAAGTCATTTTTACGGCAGTTATCGTGCTAACGGACAGACAGACAGACAGACAGAATGAACAAAGTCATAAACACTTTTGAACTGTAAAGTGTTAAATGTGGATTATTCATATATAGACCATATACGTAGCAAATTTACATAAATAAATATAAATTATAATCTGAACTTAGTAAGTTGAATAGGCTAATAATTAATACAAATAAACCTAAAAAATAGGTACAAAATTATTTAAAAAACATATGTTAAGAACATTAACAGAAAAGTACAAATTCGAAAAAACAGTCAAGCATACATTTCACAAGGGTGACACGAAGTTGTATCCATAATTTATTTAGTTGAAACAGACGTGATGCCAATTGGATTATTGTTACTGATATATACTAGTACTCACATAACATTTCTTATACTAACTATACTAGCCTACACATAAAATTTCATATCGAAGTGAGTTCATTTTCGAGTTATCGCATCCACAAGAGACATTTCTCTGAAGGTGTTCAAAATGTGCTGTGAACACCTTAAAACGTTCTCATCCCCGTCCAAATCTCGAATGTATACCAATTTTTCAAGTAAACAATACTTTCGCTCTGTACAATAGTATGAGAGAGTAATAAATTCCACTTTATAGTATTACATGAATAATCCCTCGTTACTACTTTCCCCCTCTTTTTTATTTTATTAAAATCTCCAAATAAGCCACTGCGAACCAGGATGCTGCGATGACCTGCGACCAAATGAAACACTGATCTTCTAAAACAGTGAAACATCGCATACTAATCGGCGGAACCACTCCTCTCCCGTAGAAAGGAAGAAAAAACTTTACGACGCTGCAGTTGGAATTCCAACTAGGGATCCAAATGAGTGCTAATGACCAGGCCGGATGTCTGTTTCAGTGAACTTCCGACGAAAGTGGCTAAAATTCAATCGGTCGAATGTTCGAAATGCCTACTCTATGTCTTGCCACAAACGGATCTACAAGGGGAGAAGTCATGGGAAGAGGCAGTTACCTTCTCCTCTTGCTCCAGTTCGGAATAAAAAAAATCGGCAGTAGCTTCAGTTCGATGGAGCCGAAAGGGTTTCGCGTGAATAAAAACTTAACTTTGTAGTGAGTTGTCTTATTTAGACAATTTCTAAATAGTTCAAAACATTAATATATCAAATTTGAACTTTTTTTTAATACGTCTATCTTTATTGTCGTTGTATATGTCTACTATATACCGGGTGATTCAAAAGTCAGTTAAGATTTGAAAATTCAATAATTCACGGGATAATATACGTAGAGAGATAAAAATTGACACACATGCTTCCGGCCGTCCAAATAGATGCTCCTTGGATGAGTCGGGCGGTCTGGGTCTTCAAAACATTCTTAAAATGACATGGGGTTTTATTAAAACTTTTAAAAAAATAATTACAAAAAATGGCCAACAGATGGCGCGTCATCTAGTAACAAAAGCGATGATTAGCAGAACAATTCATCTATTAACAAAGGCGATGTTCTTCATAACAAATGCTCAACATGTCGGCCGTCATTCATCAACATTACCTGTAGCCCATGGACAATATTGTGAACAGCACTGTGCATCATATCTGTAGGAATAGTGCGAAATTGCCGTCGGATGGCGTCGTTTAGCATCCCTAATGAGGTCGGACGATCACGGTAGATTTGCGACTTCAGGTAACCCCACAACCAATAATCACATGGATTGAGGTCTGGGGACCCGAAAGCCAAGAATGGCGGAAGTGGCGGCTCAGCACGCGATCCTCACCAAAGGATGTGCGTAAGAGATGTTTCACAGGTGTAGCAATATGGGGTGGCGCGCCATCCTGCATAAAAATCGTAACTTCCAGCCGGTGTGTATCTACAGTTGTCATGGGACCTTTACCCATTCGAATACCCTTCTTATGGCGATAGGATCGCAAAGCTGCAGTAACAGATTCTCCATTCTGATAGTACAGCTTCACTAACAGTGCCTTTTCCGGTAAAGTCAACATGCCATGATCGCTGGCGCATCCGATTCTCTCTCTCCCTACAGCTCATGTTATACGCGAGTCTCATGCGGCGTCATTAGCCCTGTTCACATGCACATTTTAAAGCCGGTATTATGGCCGCATTTTGCCCGTGTCACCGTTCCCATGTCCAAGCCGGCAAAATACCGCTTTGAAAGAGGGTTAAAAGGAGGTAGAATTTTGTTTCTTCTTATTTGAGGGAACGAAGGGTGGTAAATAGGGGATTTGCCCACAATTCCATGCGCGCAGCTGCGACTTCTTGAAAAACATGGCGGATACTGAGATACCTTGTGGACCTTGTGTACAAATTCTATCTGAAGATTGTGAAATTATGATGACTTTATAGCATCTGTTTAAAATCTAATTTAAAGATACTTTTATTTATTATATTTTTTTAATAACTTTTCGAATATATATATATGTCTTTTTTTAGAAAACTGTTACACTTACTTAAAATGAGACGTTTCAAAGTACTTTTCCCATTAAAACGCATATATAGAAGCTGAAACCTTCTAGCTTTAACAGTGTTCTGAAAGAAGCATGGTATTAGAAACGCCCAACTGTTAAACTCCGCCCTCTCTGATAAGCGAGAACTAAAGATTAGCTTATAGGAAGGGGGGATATTGCTTCCCCATTTTCAACCCTTTCTAAACAGTGTAACTTAACACAATGACTGGATATCGGACGTGACGTTTTATGAATGAAAATTTCTTGTGCAAGTTTAATGGATCCACCATTTTGGGTCAAACATGATTCTATTAATTAATCTTCACAGAAAAAAGTCATGTATAATACTAAAAAATGTGAGGCATTTTCCACAAATAACATGATATTCACCTAAATTTAAACAATATCAAGACTAAGAAACACATTAATAATAACTACCATCAAGCTTAAGTAGTTTGTGAAGTAGACTTAGTCACAGCAACAATATGGCGAAGCATCCGTTTGCGTATTTGGGAGTTTTAGAAAGAATAAATCTTATTTCCCTTTGAAAATCACGTTACACGAGAATTTCAATTAAACAGAAGCCAGTGATAATTTTCTAGAGGATTTTTAGCATATTGTGGTTAAGATATTTTCAAGTTTTCAAAGCATTGTAAATAATTAATATACAAAATTGTTAAAAGACATTGTTGACTACAGTGATTTTCAACTAAGCTTATATTCCAGATATATTTCTCACCCATTTTCAGTGCACGCCTTTAAATTGCATAAAAAGCCACCATGGGCAGCACGTGACTTTCCCTACATCAAGAATATCAATTCCCCCAAAGTGATGGGAAATATCAAAGAAATTCAATTTAATTCTGCAAGGTATTGAGTTTTCATCAATTTGGCGTCACTTTCGTCAATTTAATGATATTTTCAAAAGTCGCTAAATTAGCGATATTTAACCAGTTTATCGCCAAGGTCGCTAAACAGTAGTATGTCGAGTATGTAGACAAGTAGAAAGAGAGAAGGACTTTTTTTCGATGATTTGAGTTCTAATCAAAAGATGTCTTTTCTCATGAATGGAATGAGCTAGATCCACAAAAATAATGTTAACAAGTTTGTTGCATAATATTGCATATGGAAAATGAGCATATTAGATAATATTAACTACTTTTTTAATTTTCTGAAATTTTTTAATATTTTTTTTTACATGTACAATATCTCTAGAACAGTTTATACTAGCATTCTAAAAATTATGTCATTCGTTTTGAAATGAAAAATTACGTAGGAAATGATAATTGTATACTATCATTGAAGGTTCAAATTTTTAATGATTTTTCTTTTCAAATTCATTGGAAAAGTGGGCAAATCAACAGGATCCCAGTAATAATCTACCATTTTTTTTAAACGCTCCATTGACTCACGAAAACACACACACACATACATACACACAGATATCACTTCAAAAACGTTATATTCGAAATCGGAAAATCATTAAACGTGCTGTTCCGTCGAAAACTCAAATCCGGATTTTCGTCTCCGTTACAATAATTTCCCTATTCATTATATGATATTTATATGTAGAGAGATTAACAACATTACGAAAATTCTAACATTCGAGTTCTAATTATCAAAATGACAAAAAGGTATTGCAGAGTCCACTTCCACGATAAGGGAAATTTACTGGGACGACATTTTCGTATCAGTAGCTCAATGGTAAAGCGTCGGCTGGCCAGTTCGGAGATCCAGGGTTCGATTCCCGGTGGGGGCAGCAAGGCTCTTTACAGTATAACTAACTCTACTCCTTCCTGTAATGTATCTACTAGCATTATCAAAATATAATTATAAACGGTTACATGAAAAATATTTTTACACAATGATGGAACGTCAGAGTATCAAGTAAAAATATCGACATTTCGACTCAATATGGATAGCACTATCAGATTCCATTACTCAAATCACGCGTTCATCTCTCAATGGATGGAAATCGATTACCCGCTTCATTCATCAAGATCGCTCACACATCACTCCTTTGTTTCGAACGTCATCGACTATTACTTTAAACTTGTATCGCCTGAAGAACGAATTATGGAGATGGCCGCGAAAGTGCGTTCGTATCAGATTTCAGGCACAGGCAGCACCAACAACAAGCAATGTGTATCAATTGATTGGGAACTCTGATGGGGCATAATAGCCGTGGCCCCAGATTTGGGAGGTTACTGACTAATAATGAAAGACTAACAATAGAAAGATTGATGACTATGTTATTGTTGAGGGGGGTTTGTTTGATGACTCGCATTTATGTGTCAATATAATTATCTATATAACCTTGGAAAACCCTTAGACGCTAGCAGAAAGAAAAAAAAGCCGGACTGCCGCATGTGAGCTGTGAAGGAATATTTTTTTGCATTAAAACTTAATTTTCATCATTTAATTAGGTTCTTATTCACTTTTAATGACCTTAATAAAGTCCAATTATAAAATGCATATCCAGTTTCATTAAAAAGTATGAGAGGTATCTTCCAGCCAAATTCCATGCTTCTCACATAAAAATTAAGACGCATGGAGCATTTTAAAAATGTAAAACCTTTGAAAATTCCGTTTCGAAAAAAATGCATTCAACCTTTTGCTTACGGGTGGGACAGCGTCCATCCTAAAGGAAGAACCCCCCCAAAAAAGACAGGTATTTGACATACCCTATCCTAAAAAGCTCGACCCCCTTTGCAGGCATTGGCATCCATGGAAATCGCTGACAGAAACATCACACCTGCAGCAGGTGACAGCATTATACGTATATGACAATTGTAATACAAGATCTCTACTACATTACATGTCTATTATTATAAAAAAATTTCTATAATACTCACAATAATGGTTAAAACTATACATTTAGATGCATTCTATATAAGTTTACCTTGGAGTTGTGATGTACTCTCTAAAGATTAGTAAGGACTAACAATATACCTGTTCTTCGCACGGAATATACATTATAAAGAAACTCAAAATTCACAATCATGTGCAAATTCCTACAGTAATCTAAATGACACTGTTATTCAAAACATTCTATTAAAATATTCAAACTTATGCTTCTGAACAGAAGTTTAAAAATCTATGTACTCGCCATACAAAATTATCTTCACAGGCAGATCTGAAGAATAAAATATCCTGGTCCCGTTTGTAAACAAATTTACAAAAAATGTTTATATTTATAAATATATATTTCTAAATTTTTAAATATTTATATAATCAATTTATGCCAAAATGAAAGCGCTAAAATTGTATGGAAAGATATATACCCGTACTACTTATATTCTCGTAGATTAGAAGATATACCTGTGTATTAGTAGAATATTACTCGTACTACAATATATGAGTCTCAAATTTTTTTTCCAAAATAAAACAGATGACGTAATAAATTGAAAATATCAATAATCCCCATAATCTTTAAACCTGAATGCCGTTATTGATATACTCCAGTCAAAAGTGCAATTTCGAAAAACATTTATTTTATATACATTCTTTATTATTTAAATCGGAAAAGATTTATTAAATATCATTTGCCGTATAAACACATTGAATTTAAATACGTTGCTAAGTGACATGGTGTAATTTTCTTCCAATAAATTAGTGGAAAATATATCGTCTGCTTAATATTATCGCTATGGAAAGTTTAATTGTATGTTTTTATTAATATCTCGACAACTCCTGGTCCTAGAAACTCGAAACATGGACTAAATTTTAAGTGGGGCTATTTAAGGGCTACCCACAAAATTTCATGAAATCCGATGCAACCCTATTATGCAGTGCAACACTTTCATAAAATAACGTACATTACAGCATTATAAAATTCCGTTATTAATACTTATATTTATTGTACATCTCTCTATGTTTGAGAGCTTTTCTATGTGTTATAGTAGTTTAGACTAAGCACACTTAAACTTATAATATTGGCTAGCTAATAAATTAATGCAAATTTAATCGGAAATTGCTAGAATTTTTAAAAGTGTCGAGTTATCTAAAAGGTAAATTGTACTTTCAAGTAGAAAAACTGAGATTTTGCGAACTTTTCTAAATCCCAAAACTTTTTATATATACAAATAAAATATAATGAAATAACTTTTATGGAATTTGCTAAATAATGTCTTATGTTTTAAGCAATGTGAGAAATTTACCTACAAGTTTTTATGAAGATAGCTTATTTCTCTAGGGGGTAAACTTATACAATTTTCAAAAAATAAAGATCTGTTACAATTTTCAAAAATAAAAAATATACAAAATTTTCCTTAAAACAAAATGTAATTTCAAAATGTGGTTTGGAACAAATGTTGGTTGAGTAGTTTCCGGGGTATTAAAATGTCATTAAAATTACTTTCTCACCTATAGCACATGAGTCGTAAAATTTCCAGAAAATCGAAATGTTATTTTCGTCCTCGTAAAACATCCTAACTGTGCATAAATTTGGTTTGGTTGAGTAGCTTCGGTGAAAACGGGGCTACATGGATTTGCCTACAGATAGGCCAACCAACACATAGACAGAATAATATAGTTTTTTCGTAATAAGATACCTTACAAAACATATACATTTTCAATATAGTCGAAATGTATTCACGATACGAACATTACTTGACTTTTAACAAAAGCAGTAAAATTTTAATGTTTAATGAACAATTGAATTCTGTGTAAGAACAACTTTCAAAAGCGAATTGCTCAGGGTCTAATAAGTAACTCCCACTTTTAACGTAGAAATGTCGGACGATTTTTTTTAACACTTTACAACAAAGTTGAAAAGTGTTTATGACTTTGTTCATTCTGTCTGTCTGTCTGTCTGTCTGTCCGTTAGCACGATAACTGCCGTAAAAATGACTTAATCAAAATGAAATTTTAGTATGTTGTTCAGACGGTCCGTAGAACCTATGGGAATATAAATGAATAATATCACCCAATTAGTTTTGGATTGAACCCGGGTCGAAAAAATGAAATACATTGAGCCCTATGGGATCTAATTTTTCAAACATTTTTTAAGCGGATTTAAAATTCACAAGTTGCTTCGAAAATTTTAGGTAATATTCAAATTGTTCCATAAAATATATAAAAAAAAATTCAGCGAAATATATTCAGTAGTTTTTTAAATAAAAATTAAAATAATAATTACACCTCTCATATGAAACGATCACGTGACCATGATATGAAACGATCACATGACCCACTTCAAAATGATATATGGCATCCATCTTGTTTCAAAATCGTGATTTTTTTAAGTTCTTTTTAATTCATATTGAGTGTTGTATCCGTCCTAAAACTACTTTATTTTTGCTTAAATTCTGTGAATCTACATACTGACACAACGCAATGACAATATATTTGAGTTTAAATGCTCATGATTATTTGATTATTTCTACAACTAAGCCTATTTTTCACCTATGTAAAATGCAAACAGCAAAATATATAGAATGAGTTGTATTAGAATTCCTGTATTTTTTTAACACAAAATAATTTAGTCCATGGACTCTGCATGGCTGATATGAATGAAATATTAATTGATTTCATAAAGAGAAGGACGATTTTTTTTCGATGAAGTTTCAAGCATAGAGTTTAATTTTCTGTAGCTCCATGGTCTTAAACAAAATGTTTAAATAAAATAAATTATTATAGTATTGTGATGAATGAAATGAATGGGAGAAAGTTATGAATGAAATCCTGTTTTTATAGAGAGATCCAGGCGTGTTATTTTTTCTATGACGTCATTTGAATTAATTTCAGTTGTTTTCAATGAAGTTTTCAAATATAATAAATTATCGTAGTATTATGATAATTCTAAAACTATTACCGAGGAATGTATAACATTTTAGAGATGTTTAAACCAGGAAATTTATATTTCAATGCCGTCATTTGAATGAAGTTCATTTTTTTCGATGAAGGTTTAAGGTTTCAAATATAATAAATTAATGCAGTATTGTGATAAGTTTCAAAATATTACCGAGGAATGTATTGCATTTTAGACTTGTTTAAATAAAATTGCATTGAAGTTGGAAAGTGTTTCATAATCAATGCTTTAAGCATGATTGATCTTTCTTATTTTTTATTATTCCGACTACGAAAGAATTTTTACCTTGACGAGAAATTTTTATAGAAATAAAATGAGTGATATTTCCCTGACGGGAATTTTTTAAATCCGAAAACGAAAGAAATATAACCACGGTAAAAAAATTTTTATCGAAGTAAAGTTGGGAAATCTTCCCCGATAAAAGAATCAAATTGGAAACTAAAATTTAAGCAGAAATATGAAAAAAATTGAATTAACATACATAATAACATTTATGAATTACACAAATTTTCTCTGACGAAAACGCAAAAATACTCGAATGAGGATTACGAGGCTGAAGTTCCCGTTATTAGCCTTTTCGTTAAAAAAAAAATAACAATACTAAAAATTCTATTGATTACAAATATAAATTCTAGGAAATTATCCCATATTTTTTTTAATTTCTAAAAAATATAAATTTGTAATATTTATATACTGTCATAATTAAAGGTCAAAAGATTTACTTTAACAATCCTAATTCGATGCAGGCAAGTGAAACAATTGCAGTGGATGTAAATGGCTGAAATCTATAAAGTCATAACTTATTCTAAAATTCAAAGATTTGTAATTAAAAATATTTCATAAGAACTAGTAATATTCAACTTGAGACCCTGGATTTTGTTCAACAACTATTGATTAACTTGTTTTCGCTTGAGCACAAACGATTGACTAACCTCAAGCTCAAAGCGCCAGAAAAATTAATCAATCCCTATTCCTCATGCATTTAAAAATTGGAATATTTTAAATGAATTTTATAAATTATCTTCTCGTATTGAACATCTTTAAACCCGGATTCGCGAAGCCGCAAGTGAAAGATTTCATCCTTTGCTAATCGAAAGGTCGAAATAACTTTACGCATGAAGAACCATCCAGTTTTAGAAAGATTTTGAGAATTCCATCTTCATTATTCGCCATTTTTTTTCCTTCCTGCTCGGACAGCCATGTTTTTACCCGGACTTAGCCCGAAGCAGAGGTTGGGATTTGGAGAAATATTTCCGTTCCCGCCTTACTTGTACCGTTCGTTCTTGTGTCGCAGTAGATGAAAACTTAAATAGAAATTTGATAGGTGGATTGATTCATAAGTAATTGAATCTTTGGAGATCAATTGGAAGTATGAAATGGGTTATTTTGGAAATAAAATTACAGTTAAGAAAGGAATAACACAATCAAAACACGTTATAACGACAGCGAATGTGCCTCACAGTGTCTGCAATATGTTAACAAGAAAGATCAGTCATGCATAAAGCATTGATTATGAAACACTTTCCAACTGCAATGCAATTTTATTTAAACATCTCTAAAATGTGATACATTCAGCAGGGATGTTTTTAAAATTATTACAATACTATAATAATTTATTATATTTGAAAACTTAAAACTTCATCGAAAAAAATGAACTTCATTCAAATGACTTCATTGAAAAATAAATCGCCTGGCTCTCATTGTAAAAACAGTGAATATTTCATTCATACACTTTTATTCCATACCTTTCATTCAGGGTGATATTTTTAAAATTATCACAATACTACAATAATTTATTTTACCTAAAATTATGAAAATAAAAGTGCTTTCTTACTCCATACTTAAAACTTCATCGAGAAAGGCAATCCTATAAAATCATCTGCTTCCCTATGTAAAATCAATGAATATTTCATTCATATCAGCTGTATTCCAGACTCTAGAGCTAGATAACTTTGCGTTAAAAAAATTATCAATTCTTATACAACTCATCTTACAGCTTGATGTGTTTGCATTATGCATACGTTAAAATTAGGCTTCGTTGTAAAAATAATCAAAGTTTGATGATCCCTTAAACTCAAAAATATTGTAATTACGTTAGAGCAAAATATAGATGCACAGAAATTGCGTAAGAAATAAATGCGGTTTTAGGACGGATGCAACACTAAATATAAATTAAAAAGAACTTTAAAAATCACGATTTTGGTAATGGGAAAAAGATGGATGCCATATTTTATTTTGAAGTGGGTCACGTGATCTCTTCATATAATATGGATGTCATTATTATCTTCATTTTTATTTTAAAAACTACCCAACATATTTTGCTGAATCTTTTTTAATATATTTTATGGGATAATTTCAATATTTCCTAAAACTTTCGAAGCAATTTGTGAATTTTAAATTCGCTAAAAAAATGTTTGAAAAATTAGGTCCCATAGGGTTCAATGTATTTCATGTTTTCAACCCATGTTCAATCCAAAATTAATTGGATGATATTACTCATTTACGTCCCCATACGTCCACCGACCGTCTGAACAACATACTAAATATCATTTTGATAAAGTCATCTTTACGGCAGTTATCGTGCGAACAGAATGAACAAAGTCACAAACACTTTTCAACTACATTGTAAAGTGTTAAAAACATGAATTAGTGAAATTTTTCAATGAAGAATCGAGATATGAATGAATAATTTTGGAAATAAAATTATAGTTAAGAAAAGAATATCAATCAAAACACGTTATAACGAAAGCGAAGATGCCTCTTGTCTGCAGTATGTCAAAAACATGAATTTGTGAAATTTTCGAACGAAAAATCAAGATAAAAGTTAAGTTCTTTAAACATTTGTCTTAACGTAGCTTAAATTAATATAAACATCTTATGTACTAATTAAAAGTACTAATTATTGTACTAAGAATTCACTTAGAAATTCGGCGGTGGCTCCTGTTCGACGGAATCGAAACGGTTTCGAGTGAATAACATTTTGTAAAATAAAACTTAACTTTTGTAATATCAAAAGAACTCGATCAAAAATCTGATTATATACACTTATGGGGCTTTTAATAAGCTACAAACTGTTGCTTGTTTTTTATAGCTATCATGTTTAGTATTTAAGGTAAAGCATTACATACTTGAACAAGGAAGATCAATCATGCATAAAGCATTGATTATCACACACTTTCCAACTGCAATACAATTTCATTTAAACATCTCTAAAATGCGATACATTCAGCGGTAATATTTTTAAAATTATCCCAATAATACATTAATTTATTATATTTGAAAACTTAAAACTTCATCGAAAAAAATGAATTTTATTCAAATGACGTCATTGAAATATAATTCGCCTGGCTCTCCATGTAAAAGCTGTAAATATTTCATTCATACACTTTTATTCCATTCTTTTCATTCATCACAATACCACAATAATGTATTTTATTTAAAAACCTAAAACCATGGCGGTAAAAGTAATTTAATTTTATGCTTAAAACTTCTTCGGAAAAGTTTGCTGTAAAATCGTCTGTTCTCTGTGTAAAATCAATGAATGTTTCATTCATATCAGCTATATTGCAGACTCCAGAGCTAAATAATTTTGTGTTAAAGGAATTCAGCAATTCTTATACAACTCATCCTACGAGCCAACGGCCGTACCGTGCTGAAAACACCGGTTCTCGTTAGATCACTGAAGTCAAGCAGCATCGGGTGCGGTTAGTACTTGGGTGGGTGACCACCTGGGAACACCGCATGCTGTTGGCATATTTCGGGTGCGGTAGCCCGGTGGTTTGCGGACTGGATTTGCATGCTGCCACATCTGCCGCCCTGTTCATGCGGAGTACGATCACGTTAAACATGTGGGTCCGTAAGTCCTTCCGAGAGGTTGGTGGTAGGAGAAGGAGGGTACGGTCCCTGTGGATGCCTCCCCTACTGGGTTCCGGTCTAAATTGGGTGGCTCTTCCCGGCCGTTCAAACAGTTACCTTACACCTTTCTGGTAGGTCGGACGCTCTGGGTCTCAACAACAACAACTCATCCTACATCTTTATGTGTTTACATTCTGCCTAAGTGAAAATTAGGCTTCGTTGTAGAAATAATCAAAGTTTGATGATCATTTAAACTCAAATATATTGTAATTGCGTTGTTTCAGAATGTAGATAGACAAAAATTAAGCAAAAGTAAAGCGGTTTTAGGACGCATACAACACTAAATATAAATTAAAAAGAACTTTAAAAATCGAACTTTAAAACACGATTTTGACACAAGATGGATGCCATATTTTATTTTGACTTAGGTCACGTGATCTCTCCATATAATATGGGTGTAATTATTATTTTAATTTTTATTTTAAAAACTACTGAATATATTTTGCTGAAATATTTTTTTATATTTTTTATGGGATAGTTTGAATATTTCCTAAAACTTTCGAAACAATTTGCGAATTTTAAATTCGTGTAAAAAATGTTTGAAAAATTAGGTGCCGTGGGGTTCAATGTATTTCATTTTTTCAACCCGGGTTCAATCCAAAACTAAATTGGGTGATATTATTCATTTATATTCCCATAGGTTCCGCAGACTGTTTGAAGAACATACTAAAATTTCATTTTGATGAAGTCATTTTTACGGCAGTTATCGTGCTAACGGACAGACAGACAGACAAACAGATAGACTGACCAAAGTCATAAACACTTTTAAACTATGTTGTAAAGTGTTAAAAACGCTAAATGTTCATACTTCTTCAACTTGATAAGACGATTAATCAAAATTTGATTATATACACTTATGGGGTTTTTAAAGAACTACAAACTGTTGGTTGTTTTTTATAGCTATCACTTTTAGTATTTAAAATAAAGCATTACATACTTGAAAAACGTAAAATGTTCATACTTCTTCACCTTGTTAAGACGATTAATCAACATCTGATTATATATACTTATGGGGCTTTTAAAGAGCTACAAACTGTTAGTTGTTTTTTATAGTTATCGCTTTTATTATTTAAGATAAAGCATTACATACTTGGAAACGTAAAATGTTCATACTTCTTCAACTTGACAATAAAAAACTATAAGAGATTTTTTTTTTGAATAAATATGGATTTAGAAACTAAATTTCGTGATATATATTTTCGTCACTTACTATTTATATCTATCGTTTATAGTTTCGAAGATATTTCGAGTGAAAGCATGAAAAATAAAAAATAACTCGTTCGGACAGATACTTTAAATTATTTTTCGAAAATATAAAACTAAATCCAAAATCCAATTACATACACTTGCAGGAGTTTCAAAAAAGTTACAAATTCTCGCTTACTGTTAACTCTTTCAGTTTTTGAGATATAAGCATTATAAACTTGAATAACGAAAAATTTCCAATCTTCTTCAACTTGACAAGACGATGATTCGAAAACTATAATAGCTTTTTTTTTAATAATAAACATAGATTTTAATACTAAATTTTCTATTACATATTTTCGTCGTTTACTATTTATATCTATCTTTTATATTGTAGTTTACTATATACATATTTCGAGTAAAAGTTAGGAAAATGAAATAAACACTCAATCGAAGCAAATGTGGGTTCGTAAATCCTTCCGAGAGGTTGGTGGTAGGGGAAGGAGGGTACGGTCCCTGTGGATACCTCCCCCACTGGGTTCCGGTCTAAATTGGGTGACACTTCCCGGCCGTCCAAACAGTTACCTTACACCTTTCTGGTAGGTCGGACGGTCTGGGTCTCAACAACAACAACAACAACTCAATCGAAGCATTTAAAATCTTTTTGAAAACAAAAGTTTAAAATACTGAGATTATATTCCTAATCATTCATAATCATCATATATATTCCTAATCTGGACTCTATTTTCGACCGAACAAGAGAACGTTTTACATTTTTATCTATTAGGCTCGGGGGTATAGGCGGCCGAAATGTTTACATTTTTCATAACGTTCTGTTTTCCGCCAGAGAAACCCCAATGACATATGTTATTGACATCAAAAATTTTCAAAATTAAATATGTTCGACCCGATCCAAACCGACTTTTTAAAAATGAAGCCCGAGCCTGACCCTGTTCGAAACAGTATTAGAAAACTTAGGCTCGACCAAAGCCACTGTGGGGGGCCGCACATCCCCGATGGTGGGGGACAGGTTCAAACCTTCGAGGAGTAATCAAGTGATTCTAGCTCTTTGGTTCAAACTCGAAACCTTTCGTTTACTGCTCCCGTACTATGCCATCAGGCCTAAAAGGATCCTCACAGGCCGAGGGAATAGTCAGTCTTTCGTACGAGTCTTCCGTAGCGATGAGTGACGCAATGCTGTCCGGCAGCAAAATTCAAAGCTTGATGACTAGATATGTGCATTTTATTCTCCTCTTGTTTGATGATTCTCTATTTTATCCTTCTTTTTAAATTGTTGGTAATTTTTAAGTGAGGGTTTAATGAGTTACAACTTCTCTCTATTCTGTCATTAGATCTTCATAATATATATATATATATATATTAGAAAGATTGTAGATTAACCAAATCAAATAATAACGAAATATTAAAATCAACAAAACAGTTAGACCACGGCGACAATGCCGAAAAAAGGAATATTCAGCACTGGCTTCATTTTGAAGATTAATTAGACTAGACTCATTTTCAAGTCTGTGCATCTAGCTCTAATGAACCCAGACCCATGCTTGTTTCAGAATTGGCAATAGTAAGTTACTATAAATACCAATGCAACAGACTACAAGCTTTAAAAGAGGAAGAATTGGAAAAATAAAAAAAATCAGGAAATCAAGAATTAGCATTATCATGAGGCAGGAAACCTAAACTGCAAGTGAAGAACGAGCAGAGCCGGAATGAAGATGGTCGAGAAGTATCCAGAACAAGTATGATGAATAAGATCAGCGGTCGGTTACAGTGATATTTCCTAAAACCCGTCCAGAGAGTTAGAGTACGAGACAGAGCAATTTACCATATAAGTAAGGCAGGATGAACAGACAAGTGATTCTTAGAAGAAATGAATAAACGAGTATTCCACCATCACCATTATACGCATATGTATAGATATTTAGATGATATATTATGTGTATCCCATAATAACAATTCTTTTGTCTTAAACTTTTATCCTAATAATTTACAACTAAATGCCAGTCATTATGACTCTAATGCTGCAAACTTTTTAGACTTAAATTTAAATTTAAAAAATTGTAATCTGGCTATAAACTTATATGATAAAAGACTAAACTTTAACTTTGATACCTCTAAAATTCAGCACTTTGACTCTTGTCTACATATATCAGTGTTTAGAAATACCATATCAAATCAGGTTCTTAGAATCAATAAAATCTGGGATGACACTTATAAATAAACACATTTTATAGAATTATTAAATACTGCAGCCAATAATGCATATGCTTCTAATTTCGTCATTAAAATTATAAACTCAGTGTATCAACTACCACTGGATAACCTTCAAGCCTTCCCAATGACGGCGGCTAATTTGATTAAAAAAAAAACTAATTATTATAATTTCTTAATTATATGATTATATAAAATTGTAAAATAAAAAAATAAACTAAAATAAAAAATTGAAAAACAATAAATTTGAAAATAAGATTGATGATTCTCTATTTTGATTGATGATTCTCTATTTAATACTTCTTTTTATATGTAGGCATTTTTTAAGTTAGGATTTTTTAGTTACAACTTCTCTCTATTCTATCATTGGATTTTCAAACTGTTATTATTATATATACATATATATATATATATAAGTTGTAGTTCCTTTTTTTAGTTAGAATTTTTAAAGTTGTTAATGTTTTAAATTGTATTTATTTAAAAAAAAATATTGTGTTATATATCCAAATGATCGAAACGGTATCTATCCTTCCGCACGGAACAACAAATGACATAACTAATGTTGAATTACTCACAGTCAATAAGCAATCTGCACTTAATAACCCTTGGGTGTTGGTTGATACGCACCCTGATGTAACAGATCCATAAAGCCCAAGTGTAAATGTAACAAGCCCAAAGTATTGTTCCCTGTTACACTGTCTGCTTCAGTGTGTCATTTATGTTCCAACAGTGAACACCGCACGATACAATACATAATTTCTGTAAAAAAAAATATTATATATATTAAAAAAATCTGATGTGAGCAGGACATGAATCTCCCTAAAGACTCATATTAGTCTCTCAGCATCCGCGAAATAATATATTTAAACGTTTTTGCAGCATGTCATCATTAGGAATTTATAATTTATTATATAAAACTGATGGTTTCAGTTCTAATCAATAGATGCTTAACTTTCAAATCCAAATTCTAATTATGTTTTTCTTATGTCAATAATATAATTAAATTTTCGTTAATTAATTTGGAAAACCGAATACGTTACTATAACAACCATCTAATCATTGTACGTTGAGTCGCCAACTATGCTTATAAAATGCTTATCGAGTTTCATCTGTTTTACTTCGTTTACGCTACTTTACGGTAGTTAAATTGATATGATTTTATTACACTTTTTATTTTATTAATTTTTTAATAATTAATAAATAATATTAACAAATTTAAATAGTATTTATTAACATTTTGAAATAACTAATCAGGTTATTCGAATATTCGAGCTATTCGAACATTCGAGGTATTCGAATATTCGAGATCTGATTAATATTCGAATTCAAGGAAAAGTGCCATTCGCCCATCTCTAGCTTAAATGCAAAATATATTAACAAGAAATTCTTACTCAACAAATTATGTATTTTTATTCTTTCATTTCAAAGATTGTGAATATTCTTATTATTCTTCGTAACAATCGTTATACAATTTCGCGCAGACGTTAAACGAGAAAAGTATAAAAAAAAAGTAATCCACTAGATAAAAAATATGTTTACATATTCATTCTCCCAGCATTTTTTAGTGTTGCCATCCCTTAAAAACATAAAAAATATGATTTACCCTGTAAATATGATCGCAGCAAATGGAGCTTGAATACTAAGTGGTAATTTACGGATTACAAAAGAAAAGAAAACTGTGGGAAATAGAGAAGGCAGGAAAAAATCCCCGAAACAATTCTTGGCGCTTATAAGAAGCGAAAATTCCGATGTTCCAGAAAGAGAAGGAGCGAATTATTCCTTTCATCCAAATAAATAAGCAAATTCGCGGTTAGAAAAAAGGAAGAATACTGGAAATTTTAACACATGAAAAGACATAATATTTATTAAATATTGCTTAAATGTTACTGACACTCATATCCTCTTTTGATTGTATTTAATCATATTATAATATAGAGAAAGCACTGTTTTCTCAAAAATATTCCAATTGTGTGTTTTGATTTTTAAAAAAATTCTGACTATCTAAACAACGGATTAATCAGTTTTTTTTTTTTTTCAAAGTTGTAGGATGGAGTACAGAATATAGGGAGATAAAAAATAAATTGATAGATAAAATAATTTTGAATACGCAGGAATATTCTTTATTGTTTCAGTTCTAATTTGCATTGCGCTAATATTTTTTTTACAAAATGGACAAAAATGATATTGGGTGTTTTTTTAATATAAAGTTTTAACTCCTTTTATCTCCATGATCTGAACAATGTCGCACCGTTATGAAGCAGGATGGTGTTACCTACTACTACACTGCTGCAGGTAGGGGCCTCCTACTACTGCAGGTAGGGGCCGCAGGTACCCAATCTACTACTGCAATACCCAAGTAGGGACTATCTACTAGTGCTTCCTACTACTGCAATACCCAAGTAGGGGCCAGAGGAGGATGACCCGCCCGAGTCATACTCAGCCTCCTGATAAAAATATTCAATTTTTAGTAGTGATATAAAATTTCATGCAACACGTTATCCAAATTTTACATGAATAATTGCTGTTTGAGATTTTTTTACTTTCCTTATATACATAGTATAATGTATAAGTAAAATATTGTGACGGGGTTGAAAATTCGAATTCGATTTTTCGACGGGACAGCACGTTTCAAGCATCCCTGAACACGAACCAGACGTTTTTGAGGTGATGTGCGTGTGTTTGTGTGGAAACGATATCTCACGAACGAATGAAGCGATTCGAACGAAATTTGGTACAAAAATCACATTCAGTGAATACTAGAAGCCTATTACTTTTATAAGCAATAGAATGTTTAGAACCTTCCTAAATTTGGAAATGAAATTTTAAAGAAAGCATCAAAAAATTAAAACATTCTATAAAGTTCCGTAAGTAATTTTTCTTGTGTAATTTTTTGTTAGAAAACGATTAATAAAAACTTTAGAGCGCTATCATGAACCGTTCTCGAGATATTGCATATTTTTCAAATAAATTTATCAAAAAATCACATAAAATTAAAAGAAAATTATTAACTATTGTAAAATATGTTCACTTTTCACATGTAATGTTATGCGTTAAATTTATTATCACCATTCTCGTAGATCTAGTTCGTTCTGTTCACGAGAGAAGACACCTTGGGTAATAGCTTTGTAATTTGACGCCATTAGTCGTTTATCTACCATGAGACTAACCTATTTCTCCATAAACACTGCTTGGCGAAATTTTGGCTGCGAATTTGGAGAAATATCAACAACTTGGCCAGTGTTTTAAATGTTGTCAAATTGACGAAAATATCATCAAATTGATAAAAATGTCACTAAATTGATAAAAATGATGCTAAATCAAAGAAAATGAAGACTGATGAAAATCCAATATCTTGGAAAGAATAAGAATCTATTACTATAAGAGAAGATACTTTGGGTAATAGTTTTGTATTTGGACGCCATTAGTCGTTTATTTGCTATGAGAATAACCTATTTCTCCTACCATAATGCTTGACGAAATTTTAGCGACGGATTTGGCAGAATATCTCCAGCTTTGCGAGTATTTGAAATGTTTCCAAATTGATGAAAATGTCGCCAAATTGATAAAAATGTCACCAAATTGATAAGAATGACGCTAAATCAATGAAAATGACAACTAATGGATTAAAATTCAATATTTTGGAAAAAATATAACACTCTACCATAAGGCTCCGTTTGTAACGCTTGGCAAAATTCTGGCGACGAATTCTTGCGGCATATAGCCTTTTTTAAATGTTGCCTAATCGACGAAACTGGTGCCAAATTGATAAAAATGTTATCAAATTGATAAAAATATCGCCAAATTGATAACAATTATGCCAAATAGGATGCAATATTTTGCAAATTTTTAATTCCGTCATATGATGGGCATACCTTTATTATATAAGAAATGTTCTTTTAAATATCGCCAACTTGGTAACATTTGGACCTATATTGACGAAAATATCATCAAAATTGCAAAAATGACTCCAAGTTAATGAAAATGACGCCTAATTGATGGAGGAGAGAGAGAATTTTTTTTTATATATTATTATTTATGAATTCATTACTATTTATTTATTTATTGTTATTTATAATTATTATGAATTTTAATACATGGACTATATCTCTCATTGGGAATGATGTCAGTATTAATTATTTAATTTAAAGTTGCGCAAAATATAAGTTAATTGGGCATTTTGAAATAGTTTTACATGTTGTTATCCGGAAAATCGCTAAATGTACAATTCAACTTCAATCGCTAAATGTACAAACACAGTACCGTGGATCTTCTACATTATTACTTTCCCTTCAATACATGGTAATGTATAGGGAAAGTATTGGAATCATGCCGAAAATCGCAACTCGAATTTTAGACGGATCTACACGTTTCGAGACCTCTAGAATACGAAAACACCATTTTTAACGTCTGTGTGTGTGTCTGTCTGTGCAGATTTTGTATCCACTCTAACTAAAACACTAATGGACCGAATTTCATAAAATTTGGTAGGTAAGTCACTTGGGTGTGACCCAGGTGCTGATTAGTAATCGTATATCAATAGGTCAGTATCAATCGTATCAATCGTATATCAATAGTACCAGGTGCTGATATCAATAAAGTAATTATATAGTAAGTATATGTACTATAAAGAACTAACAGAAATGTCTGAAATGGAAAATATATTATTACAAACGACCCCAGAAAATGTTGAAAATAATATTCGGTCTCTGCATCAGGAATGGAAAGTAACCAAATATTGTCGAAGTAGCAAGCCTGTTTAAAAGGTGACACATATTTTTTCAGATTCAATAAAATTCTGCGAAGAGAGAGGATGAAACCTGAATAGGTGAATAGGGGACAAAAAACCGAATTATTTGCATTTTGTTACTTTCCTTATATACATAATGTATAAGGAAAGTATTGTGACGGGGTCGAAAATTCGAATTCGAGTTTTCGACGGGAGAGCACGTTTCAAGCATCCCTGATCACGAATCAAACATTTTTGAAGTGATGTCTGTGTGTGTGTGTGTGTGTGAAAGTATGTGTGTGTGTGCGTGTCAGTGAGTCTGTGGAGACGATAACTGACGAATGAATGGACCGATTCGAACGAAATTTGGTACAAAAATCACAATCCGTAAACACTGGAAGCCTATTGTTTTTATATGCAATCGAATGTTCAAAACCCCCCTCAATTTTCGAGTGAAATTTTGAAAAAATCGTCAAAAAATCAAAACCGCTAATAAATTTACGCAAATAGACATTTCTTATGTAATTTTTCATTAGAAAACGATTGACATAAATTTTAGAACGCTAACATGAACCGTTCTCGAGATATTGCACATTTTTTAAAAAAATTATCAAAAAGTCATATAAAATAAAAAAAAAATATTTCCTATTGAGAAACATGTTCACTTTTCATATGTAATACCATGCGATAAATTGGGTGACATCATTCTCTAGTTCGTTCCATTCATGAAAAAAGATACTTTGAGTAATACTTTTGTATTTGAACGCCAATAGTCTTGATGCCCACCTTTTTTACCTTGAATATCCAAGGGGACAAGTACCCCCTCTTGCCCACCCCTATGGGCGCCCATGGCTTCAATTATTACGTAGATAGGCGGAACTAAATGGAGAATGAAGGTATCAGTAAGCTGAATGAAGATTCCCATTACAGATATTTTTTCCGAATTTTAGTGCTCTAACTTGAGGCAATTGGTTTACCTTGGCGCCAAAATTATGACTCAAGCCGAGGAATTTCGGAACTGCGGGCCATACGTGGGGCTCATGTTGGGTTCCATTGGAAAATGGTTTCGTAATTGACTCTTATTTGATGGATTATAAATTACGTGCCTCATCGTTCATTTTTTTTTTAAGACATTTTGAAGAGAGTTGCCCGATCAGCTATTAGAAGATCTATCGAGCCAAAGTTATAAATCAGATCTTCGAATGTAAGTAGTCACTTTTAAAAGCCCTCTCTTCCAGAAGGTCTGTCTGATCACGACCTTTATCTTGAAATACTGGATAATAAGAAAAAATTATAAATGTTGGTCGAATTATGGCTTCTTTTCGAAATAATTACAGACTTGGCTATGATTTTGGATTTTATTTTATGAGTTTAATTTATTAATGATGATCTTTAGTGTAGCGTATGTCCATTTGTGTTTATCAGAAATATTAGATTATCTTTACGAAATTGGTAATTGAGAAGTGACCGATTACTTTCCCTAACAAATATATGACCAGCCATATCCACCCGCGCCTCACACGTTTGAAAAGGCTAGTAACGATTAAATGTGACATACACACTTAATAAAAGCTGCTGTCGATAACTTTCTGAATATCAAGAACCGTTTCAGATTTAAACATAAAAATGGGACCCGTTTTATAATTCTGTTAACATGTTATATGGAAAAATATGTAGAACCGTATTTCCGCGCGGCACCATCAAATGATTTAATTGTAACAATTAGAAAAATTTGATGAGTCCACTTCGATAATAATAGCTTGCAATCAATTCGAAGTTTTGAAATTTTCTACTTTTCTCTTCATCTAGAAGCTGAGATGGATCTAATGAAACCATAACCAAGATTCTAGACAGTGTAGAAGTACTACATCATTTTGATATTTCTTGAATGTCTCTTTGAATCACAACCTTAATTTGAGTTTTGGAAATATTAGATTTTTTCGCTACTCTATCATCAAACGAAGTGGTTTTAAGGATATTTTTAACATTTTACAACAAAGTTGAAAAGTGTTTATGACTTTGTTCATTCTGTCTGTCTGTCTGTCTGTCCGTTAGCACGATAACTGCCGTAAAAATGACTTAATCAAAATGAAATTTTAGTATGTTGTTCAGACGGTCTGTAGGACCTATGGTAATATAAATGAATAATATCACCCAATTAGTTTTGGATTGAACCCGGGTTGAAAAAATAAAATACATTGAACCCTATATGGGACCTAATTTTTCAAACATTTTTTAAGCGGATTTAAATTTCACAAATTGCTTCGAAAATTTTAGGTAATATTCAAATTGTTCCATAAAATATATAAAAAAAAATTCAGCGAAATATATTCAGTAATTTTTTAAATAAAAATTAAAATAATAATAACACCTCTTATATGAAGCGATCACGTGACCATGATATGAAAAGATTACGTGATCCACTTCAAAATGAAATATGACATCCATCTTGTCTCAAAATCGTGATTTTTAAAGTTCTTTTTAATTCATATTGAGTGTTGTATCCGTCCTAAAACCACTTTTTTTTGCTTAAATTCTGTGCATCTACATACTGAAACAACGCAATTACAATATATTTGAGTTTAAATGATCATCCAAATTTTATTATTTCTACAACGAAGCCTATTTTTCACTTATGTAAAATGTAAACAGCAAAATATGTAGAATGAGTTGTATTAGAATTGCTGTATTTCTTTAACACAAAATTATTTAGCTCATGGAGTCTGCATAGCTGATATGAATGAAATATTCATTCATTTTACAGAGAGAAGGACGATTTTTTTCGATGAAGTTTTAAGCAGAGAGTTTAATTACTTGTAGCTCCATGGTCTTAATTTTTAAATAAAATAAATTATTATAGTATTGTAATGAATGAAATGAATGGGAAATTATTTATGAATGAAATGCTGCTTTTATAGAGAGAGCCAGGCGTGTTATTTTTTCTATGACGTCATTTGAATGAATTTCAGTTGTTTTCGATGAAGTTTTCAAATATAATAAATTATCGTAGTATTATGATAATTCTAAAATTATTACCAAGGAATGTATCGCATTTTAGAGATGTTTAAACCAGACAATTTATATTTTAATGCCGTCATTTGAATGAAGTTCATTTTTTTCGATGAAGTTTTAAGTTTTCAAATATAATAAATTAATGTAGTATTGTGATAAGTTTTAAAATATTACCGAGGAATGTATTGCATTTTAGAGATGTTAAAATAAAGTTGCATTGAAGTTGGAAAGTGCTTCATAATCAATGCTTTAAGCATGATTGGTCGTTCTTGTTTATTATTATCATTATTCCTTCGAATCGTCATCTCTAATTTGAATTTTTTCGATGTATTAGATTTTTCCGTTGACTTAGAAGATAAATCGAATCGAAAGAGACTAAAACCAAAATTCATTCTCGAGTGAAAGGGATCGATCATTTTGAAAAGTGTTTTAATCACCTCTCATCCGCACCGTCACTTTCATTCGAATTTTCGAAATTTTAAATTTTTCCCTTTGTTTTGAAAATCTAGCTACAATGGAAATGCTCGATAATTTTTGATATGTTACCCAATCAGTCAGTCAGTCAGTTCAGGACTTATCATATAAATGTAAATTATTGTATAGATATAGTATCGTGACGGAGTCAAAAATTCGACCTCAAGTTTTCATCGGATTTATACTTTTTTATCGTCCCTGAATTGAACCTCGTTTAATATCCCACTTCATTTGATTAAATGGATTTTACTTATTTTTTGTCCTGCTTCTTTACGTCCCCACCACCACCACCACCACCACAACTTTACTGGAATTTAAATTTTTAAATTTGTATAAATCTATTGAACCGTGAATCCGCATCTGCATACTAAATTTCGAGGCTAGCTTATACGTGAGATATTTTAAAATATACTTAACCTTTAAAATTTTTTAGACAATAATTTTGTCAATTGAAGACTGGAGAAAAATTGTTTAAAATTATTATTTTATTCTTCCCCCGTTCTGGATTATTCTTTTATTTTAGCAGACAACGTTCTTTTTTCTATTGAAAGATATGTACAAAAAGAATTCTACAAGTTCTTAATAATGCAAAATGAACGCTTTGAGTGTTCTAAGACCCAAAACTTGCCGAGTTGAATTTTTAAATGTATGTAAATTGCATTTTGAGTGCATTTTTTTAGGCAAACATATACCATCTCATCGCTGTAAAAATATATTCTATAGCCACTAGCTCATGTTGCTAGAAATAAAGTGCACTTTAATAGTTTGTTAAATGACCCGTATCTGGTTTTGATGCACTTTAAGCGTAACTACGCAGATGTATTTTTTGTTTTAACAGCAAAATAGCAACAGTTACGTTTATAGTCATATCTGTATTAACAAAAAATCGGATGCGGGTAGCATATGGACTTTACCTATCATAATATTCTTTGTCTTCATATCACGCCTTTTACAGGCGGGTTTTGTAACCATGTTGATATTGTTACAGAGTTCGTTAAAACTGTACTTATAGAAAATTGAAATATTTGTTTTAACCTTTTGCTTTCGGATGGGATAGCATCAATCCCAACGGCGGACGCCAATGCCTGCAAAGGGGGATCGAACTGGGATAGGGCATGTCAAATACCTGTCTTTCTGAGAGGTTCTTCGTTTGGGATTGGCGCTATCCCACCCGTAAGCAAAAGGTTAACATTTAACTGTAATCTACAAATTTTCAGTTCAATTCGTGGAACTTTTATTCATTTTAAAATTGCTCATTATAGCCGTGTTTTTTAAAACATATTCTAAAAGAAATATTTCATAATCTTATCAAAAATTCTTATTCATGTGGATGAAAATAGCATCAAAATACTATATAAAGATTCCCTCCATCTGTATTTGTATCTGCCTGTCTGCTTATTTGTTTATCTCTCTGTCCCACTTGGCGAAATATCACCAAATTAGTGAAAATCCAATCTATCCTCAGAAAATTAAGTTTAATTTCTTTGATTATCTCTGACGCTTTGTGGGAATTATTAACTTTATATTCTTGATTCAAAGTAGTATAGTGAGTTTCACTGGTCGTGGTACAAGTGCGTTTTGTTAGAGGGGTCATAAATTAATTACGTTTTGCTTGAGCTGATAAAGCGTTATCATGGAGGTAAATGTAAGGAATTAAAACTTCATATTAAGAAAACGCCAATATCGTTTGAGAAAATCATTTAGATGGCGCTGGGATAAGATAAATAGTCTTGTATTGCATACATTTCTATGGCGAAAGACCTAAAATATTTATTTAAACTGTCCATTTTATAAAAATAAATTATTAGTGCAATGCAAGCAATGTAAGTTAGAACTGAAACAATAAAAACTATTCCTTTACCTTTCAATTATTCCTTATCCTTTACCTTTCAGTTCATTTTTATCTTCCTATATTCTGTACTCTGTCCTACAACTATGAAAAAATACTAGTTAATTATACTCCTAATGAGGAAACCCTTCATATACTGCGCCTTTCTGTTGTGTGAACTAACAATAGCAACTACTTTACTAACACTAGCGACACCTGGATGTAATTCTCAAAGCATTATAGCATTGTTTAGCGTTTCATCCATAGTAGTTTTATCTCCTTTCTAACTCCATACTTTTAAAACAAAATATTTTATCGTCTGCTTTTTATTAAAATTCTAACTTTAAAATAGTAAAATTAGGTGTTTCAATCGTGAGTGTGTATAGCTATTCTATATTAGCTTTTGAATCAATATTTTTGTGCCCATCGAAGTCTGTTGCAAACCCAAGCTCTGTTTTTAGATTGATTTAAATTAGTTGACAAAATGCAGTGTTCTATTGGGATTTCGCGTGACTTAAATTAAAAATATATGCATGGACCTGTAAGTAAAAGTTTAATTTATTTGAGTATAACATAGAAGAATGATGATCTTCTTTCTAACGCCATGATATATATGTTTCTAACTCCATGGTGTGTGTGTTGTATAATAATTAATGGTATTGATTAAGAAAAATACATGATCCGCATGTGTAATTAACGAGCAAAGGGTGGATCGGAGAAAATATTTTGCAATACTTCATGCGAACTTTTTTGTCCAATTATGATTACGAGACAAATAGAACCGAATATATGAAAAAGTCGAGTGGAGATATAACTCCAGATATATGTTATTGTTTTCCCACAATATTCATCAATTTGTGTTTTAAAAAGATATTTTTTGCAAACGTATTTATAAGAACATTACGCTGAGAAAATTGTGACATAATAAGGTTGTAACCCAAGGGGGTTCCGAAGGACCATTTAAACGGCGTTATAAAGATTCCCCGGAATAAAAAGAAATAAAAGTTTGTCAACCACTTTTTTTAACTAATGATGAGAACGAACCCAACCACAACTTATCTAAAACATAAAAATAAAAAATGAGATGAAAAACTCATCTGAGAATCACGTAAAAAAAAAACGAAGTTCACGATTCGATGATCTTGGACCCCGGGCATTCCACGTTTTAAAAATGGCCAAAAAAAAGCTAGAAATGCATGCCATCACTGACCGACAAAAAGAGAGCAGACGAGAATCGTTAAAATGCAGAATCGACGATAGAAGAAGCTTCAGGTGGAAATGGTGATCCATTTCCGTTTGCTATCATAATTCGAGAAAATGTGTCCAATGTTTGATTTTCACGGGCTTTTTTCTTTTTTTTTCCCTAAAGAGCAAAAAACGTCATACATCGCATGTCTTTTTTTTCTGTCGTAAGAATGAATCATTCTTAAAGGAATTTACTGGTGGTATTTACCAGAGACAAATCCTAGTCTAGAAAGCAGGTCATGGAGAAATGCATTTTACATCTCACCCTCTCGTTATCAATCGCACAACAATACTCAAGGAATTTAAATGGCAATAATAGCAATGATAATCAATCATGTTACTGCTATTGTGCTATCTATCTATCTATCTATATATAAAAAGCAGTATTCTGGAGTTATATATTGCGAATGACCTCAGACAGTTAAAACAGGGTTGGATATTGGATTGATTTTTAATTTATTTACAACTTTGGATATTATAATACCTCTTTTGTGTTGTATTTACGAAGGCAGTGATTGAGTGTTGTCTTTTATTATCGTAAAATCCCATGAATAAACTGTCTTTTTTAATTATTTATGGGCAGAAGGCCCTCGGGCCTCACTAGCATATAACTTTAAAATACACTATTCTGGGGTGAGTGACCTCAAATACTGTCCCACCTCTTTCCCTCACTCCTAAGTTTTATATTGTCATCCTTTATATTCTTTATTTAGTAACGAATCCTATGTTACGTCATGTAGCTATTTATTGCCATACGCCAGCTTACCTTTAGTGGAATAATCGCTCTGTATAACCTGGAGAAGGAAGTTATTTTTTGCCTCTGAAATTGGTTTGTTCAATTACTAATTTATTTCATAGTGTGGTTTTAATAAAGATTTTACCTTTTAACATAATTTTGTTGATTTATATTGTTTTACTGTTGAATTATTCTATTCGAATTGCCTGATTATACGATAATTAAAAACATTTTAAAGAAAAATAATAAGCTTCTAAGTGTCAAATGTGGCATTATGATCGTCTGCTACAATTTTTCTTCATTGTTTTTTTCCCACTTATAGTTTAAAACAGAGTGCAAAATGTTTATATCTATGGTTACATATTATTGTTTTACATTTTAGCTTTATTATTCTGTAATGAAATGAGTGGAAACAGCGGATTTGATATTATAGAACTGAAGATTGTAAAAATGCTGTAATCTGATGAATTTAAATAAAAAGCTGTTTTCTTTAGCAAAATGATGTCAATTATTAATATAGTATATGGAGTCAGAGTAAAATAAAGAAAAACGACAGAATAGCTTTCTTGGAGACAAACGACCCTTGACATTTGGCGACAAACGGACCTTGACATTTGGCGACAAACGAACGTGATAAGGTACAATATTTTGAATTTGAACAGTTTTATTTCAATAACTATGGATAAAATTCAAAAGCAGCGGAAAGTTGTGAGTAGTTCTTTTACACGGCTTTACAATCAGATTATAGCACATATCGGTTCCGAGGAAACAGATAAAGTTTTAGAAATAAGAGCAAAGTTTGAAACTTTAAAATTGAAATATGAAGATCTTCAGAATTTGGATCACGAATCCATGAATCTTATGTTGAAAGCTGACGATACTACAGATGAAGGATTCGAACAGGAAAGTGAGTCAGCAGATGAGTATAATAACAACTTTTTTAAAGTAAAGGCCCTACTTGGTGAACGATTTAAAGAAACTGAAATAAATTCGATAGTTAGTGATCTGGAAATGCATAATAAGAAGTTCAAATCCCCGAAAATTGAACTTGAGAAATATGACGGTAATATAAAAGACTGGTTAACTTTTTAGTCAATGTTTAAAAAAGTAGACGAAGATCCGGGTATTGTTTCAGGAGATAAATTCCAGTATCTCATACAGTGTACAATTCGAAATTCTCGCTCTAGAGAACTTGTACAAAGATACCCAGCGACAGCTAAAAACTATCCAAAAGTGATAGAAAGTTTCAAAGCTAGATTTGGAAACGATGATGTTTTAGTGAAAAGACTGCATAAGGGATCTTCTGGTATTAGTGATAGAGAACACAAAGTCACAATGGACGCTTTCGCTATAGTTATTGTATGACCAACTTGAATCGCAACTTAGAGCATTAGATTCATTGGGCATTGCTACAAAAAGTATGATGCAATTCTTTCTCCGCTAGTAGAGACAATCGAAAATTGATGAAACTCCAAAAGATGACTCGATGATTTCATGGCTTTTATTAGAAATGAAGTGGAGAATGAGCAACGGATATCTATGCCCATTGGTGGTTTTGAAGTCAAGAAATTAAAGCACACAAAAATAAAGCAATCGATTCAAAATATCGAGGAAGAGTTTGTGCCGACTGCAAATGATTTATTGTATGGAGAAGAAAAGAAAGAAAAAATAAGCAGTTGTATATTTTACAATAAATCACATTTAAGTAAAGAATGTTTTCAAGCACAGAAACTGCCAGATGAGGAAAAACAAAATAAGATTAATGATAAAAAAGGCTTGTGTTTCTTGTTTGAAGACAGGGCACAGTTTTAAGGCTTGTAAAACAAATGTAAAATGCATAATCTGTTTGCAAAAAAACTGGGTTGTAATGTACCCAGAAATTCCAGCTAATCGAAAGAAAATAGATGCACATGGTATAGAGAAGACAGAAAAAAAGAAAAATACTTCCTTGTCAAACCATAATTTTGTTCAGAAGAAATGCTCCTACAAACTTAACAAGTAAAACTAAAATCAATGAAAGGAAGTCGCACTGTACGTGCACTAATTAATAGTGGTACGCAACTGTCATATATACTGAAGAATACGGTGAATGAAATGGGTTACGAATCAGTCAGATCCGAAGATTTGGTTCATGTTTTATTTTGAGGAATAACACTTCAAAAAGAGTCTCATCAGTATTATAACATAAGTTTTAGCAGTTCGAGCAACAATTTCAACTGTGATATTCAAGTGTTAGATCAAACTATCATATGTGGAAAATTGTCGCGACTCAAGAAAGGACCATGGGAAAAAGAGTTGAAAGAAAAGGAAATCTGGATATCAGACTATGGTGAAGGTTATCCAGACATTAAATTGTTGATAGGAGCAGATTTTTGTGGGTAACTTTACTGAAAAAATGCACAAATTGAAGTGCGGGCTGATAGCTGTTGTAACAAAACTTGGCTGAATTATTATGGGAAAAGTTCTAGGTGAAAAGAGTCATGGGTTATCAGCTCTCACTGTTTCCTCCCTATTTTCCCAAACTTCAACAATAGCGAATCTTTGGGATCTCTAAATATTTTATGTATTAGGAATTTAGTTGAGACAAAAACTAAAGAAGATATAGAAAGAGCTGCACTAGATCATTTCAGAATATAACAGTCTCTTTAAATGAAGAGGGACGTTGTGAAATACATTTACCATAGCTTGAGGTTAACAAAGCTTTAAAGACAAATATGGACACTGCCGAAAGTAAATGCATTTCTATGGCTGTGAAGTTTAAACAGGATGAAAAATATAAAAACTATGACGCTGTAGTCGAAGAATGGGAAATATCTAGAATAATAGAAGTGGTACCTCAAGAAGAACTTGGACAACCTTCTCACTCCTTACCCCACAGAAGTATATTTAAGGAGAATTCTACAACACGAGTCAGACTAGTATTTAATACTTCTTGTTATGAAAAAGGTTCCCCCTCACTGAACGACTGTCTTGAAAAGGGACCTAATCTGTTAGAAGGAATACCAACAATAATGAGGTGTTTCGCAACGATAAATTTGGAGTTGTAACAGACATCAAAAGGATATTCCTTCAAATATCCATTGCAAAGGAAGACCGTGGTTGTCTCAGATTTTTGTGGTGGGAAGATTTCGGGAAAAGAAAACTGAAGATATTTAGGCATCGAAGACTGATATTTGGTCTTACGTGTAGTCCATTACTGTTAGCTTATGTACTAAATTATCATATAGAAGCAAGCCTAAGTGATATACAAGAAACAGCAGAAATGTTATAAAAGTCTTTTTATGTGGATAATTGAGTGACCTCTGTATCTAATGAGGAAAAGTTGCAAATTTTCATCCCAGAATCAAGACATTTGTTGGATAAAACCTATTTTGATCTATGAGGGTGGGAGCATAATACCTTGTATGAAAATTGTTTTTCAGAAAAGCCCATTCATGTTTTAGAATTACTTTGGAATAAAGATGAAAATAGTATCTTCTATGATCTAAACTCCGTTTCTGAAATTAATTCCAGTGTAACAAGAAGAAGTATACTATCATCTCTTCATAAAATATTTGATCCTTTTGGATTTCTGTGTCCTGTAACACTACTTCCGAAGATTATTGTACAACAAACTTGGAATCTCACAATAGGTTGGGATACTGAGCTACCAGAGAAAAGTCAAAACGAATTTGAGGACTGGAGTAGTGTTTTACATCAGCTTTCAGATGTTAAAATTCCTAGACGTCTTGATGTCTGTGATCCCAACACAGAATTAAGTCTTCCTAACATTTGTGATGCCAGTGTCTGCTTACAGTACAGTTGTCTTTCTTCGAAAGGTGCATGGAGAAGAAATTACTATATCTCTGATGCAAGCGAAGAGCAGATTTGCTCCCTTACACAAGATGACCATTCCTAGGCTCGAATTACTAGCATGTTGCATTGGAACGCGTCTTGCCTCTACAATTGTAAAAGCCATGGATCTAAAAGATATCCCTTGGATCTACTGGACATACTCTTCTACGGCTCTCTATTGGATACAATGAGAAGAACATTGTGAAGTTTTTGTTAACAATCGAGTGAATGAAATTAGAGCACTGTCTGATAAAAAATCTTGTAGACATGTGCCAGGGGAATTCAATCCTACTAATCTTCCTTCGCGAGGTTGCTCTGTTAAAGTCTTGAAATCTAAATGGTGGGAGGGGCCTATTTGGTTAAAACAGAATGAAAATAACTGACCTGCAACAGAAGTTCAAATAGATGAAGTTACCAAGGAAAAACGGAAGCATATTACTTCGTCTCTTATTTGCACCGAAACAGAAAAAAGGTGGTACAGTCAGCGATTTGCGAAGTACTCACAGATTTTGAGAATGGTTGCTTGGATACTTCGTTTTGCCAACAATACTCTTCAACCAAATAATCGGCTTAGAGGCGAACTGAGAGTGGGCGAATTGGAAGATGCAGAAAAAAAACTCCTGAAAATGATTCAACAGGACGCTTTTAAGGAGGAGGACATTCAACTTAAGCTAAAAACACTTTGCACTTTTATTGATAATGAGGTACTTACCAGACTGAAAACAAAAATATTGGGATGAGATGATAATAATTTCTTATGTCCCATTGTAATCTTTGAAAAACATGAAATAATTAATAGACTAATACTTGAACGACATTTGCAGTCTTCACATGCTGGAGTTCATTCTGTATTAGCTAATCTTAGGCAACAGTTTTGCTTTGGATCTTCTGTTAAGAGGACGAAAAGCCGTCCAGCGAGTGATTTCAAAATGTGTTCGCTGCAGAAGGCACACAGAAAAAGGAATAGAATCTACCCCTACTCCACTACCAGAAGATCGAATTAGAGACACGTTAGTATTTGAAGTGACTGGAGTGGATTTAGCTGGTCCAAAAGCATGGATTCTATTGCTCACTTGCGTTGTATACCGTGCTGTACATCTTGAAGTGATACAAAATCTTTCTACAGATTGTTTTATTTTGGGTTAAGAAGATTCATTGCCAAACGTGGACAACCAAAAATAATGTACAGTGATAATAGGAGCAATTTTGTAGGAACAGATAATCTTATGAAGTCTATCAGCTGGAAACAAATTATCCGTGACACTTCCATTTTTAGAATCCAATGAAAATTTAACCCACCAACCGCAGCTTGGTGGAGCGATTGGTGGGAAAGAGTCGTACAAATGGTAAAAATATTATTGAGAAGAGTTTTAGAGAAATATTCGCTTATATACGAAAAAATATTGACTATTCTGTGCAATGTAGAGTCTGTTATCAATGCAAGACCTCTTACTGGTCTCCCTATCTCCATCTATGTTCGTTCAAGATATTCGTACAGTTGGAGTTCCAAATTTAGACCATCTAGAAAAAGTTAATATCTCAAAGAGATTGAGATACCAGTAAAGAATTCGAGAGGACTTCAGAAAGTGATTTAGAGATTAATATCTCAGCATTCTAGTTCAACAACCACTTAAGAAAAAACACTTACTTGGAGAAATTAAAGTGGGTGACATTGTTCTTATTAATTGTGGTAATAAAAAACGAATTGATTAGCCCTTAGGTCGTATTGTGATTGTTTTTCCTGGTAGAAATAATTGCATCCGAGTCATTAAAAGTAAAAACTGCAACTAATGAATTCACTAGGTCAGTACAAAATGTATACCCTTTAGAAGTGTCTCACCAGGATCTGCCATTTAAGAATGGTAAATCTGCAAAAGTTCCTGAAGAAGTGGCTGTTCCTAGTGACACTGTCTTTGGTGAAATAGGGGCAACTGTTCAAACAGAAACTGTATGTGATGAAACAAGAAATGTTGATCCTGTTTCTGATATTAATAAAACTATTGTTTAAAACAGAGTCCAAAATGTTTATATCTATGGTTCCATATTATCATTTTATATTTTATCTTTATTATTCTGTAATGAAGTGAGTGGAAACAGCGAACAAATGGAGGGAATTGAAAAACAATTCGTACGATTATTGCAATCTGAGAATACTGAAACCCAATGGTCTTTAAACGCGATCGAATGTTCTGACTACTCCACCTCCTCCCCAATTTTTAAATGGATTTTTGAAAAAGCTATTTAAAAATCAGGGCTTTTAATAATAATGTTAAATGAATAATCATTCCTTACAAAATTGATCATTAGAAAACGAATGGCACTCGCTTTAAAAAGGTTAGCATGAAACGTTCTCGAGATATAGATCGTTTTCAGATAAATTTATCGAAAAAGTTATATAAAAAGTTAAATAAATAGTAAATATCCTTAAATCAGTTGACCTTAAATTTGGCGAAAGGTTACCAGCTTAACTGCTTTTGTTTAATATTGGCGAAAATATCGCCAAATTGGCAAAAATGACCCTTAATTAACGAGAAAGACGCTAAAATGGATGAAAATTCTAATGATTGAAATCGTTCAATATACGGACTATATTGCTTAGCGGATGCTAGCAAGATTTCTTATAATAAATTTAGATTTGCACGAAATCGAAATAGTCTTATGCATTATCATCCAGACAAATTCCAAATGTTAAATAACAATTCGTCGTTAAAACCATTGTGCACATCAGAAGTTCGCTGTGAATCAATTAAACTCATTGCTTTATGTGGGGAAAGTTCTGTGCCGTTCACATTAGATATTATTGTCATAGATTGAACAGTTCAGACCCGGACTCTCAACATTGAGCTCGAACTCAACTGTAATCAGAAGACCACAGTGTCAATTAATCAGAACATACCAGTAGCAATTAATCTGACGCAATCAGTGAAATAAACAATAGAATATCCACTCTTCTCTTAAAGTCCGTCGAACTTCATCGACTTATAACTCTGGCCAATTGATAGCTCCGTGGTCAGAACTGTCCATAATTCCATTTACATGAAACGGCATACCTCTGTTTCTTGAACGCGCTGATGGTATCGTAACTACGTGCACCCAACAATCGCCCTACTTGAACACGTTTCAGCAATAACTGTTATACGAGTCATTTGCTCTTGCCATTTAGTCCTTTATCTCTCTTGAAGAAGAATGTCCCTATACTTTAGACGCGGTAAATTCACTTATCGAAACAAAAATGTTCCATCTGTTGTAATTACTGCTACGGCTACGATAACCAAACGATTCTAGGAAACAGAAACACGGTGGAATATCCGTTGGAGAAAAATCTCCGGAATGAACTCGAGGGATTTCAATCCTGGGCGTATTTTTCAATTCGCAATTAAATATATATTTATTTTTTGATGCATGCAATATCTCAGGCAGAACGGTTAGAAAGAAATATATGTGTGTTCCATAACATGTAGTTAGTTCACTTGTTTCGTAATCAGTATCGGAATAAAAAAAAATATCTGGAGTTGAGTGTCTGCTCAACTTTCTGAAACGTTCATATTTCATAGTGATTAGTTCTAATGGAATTCATATTAGAATGATATTTTTTTTTTTTTTTTTTTTTTTTTTAGATTTCGTGCCCAAGTAATTCATTTAAAATATTTCGTAAAAATCCTTTAAAGATTTCTTTTTTAGCTAGCAACAGTTTAGGAATGCCCGTGATGGATGCTTTGGCAAATCTATGTTAATGTGAACTGCTATATTGATACCATTAACAACTATAGCGTAGTTGAAATCATCAATTCCCCCGTGTTCTAAACAACAATCATGGTTTAGAGAATTACCATTGTTTTCCATGGGAAATAATGCTGCAAAAACCTTCAACTGCGAATAATTCCACTTATGATCCTGAAAATTATTAAACATTTCATCTACTTGTAGATTTTCGCGTAATATATCCTTATAATAATAATGTCTAAAGTACTTATGTCTTTCTAGAATAAGGATCTCCAAACTACGGCCGCTGGCCGGATCTGCCCCCGCTGACGATTTGACAAAAATATTTCTTTAGTATATTTTTTCAAATTTGTAAGTGAACAAATCTAGAGCTGGAAGGGGGGAAACTACTTAAGTCAAAAACAAGGAATTTGAGATATTAACGAATGAAAATAATGACATTTTTAAGACATCGTTTTTTTCAATTTTTGATTTTGATTTTCAAAATACACATTTAATTTTTATGGTATTTATTACACATTTATAAGCTAAATAAGCATACATTGTATTGTAATTTTGGAAAATTAATTTTTAGGTAAATACTGACTTAAGTGGTTATTCCCGAAGCAAGTTTGTGGCAAATACACACTTAAGTTATTGTTATTATTCCTGACTTCAGTATTTATTCTTTAAACACAATTATGATGTGTTTACAAATACAGACATAAGTAATTGTTTAATAAAACATCCGTCATAATGCAGCATTTAATTGTGCATTCTAATTCCAAACTGTTATTATTATTTATTTTCTTAGAACTACTTTAAGTAAATATTTTGTAAAAATTATAAAAAACGTAGAAATGATGTTTCAACTGATTTTTCTGAAAATTGTTTAAAAATAGAATTAAAAGTTAATGCACCTTTTTTGTAAATTAATTAGTTATTTGTATATAAAAATAAACATATAAAACCCAAACATATAAAACTGAAACTCAAACATCGTTTATAGTTCATCCGGATAAATTTCAATCAGATCGGGATCAATGTCTGCTTCATATGAAGTCGGAAACAGGGAACAGAATTGATCCATTTGGTGAGATTTTCGTTCATTTAACAAAATTTAAAAAGTCGCTCAGTTGGCGACATTCCGCCAAATTCGTCGCAAAACTCTCGACAAGCGTTATGGACGCAGAAATAAGTTATTCTTATAACAGATAATATTGACGTTCAAATACAAAAGTATTTCTCAAAGTATAATTTCTCATGAATGGAACGAGCTAGGTCCACGAGAATGATGTCACCAAATTTATCGCAGGATATTATATATGATAATTGAACATGTTTCACAACAGTTAATATATTTTTTTTTACTTCATGGGATTTTATTGATGAATTAATTTGAAAAATGTTTAATATTTCGAGAACAGTTCATGCTAGCGCTCTAAAATTTAAGTAAATCGTTTTCTAAGAAAAAATTACATAAGAAATGTCTATTTTTGTAACTTTATTAAAAGTTTTGATATTTTGATGATTTTTTCAAAATTTCACTCGAAAATTTAGGGGGGGTTCTCAGCATTCGATTGTGTTTAAAAACAATAGACACTTCCAGTAATCACGGATAGTAATTTTTATTTCGAATTGCACTCGAATCTCTCCATTCGATCGTGAGATATCGTGTTCATAGACTCACTGACGCACACACACACACATACGTACACACACACACACACACATCACCTCAAAAATGTTCTATTCGTGATCACATATGATTGAAACGTGCTCTCCGTCGAAAACTCGAATTCGAATTTTCGACCCCGTCACAATACTTTCCTTATACTAAGGTGACCAATCGTCCTCCTTTAAGGAGGACAGTCCTTCTTTTGTAGGTTCTGCCCTTCCTCGAAAAGTGTCCTCCTACCTGTCCTCCTTTTCGATATTTTAAAATAATCTGTTAATCTCTGTATTCAGAGACGCCGCGCCGAACTGTTACGCGTCATGTGACGGTACAGTTCGGAAAGACGCGATTATGAAACACATGCGCAGTGCATAGGAGAACTTCACGTGTCTCGCACCATTGCGCATTTCACTTTGTTTACTTTATCTCTATATTATACTTCGTGTAATCAAAATTGAATGTTGATACTCTAGCTGCAACACTTACCGTAAAATTCGATATGAAGGATATTTCTTGCTCCGAAATTTTCAATATATTGTTACTGTTAGAAAATGATATATTGTCAAAAAATATTCATTCAATGGCAAAATACTCGTTTAAGTAAATAATTAAAAGGGATGTAAGCATAATTAGTGTACTTTTGTTTGAATTAATAAAATGTTTCATTTATTTACGTTGTACTTTTTTCTTAAATTTTTTCGTCCTCCTTTTCATTGTAAAAAAATTGGTCACCTTACTTATACATTATTGTATATAATGAAAACAAAATAAATAAACTGCCCCCTCTTCCAAGCAGACTAATCAAACTACCACAGAGTCTAGTTTTAATTGCATCAGAGGTTACAGAGGTAGCTAAGAACAGCTGATTTAACACCAGCATAGAAGCTCCAGGCCACCACAAATAAACTACAGTATATTTCAATATATGGGGATTTTGTTTAGCACATTCCCATTGAGATCATGTAAAACTTGCACAATCAGTACAATTTTCCCGCTAACTATATAAGCTATTGACACGAACATCGTGCCACAGCGCGGGAGTTAGGTATTTTTATTTATGTTATCTAACATAACTCAAAACGTTTTACTATTAAACATTTGTTCTGCCGCCCCCTATTCTTTTGCAGAGACTCATTTCTGGCTACACCACTGACAGCACAGAAACCTTTTTATTTTTATGCATATAATTTTTATTAAGAGCCTTGTCCTCAAAAATCTAGTTTCTATTCTGGCTAAATCTTAAGAGAGATATTTAATAAAATACAACATACCTGAAATATTTTTACTCTTGTGAATTCACCATTAGTTGTCCCCGTGACAACATACTATTCTAAAATGGAGACGCCACTCGTTAAAATAAAGTGTTATTTCAGCACTATATGAATAAAACAGCTGTCTAAGAATAATCAATTACCGGGCGAATAAATATAAAATCACCGGAAATAGGCATCGAAAGGGGAAGGGAGAGAACGTCGCGCGCGCCTCGAAATTTTACGAAATAAAAAAGAATATTGTGACGTAGTTTCAACAAAGAACAAGGTTGTATAAACTGTACGGAATGATAACATTTCTTCATGTTTTTTAAACGCTAAAATCTGCACAAATAAAACTGATAATAATAACTTTTCTTGACTTATGTGCTTTTTCCCGAATGATATCTGTTCGAAAATTAGAGAAAAATAACTTTTTATGACTTATGTGGTTTTTCCCGGCTAACTTCGGAGCAAAATCTAGTAGGTTGTTTATGGTGTTTCTTTTTTTATTTATATCTTAGAAGTCCAACAGATGTACGTGCTTTTTCTACAGCATAATTCATACATTTCTTCAACAGAATATGTTATAAAAAAAAAATTGCAATTTTTGACTTATGTGGTTTTTCCCGCCACGTCTAGAAATAATCTTCATGAAAACGAAAATTATGGTGCTCTTGTAGGCCATATGCAAAGTATCTATATACATATGAAATCAGTGGCAATATTGTAAGTGCGTAATCAAAATAGACCTTTTTATTTGACCGTGCCTATATATGCCACAGTATAACAAAGCAAGGTGTCCAGATAAAAATGTGGGGAAAAGGCAATCAATTATCGAAAAGTGTCAAAGAAAAATGTCAATGTCACTCAGACGACCCGCGTTCGATTCCCGGCTCTGCTCAAATTGTTTTTGTGTTCGAGCGGAATATGAACACGTTAAATATGTGGGTCCGTAAGTTCTTCCGAGAAATTAGTGGTAGGGGAAGGAGGGTACGGTCCCTCTGGATGCCCTCCCCCTCCCACACACACACACACACACTGGGTTCAAGTCTAAATTGGTGGCACTTTCAAGGCCGTCCAAACAAATTCCTTACAGCTTCTGGTAGGTCGGACGATCTGGGTCGAACAAACAAACCGATTAAAATATATATTTTTTTAATCAGACCGCATCCAGCTTAGATCCTGGCCTTCAAAGATATCTGTATAGATTAAATAGAAAATCTGTCTGTTTGTTTGTGTCATCATCGCGGGAGAACGGCTGAACCGAATTTGATGAAATTGTGTGGGTAGCCTTGAAATACTTCTATTTAAATTTACTCTAAGTTTCGAGTTTTTAAGACTAGGAATTGTGGAGTTATTATTGGAAAACGAAACTCTTTCCTAGGCATTCTACTCTCTAACTCCCTAGTTCCTCCAAACGAGAAAGGTTGGAAATCGTTGGTTTAAAACGTGAACGTAAATTAAAACTCTATTTCTGAGTTTTGTGGGAGATTTTTACACTAATTAGTCACTTTTTGAAAATTTCACAAGCTTACTCAACAATGAAAAGTATTAAGAAATCAAAATGGTTATTTAATTATCCGCATTTTATGAGGAAGATTCTTTCTTATATCATGATATATAATTTTTATAATTAGTTGTTTGATTTGAATACTAAAAAATTTGATGTGGGCAGCCCATGACTTTCCTTATATAATGCAATGAATTTACTACTTTTGCAGTAAAAAAAAGAGGTTATTCTTATAGTAGATACTTATATTCTTTAAGATATTAAATTTTCGTCAATGAGTCGTCATTTTCATTGATTTAGCGTCATTTTTATCCATTTGTCGAGATTTTCGTTAATTTGGCAGCATTTCAAAAAGTCGCCAAGTTAGCGACATTCCGCCAAATTCGTCGCCAAAATCTCGCCAAGCATTATGGATGGAGAAATAAGTTATTCTTATAGCAGATAAATGACTATTGGCGTTCAAATACAAAAATATTGCTTAAATTATCTTGTCTCATGAATGGAACGAGCTAGATCCATGAGAATGATGTCATCAAATTTATCGCATGATTTTACATGTGAAAAGTGAACATGTTTCTCAACAGTTAATTTTTTTTTAATTTATGGGATTTTTTTGATAAATTTATTTCAAAAATGCACAATATCTCGAGAACGGTTCATGCTAGCGTTCTAAAGTTTATGTCAATCGTTTTCTCAGGAAAAATTAGATAAGAAATGTCTATTTGAGTAACTTTATTAGAGGTTTTGATTTTTAATGATTTTTTCAAAATTTCACTGGTAAATTTAGGGGGGTTCTGAACATTCAATTGCGTTTAAAAACAGTAGGCTTCCAGTATTCACGAATTGTAATTTTTGTACCTAATTTTATTCGAATCGCTTCATTCTTTCGTGAGATATCGTCTCCACACACGCACGCACATCACCTCAAAAATGTTCGATTCGTGATCAGGGATGCTTCAAATGTGTTCTCCTGTCGAAAACTCGAATTCGAATTTTCGACCCCGTCACAATACTTTCCTTATACATTATGTATATAAGGAAAGTAATAAATGGATATAAAAATATATCTTATAAATGAACGGTTTGATTTTTCTTTTAATTATATTAATTGCGGACTGCTTACATCATTTTCATTTATTTTGGCAAATAGTTTTTAAACATATATTATGTTTAGCCAATAAACTCATATATTGTGTTTAGCCAATGAACTCATATATTGTGTTTAGTCAATAAACTCATTTAGCCGATTGTTGAAACAGAATAAGAGTAGAACGGGTATATCTTCTAATACAATTTTAGTGTTTTCATTTAATATATACAAACGGGATCAGGATGATTTTTTCTTCAAATCTGCAAATTCAGATCTACGAATTCGGCCAGATATCGCTAACTTGGCAACTTTTCTTAAACGTTGCCAAATTGACGAAAATGTCGTCAAATTGATAAAAACGTGGCTAAATCATAAACCCATTTAGCCGATTGTTAAAACAGAATAAGAGTAGAACGGGTATATCTTCTAATACAATTTTAGTGTTTTCATTTAATATATACAAACGGGATCATAATATTTTATTCTTCTGATCTGCAAATTTGGCGGATATCGCTAACTTGGCAACTTTTCTTAAACGTTGCCAAATTTACGGATATCTCGCTAAATTGATAAAAACGACGCTAAGTCAATGAAATTAATTTTGTTTTGTTAGAAGAGAGTACTGAAATGATGTTTCTGTAGCATTTACCTGTCAGTCCAACCGTCATTCTTAGTAACACATTTAGCGAATTTTTAAATGTCGCCAAATTGGTAAAAATATTTGTAAATCCATAAAAATATTTTGAATTTGATAAAATTGCGCTAAATAAATGAAATTAATTGTGTTTTGTTGGGGGATAGTATTGTGATGATGTTTCGTCAATTTGTCGCCAAGTGGGACTATCAGTTAGTTCTACAATCCCACTTGGCAATAAATTTGGCGACTTTTAAGTTGTTGCTAAATTGGCGAAAATGTCGTCAAATTGATTAAATGACGCTAAATTTATCAAAATAACACCGAATCGATGACAATTCAGTATTTTGCATAATTAAGTCTACGATTTTCTAGATAATCTCCGTCGTTTTGTGAGAATTACAAAATATTTTTTCTAAATTTGTTTACAAACTGGACCAGGATGCTTTTTTCTTCACATCTACCTGTGAAGATAATTTTGTATATCGAGCCCAGAAATTCTTATACATTTTTTAGAAGAATTAAATTTAATATTTTAATACAATATTTTGAATAACAAAGTCATTTAGAATTCTATAGGAATTTGCCCATATAATTGTGAATGTTAAGTTTCTTTATATTATATTTTCAATACAAAGAACGGGTATACTGCTAATAATCTATATATAAATAAAATTGAAAATCTGTCTGTGTGTTTATTTGTGGATATATTTGTGTGTTTATTTGTCTCATCACCACGGGAGAACGACTGCACCGAATTGAATGAAATTTTCGGAATAGACTTGGAATAGACCGACTTAAAATTGAGTCCATGTTTCAAGATTTTAAGACTAGGGGTTATCGATATATTAATAAAAAACGCACTATTAAACCTTCCATTGAGATAGCATTATGCAAACGATATTTGTTCCGCAAAATTATTTGAAAAAAAAAATAATGATATAATGTTGCTAAGCGACGGAATTAAACCCAGTGAGTTTATTTATATTAGAAAAAAAAATATATATATATATATATACAAGGTTTCCCAAAAGAATTGAAACGCGCTTTAATTAATTACCTGTTGGAGAAAAGTGGGCAATGTAAATTGCAAAAATGTTGAAAGTGAGGTAGGAAATAAGACTAATTTAATGAAATAGTCCTCCGATTCATTTTCAAAAGGTTACACTTTTTAAATTTTCATACGACCCCCCTTAGACAAATTTACTCAATCAGAAAATTTTTATTTTTAATACAACAAGATCATTAAAACAAGAAAGATCAATCATGCTTAAAGCATTGATTATGAAACACTTTCCAACTTCAATGCAATTTTTTTTTAAAAAAGTCGAAAATGCAATACATTCCTCGGTAATATTTTAAAACTTATCACGATACTACATTGATTTATTATATTTGAAAACTTAAACCTTCATTGAAAAAAATGAACTTCATTCAAAAGACGGCATTGAAATATAAATTGCGTGGTTTAAATATCTCTAAAATGCAATACATTCCACGGTAATATTTTTAAATCTATCATAATACTACGATAATTTATTGTATTTGAAAACTTCATCGAAAACAACTGAAATTAATTCAAATGACGTCATAGAAAAAATAACACGCCTGGATCTCTGTATAAAAGCAGGATTTCATTCATAACTTTCTCCATTTCATTCATCACAATACTATAATAATTTATTTTATTTAAAAATTAAGACCATGGAGCTACAATTCATAAACTTTATGCTTAAAACTTCATCGAAAAATATCGTCCTTCTGTTTATAAAATCAATTAATATTTCATTCATATCAGCCATGCAGACTCCATGGACTGAATTATTTTGTGTTAAAGAAATACAGTAATTCTAATACAACTCATTCTACATATTTTGCTGTTTACATTTTACATAGGTGAAAAATAGGCTTAATTGTAGAAATAATCAAATTTGAATGAGAATTTAAACTCAAATATATTGTCATTGTGTTGTTTTAGTATGTAGATGCACAGAATTTAAGCAGAAATAAAAAGTAGTTTTAGGATGGATACAACACTCAATATGAATTAAAAAGAACTTTAAAAAATCACGAATTTGAAACAAGATGGATGCCATATCTCATTTTGAAGTGGGTCATGTGATCGTTTCATATCATGGTCACGTGATCGTTTCATATAAGATGTGTAATTATTATTTTATTTTTATTTAAAAAACTACTGAATATATTTCACTGAATTTTTTTTTATATATTTTATGGAACAATTTGAATATTACCTAAAATTTTCGAGGCAATTTGTGAATTTTAAATCCGCTTAAAAAATGTTAGAAAAATTAGGTCCCATAGGGTTCAATGTATTTCATTTTTTCAACCCGGGTTCAATCCAAAACTAATTGTGTGATATTATTCATTTATATTCCCATAGGTCCTACAGACCGTCTGAACAACATACTAAAATTTCATTTTGATTAAGTCATTTTTACGGCAGTTATCGTGCTAACGGACAGACAGACAGACAGACAGACAGACAGACAGACAGAATGAACAAAGTCATAAACACTTTTCAACTTTGTTGTAAAGTGTTAAAAAGCTGGACCAACATGCATCAATGGTTTATATGCCTATTTTTTTATTCGGAGTTCTCTTTATTGAAATAGTGTTCATTTTCAATAAATGTAAAAGTGGGGAGTGTGTGTGTAAAATGTTAATTAGATGACTTCATTTTGAATCACTATATCATTAAGTAAACAAGAAAGATCAATCATGCATAAGCATTGATTATGAAACACTTTCCAACTGAAATGTAATTTCATTTAAAAATTTCTAAAATGTGATTCATTCAGTGGTAATATCTTTTACATTATCACAGTACTACAGTAATTTATTATACTTAAATATTTAAAACTGTATCGAAATATAAATCATCTGATTCTTTATGCAAAATCAATGAATATTTCATTCAAATAACTTGTATTCCAGACTCCAGAGCTAAATAATTTTGTGTGAAAAAAATTCAGCAATGTAATTCATCTTACAATCGCTTGAGATATTTGCATTCTGCATATGTTAAAATTAGGCTTCCTTGAAGAAATAATAAAAGTTTAGGGATCATTTAAAATCACAACTATTGTAATTGCATAGGCACGGAATTTAGATACACAGATAATACACAGATAATATATATGTGTATGTGTATGTACTCAAAGTATTGGAATTGTGCCGAAGATCGGAACTCGAATTTTCAAAGGATCTACACGTTTTGGGACTTCTAGAACACGAAAAAACTACTTTTAGGAAGACGTCTGTGTGTGTAAGGGTGTATCTGTGTATGTTTCTGTGTGTCTGTGTGGATATTACATCCACTCTAATTGAAAAACTAATGGACCGAATTTCATACAATTTGGTAGGTATGTTTTTTGTGGGAAATCCTGATGTTCATTAGATTATAGTACGATTCGTAATAAAAGAATCTGCCTTCTTTGCGAAATGGCCGCAGAAATTGCCTTTATCCACTCTAGCTAAAAACTAATGAACCAAATTTAACAAAATTTGGAGTATAATATTTCAATAACCTACAAGTGATTTATATACCAAATTTAACAAAATTTTGTATATAAATCATTTGTAGGTTATTCTACTACGATTCGGGAAAAAGGAACGGGGTATTTTTGCGAAATGGCCAGCAAAAATCGTTATATATAAAAATAAAAGACTACGTGTGCTCAATTATATCAATTAAATTCCTATTTTATATGTGATTTTTGACAACAAAAAGAATAAGACTAACCCCATTACTCTAGGACTAGCCGTTCTTGAGATATTCTAGTTTTTTCGCGTTTTCGCTACGCCACCTTTGACAATAAGTCCAGCTATCAAATGAGAACCAAATTTAAGTTTAACGTGTAAATTCAATGTCATTTAAAATACTTATGTTGTGCAGATAAACTCAAATTATCATTGAATAAATAAAGAGAACGAATATGAGTCTGCAGAGAAAGACATGTGCTGTCCACATCAGAATTTTTAACAATATTACACCAATGATTTATAGAAGTGAACGGGGATTATTTTCAGGCCATTTCGAATAAAATGTATGATCTATATTTAAAGATCCATCAAATTTTTGTCGAATAAAATGTTCAACAAATTTAAGCTGTGTACCAAATTTTAACTCTCTAGGACGTAGGAAAGTGCATTTAAAATGCCATCAATTAAATTTATCATGATGAGTTATATAAAATTTAAAAAAAATGAAAAATTGTTATCTACCAAATTTATTTTAAAATATGAAGCCACTCCCATATGCTAAACGTTTAAACAAATGGAGAGATATTTATTATATAATATCTCTCTCTTTTCTTTCTGGAAGATATCCCAAAGTCAGAATTTAATTGAATTTGTTTTTTTCCCTATATTAAATAATTTTTTTAATTAAAAAACTACTTAACATATTTTACTGAATTTTTTTTTATATATTCTATGGGATAATGTGAATATTTCCTAAAAATTTCGAAACAATTTGTGAATTTTAAATTTACTTAAAAAATGTTTGAAAAATTAGGTCCCATAGGGTTCAATGTATTTCATTTTTTCAACCCGGGTTCAATAAAAAACTAATTGGGTGATATTATTTATTTATATTCCCATAGGTCCTACAGACCGTCTGAACAACATACTAAAATTTCATTTTGATAAACTCATTTTTACGGCAGTTATCGTGCTAACGGACAGACAGACAGACAGACAGACAGACAGACAGACAGACAGACAGACAGACAGAATGAACAAAGTCATAAACACTTTTCAACTTTGTTGTAAAGTGTTAAAAACCGCATATCTGTATCTTGAAAATTGAGTGAGTTATATTTAATTGAAAATTGAACACTGTGGATAGGGACCCTATATAAAATTTGAAATGTACATTTGTGACATATCACAAAAAAGATAAAACTGGATGATAATACATAGCAGACATTTTTTCGAATTCCGCGTAGCTCACGATGCAATCACGGATTCTTAAGTACTTTTCAATAACTAAGTACTTTTTCAATAATTAAGTACTTTTAAGTATTTCTTTTTATCTAAACAATTTCCATCGTCAATTTGTTTATGATCCCTATTTTCACTGATGAAACAGTCTTTCACATGGTACGGAAAAGTGGTATAAGTCAGATTTTTTTTTTCCTTTATCATAATTCAGTTGATTTTAAAGATATGCGAGGGGTTTTAATGATCTTGTTGCATTAAAAAAAATCTGATGTGGGCAACACATGACTTTCCTTATGTAATAAAAAGAATTTACTACTTTTACAGTAAAAAAATAGGTTTTTCTTATAGTAGATACTAATATTCTTTCCAAGATATTGAATTTTCGGCAATTAGTCGTCATTTTCATTGATTTAGCGTCAATTTTAACCATTTGGCGAGATTTTCGTTAATTTGGCAACATTTCAAAAAGTCGCCAAGTTGGCGACATTCCGCCAAATTCGTCGCCGAAATCTCGCCAAGCGTTATGGACGAAGAAATAAGTTGTTCTTACAGGAGATAAATGACTATTGGCGTTTAAATGCAAAAATATTACTCAAAGTATCTTTTTTCATGAATGGAACGAGCTAGATCCACGAGAATGATGTCACCCAATTTACCGCATGGTATTACATATGAAAAGTGAATATGTTTCTGTATAGGAAATATATTTTTTTCATTTTAAATGACTTTTGAATAATTTTTTTGAAAAATGTGCAATATCTCGAGAACGGTTCATGTTAGCGTTCTAAAATTTATGTCAATCGTTTTTTAATGAAAAATTACCATAAGAAATGTCTATTTGCGTAACTTTATTAGTGGTTTTGATTTTTTGACGATTTTTTCAAAATTTTATTCGAAAATTTAGGGGGGTTCTGAACTTTCGATTACATATAAAAACAATAGGCTTCCAGTGTTTACGGATTGTGATGTTTGTACCAAATTTGGTTCGAATCGGTCCATTCGTTCGTCAGTTATCGTCTCCACAGACTCACTGACACACACACACACACACATACTTTCACACACACACACACACACACAGACATCACTTCAAAAATGTTTGTATCGTGATCAGGGATGCTTGAAACGTGCTCTCCCGTCGAAAACTCGAATTCGAATTTTCGACCCCGTCACAATACTTTCCTTATACATTATGTATATAAGGAAAGTAATAAACATTTTCTGATTGACCAAATTTGTCTAAGGGGGTCGTATAAAACTTAAAAAAGTGTAACTTTTTAAAAATGAATAAGAGGACTATTTCATTAACGTAGTCTTATTTCCTACCTTACTTTCAACATTTTTGCAATTTACATTGCCCACTTATCTCCAATAGGTAAAGAATTAAAGCGCGTTTCAATCTTTTTGGGACACCCTGCATATCATGTTGCTATGAAATGGAATTAAACCCAATGAGTTAAGTTATTACAACTGTAAATATTTTTCGATATAAATAGTAAAGAAATATATAGTATATAAATACATTTTTATTGGAATTGTATTTTTGATTGGATCATATCATTACGGCCTTTGGGTTTAACGAGCTTAAATTATTGATATTTTCAAATTCTTACACAATTTTTTTTATTTTAGGGAAACATTTTTAAATCCATATATTGTAGTAAGGGTATATATTTTCTAATACATGGGTATAATCTTCTAATCTACGAAAATATAAATGATTACGTCCCTCCGTCCCTGTAACGCTTGGCGAGAGATTTGGCGGGCTTTTTTTTAATGTTGCGAAATTGATGAAAATGTTGTCGATTCGCTGAAAACGTTGCCAAATTAATAAAAATGTCCCAAAATTGATAAAAAAAATACCGCCAAATTAATAAAAATGATGCCAAATTAATGAAATGAATTTTGTTTTGAAAGAGGATAGCATTGTAATGATGTTTCGGTAGTTTTTGACTGTCAGTCCATCCTACTTGACAACAAATTTGGCGACCTTTTAAAATGTTGAAGACCCAGACCGTCCGACTCGTCCGATGACATGAGCAGCTGTTTGGACGGCCGGCATCTTTTAAAATGTGGCCAAATTGCTCAAATATCGCCAAATTAACGAAAATATCACCAAATCGATAAAACTGTTGTCAACTTGATAAAAATGACACCAAATCAATGAAATTAATTGCGTTTTGAAAGATGATAGTATTGTAATGATGTTTCGGTAGCGTTTGTCTCTTAGTCCACCTGTCCCACTTTCTGACAAATTTAGCCACTTTTTAAAATGCCGTCAAATTAATGAAAATACAGCCGAATTTATAAAACGTTACTAAATTAATGAAAAAGTCTCCTAATTTATGAAAATTCAATATTTTGCAAAATTAAGTTCAATTTCCTTGATAATTCCCGTTGCTTTGTAGGAAATAAATAATATTTTTTGTAAATGAGTTTGCAAACGTAACCAGGATGGTTGCTTTTCTTCTGATCTGCCTGTGAAGGTAATTTTGTATAGCCAGAATAGAGATTCTTATACCTCTTTTCAGGAGAATTGAATTAAATATTTTAATAAAATGTATAGAACATCAATGTCATTTAAAGTACACTGCTGGCCATCCAAAATGCAACACCATGAAGGAAGCATCCAATAAGCATGAAATTTGCACCAGACCTCGACAGGAAATACAAATAATTAGAATTTTAGCTCATATGCCAATCATGTGCGTCTAACTCTTGAATTATGCATCGCCATACCGGTCCTTCACCTGGCGTTATGGTTTGGGGTGGCATTGGATTTTACTCCCGCACCCCCTAATACGCATTGCCGGTACACTCATCAGCCACCGCTACATTTCTGAAGTTTTGGAGCCTGTTGTCTTACCTTACCTTCAGGGCTTGACTGCGTCCAAGTTTCAACAGGAAAATGCGAGTCCACACGTGGCACATATCGTTCAGCATTTCTTCAGTGCCCACCAAGTTCCACTGTCCCTTGGCCCGCCCGTTCTCAAGATCTGTCGCCCATTGAACACGTCTGGTCGATGATTGGCAAACGACTGGCCCAGCAAACACCTCCAACTGCTACGACAGATGAAGTTTGGCAACGTGTGGAAGCAGTATGGACTGAAAGTCTCTTTCTTTCAATGCCGAGGCGTGTAGCAGCAGTTATTGTCAGCCATGGCGGCTGCACAAAATACTGATTTCTTCGTGTTCCGCAAGTCGAACGGGGCTGTATTTCAATCAATTCATCTTTGTACTTTATGTTCTTTGTCCAATAAATTTGGCTTTGATATCTCTTGTCTTTCATGGTGTTGCATTTTGGTTGGCCAGCAGTATATTATAGGAATATGCCCATCACTGAAATTTTAATTTCTTTATATTATATTATACGTGCGAACGGGTATACTGCTAGTCCCCACTAAAATGACTCATATGTCATAAACTTGTCTATGACTCATATGTCATAACAATACTTAAATATATGTCAATAAACTTCTAACACACATGTCATAAACTTGTCTAATGTGAAGTCTTTTAGCGATGTATTTAATAATAGCCGTTATGTGATAGTAACATTTTTTGATTTGAAATGATTTCAAACGAAACTTTAACTTTTCAGAAAAAGGTTATAACAAGATAATTTCTAACATTTCCCGTGTTATGATCATGTGTGAAAAATATATGTCGACTGGGTTTAGTTTTCTTTTTACTTTTCCTGCAATACATGGTACTGTATAGGGAAAGTATTGGAATCATATCGAAATCGCAACTCGAGTTTTCGACGGATCTACACGTTTTGAGACCTCTAGAACACGAAAAAACTGTTTTTAGCGTGACGTTTGTATCTGTCTGTGTAATATATGTATCCCCTCTAACTCAGAAGCTAATTGACCAAATTTCATAAGTATTTTATAAGTAATTCACTTGTGGGTGATCTTAGTGCCGATTCGATTTTGGTACAATTCGGGGTAAAAGAACCTGTCTTTTTTTGCTAAATGACCTGCAAAAATCGCATATGCTAGCTAAACAACTTTAGCTAAACAACTAATTGATCCAATTTCATAAAACTTAGTAGATAAGTCACTTGTAGATTACTCTGGTGCTGATAAGATTTTCGTACAATTCGGGAAAAGAGAGCCTGCCCTTTTTTACGAATTGGTCCGCAAAAATCGTTAAAACCTAAACAAAAGACACGTATGCTAAAATTTATCTATTAAATGAATGTTTTATACGTAATTTTTGACTGTGAAAAAATAAGACAAACCCTATTACACTAGGATTAGCCGTTCTCGAAATACTTTAGTTTCTTCGCTTTTTTGCTAATATACGTTCAGTTACCCAATGAAAACGAAAATTACATTAAAAGTGCCAATTCAGTATAATTTCAAATAAGTATGCGTATTGTTTTGTGCAATAAAGCTAATTTAAAGAATTATAAAAGAAATAAAGAAAAAATAAATGCAACTCTGTAGGGAAAGTCATGTGCTACCCACATCAGGGTTTTTTTAATCACCCGGCTAAAATTTTCTTGTTTTTAAATACACTAAAGACTTGATTTAAAAAAAATATGAAAAATCCTTCGTTTTGTTTCAAAATCCATTCGATGTTATTCCTGATGACGTTGATATAAATATGCAGTTAAAATTAATGGATGAAACAATGAGACAATATGCTAAAATCATTTTTTGAAAATGAAAACGTAATTAAATTATATTCTTTGCTGCTAGAAAGTATAACTTTAACAACACGAAAGATTTTATCAGGAGAATGATTTCCTATTTAAAAGCACTTATATTTGTAAGAAATTATTCTCCAGAATGAAGCACATTAAATCAAAAATCTGCTCAAGATTAACTAATAACAACTTAACTAATTAACAACTTAACAAGATTAACTAATAATACGATTTGCATGCGTATATGTGTGTGTGTGTGTTTCAAATTTGGTACCAAATATTGGAAATATTCAGACCGGAGGACAGATGCACACACATATATGCATATACATATAATGTCTCTATTTCGATCGAGCCCGCCTAGCACGTCAATATCTCAATGTGCTCAAGTTTTCTGGATCTTTCTAGCTCTTAAAAATGAGAATGCTATTAAGCTCCATCCCTCTAATGATGAAACGGGAGAAGAGCATATTTTCTTTTATCAAAAATGAGGCTATGCAGAATGTATAAATTTCCACTTTTGGTGTTTTTTCTTATCGTCATTTTAGGCCTTATTTTTTCGTATTTTCACTTTTGTAATTCATTACTCTACTGACATACTTGCACGCTGTTTTAAGGACCTTTTTCAAGCTACACCAACAATTGTCAAGACATTGATATTATCGGATTTATTCTATAGTTGTACTATGATGTTTTATGATATTGATAGTTTTTAACTTTATCTCGATCTTAAACCTCTTTTTTAAATTATCATATATGTTTCATTATCTATAGCTTTATACATTTCATTGCTTTTATCGGTATTATTACACTGTGAATTGGTCAGTTCATCATATGCTTGGCACAGCATATCTTCAACTCGGATTTGTATCATTAACCTTCAATTAACCAATCAACCAACTATCTAGCCCATCTAAATCAGCTATCTAAATCATCCAGAAGCCTCGGCTGAGCTAAAAGAATGAACCTTTGCACACATATAATATCCTTTCCCTGCCGTCCAAATAGTTGCTCAAGTCCTCAGGATGGGTCGGACGGTCTGGGTCTTTAACATATATAATATCGACCACGAGACAGAACCTAACAGAACCGAATTTTCAAATTATCCCCCGGAGAAAAGGGGAGGGGATTATCCAAAATGTTTCTAGACCCTCCAGAAGTCCCTCGGTGACTTAGAAGACAGAGTCATTGCACATGTTTGATACCGACTACGAGACGAAACTTAATGGAGCGAAATGTTTGATTTACCCTCAAAGTTCTGAGGAAATGGGGACTTTTAGAAAAATATTTCCAGAAATTCTAAAAGTCCCCCCCCCCCTTCCCAGTAATTTAGATCGATATTTTTTTCATACTTACATTATCCAACCACGTGACAAAATTTAGCTAAATTTATGCTCCCCCCCCCCCCCCCCGGATGAAGAAAAAGAGAGTTACTAAAGGTCTTACCTGAAACTCTCCGGTACCTAGAAGGCTGAAACATCGCATTCTTATAGTATCGACTACGGCCCGAAACTTAATAGAATCAATCTTTGATTAAAACGTTTATTTTCAACTCAAAATATATATATATATATATATATATATATATATATATATATATGCATTTTTAAACAAAACAAAACTTATTTTTTTAAAAATTGCAATTTAGCTTTCTCAGAGTGTTAGTTTCCCTGTCTTTGAGAGACTTAAATGCTAGTATAGACATAAAATTTAATAGCGGTTAGTTGCATTCTTTATTTAATTATGATTGTCATATTTCACAACACACTTACGCATGCACACATACGACATATTTTCAAGAGTGTACAAAATAGATTCGCGGGGGGGGGGGGAGTCTTGAAACATATATTAAAATTGGGAATTCGAAAATTTTTGGAAAAACAATGCTTTTTTTTATTTGAATTGCATGAGAAAGTAAGAATGACATGGTAAAACATTATAAGTTTAGAGTTTATAACTTTATTGCATTAGAATAACTGGTTAGAATTTAAACAACTTTGAATTGTGCTCTATATCAACAAATTTTTAATTTGCCTGAAATCGAAATGTGTAACCATTTTCAGATTGCCTAATAGTTATGAATATCTCCAGAAACAAGATGTGAGCTTAAATGCAAAAACTAAAAATAAGACAAAATCAATTTATCAAAAAAAGGACACAATCAATATATATATTTCGCTTAAGTACGTAGGTACATCGCGAAAAAAAAACCAATCATCGTTTGCCTAATGGCAACGAATGTCACCTAAATTATATTGCTTAAAACATGAAGGTATATGGGAACTATCTCCATGGTTCAAAAATTTCTTTAAAAATTATAATAAAGGCTATTTTAAACTTTTAACTTTGAAAAATAACTAAAAACATGGATCTCTTAAATTATATCTCTTTTTTATATTTTAAATAGCTTTTAAATATGTTATTTGAGTTTTATTTCAATTTTGCTTTGATATTTCAACTTACTAAATATCTTATCACTTCCACTTAAAAATGTTGTTTTCCGTAGGTGATTTTACTAAACTGTCTAGTTCTGTGTCAATGTGTCATTTGGTTACTTATGTGTTCATCTTATTTATGGTTTACTCAATTTTAACAAGTATGTTTAACGTTATTTGATAATTAAAAGTCTAAAATTATGGCTAATATTAGTATAAATGACGTATCTTAATTTCTAATTATTTATTGAAAAAACTTTATTTCTAGAAAATGCTATTGGTCTTTTCAAAACCTTAAAATGTTTTCATTTTATACATTACATTTCGTTTTAACTTTAATATGTAACACTGTATTGAACGTATTAACCTCTTTATATCACTGCCGTTACTCTGTGTTGACTGCATTCTTATAACGGATTTCCTTTGCAACTAATATTTTAACTCTTCCGTAACCACTCATTGAACGTATTCAACTTTTGCAACATGAGTAAAGATATTTCTGAATCATTGTGTGAACTTACCAACCTAGGCAGTTTCATTGATAACAATGAACAAGATTGAACCCTAAACGTATTGCATATCATCATAAAGATAAAGATAACTTTCTGAAAGGAATTATGGAGAACCTGTAAATATATAAATGTTTGAACTCCAAAACAATATAATTGGCAATGTTACTTGCCTCCGGTACCTCCTGGGTGGTGATAAATAAGTAACGGCTAGCTATGGTACATCCCTGTTTCTTTGATCTCTTCTCATTGGGCTGTGTGTTTGTTTGATTTAATATCCTTGTTTTGTGTTTAGTTAGTTTTCTCTGTTTTGTATTTCTACCTTTATATCATTGTGAGATGTCAGTTATGGAATGAATTGATTTTCAATGAAGCCATACGTAAAAACAACTTATTAATTAATTTATTCAGGCTTTTGCTCAACAATGAAAATCAACTGAAGTGTGGCTCAATTCGACTTTCTCATATCAGAACCATCAATTTTTGTTTTTAAATTTCACTACCGTACCAGGTAACATGCTATTATAATCGTGATCATTTGGAACAAAGATTTTTCCAGATACTGTTAGACCGACAGACAAACGCTACCGATACATCATTACAGTACTATCTCTCAACAAAACACAATTAATTTCATTGTTTTAGCGTCATGTTTATCCATTTCGCGATATTATTATCGATTTGGTGATATTTTTGTCAATTTGGTAACATTTGAAGAACTCGCCATGTTGGCGGTATCTCGCCAAATTTTTCGTTAAGCGTTATGAACGGACGGAAAGAGAAATGGATTACTAAGATATTAAATTAATAATTTCCACAAAGCAACTTTGATTATCAAGGAAATTGAACTTAATTTTGAAAAATATTGAATTTTCATCATTTATGCGTCATTTTTATCAAATTAGAGTCATTTTATCAATTTGGACACAATTTCGTTCATTTGGCGATATTTGGTTCCATTTGGCGACTTTTAAAAAAGTCGCCAAATTTGTATCCAAGTGGGACGGTTGGATTGACAAACAAACACCACCGAAACATCATTACAGTACTATCTCCTAACAAAACGCATTTAATTTAATTAATTTAGCTTCATTCTTATCAATTTGGCGACATTTTTATCGATTTGGTGACATATTTTATAGATTAGGCGATATTTTTATTAATTGGGCAACATTTTCATCCATTTTGCAACATTTAAAAAAAGTCGCCAAGTCAACGATATCTCCCCAATTTCGTCGCCAAACGTTACAGAGACGGATGAATAGAGAAATGGGTTTTTAAAAGTAAATTTTAAGTAACTTGTGATATGTTTTTTGCAAATTTTTTTTTGTAAGAAAACACTTAAAAAATCTGTATGGTCGATCCAAATGATCACAATTATAATATGTTACCCTTCACTTTAAAAGGCTTGAAAAATCTTTCAATTGATGAACTTAACTTAACAATGAATTACTTAACAATGAACCTCCGGGGAGTCGGGAGAACTTCCCCACATCTACCCCAAGGATGACTAGTGATGTCACGAAAACAAAAATTGCATCGCGACTGTTTTTCACAACAATGATTAAAACTATTACGTCTTAATGAAAACTATTAAGTCTTAGTCAATGATCTTAATTAAAACTATTAAATCTTAATCAATGATCTTAATTAAAACTACTAAGATCATTAAGTCATAAATAATCTCTTTAATGCATGGTTATGTCAAACTGCCATGCTAAAAAAATATATAATTTCGAATAAACTTCGAACTCTTCCCTCGAATTTTAAAATTTCTTTATCTAGTTCTAGATTTTTTGATAACAAAGCCGAGTGCAAAGTTTCGTGAAAATCCGTTAATATTTTCGGCTGCTACCGTGTACACAAAGAAAGCCCACAAACATCACTCCAAAAATAGTCAAAAATGTGTTCAGGAAGTCCTAAAACATATACTGGCATCAAAATCTTAAATTCATTAGAAGGTCGTATAATAATGAATCCGCGTGTGTCTGGGGATATTAAAAGTGCACCTTCATTCTGATAACGATTGTGAGACAAACAGAATTCAATACCATGGAGTATTAATGTTTGAAAAGATCAAATGGAGACCAAAGAGCTATTATCCAAACCTAATTGTTTCTCGATGATGGAGACTCACACTCCAGAAATTGGGTAGTAAGTTTCCAATAGATATTACGCATTAAAAAACACTAGAGCACAGATGCTCTGCATGGGTACAACTGGTCAATGTAAAAAGCTTATTAAAAAATAAAAGTAATTTTATTTGTGATTGAATGCAAAGTTTGATTAACTCTTAAGTCATCCTGGAAATATACAAGACCGAAATATCGAAAATCAAAATGAAAAATACCACCAGCGATTGTTTTGATTTAAACAGGCACCACAGAAAAGTATTAGCCTCTGTCCCGCACAAATGCCTTAAAATGGTCTCTACCCATGTGTATTTCAGAAAACAGAATTTAAAAAAACTGCCTAAAACTTTAAACATTCAAGAAACACCTGCTTTGAGGTCATTTCTTAGGTATTTCATCTTCCGATCGTCACTTGACTGCGTCACCTAAGAAGTTGAGTTTAACAACTAATAATGTCAAATTCTTGCAACATTCATTTTCGAGGAGCATCATCTAGTTGCACTTGGGAGAAAAAGTATGCATCTCCCATCCATGATCGTATCTCGTCTATTTCATCTTCAAATGCTCGATGTTAGCGCCATCTAGATGTCATTTTGAACACTGCCACTCTCAATTTAAATGCCGAGTAAAAATTCAATCCGAGTAAAGTTCAATATAAAATGTCTGAGGTCAAGACCGAAACCAGAAACGAAATTCAAAAGAGCCTGGACTGAAATTCTAGGGGGTCCTGAAGGAGGGGCTCACTAGAAACATTTGGGGAGGCGGGGGGGGGGGGGGGGGGAGTACTAAAATATTATTATAATTTAGTCTTTAAATAAATTGCTCTCTTAAAAAAACATTATTATAAATTATAATTAAATACGTTGCCTTTTTTATTTAAGACCACCAGTGGCGTCGCCAAGGGGATGGGCGTATTTGGAAGTCATACCCCCCCCCCTCAGGAACCCATTGAATTTGAAAAGAAATTATATATGGGGTAAGAGCATGCGCAAGCCGCCTACAACCAACCGCAGGCGAAAAAGATGATACGGACGGCATCGAAAATTATAACAGTAGGCTTGTTTAAAAAGGTAAGCTTCAATGAACAGAAATCCGGCGTTAGCGCGCGGGGATTGCACTCGAACGAACCGACTTCGATTCCTGCCTCTGCCCAAGTTAATCATGAGAGTCCGTAAGTCCTTCCGAGAGGTTGGTGGTAAGAGAAGGAGGGTACGGTCCCCGTGGATGCCTCCCCCCTTGGATTCCGGTCTACATTGAGTGGCACTTCCCGGTTGTCCAAACAGATGCCTTATAACTTCGGGTAGGTCCGACTGTCTGGGTCGAAGAAGCAGAATGAATGAACAGAAATCTGCATATAAAAGCATTTAGTCTATTGCAGTAAATGTCCCTCAGTACAGCTGAATAGACCCGAACAATCCCGCAAATAAAATTTTCAGTTCCCTATGTAACAAATGCGAGCCTCTATTATCGCCTATGTTACAAATTATTGGCCTTTTTCGTAAACTGTTTATACGACACGAAGCCCCAATCATCCAGGCCTCTATGACGAAGCATCTGTTTACCCTAACTGTCGATGGCTTTGAAGCCTAACGAAATTCGAGAGGCTTGCCGGACAGTGTTTCTTTCAGGCATACCTCCGGGGGGTGTAGTCCTCCCCCCCCCCACACACACACACACGAAGACATTTTATGCTAATCTAATTTCTATTTATGTGAACAGCATTTAGATATATTTATATAGGGCAAATAGAAAACTTGTCCTTCCCCCTCCCTCCCCGCCAAAAAGTCCTGAAAGAAACACTGATACCGAACGTTCCGAAACATTGGATACTGGATAAACTGAAATGTACTCCAGTAACTGGATTACAATGAAATTAAATCAGTGACATTTTGCAATTTTATTACAGTGAAACCTCGGTTTTGAGTTTCTCTGTAGAAGCGATTGAAAAACGTTACATGCCGAAAACACAATTTTAAACGCCATTTTAATTAGAATATAAAAATCAAGGAAAACATCTAAGGAAATAAATAGACCACTCACTATAAACTTTAGGTTTTCACTTGTTAAAAATTCAATTTCGAATTCACACAGAAAAATGCCAAACATACGTTTGGAATAATATGAATTCAGCAAAATATGTTAGGTAGTTTTTTAAATAAAAATTGAAATAATAATTACACTCATAATATATGAAGAGATCACATGACCCATTTCAAAATAAAATATGGCATCCATTTTCTTTTTCGGAGTGTAAAAATCGTGATTTTTAAATATCGTTTAAATTTATATTTAGTGTTGTATTCGTCATAAAACCGCTTTATTTTTGCATGTTATCTGTGTATCTAAATGCTGTGCCAACGCAAATATTATATATTTTTTTAAATGATCACTAAACTTTGATTATTCCTACAACTAAGCCTAATTTAATTTATATAGCGTACAGAATATAAACAAATCAAGTGATTGTAAAATGAGTTGTACAAGAATTACTGAATTTTTTCATGCAAAATTGTTTAGTTTGCGGTATATTCATTTGCGGTATATTTTAACTCTTTGGATGTATAATCTTATCGGGCAGTCCGACATGAGAATGTACTCGGGTTTTTAACACTTTACAACATAGTTGAAAAGTATTTATGACTTTGTTCATTCTGTCTGTCTGATCATTGGCACGATAACGGCCGTAAAAATGACTTTATCAAAATGAAATTTTAGTATGTTGTTCAGACGGTCTGTAGGACCTATGGGAATATAAATGAATAATATCACCCAATTTAGTTTTGGATTGAACCCGGGTTGAAAAAATGAAATACATTGAACCCCATGGCACCTAATTTTTCAAACATTTTTTACACGAATTTAAAATTCACAAATTACTTCGAAAGTTTTAGGAAATATTCAAACTATCCCATAAAAAAAAAAAAAAATATTTCAGCAAAATATATTCGGTAGTTTCTTAAATAAAAATTAAAATAATAATTACACCATTTATATGAAGAGATCACGCGACCCACTCAAAATAAAATATGGCATCCATCTTGTGTCAAAATCGTGATTTTTAAAGTTCTTTTTAATTCATATTGAGTGTAGTATTCGTCCTAAAACCGCTTTATTTCTGCTTAAATTCTGTGCATCTACATACTGAAACAACGCAATGACAATATATTTGAGTTTAAATGATCATCCAAATTTGATTATTTCTACAACGAAGCCCATTTTTCACTTATGTAAAATGTAAACAGCAAAATATGTAGGATGAGTTGTATGAGAATTGCTGTATTTTTTTAACGCAAAAGTATTTAGCTCATGGAGTCTGCATAGCTGATATGAATGAAATATTCATTGATTTTATAGAGAGACGGACGATTTTTTTTCGATGAAGTTTTAAGCATAGAGTTTAATTACTTGTAGCTCCATGGGTTTAAGTTTTTAAATAAAATAAATTATTTTAGTACTGTGATGAATGAAATGATTGGGTAAATGTTATGAATTAAATGCTGCTTTTATAGAGAGAGCTAGGCGTGTTATTTTTTCTATGACGTCATTTGAATGAATGTCAGTTGTTTTCGATTAAAGTTTTCAAATATAATAAATTATTGTAGTATTATGATAATTTTAAAAATATTACCGAGGAATGTATCGCATTTTAGTGATGTTAGTGTTTCATAATCAATGCTTTAAGCATGATTGATCTTTCTTGTTAAATTTATTACCACAGGTGAAAGAATTTCTATTATCCAGGAATGAAATTTGCGTAGAATCAAAGCAAAAACCGTAGTTAACTGAGCTTGGCTTTCTAACAGATTTAACGATAAAATTGAAAAAATTAAATTTGAAACTACAGGGTAGAAATCATCATATTGCTTCTATGATAAATACGGTAAATGCATTTAAAGCTAAATTGGCGCTCTGGAAATCGCATATGGAGAAAGTGAATTTCCGAAATTTAAAAATGGTAATAGAAAATTATTGCGATGAAAATGCTACCACCCATCAGATTTTGATTCCTTATTGGAAGAATTTGATAACAGATTTGAAAAATTCTAATTCTAAGAATTCTAACGCTAAGAATTGGAGGCATGCTGAGCGTTTTGCATTTATCCTTTCTCTCATACAGAGAACGATGTGACCAATAAAATCGCAACTATTTCTATATTTCCAATAAGGAGGACTAAGAATTGGAAATTATAAATATAGGGTGGCCATAATTAAACTGAGTGCTCAGAGTGTTCTGTAGCGCGATCTAAGTGCGAGAATGGCGCCAAATTTTGTAGGAAGATTAAACAAGACGGGGGACGAAGGAGTCCGCGGAAAAAAAATGAGTTCCAAAAGTCACCACTAAGGGAATATGTGGCGCTGTGTAATAAAAAAGAGAGTTTTAAAAAATGCAGAATAAATACTGAACGGATTGTACGGGAGATTCCTGCAGACATGTTACTTTCTGCTGTTGTGAATGCTGTGCACAGAATGCAATATGTGGTCCACAAAAACGGCGGCCACATTGAACCTGATTTGAATGTGCTAAATAAAAGCTAATTTTATTTCAGTATTTATTCTGCATTTTTTAAAAGCTCTCTTTTCTATTACACAGTGCCACATATTCCCCTAGCAGTGACTTTTGGAACTAATTTTTTTTCGCGGACTCCTTCGTCCCCCGTCTTGTTCAATCTTCCTACAAAATTTGGCGCCATTCTCGCAATTAGATCGCGCTACAGAACACTCTGAGCACTGTCAGTTTAATTATGGCCACCCTGTATAACAAATGACATTGAATTAAAACCACATCATAATGATGAAAAATTCTGAAATTTAGTGAATGGAAATAGTTCCCCATAATTGAGAAAATGTGCTCTAAAATTGAATTCTCTTTACGCGTTGACATATGCTTGTGAATGTTTGTTTTCCAATATGAAATACTTGAAATCCAAATACCGATCAAGCCTCACTGACGCTCATTTGGACCAATGCCTGGGAACTCAACTTATGTACCGCATCACAACGAGTTGGCCGCAGATTTGCAATGTCAAATATCGCATTAATTATCAATTTTAAGATTATGTATTTTCAATTAAAATTTGAATTTATGTAATAAATGTATGTTGCATTAATATTTTAATGTTTAAATATTCCTCTTAATACCACTGTGCCCGCCAAACTCCCGCATTTCTGAAATATGCCCTCCTAGTAAAAACGGTTGCCGACCCTTGCCATAGAGATTTGCAAAATTATGGCGTATAGTAAGTTTTCTTGCTACCAATGCAGATATTGTCTATCCTATGCTTGCACAAGAAGGGCAAAACTGGTCCATAGATGCTGCTATCTGCAGTGCAATTAGTGTTTTCCAAATTCAAACTTTCATTTTCTTTTGTTGCACATCAGTGCAAAATTCAAAAGACCTTAATGCTACGAATTTCATCTCGACTCGAACTCAAAGCAAAATAGAAGTATCCTCATCAAAGGTTAGTATTGTAAAACACATATGTGCAATTTTTATGTAGATGTACATTTAATCATCATCATCATAACTCATAGTGCCTAGTGGCACATAAGGCCTTAGATGTACATTTAATATCATGTAAATAACTACATATTCAATAAATGGGCAACAGTATTTTTAAATAATATAGTACATTTTTATAGATAAGTAAATTAATTTTATATTTTTTTTCTGTCTGTCACAAATAAAAATACTATACATAAGTTACTCCACCTATAAGTAAAAACTTAAACTAGTACAAATTAGTAAGCAATTATTGTGTGCTGCAATGAGAAAATACTATTTCTTAATAAATATATGTACATGTCTATAGATTTGAATATATTAAATTATTTCTTCTTCGTTAATAGTAAATATATCAATTGTGGTATATAAAACGTGTACTGTTTAATTTAAAAAAATCTCGAACATTGCACTTTTCAGAAATCGAAACGTGGCTGTAACGGCACTTGGCAGGTCAAATTGTGAGAATTTTTAAAGGAAGTACTGTGCAACGCTCGTTCCTTCATTTATAATTAATTAATTGTTGTATATGAAACGAACAACGTTCCGTTTTAAAATATCTCAAAGGCTTTACTTTGCAGCAATGAAAACACGGTGAGAATCACTCGTTAGAATGCAGAGATGTGCTTTTTCTTATTCAAATATACACTAACTAGCAGACGAGGCTACTCAGAAAGATAATAGTGATAGTCACATGGTTTACCGAGCAGTGAACTGAAAACGCTGTTGGGTCTGACGTCATGCGCACTGCTATAGCCAAATGGCGATAGAATCCTATAGTTTTTGCAAATCTAGTTACTTGAGTCATTGACCTTCACATTTTAGCTTCGGTTTTTGTTTTTCATACGAATGCTAACTAAGTTGATTATATAAACAAATACACGTGCAATCTGTTGTGGTGGTTCTGAGGCAGGCAGTTATCCTTGGGCGATATGTTGAGAAGCCTATAAGCGTCACCTTCGAGATCTAAAGTGATTTACTGTCCATTTTTAGTTCACGAAGGTGACGCCTATAAGTTGTCTCCAATGGCCGTCGTGACGTCACACGCCAGTGGCGTATTAAGACTGTGATTTTTACAGCTGGTTTTCAGGGGGAATGCATATGAGTTAGTAAGTATTTAGTCAGAAGAATGTTGCAATAATTATGTCGAAAAGAATAAAATATATTTCTAAAACTAAAATTTAGTAATTGATGAATGAATCTCATACTAATATAAGTGAAATAGTTACCATGTGCTTTAGTGTAAAAGTTTATTTAAAAGTCATCGATGTGCGTATTGATGTTTTGGAAGGCTGTGGTTAGGCTGCCTGCATGTGCGGTCGCGAATAGAGTTGTAGTAGGAAATCTGCAAGTGGGCTTCCGTCAAATTAGTCGGACGGTTGTCTACCGGTGGAAAGTAGCGTTATATTGCGTTTAGGTCGATATTATGCTGACTGCAATATACAAGTATAAGAAATTTTTATATATTTTTAAATTCAAATCCTTTATTATAGCTATGTTGTGTAATATATGTTTGGCTATAGCTGTAATATAAGAATAAATACTTTAAAAAGTCATTGGACATATTATTCCAGCTAACATATAATATTAAAAATAATTTCAATAAAATCAAAGCCCCCAATTCCCTCCTCCTATATGTATATAGGAGGAAAAAATTCTTTTTTCAAGCTCTATTTTAATGTTATATATGCATTTGTGAGATCTAAAAATAGTATGTTTTTAATTTTTTAAAGTAGTTTATTTTTAAATATTTTCTTTCTTGATAAAGAAAAGTTATAAAATAATTATGTTTCATCTATAACAGGATTCTTTTTAATGATAAATTTAAAACATTACATAAAAGGAATAGCAAGAAAAAATAATTTAAAATTCTTAAAACGCAAATTATTAAATATAATAAGCAAGAGTAAATTATTAAATTATAAGAACAAATTTAAAAATGCTTTTGAAAAATATATTATTAAATATTATATTAGAATTCGTTTTAAATACTTACAGATGGAAAACCTTTTGCCACTTATGAAATTAATTACCTAATTTTTCCTGTCCGGGCCGGGTTCTCCAGCATACCGGGGGGGGGGGGGGGGAGGAGGCTTCAGCTCGGGTCCATTAATTAAAAAATTTTATGATCAAATACTTCTAGTCAAGTTCCTTAAAAAGTTTGGAAAGATTATTATATTTTATTTTCAGAAAAATAGAAGTGGAAATGAGGAATTGCTCCATTCTTCAGGGTCTATTTTAAAGCTATATGTAGGAGCTAGAAACCGTAAAATTCGCCTCATTTATCGGTAATTAATTTTTAAATATATTTAAAGAACTACAATTTAAATAACACTGCCGTCTAACGTTAGTAAATGAAATATAATTTGCTACCTTCTGCCGTAAGACAACAACCATCCGGTTAATTTGACGGTAGCCCACTGGCAGTTAGCTCAATGCGCGTCCGCACTTGAAGGCAGCCAAATTACATCGTTTCCGCAACCGCACTTGCAGGTAGCCTAACCACCTCGGTTTTGGAATACTTTTGGTACAGATAATAAGAGTTTAAATGTCGAAGATCTGCCATCTCTTCAGTTGAACTCTGAATCAAATGCAAACAGTTCAATGCCTTTTTAAATCTGTATTTCATTGATAATATTATCCAAGTAATAGTTAACGAAACAAATAAGTTTTCAAGGCTCATGTTTAAAAAACAATGATGAAGTCAGATCCCTCAAAATACAATAACACCAGTGTATAGGGAGGTTTCACGTGACGTCACATCCATCTAGCGGAGAAAATCCTAAGTTCTCTTTGTACAAAAAAGTTGAACTTGCATTAGGTTTATATGTAAAAGATACGTCTTGATGTGAAATTTTTTTTAAAAAGTCGTTTTATTAAAACTATATCCAGCCGATATCATATATAATCATAATTTCTTATGACAAGATAAAGTAATTGAATTTGATAATGGCGATTTGTGCCGTAATTAATTGTATCAATTTTTCATTCCCTCGAATAATTGAAAATAAAGGGAATAAAATCAAGGACTTGTCTGTTAAAAGAAGCAAAGAATGGCCTTTACGAATTAACAGAGAAGATTGGAATACTGAAAATTTGAAGCACAGGAAAGTTTGCAGTGAAACCCCCCTCCACACACACACACACACATACACACTTTTCAAGACTTTTTAATGTTATGCGTATTTTTCATTTAAAACAACCCTAGCATAAGCAAATGTTAAACAGCTGAGCCCCCCCCCCCCCCACACACACACACACTTTTTAGAGTCGGGATAAGCCACTGGTGAGCATTTTATTCATGGTGAGTACATTATATGGCACAGTATGCTTTTCAATTTAAGTTTAATAAATCTTAAAAAAAAGCGTAAACTTTTCTAGTTTTATAATTTGATTATACAATCATTGATTTATTAGCAATCAATTCCGTAATTTTTATTTTGTTTCATAAATCTAAAATTAAAAAAAAATCAACATCAAATTAAAATCACTAAATTCAGTAGTAGATACCTGTAGGTTAATTTCGTTTGTGACAGACATGACATCAGATGTGTAATGTAGTACATTTGACTTAGAAGATAATATTTCTAGGAAAATAAATTTTATTCACAATATGTATATCTATATCACAGCTATTTCCTAGGGAAGTTTCAAAATCTCAATTTGTCTACTTATTTAATATAAAATTAAAAACCCATCGTGACAGACATGACATAAAACCGATATGAGATTTCAATGACCATGAAGTTACATCAAAACTCTCTGAATGGACAAGAGATTGATTTGTGGAAACATTTTTTTCCATATAATAAAGTTTCCAACTATTACCATGTTGATTTTCAAAAACATTAAAATATAACTTTTCTGTGAGTAATCTGCATCCATCATAAGGATTTTCACCTCAAATTTCGTTGATTTTAGCTTAATATAAGCTTTTATATCCAGGATCTAGCTGCGAAAAATAAGATTTGTAATGTTGATTCAAGGCGTTCTAGCTGTTGCTTGTACAAAGCAGTCGTCTGCTTTGTGAAATTTATGAACTAGAGGAAGTGGTTGGCATCATTGTCAAAATAACAGATTACGATCCCTTTCCCTGGTTTCAGTGTTATAACTGTCAATCATGGGGACATAGTTCTGACATTTGTAACCTCCCCCCCCCCCGCCTGTCTAAAATGTGCAGAGCCCCCACCAAACCAAACAATGTACCAAATCAAAAGACCTCCCAGCAAAATGTATAAACTGTAAAGGACCCCACCCGGCCAACTATTTAGGATGCCCCAAAGCACCAACCAACAAGGGACTCTCCCCCAAAATCCAAACTGCAAGTACTCTCCGCAATAAAACTCAAAACAATCAACCTGGACCCTCTTTCCATCAAAACTCTAACTCCAGTATCACCCATACCTATAAACAATCAAATCCAATTGCTCCCATTCCACCAAGTACTTCAGTGCAGAAGCAATTCTGCACACCCTCTCCTTCAGAGCCCTCCACTAGCACGGCCTGCCCTGAGCTAGAACCCTTTTCAGTCATACATGAAAGGTATAGGAAAAGAAAACTTGAGGAGAAAGAAAAAGAAACCCGTGATCTTAGTCTCACAGAGAACCAAAACAAGCCTTATTTTGCAAAGAGCTCCAACTCCACTGTCAAAAAAGCTAAGCCCACCTCTTCTCCTTATGGTCTGCCTCCTGTTGAAAATAACCAGCATGCTTCACCAACTCCTGTAGCTCTCCCACCTGAAAATCAAACTAAATCAACTAATTCTTTAGCAAACAATAATACCAAATCAAATAACCAAACTAGTAAATCCATCCAAAACAACCAATCATATAATCAAACTAACCAGCAAAACCTGCCACCCCCCACCCTCCCAATGGAAGTTGTGGACATTCACAGGGAAGCAGAAAGCCCGCCCTCCCTCGGAGGAATCAGTGAAATTATGAACCTAATTACTGCAATTCAAAAAATATTCTCAAAATTCAATATTCAGGACATAATAAATAAAATCACATTAGCTATCACCGATATGGAAAAAGTTGAGGGTCCCCTCAACAAACTATTTGTATTTATCCGTGCTATTGAATCTATCTTCGGTGCCCAGATAAATCCTACCAATCATGAATAGACACCCATCCAAATTAAATATCCTTTGCTGGAATGCTAACGGCTTATGCAATAAAATCGACGACCTAAGAAACCACTTAGCTGACAACCCCCCTGACATCATCCTAATACAGGAACTTAAAACTAAACGCCCAGACCGTTTAAAAATTCAACACTTTACTCTCTACTACACACTTAGACACAGATTAGTCCCCTGGACGAGTTGGACGGTCTGGGTCTTCTACACTTAGACACAGCGCGCAGGTCAGCCACTAAGCTATGGCGGAACAGCCGTTTACATCAAAAATCACATCCCACACACACATCTCCCAAGTTCAAACACACATCGTCTTGAAAACACATTGGTGGAAATCCTACTTCCTAGGCAGCAAAAACTCATAATTGGTTCCATTTACAACAGAATTAACTCTCCCGACCCCCTTTACCTTGACCTCATATTTAAACCCCCATCCCCTACTATTTTTCAGGTGACTTCAATGCGCACCATCCTAGAAGGAATGCACGCAGGACTAGCCGGGTAGGAAGAGAACTTAACAACTTTTGTATTGATAATAATTTAGACATTAAATTTCCTCCCCTCTCCACCAGACATAGTAATCACACCAACCCTACCACCATTGATTTTGCATTATTAAAAAATTATCCCTTCCCAGCCTCTGTAAATGTACTTAATCTTTTCACCTCGGACCATCTACCTATCTTATTAACGCTGCAACTAAATACCCCTCTTCCCGCCCCCTTTCTCCCTACTAAAGTTAACTGGAAAAATGTTGTTAAACTTCCAAACGAGTCCCCCATCCTCTTCCCAACCATCACTTCCACCGAAGATGTTAACAGGGCGATCAAAACACTAACCCAAACATTTAGCTCAGCACTTTCCGACAGCACCTCCACCTACATTCCACAACTCTACCAAAAACTCCCATATTCTATCACTAGCCAAATTAAACTGAGAAACCGCGCTCGCCAACACTAACAACACACAAGAAATCCTGCCCACAGAACTAGATACAATAACCTGACGGCACAAATAAAACTTTTAATTTCTAACTATAAACAAGCCAAATGGAAGCAATATGTTGAATCTCTCTCCCCTACTGATCATTCACTTTGGGACTTCTTAAAACGTATTCGTAAAAAGCACAAAAATATTCCCTTACTCACTCACAATAATACCACAGCTTACACAGAACAAGACAAAGCTAATCTACTCGCTGATGTATATGAAAATCAATTCACACCACATGAAGATATTTTCTGCCCAAATTTCATGGAGGAAGCCGAGGATACCGTGAAGCAGTTCCTTAGTGTTCCAAATACTCCCCCCTTCCCCACATTTTCCCCACTGACATAGTTAACTACATCAACACTCTCAAAAACAAGAAAAGCCCCGGCCCTGACAATATTTCAAACAAAGCTTTTAAATCCTGCACTATTAATATAATCTTTTATATCACTGTTTTAATCAATTCCATTTTCGATCTCAATTACTTCCCCCGCGACTGGAAGCACGCCGCCATTGTTCCAATCCTTAAACCAAATGAAAATTTAAACTCCCCAAAAAGTTATCGCCCTATTAGTCTGCTGTCCTCTCTTGGCAAACTGGTTGAACATTTCATCGCCATCCAAATCAACAATTTCCTTGCTAATAACAACATTCTCATCCCTGAGCAATTTGGTTTTAGACAGCTTCACTCTACAACACACCAACTGCTCCGAGTGGTGGAATACATCTCTGTTGGACTCCAAAACCGATCAGCAGTTGAAGGTATACTTATTGACGTCGCTAAGGCCTTCGATAGGGTGTGGTTCATCGGACTCATATACAAACTCATTCAGCTTCGTATGCCACACTCTCTTACCCATATTTTATACTCCTACCTCAGCGATAGAACCTTTCATGTCCGTCTGAACCAGACACACTCACACACCAAACATATCTTGTCTGGAGTACCTCAGGGCAGTAAACTTGGTCCCATTCTTTTTAACATTTACATAAACGACATCCCTAGAACCAACAACACTATACTTTGTTTGTATGCGGACGACACTGCCATTCTTGCCACACACCACAACACCAACTACTTACACCGATACTTACAACATCACATGGACACTCTCGAACTCTGGTTAGAGAAATACCGCATCAAAATAAACCCTAATAAATGTCAAACTGTTTTTTTCTCACATCAACGTTTTCCGCCCCAACCAATCATAATTAACAATCAGCCAGTTTGCTTTGAGAGGACATGTAAATATCTCGGTGTCACTCTTGACAGCAGACTAACATGGAAACCCCACATTGCAAAACTCAAAGATAAAATAAACTTTGTAAAAGCAGAACTGAGCTCTCTCCTGTACTCGAATGATGTCAGCATTGAAAACAAAATCCTACTTTACAAATCAGTTATCCGCCCCATCATTCTCTATGCCTCCCCAATTTGGGGCTACGCTGCGAAATCTAATATAAAAAAAGTCCAAATCATTCAGAACAAAATCCTACGTTCTATCAGAAAAGCCCCAAGATACTTGAAAAACTTTGTAATACATCGCGATTTTAAAATTAAAACTGCGAAAACTCTCTAACAATTTCTATGATAACCTTGCTAGGATCCCCAACGAACTGATCTATAATATGACCGACTACGACTTCCGTGAATTTCCAAAAAGACCCAGAGCTATCCTAAATCCCGATTTAGACGTCCCATGCTGATTCCTGACTGAATCTCTTCTGCATCCCAGTAGGGGATATTCGCCTGTTTCCCCACCCTCCTTATCTTCAAACACTAAGATCACATAAGATCACTGTTTACAGCATTCTTTGTTTACTACTAACTTGTTTCTTCATCATTATTGGCCCCTATTGAAGGACTAGGTTCAGTGGAAGACTGTGACCCACATATATGTTACCTGACTAGGGATACGGAGCTCTGCTCCAGGTGCCCTGCTATCGACAAATTATTGACTGGCTAGCTGGCAGTCGTCTGCTCAAATGGTTGCTACGGGAACGTGACGTACGTGAAACCTTCCTATTGCTATAATAATTGTTAATGTGTTTTAAAGGTTGATAAATAATAGTTGATGTGTTTTTATAATACGATTTTTTGGCGCGTTAGGCTCAAAAAGTGCCTGAAATCAAAAAGTGCCTGAATCTGGAATAGCAGATGATTTTTGCTACTCACGGTCCCGCGGCAACGCTTTTTCCGTCAGTCGATGGTCGTGAACGGATTAAAAGTATAATTGATCAATTTACTTATTTGAGGGCAAAATGAAGGTTTTACTTAAAGTTCATTTTTCTAAACATAAAATTTTGTATAATGAAACATACATTTACATATTAATGAAATTATAAATGCGTAGTAACAAAATAAAAAATATATACACAAAACAATATGTTTCATAGTAAATAAACACATTTTTACTTATGTTGGAGTAGGCTTTAATTTGGAAATAATTAAAAAGAAAATTATCAAACACTAACTACGGTTCCCAATAAAAATCTAGTACAACTCAAAATGAATACATAAACTTTTGAATCCAATGAGGATTTAGGAAAACTTTTGCTGAATACATAAGTTTTAATTTAAAGCTAGTAATTAACAGTTCTTGATTTGTACTCTTACATAAACTGTTTGTTACAAACAACAGCCATATTTTAGTTATTACTTTTATAAATTGGCATCATAGCTGTCGACAGTTGTAAAAATGTTAAAATACCTATCTCTATTAAAAAAACTTTGCCAATACAATTTCTGGGGTCACATGCAAACAAAAGTGAAAACAAACCATTATTCAAACCCAGAAATATAAGAACAATAGGGCAATTTCTATAACTCGTTCAGAAATAAAACAACATATCTGATATAACAAACAGATTGGCTGAAATATTGCAGTAGAAGTTTATTAAAAATACTTTTAGTGGGCCATAAGTCAGTTTGTAATCCAAAAAATTGCGAAACATCACAACTTACAACAGTGAAAAATATGTAAAATGCTTCTAAACATTGGTTCTAGCTCCTAAACAGTCCGATTCCATGCAATGTAACGAGAATACCACTTTTGTGTTGACAATTTGGTGTTGAATATTTATATAATTTTTTTATATCAAAGCTATGATATCATTATTTTTAGAAATAATGTCTTTAAAAATAACAGAATACACTAATATTAATAAAATATAAAATCATAGGATTCACAACATGCAGCACTAGCCATTCTTCATAGTAAGTCTAGTCCGCTAGAGGGCGAATTAGAGCGCTGGATTCGTGAATTCTGGATGAGTTTTCCCGAAAGTCCAGGAGATTTTAAGATCCAGGATATTTAAATATCCTTTAATAAATCATTTTATTTTTGAAAATCGACTAAACATCGAATGTAACAAAATCGGAGTGTGTAAAATTTCCTCCAAAACGAGACTGAAGAGGAAAATGAAATTTGCATAAAATTCGACTTCATTTTGAAGTGAAGAAGAAGGATCTTTAAATATATAAGTAGGAGAAAATACTATACATCTCAACTTCATAGTTTACATTTCCTTCATCCCATGTGGTGCGTTGTAAATTCTTCAGTGCCCGGTTTCCATTTATCTTCAAAATTTACGTTGTTTTTTTAATTAAATATGTTGGTTCTCTTCGAAACCGCTGCTGGCTTTGCCATCTTCAAAGTGTTGAAAGAGAAAAAGTTGCAGAAAACGGAGAATCTCTACAAAGAATTCGCGACTGCTGAAAAATCGAGTAAGCTTTTGGCATTAAAACATTTTGAGAAGTTTGAGACGATGGAAGATGCGCTTGAGACAGCAACTACTACTATCAAGGGTAAAATGAGCAAGAAATTAAAGAAATGTTTGAAAAAAGTGTATGCCGAAGATGCACACGAAGAGTTAGCTGTTGCAGATGCTAAATTAGGTAGCGCTATCAGTTCGAAACTGAATATAAGTTGTGTCAGTAATACATCTATACAAGAGTTGATGAGATGTATTCGAATGCATTTAGACAGTCTGTTAGAAGAATTTCCGCAGAAGGAATTAGCAGCTATGTCTCTAGGTGTTGCTCATGGGTTATCCCGCTATAAATTCAAATTTAGCCCTGATAAGATTGACAAAATGGTCATTGAAGCAGTAAGCGCACTTGATGACCTGGATAAAGAACTCAATAACTACGTAATGAGATGTAAGGAGTGGTATGGATGGCATTTTCCTGAACTTGCAAAACTTATTTCCGAAAATCAGTTGTATATCAAGATAGTACTTGCCATAGGATTTCGCGAGAATGCCGTGAAGACAGACCTTTCTCATCTTTTAAATGAGGAAGATGAACGTAAAGTCAAAGAGATGGCTGAAATTTCTATGGGTACAGACATTATGGAAGAAGATTTAACCAACATTAAGAACTTATGTGAGGAAGTTCTGTTAATGCAAGAGTGCCGAGGTAAATTGTCAGAGTATTTGAAAAATCGAATGGCTGCAATTGCGCCTAATGTTGCATCTCTTGTTGGTGAAATGGTAGGTGCCAGATTGATTTCACATGCTGGTTCGCTTGTAAATTTAGCCAAACATCCTGCATCAACAGTTCAAATATTAGGAGCTGAAAAGGCATTATTTAGAGCTCTAAAAGCTCGTCACGACACTCCAAAATATGGTCTTATCTATCATGCACAACTTATCGGTCAAAGTCATACTGGATTGAAGGGCAAGATGTCGCGCATGTTAGCTGCCAAAACAGCTTTAGCCTGTAGAGTTGATGCTTTTGGTGAAGAGGATAGTGATGTAGGCTTGGAGCATAGGGCAAAACTCGAACGTGCTTTGAAAAATCTGGAAGAAGGTAAAACCTCAAGAATAAGTGGTACTGGAAAGTCCAAAGGCAGATATGAAAAGTATGATAACAAAAGTAAAGTTTTTAAGTATAATGCTGCTGATGATATAACAACGCCCAAATTTGGGAATAAAAGGAAACATGAAAGCACTCCCGGAGAATTTGTTTCTCACAAAAAACCCAAAGTTGAAATAAAAGAAGAGTGACGTTATCCATATGAACATTTCATTGTTAAAATTTTATTCCATTAAGTCATTTGCAATCAAATGTTTTAATAAAATCAGAAAATTTCATTTACTCATGTGTTCTTTCACCAAGCAGATTCCTCTTAATTTTGGTATTTCATAAATTAATGGATCTATTTAAAGGTTAGCCTAATTATTATACATTCCTTAAATATAACTTTTTTCAGTTATGATTTAGTTAAATTCATAATGTATATATATATACCAATAATTTTTATGCTAATTTCATTTTGAAATGACAACAGTGGTCTTAACATATTCAATTATGGTAATTTGATTTTTATTTATGAACAGTTTATAAGATATTATTCTTGGAATTGCACATTGTTTCAGTGTTTATTTTGTTTTGAAAACTTTGTGTTTTAAAAGCTGTAGATATTGATTTTAGGTGATCGATAGAATATCCCCCACAGCTCTTTAGGCGCAAAGCAGAGTTGCAATTCCATTCAGTTTTCTTAACCGAGCCCACGACTTTCCTTATATCCAATCAGCACGCGACTTTTTCCGTCAATATTTTAATAGGAAATGGGCATTTCATCAGACCATTTTGAAACTAATTTGAGCCATTTTCCTACTCATTTATCTTGAGTTTTCATTAAACATTATTCGTATCTATACATTTATTTAATGGATTTGTGTGAATGTTATGTTTCTAAATATATATATTTTTTTAATTTTGGCAAAGTGTAATTTATCAGGTTTTTTTTTTTTGTGATTTTGGCAACATATCGTTCTTTTAAATTTTAGAGTTATAAGTTTTTGAAATTGTTTTAAAATCACTCTTTTAAATATTGTATGTTTTGATATGTTTGCTAAAATTTTAAGTCTTCTATTCTGCAAAGTTACGCAATTCTTTTAAAATTCCCAAAAATCTTATTTTGTAACTTCTTATTTTGGTAGGAGCCTATTTTAAAACACTGGAAAATGCCTCACTAGTGTGGAGGAGTCAATTTCAAAACACTGAGAAGTGTGCAGACTTGGTACATTTTTGTACTTAGAAAGACTAGCCCCCCCTCTCGTATTTTATCGATCTACCAGATTTGTGCGAATGTGTTAGTAAACGTGTTTTGGGGGAATGCAGGGTTCATTCTAGGATTTCAAAAGGTCAGAGTGCTACCATCCGAAAAAGGGCACATACTTTTAAAAGGGCCCAATTATAAATTTAAAAAAATTAAGAACTTCGCACATTTCTCAATGTTTTGAAAATTTGAGAATATATGGAGAAGTGTCATTTTTGAAAGAAGAGCGACATTTTTTCATGTCTGGGCACAAAATTATAGTACTGGGGCATGCAAGGCGGTTTTTCTAATTTCTAAGGGCAGTGGGGCGGACCGTCCCGTGAAAAACACCTAGGATGAACCCTGGGGAACGTACGTGTTTGTGTGGATGTAAGTGAAAATGTGCATATAGGTGCATTTACATAAAAATCAGTTCTTTTATATATTCATCCCGTATTTTGAAATTGTCTTTTGTATTTTCCCATATTTTTAAAATGGTAATAAGTATCATTTTTAGTATTTTTTAGGAATTTTGTCTCATTTGAATCATTTTTCTAAGTATCATTTTTTTTTTTTCAATTTCTGCAAAGTATTTAAAATAGGATCCTCCTACCAAAGTGATGTATTCTACAGTTTTATGAACTAGAATTTTGAATGTAGATGATGGTGGAATTCAATTTGAATAATACTCATAAAAAGGTTACAAAATAAGGTTTTTGTGCATTCTAAAAATATTGCGTAACTTGAGCGTATAACTGCTGAATAAAAAACTTTTAAATTGTAGAAAAATATTGAAGCACACAATACTTATGATTTTGTGATTTTAAATTTATTTCAAAAACTTATAATTCGAAACTTCAAAAATGTAAGAACTTAAAAGTCCGATTGTCCTTTTAATAAATTTCTTTAAACAAATTAAAAAAAATATTGTACTTTAACAAAATTAAAATAAAAACAAAATTTAAATAGTGATGCAACGAATGTCAGTTTGACTGGATGCCGGCTATTCAACCTAAATTTAAAATGTCGGATATACAACTGACGGTATAATTTTCTTAATTTTTATAACTCGAAATTCTTTAACGAATCTATTCCTATATACTTTTCATTTATAGTTCAGCAGTTTTAAATTATGGTGTAAAATATATTTTCTGGCATTAACCTATTTAGCTTTTTTTTTTTATAGATGGCTCCTGCCTCTGAAAACAAACATTTGCTGTACACACTACTTGCTGGTGTGGGCAAGTATATTTTGGCAAATTTTGCTAGTGTTGGATATTTATGTTCATTTTCACCCCACCACACCATAGGACTATTTTTTCTAGGTAAAAGGGGTAGTTCAAAATAAGAATCAAGCTCACTATCATAATACAGGTTTTTCTGTGTAGAAGCCGATTTCATATTGTCGACAGGATTGGTGATTGGATTGGTAAATTCATGAAAGCAATCCCAGAATGACGTATGAATTTCATTCTGGAAGTTGTTTGTGCCCTGATTTAATTAAGTTTTATTACATTCTTCATTAGAAGAAATATTTTTCTGCTGCTTGTGCTATCAAAACTTGCATTCTTGCATTTACTTTCGTATCACATTTTTCATCTTTGTTAAAAAAAGCAGTTTTGAATCTTAGATCCAATAATGTGGGTAATGAGAAATTGTCATTTTTAACATTTTACAATGTAGTTGAAAAGTGTTTATGACTTTGTTCATTCTGTCCGTTAGCACGATAACTGCTGTAAAAATGACTTTATCAAAATGAAATTTTAGTCTGTTCAGACGGTCTGTGGGACCTATGGGAATATAAATTAATATCGCCCAATTGGTTTTGAATTGAACCCTATGGGACCTAATTTTTCAAACATTTTTTAAGCGGATTTAAAATTCACAAATTGCTTTGAAAGTTTAAAGAAATATTCAAATTTTCCCATTTTGCTAAAAAAAATTCAGCAAAATATATTCAGTAGTTTTTAAAATAAAAATTAAAATAATTACATCCTTTATATGAAGAGATCATGTGACCCACTTCAAAATAAAATATGCCATCCATCTTGTGTCAAAATTATGATTTTTAAAGATCTTTTTAATTCATATTGTGTTGTATCCGTCCTAAAACCGCTTTATTTTTGCTTAAATTCTGTGCATGTACATCCTGAAGCAACACAATTACAATATAGTTTAGCTTAAATGATCATCCAACTTTGATGATTTCTGCAATGAAGCCTGCTTTTCACTTATGGAGGATGTAAATACCAAAAGATGTAGAATGAGTTTTATAAGAATTGCTGCATTTCTTTAACGCAAAATTATTTAGCCCATGGAGTCTGCAATATAGCCGATATGAATGAAACAATCATTGATTTTACAGAGAAGCAAACGATTTTTTGATGAAGTTTTGAGCACAGAGTTAAATTACTTGTACCTCCATGATTTTCAGTTTTAAATAAAAATATTATAGTATTGTGATGAATAGAAGAATGTTTGTGAATGAAATGTTGCTTTTATTTAAAGAGCCAGCCAATTTATATTTCGATGACGTCATTTGAAAAGGTTCATTTATTTTCGATGAAGTTTTAAGTTTTCAAATATAATAAATTAATGTAGTATTGTGATAATTTTAAAAATATTACCGAGAAATGTATCGCATTTCAGAGATGTTTATATAAAATTGGATTGAAGTTGGAAAGTGTTTCATAATCAATGCTTTATGCATGATTGATCTTTCTTGTTATATATATCGTGAAATTATGTGTCTAAACTTTTTTTTCAAGTTGTCTTTCATTGTGTTCACACCAAAAAATTCTTTTCCAGTCTTTAACAAATAACATCCTAGAGTAATCACTGTTGGGATAACTTCCTATATTATTGATTCTGAAGTACTTATCGTTTTGGTGATTTCTTCGATTGGCTCTAGAAGACGAAAAGTGTTTTCTAAAACTATCCACTGATCAGATGTTAAATTTTCAATTTTGCCATATTCTGTAGCATATAATATAATGAAATAACCTTTTTCATTCTAATATGCATTCTAGCATATAGTAAGTACTGTTCCATTGTGTTCGAACATATTGGACTAGTTTTTTAGGAGATATGTTGAGTTCTTTTTCTTGAATAGTGAATTGAAACAAGTCAATGGAGAGTGATTAAAATGTGTTACAATTATTTTTGCCATGAAAATAATATCCTTTACACAGTGTTCATTCTAAGATTTCAAAAGGGCAGGGTGTTACCTTCCGAAAAAGGGCACATACTTTTAAAAGGGCCCAATTATAAATTTTAAAAAATTACTTTGTCGAAAATACTGCCTTGGCTTTAATAAATTATGAATGGAAAAAAACATCGCACATTTCTCGATGTTTTGAAAATTTGAGAATATATGGAGAAGTGTCATTTTTAAAAGGGCTGCATTTTTTGATATTGGGGTACAAAATTATAGTACTGGGGCATGCGGGGCAGGTTTTCTAATTTCTAAGAGCAGAGGGGTGGGTTGCCCCGCAAAAAGCACCTAGGATGAACCCTGCTTTACAGATCTCAGAGAATTTATAGCATCTGAAACCACCACCAAATATTCGGCTTTCAACCGAGGCCGAATATTCGATATTCAGCAAAATCTTGATTCAGTATATCTCTAATGTTTATGCTGAGATCATAAGGATTAGCAGCTCTTCACATTGGAAAATCTCATTAGATAGCGGAGCCTCAATAGAACTGATGGACTGGACGGCAGCCCGTGAATCCGACAGCAGCACAACATTTTCAAATTTACAAAGGCGGCAAATTAGCTGTCAATTCAGATCACCTCGGCATCAAAACCTGTTCCAAATTTTCCCACTAGTGCATAGAAAGAAAATAATTTAGAGAAAATGCCAGCTCTAATGTTCGTATGTTTCTCAAATTGTGACCCATCCATAAAATATATCAAAATACAAGAAACAGTACAATCTGATTTAATATAATGCAAAAGAAAACTTCCAAGTTAAATGTTGAAAAGTTGAGGAGTTACTAGTAACTAAATGGGATTACTATATTGCACCATTAATCGCACCAAATGAAAAGTATGTACTAAAAATGGACTGCCAAATCAAAAGTAAAAAAGCAAAACAACCCCTTTTACCTCTCCCCATTTGGGTAAACAATATTTTCATAAAGTGAACCTTGAATGATTCATCAAAACACTAGAGGGGAGTGAGAGTTCTTTGGTTAGTGATCTGGAGGAGGGATTAAAAGGATCAGGTGCATCTTAAACGGGCGTGCACAGCACCCCAGCGGCAGGGCTTAGGAGGCGGCAGCTAAGCTTTGGTTACATAACTGATTTTTTCAAATTCGAAATCTAGCAAGACTGACACATTTCGAAAATTAAAAAAAAAATTAGACATTAAAAATGTGAACGAAAAAATGTAAAAATCTAGGGGTTTAATCCAGCTTTTTGGCCACTGGTTATTTCAGACATTAGGAAATCGTCAATAGTCGAAATAGGACCTGTACAAATAAAAAATTTTACGTTTCCAGTAGATGATTGAAATTGATCTTTTTCAGCTGCGCATTTCCTTAAAAATTTAGGAAATAACAGTCATACAGGACTGGCTTGTTTATTCAAAATCCAGTGATTGTGTATTCTGTTCTCATTGTAAGTTATTCAACACCTCTGTGAATGCATTTAATGATAAAATAGGTTTAAAATTCATAAAATAGATATAAAGATTGTTTAATGATAAAATAAATATAACGATTGGTGTCATTTATCTAGAAATGTAGAATGGCATGAAAAAAGTGTAGCACATTTTTAAAGTGTGAGACAATGTGTAGACTTAAAACAAAATATAGAGAAAGGAAAAATTCCATAAATCAGGTCCGAATGGATCGTGAAAAGAAGAGCTGGATGGCAGTTATTGAAAGAATTATTCACTTTTTAACCAGACAAAAATTAGCTTTTAGAGGGCATATAGAAAAGTTGTTTCAAAAAGATAACGGAATTTTTTTTAAATTAATAGAAAGTATTTCAAAATAATTTGATGCTATTGCAGCAAAGCTCATTAATTGCATTGAAAAAGCCCAATGCCACAATATGCCTCATTACCTAGGTTATAATATTCAAAATACACAGTAATAGGTGAAAAGATTAAACAAATTATAGTTAACACTCTAAAAGATTCTAAATATTATTCTATTATTTTAGATTGTGAATAAATTACAGTAGTTTTTAGGTTTGTTTATTTGAACCCTTCAAAGAAAAACGTTGAGATAAAGGAGCATTTTCTTGGATTTTGTTCTGTTACTCATGCAACAGGACAAGAATTAATAACGTTTTTATTGGATTTAAAAAAAAACTTAAATATGGATATTAATAACATACGCTGTTAAGGTTACGACAATGGTGCTAACATGAAAGGCAAAAGGATAGACTTACAAAATAAAATTTTATATATTAATCCTATAGCATTTTATATACCTTCTGAAGCACATAGTCTTAATTTAGTTGTGAATGACTGCAAAAAATTCATTGGAAGTTACCAATTTTTTATCCATTGTCCAAGAAATATGTGTATTTTTTTGACATTGACATCACTGTGGCACATATTAAAGAAAGAATTTCCCACTTTAACTCTAAAACCTCTTTCCGACATGCGATGGGAAAGCAGAATTCACGCCTTGAAAACTCTCAGTTTTAATTTAGAAAAATATTATGCCTTGTTTTTTATTTATAATGATTCAAATAAGGACAATGATACAAAAAACTTGGCACTCTTTGATTTCAAAAATAAAGTCTTACAAATTTGTTTGTTCATTAGTCACTTGATATAATAGTTTATTGAAAATTAATATTGTAAGTAAAGTTTTGCAGCAATCTACTGTGATCCTTCCAGAGGTTGTTAAAATGTTAGAAGTAAAAATATACTTAACTGAACGTCGAACGAATTCGGCTTATACAGAAATGCTCAATTAATCAAAAGTTATTGCTGAAGAATTAGATTGTGAGATTAGCTTCCCAGCAACTGGTACTGTGCGACCCAGGAAAAGGAGGGCTATATTTGATTACGAAGGTAGGGACAATGCTATACAAAATCTAGAAATGCACTTTAAAGTCAATTTTTACTTTATGTTTTATTAGACACCGCCATAAGTAAATTAGATGAAAGTTTCGAATTGCTAAGTGATCACAACAGTGGCTTCTTTTTTCTACACAGTCTTAATATTTTAACAAACTTAAATTCAGATGATAAATGAAAATACTGCATAGATTTTCGATCTAATCATTCGGACATAAATGGAAATGATTTACTGAATGAAATAGAGATTTTACCGACCTATCTAAAATCTACCGAATCTTCAGTCTATGTTTTGAAATATTTGTTTAAAAATAACTTAATTAGCATATACCCAAATTTATCGATTGCTTTACGCATTTACTTATCATTACCTGTTGCTGAGGGTGAAAGATCATTTTCGAAATTGAAAATTATTAAAAATTACTTAAGATAAATATGACACAAGAAAGGTTATCAAATCTAGCTATAATAAGTATTGAAAATGATATTGACATAGATATAAATGATATTGTAAAAGAATTTGCGACAAGAAAAGTTAATTTGGTTATTGAAAAGTAACAAATATTATTTTCAGTATTGTAATTAATATTCTGATGTTATCAGATTGAGATTAATAAATAATAAATGTTTGATTTATAATAAGAATGCTTCTGTCTATATTTTCACTCAACTCAAATCACAAACCTCCCCTAACCTTTTTTCTATTTTTGGCTTCAAGTATCTACCATACCCCGAAGGAGACGGCACAAAATATTTTGCACTCCGGCGGCAGGTAGCCTTGAGACGCCCCTCAAAGGAGCCAAGCATTCTAATGAGATTGAAATATTTTGTTTCTGTTTGAGCACTATGCATAAATTATCCCATTGTTTAAAAATTAATAAATATTTTACTACAGAAAATTTCACATAAATCATGCAGTTCATTTTGTATTTTCATGCCTCATTGCAGTCTACAAGCAGCTTTTTCCATCTATTTCCATCCTTTGTTATGCAATAACAGGCTAAACTTGCTTATTTTCATATTTTGGTTACTCTTAAAGAAATATTTTGCATAATTAACGTAATATCAGATGGAAATGAGATTATTTATTATAATAGTTAACATTCTCAAGCAGTGCTCTGAATCTAAAGACTTCTTAATATTTCTGGTTTTTAAATAGTTATGTTGACGTATATTCTAATATAGTATATATAATACATAGACTCTCATAGGGGTGGGGAGACACTTGATCTCTCCCCCCCCTCCTAGACATTCAAAAGTTATAAAGGTAGGTATCAAGCTATGCAATATTGTATAGTATGTCTTATCTTTGAATTTGCACACTTTGGATAATGAAAAAACTTTGCATAATAAAATCATTAAAATAGACAAATGTCATTTGCATGGAAAAGAGGTATTCATGCTAATGACATGTTAGACCATGCCAATAACAAAACCAACCAAAATGTTTTCTGACTACACTTAGCTTAAGCCTAGATGTTCTGAACCAAAAACAAATATTTTGTGATATTTTAACATATTAATTCACAGTTATGATCATTTTTTTCAATTTTGTGTGCATTATTTTATACAGTCCATACTAATTACTAGTAAAATACATACTATACCTATTTTTGAAATCAAAATATCCAGGATCCAGAAAACAAAATGCAACTTTAATAAAGCACACTTCTATACACACCAAACAGTATCAGTGCTGTCATTTGTATCACATTTGAAGACAAATAGGTATTTATATTATCATTTTTTCACTGTTGAAAACTGCCAATGCTAATAAAAGTGCAGTATAAAAACAAAGTTTTTCACCATGTGTTTATATTTTATTGTAAAATAATTTTTTCTTTTTATATCTCATTTTTCTACATGCTTGTAAATAAAAATACTTAATTAAAACATAAATATTTGATTTTTGTGATATATTTGTTGTGAAAACTTAATCATGCTAAATGATATTTGTTGACAAAATAATTTTTTTCTTCTCTAAAAATTAAAGGAACTAAATATGTTGCAAAACACTCCTTTAGTTTTACACTTAAATTAGGAAGAAAAATTATTTCATTGCTCTAGTACTGCGCATTTATACTGGGATAGTAAAAATAAACCTATTTATAGAATCATGTATATATATATATATATATATACAGGATGTTTAAAAAACATTGACCTCGGCTTTTATTCCTTAAATATTAATCTTAGACATATATAATAAATTACAAGGTTGCGTAAAAAAAGGTACAGAATTTTATGAATTCGATTAACATTTTCAAGGGAATTAAATTTTAAGAAATACAAAATTTAAATTTTTATATGGAGTTTTTTATACCCCGCATAAAAACATTTCCAATGAGTAAAATGTGCCCTATACACTACTAAGGTGATGTACAAAATTTCAGCATTTTATCATAAAAAGTCCCCGACATATGAAGACAAAAATACTGACTTAAACCACTTTTCAATGCATCGACATGTGTTCTCAGAGAGGAAAAATCATGTGGGCAGATTGGGTTTCAGGGGTCATACACAAATTACGAAAGAAAACAATGATTACATAAATAAACAATAATTTTGCTATTTATTGGTACAGAAGTATCTACACTGTGTAGAAATAATAACTTTACACAAAAATTATGAAGCTTGTTCAAAATGTTTTCCATCCATGCCAAAGATCCATTAAAGATAAGAGGCAGATATCATTTGCCTATGATGCATTTCTGCATTGTATCATTTGCACTCTTGCTGTAAACATTTACATTTTAATGTATGATTAATCCCTCATCAACTTTGTTTAAACATATCTCTGGGACTTTTTATGATGAAATGCTGAAATTTTGTATATCACCTTATTAGTGTATGGGGCACATTTTACTCATTGGAAATGTTTTTGTACAGGGGCCGTATAAAAATTTAAATTTTATATTTCTTCAAATTTAACCTTCTTTTTTTTAAACAACTTTGTAATTTATTATATATGTCTAAGATCAATATTTAAGGAATAAAAGCCGAGGTCAATGTTTTTGGGACACCCTGTATATATATATATAATGTATTAATCAATAAAAATTTTATGAACACTTATTTATTCTTATACAGAAAGGGTAAATTACATACTGATAATCAGTTAGGAATAAAATTCTCCATTTTTTTAAATTAAACTTTTTCCATCTTACTTTTCCTTTTAAGAATGTTATTAAAATTTGCTGTTTTGATGTGAATAATATCTATGCCTAAGTATCTCTGGATAAAAAAAAAATAAAGTTTATGTCCGAGTGAGATTTTGCATCACTTTGCTTACTTTTACTTGATATATCTTTAACACTATAAAAGATAGATATAAACAGTAAGGGACAAAAATGTTCAATAGGAAATCCAGTTCCTAGATCTCTTTGTTTTTACAAAGCTCTTCTTATCAAGTTGTCTTATCTTATAGAATAGTCTTATTAAAAATTTTTCGAGGTTTTTTTTTTTCAAAATTTGTAATGCATATATCTCAAACTGAAAATGCTAGAAATAAATTATAAGAGGTAATAAGTAGCATGTAGCTCTTTGAAAACCCTACAAAGATAAATTATTATTATCTTTGTAGGGCTTAATATTATTTTGGATCATGTTCTTAGTTTTTGAATTATACTGTTTCTCGTTGGTGAAATAATGGTGCACAAGCATTAGATATTTTGTTTTAAAGAATTTAGGCAGTGGCGGTTAGAGATTCGAAATATATTTAATGTTTGATGAGGTGTGAAGAGAAGAATTGGCAGTACTAGGTATACGAGTATTGAAATTCTACGAAGCATGAAAAATGCATTGCTTATATGCAGAATGGTAATGTTTTAGTGCGTAAGTTGTTGTTGAGACCCAGACCGTCTGACCTACCAGAAAGGTGTAAGGTAACTGTTTGGACGGCTGGGAAGTGCCACCCAATTTGGACCGGAGCCCAGTGGGGGAGGCATCCACAGGGACCATACCCTCCTTCCCCTACCACCAACCTCTCGGAAGGACTTACGGACCCACATGTTTAACGTGATTGTACTCCGCGTGAACACGACGGCAGTTTTTTGGCAGTGGCTGGAATCGAACCCGGGCCTACCGAGTGCAACTCCAGCGCGCTAACCAATGGGCTACCGCGCCCCTATTAGTGCGTAAGTTGGCAACACTGACTTGAACGTTGATCCTTTTGTTTTCCCCTCATGGTCATTCATCATTGCTACGCTGAGTTTGGTTTAAATAGCATGTGTTTACAAGAATGCTTGCTAGATGTTTCTGAATGTACTGAAAAAACAGGTATTGGAATGGCAAAGCAAATTTATGAGACTTTATAAGAAAGAAAGAAATTGACACATCCTCATTGGCTTTTCAGTCATATGATTTTGCAAGTTCAATGTCAGAACAGTTTAATGGAGCACAAAAGAAACTCGGAAATCATAGGGCAACATATACCTTACATTCCATGCCAAGATCACAGGACGAACACAGCCGTAGAACACAGCTGAGGTATCAGCATTATTATTCGAGACTTATTTGACACACTTGAAGCATTGTATGTTTTCTTTAATTCAAGTACTAAACGTTTCAGACAGTTAAGGAATAAGATCTAGGAAGTGGAGAATGCTCTTCTTTTGAGAAATCTGTCTAGGACTAGGTGGACAGCCAGAGCAGAGACTATAAAAGCTGTAAACACATTATTTGAACCTATCCTATCGGTATTAAAAGAAATTTCCACACAACAGGAATTAGACTGTGCTACAAAAACAAAAGTTTAGGGGTTATGCAAAAACATGAAATCATATTATTTCATTGTTAGCTTGGTTTTATGAAAAACATGTATAAGATGAAGATTTTGACAGAAACTTTGGAAAGCCCTGATCTGAATTTGATTGATTGTATTACAGTTGTCGAAAACGCAGTAATAATTTTGGACAAGATTAATAAGAACGTGTGTATTAGACAAGATTAATAAGAAGCATACAAGATTAATAAGAAGCGTGTATTGTAATACCACAAAAATGGAGAACTTGATCACAAGTGTGGAAACATTTGCTGGAAACATTAAAGTTTATCCTGAACATGACTCTCAACTGCACTATAGAAGAATGAAGTCAGGAAGGATTGAAGAATATGCTGAAAATGAAGTAAACATAGACCTAAAACAATTCTATAGAAAAGAGTTCAAGGCTGCCCTTGATACGCTATATAGAGGCCTTAAAGACAAGGTGGTCGTTATGAAAACAACTATTTCTCCACTGCATTCAATTTTCAAGTTTCCCTTGAACAAGGATAATCTGACAAATGAAGCAATTGAAGAGGCTATCATGATGTTCCCTCCAGCTACTAGGCCTGGCATGCTCTACAAAGTGAGTTAGAAGTCTTTAACATATGCAAGGAAAGATATATACTCTCGATGGAAACATTGAAGAACATCATGGTTCAATTCAAAAATGCATTAAAGCTGGCTTTCAAAATGTGCCAATTGACTATAACAGCCGGTTATAGAGTCAGCACAAATAAAAGAGCCTTCAGTCAGCTAAAGATTGTGAAAGGTTTCTTGAGAACAACAATGACAGACATGAGGCTTGATGCTTTTGAAGTGTGAAGCAGACTTGGGAAATGAAATCAACTTGGAAGATGCTGTGTAAAGGTGGTCTTGCCTGAAGCAAAGACTAATACGTGTCTCGGTAAAATAAGTTAAACACAGTAAAACCTTATTTATCCATATTCCATTTATATGGATCTCTGGAGTGCATATCATAATTTAAAGGATAAGGTGTTAGTGAGGAGGGTAAAAGTGAAAAAAAGTTGAGTGAAAGTGCCACAGTAATACCTTGAAGGCAGGTTGATACTAATTTATAAATAAATTTTATCTAAAATGTACAAAGTCTGCCAACTTGGCTCTTGATTTTGGCAACTGCGATATTGGGGGAGGGGGGGGGGACTCCCACCGTCCCCACCCCCCTTAGTGAGGGCTCTGGCTGCACAGATTCAGAATCACACCAAATGTGAAGTGCGCTATGTCATACGTTTTCTCAATGCAATAAGTAGGTGAGAGGGCCATTCAAAACAAATGGAGGGGAATGTTGACAAGTGGTGTTTGCCTGATTCATGACAACGCTTGGGCTCACACAGCAATTATCACCAATGTGCTTATCAAAACATTCAATGGGGAAGTTTTCAACCATCTACCATACAGCCCAGACCTTGTGTCCAGCGACTTCCACTTGTTTCTTTACCTGAGGAAACATCTTGCAGGACAACACTTCCACAATGATGACAAGATCAAAAATGAAGTTGAAATGTGGTTCAGGCAGCAGGCAGTAGAATTTTATGACTCTGGGATATAGAAGGTAGCACTCAGACTTTGCAAGTGTTTGGACAATGGCAGCAATTATGTCAAAAAATAACACATCTACCAGAAAATAATTTGTAGTCGACGTTTTGTCAAATAAAAATATTTTGAATAAAGACTAGCCATTCAATCTTTGCTTTTAGGACATGACTCATAGTATGTATTTATGTCCTACCAGACAAGTTTATAAATCATAAATCTTGTTAGAGGTAAAGTTTAGTTTATATGAATGCCACTAAACAAGTTAGTAAAATATGGGATATTTTTTGACAGGAAATCTATGGTTGGGTTTAAGGATATATAATTGCATTTTGGATTAGGTTCTTAGTATTTGAAATATAGGGGTTATAAATTTGATATTTTAGTATTTTTAACAGGTGGTTCTAATTTTAATATTTTGAACTGTTTTGAAAGTATGTATAAAGAAGACAAAGCACACACGCAAACCAAAATTCTATTCATGCCAAACCATTTCAGCTCCATTGGACTGGAGTAATTGCTGATTTTTCTTTCTAGTAAGTATAGGAACCTGGCTTTTTGTTGTTGTTTTTTCCTTATAGAATCCAGTTTTAAATTCTTGGTGGTTTCTGGGATTTCTGGATTTTTTTTATTTTGTGTGATTCGTAGTTCATTTTTCATGTTTTTAGGGGTTTATCACTCCTATTTTTCTTACTATTTTTTGGAAAATGTGGCTGCTGTCCCTGGAGCAATTAATTTTGCAAATGGTTTAGTTTCTAATTTCATGGACCTAATTTCATGGATCAAGAAAAAATTAATCTATGAACCAAGGCGAAACTCAGTCCGCCCGCCTAGTTACTGCAGAAATCTAGTTCAGCTTAGTGTGAACATTTTTAAAATTTTAAATAACCATTTCAATTCTAGACTTATAGGCTATAGCTGTACGTTAAATGCAAGCTTGATTTTTTGTAAAGTATTCACAAAAGATAACTTCTTATAATAATTCATAGTTTACTTTAGAACAGTTTTGTGCTTGTATTTATAATTATAAACACAGGTTCCAAGTTTTTCACGTTTAATTACACATATATAAAAAAATGCACACCATAATATCTCATTAAATTACAAATTTTGATGTCAACTTTAAATTCCTATGCCATTTGAATCTGTATTTTTCCCTATTTTTGCATTTCCATTATTCACATGTCAAGTGGAGAATCTAGAGAATGACAACAAACAGGACAGGTGTATAGTCATGTTTGTTTTCATTGCCATTCCGCAAACTATATTTTGTCAAATGTATGGATTAACATTTGACAAAATATAGACACTTAACTTATTGATTTCGGCAAAGAAATGTAATAGCCAGTAGAAAATTTGTTTACAGAGGTTAAAATTGATCTGTGATGCATTTCATCCGCAATTTAAATAATACAGATAACACACTCAATTTTCAAATCACCCGTTTTGGACCAAAATCATTTCCACTTCGATTTCAATCCAAATCCTTTCATTTCAATGCATGTGCCGACGTATGCAACAATTTGTATTGTATGTACACAAGTGTCCACTGCCCCCCGTAGCAAAACCCAGTTTGTAATGTCAACTACTAACCAGAGAAAGAACAATCAAAAATGTCAATTTTTATGCTTTTAGTTGAAAATTATTAGAAAATAGAGTAGTCAATTTTTTTTTTTTTTAGTAGAATGTGAAGATATGTATCCATATATTTGCCAAACTATAGAATTGTGTTGATCTTCCTTCTTCAAATGCAACAAAATAAAAAAATAAAACATGCATATTTCAATATATTTAAAAATAAATAAATATGAAGGAAATGTCTTATAGATTCAGTTCAAAGATCATTAGAAAGAACGTTCTTCAATCTTTCGAATTATGCCAAGATGGAAACAATGATGATATTTTTTTATCATTAAGGAACCTATTTGTGTGAAAATTGCTCAATATTGTGCTTCGACATAAAGTAATTAAGAAGCTAATTTGAATTAAAAAAATATCTTGTCAAGGTCTGTTGAACTCAGCTAACCCAGTACCAAATTTTTCAGCTGTCCAAAGTTTCAATTTTTCACTACAGACAGCACACAAAACGACAAACATCTTTTATTTATGTAAGATACATGTATATGAAAGTAGTGAAAAATATAATTATGAAAAAAGGATGCTCAAACAATTTTAATTTTATTGTCATTAGAAGATGCCTCACTCATTTTATTTCTTTGTTACAAGTTTGAATGATGATGGCACATTTTCAAGGTCTCAAAGAAAATCTTATTAATAGTACTTTTATTTTTTGTTTATTCAATGAATAAAACACTTGCTTGACACACGAACAAAAATATTTGCTTTTGTAATAGCAATACTGGTGTTAATTTTCAAGCCTGGATCCAATTTATGACAACCTGACTACAGATTGCCACAAATAATTTTTTTAAGGGTAGTTTTACTCCTTGCCTCATAAAATTAGTTGCAATATTGGTAACAAAGTTATAAATTTTGAGATCGCAGTTTTCTCATTCTTGCATCTGGAAATCTATTTCATTACAATTTCAAATTGGCATTCACAAGTGCTTGGAAAGAGATGACCAATGATTATCTTCCTGCCACCTTTACAATCTATTTGTATCGACTAAAATTTTTATAATTATTTTGTGCTATATACAAAAAAAAAAAAAAAAAAAAAAAAAAATTTTTTTAAAAGTGTTGTTAATAAAATGATGAACTATTTTGCTATAGTATCATGAAAATCTGCATTTGTACGTGATCTTCACTATATTTTGTTTAATTGGGAAAATATTTTCCAATTTTGCAATCTATTTGCATCGACTACAATTTCTGTAATTATTTTGTGTTTTATACAGAAATATCAGTTTTGAAACGTATTAATATTATTATTAATGAAATGAAAGACTTATTTCACAGCAGCATTGCAAAAAACTACATTTGTACCTCGGTGTATTCTGTTCAACTGAAAAAATATATTCTATTTTTGCAATCTGCCATCAATAACAATTTTTGTAATTATTTTGTGTTTTATACAGTAAAACTATTTTTCAAATGTATTATTAATGAAATGAAGGGCTATTTTGCAGCAATATTATGAAACACTGCATTTGTAAGGGGAATTCTCCATATATATCTTTTAATTATGAAAATATTTTCCACTTAAGCAATCTGTTTGCATGAACTAACATTTTTATAAAATTTTTACAATTATTACATGTTATATACAGAAAATCTATTTTTCAAAGTTGACTAAAATGCCTATAACAAACTGATTTCTGAAGGCAGTCTCCAATCCCTGGTTCAGACAACATTCTCTTTCTTTAAAACTAATGAAAGAATTGCCAGAGTATTTAAAAAATATCATTAGTTCTGAGAAAAAAGAACTCTATGATTTGGAAGTCCACAAATATGTTGATTTTCTTCATCAACCAAAGGAAAAAGAAGATATTTGTTGAAATTCAGTGGTTCAGATTCAGTAAAGTTCTATGACATATCTTCTGTTTTCAACAATGGTACTAGTCTTCCAAAGTGCATAGTGGAATCAAGTTTTAGTGCAATAAATAGCACTATCTCCTTTGAGAGCTGAAGAAAATTAAAACATTTAACACCATTCAATCAGTGAAATACGAGCTCCCAGCACGAAACAAATCTACTTGCTCTTTTTAATAAGAACTTCCTAAAAAAATCCAATGAATCAGGACTTATCCAAAACTATGAGAACTGCTTCTAAAAATGAACTGGAGTGTGGTTCAATTCGACTTTCTCATACCAGAATACATTTCTTTTACAAGAAAAGTTTTACAAGAAAAATTTGAAAATCAGTATCGTGGGCTCAAATGATTAGAACTATAGCGTGTTACCCTTCCTTCACTTTAAAAGCCTTGAAAAAATCTTTCGATTGATATTATACTTGACAATGTACTACAAAAACACAGACATCTTCCTTTATTATGTGAGACTAGAATGAATTGCCAGAGTTCTAAATAAGTATCAACTACATATAAATAATTAAATAAGCACTCAGTGCTTAAATAATGCATTTGAACACAATTTAAAATGTTTTCGATACGAAAATTGCACGAATTAAATCGCACATGCTCTCTGCAAAAACAAAAAATATTAGAATCACAAATGACCATATATTCAGCACACTGCTAAAAGCTGGCGATAAGGAGATTCCACGGAATTCCTTCTTTGAGAGAGAAAGCTCCCCTCTCATGCACTCCCTTTCACCTATCCCAAAATATCCACTCCTCTATGACATAATGAGTGGTTTCTTACCTCATATGTTTCGACCTCCGATGGGGTCTGAGAGCCTGTGAAATTCATTCAAAAAATCAAAGACCTGCCTCGGATGAAAAATTTATAATTAATCAATGACTGAGTTTATGAAATTTTTTTTTCTGGAGTAGTCTGATATTTTAAGCAGGTGCTAAAAAAAATGAACAATGGATGGCAAATAAATTTCTATATATATATAGTAATATAAAAATTGGAGAGGTTTAAAACATACAAAATGTATATATATTTTAAAAATTCTCGAAAAATCATCTAATAATCGTATGAATTCCACTCACAGTTTGCAAGGTCAATGCGGTGACTGAGTAGTCGAGGCAAGCACTTTCTCATGCTCGTTCAGCTACCAGGATGCAAGTTCGAGTCCCACCTGTGGGCATGGATGTTGTATTGTTGGGAGCAATATGTTCTACCCTCCACTGGTGCACAAGAGCAATGTCTTATGACAGCTAAATGGCTCACGATTCTAGCTAATGTATAGGTAAATGATTGAATATATCAAGTGCCTGGCCATTAGGTTTAAAAAAGGTTAGGTTAAATTAAGTTTAAATGGAAACAAATGCCTGTAAAAAAAAAAAAAAAACTTATTTGGTAACAGTTTGGGCCTGGTACAGTGATTTGGAATAATTCAGAACAGAATTAACATCACTGCAATAAACTGACATTGTTGAATTTTACAGTTCTATAGTAAATTATGACAACATGTTAGATGTTTAAAAAAAAACTACAAGAAAAAATTAAGCAACTTAATTATGCACAAATTATTATACAAATAATAATTTGTGCATAAAAATATATTATACAAGTAATTTCCTATTTTTGATTTCGAGTCTACTGAACTGTTTAGCATGAATGCAAAGGATCTAGCATATCCTCGAAACAGCTGTATGCCGGGATATAATAATATGTGTGTAATTATCTTACTTATTTTTCTCTTATTCTTTGCATGTTTATACAATACACGATCTCAATTACAAAATTTGTGCAAAATACTGCCATGAAATATAAATGCAATTTAAATGGGAAAATATGTTTATTTCGGATCCGAACCAATCATGTACAAAATTCAAAACATATTCAAAACATATTTACATATGTACAAAATAATTCATTTTAGGTCTTATAAAACAGTCCTTTAATTATATTCATTCAGTGTGTCATCTATTAGTAGGACAGTTCTTTCTGTTATGACCTAAAAATAAAAATTATAAATGTTAATTCAAATTATTAATGTATTATTAATGTTAAATAATGAAAATGCTGTTACTAGATCAAAGTGCAAACTGACAGTAACACACTGTTTATATACTTCTCATCTATAATATAATTTTATCATTTATACAGAGTATCTTAGAAAATCCTTACATGACCTATAATTCCTCAATCATCAGTCATAGATATATACTTCCAATTGCAAAAATGTTTCAAATAAGGTAACAATTTATCTTATAACCTTAAATTGAGAAATATAGTTATCTGAAATATACGAAATTTTACTTTTTATACAATGCCTCAATACAAAATATTTTCAATTACTAAAATTATCTTTATACACTAACAGGTGAAATTAAAAAAGTCCAATTCCTTTACGAACAAAATTGGGGATTGTAAAAAACGTGAATTGTGAAACATGTCAATAAATCACTGAAAGTGAACTCAGTCTTCTAAAGAAATTATTAGGTGATAAATGACTTGTCTGTACACCCTGATAAATCCTAAAAAATTGTTGTTAAATAAAATTTAAAACAAATATCCTAAACTGTTTAATTTGCATTTTATATGATCTCTCAATGCTAGGTAGAAATGATAGATTCATAGATGTGGGAAAGTCATAAAATTGAATGTTTTATATCTCTATAAATTTTACTTGTAAAATTCTCTGAACTCTTTTGAGTTTTACATGCTAATCTATGAAGAAAATTTCAATTGGAAATTTTTGGATTAGGGACCCTGTAAAAAGTTAGATTTGGTATTTTTCAGACAAATATGCCTGACGAATCTGTTATAAGATAAATTGTTGCCTTATTTGAAACATTTTTGTAATGAAAGCATATATTTACGACTAACAATTAAGGAAATAAAAGTCATATAAGACACCCTATATATTGTTTCCCCGTTGTTCGCTACAGATTCTTATTTCTATTAATGCTAAAATATTTTGATTATATAAGTGAACTCATTCTACAGTTTCATTTTATATTTATAAGTCATTTCTTTTTTAATTTCAAGGCATCATCAAATTCAAGAATTTTTATCTCGAATTAAGTTCTGAAAACCACCTTTTGTTTTTTAACTACACCTTATAGATTTAAAATTTTTTCATCAGATGTAACAATATTTCATTAGTTGTTAAATATAAAATACTTTTAAATTCAAGGAAAAGTATGACAACAAATAGCAATCGATTACTTTTTTAAATAAAAATAAAAACAATTACTTTTACTTTCCTCGTGCTGAGCTAGAAGACAGTACAGTGTTAATGATTCTTGTGACTTGTACCATTTTTCTTGATAGATATGTTTTTAGCTTTTTTGCAGTAGATTAAGTAACCTTTTTACTTTAACTGATGCAGTCTAAGAAAAGTATGATGATCATGATTTAATTACAAATTGAGTTTTCACCATAAATACTTTGGCAGAGTCCCTATATACTAAAAATGACTTTCGATGGTCCATGGGTGTGTCACATTGTTAGCCCTTCGTAATCTCAAAACAGTACTGAAGCAATATGGATAACAAGTATCATATATTATGCAGATTTGAATAGAAAAAAAAAATTCTGAAAATATATATATCGTTTAGCCGTAAATCAAGATTTTCTCAAAGACCCTATGTGATTTTAATCATTGAAGCGATTTGGACCAAATTTGGGTGATATACTACATATATTGTGTAGATGTGAATGCAAAAGAGATATTTTTAGAAATACATATTGTTTGGCTCAGAGGCCAAATGAGAGCCTCAGAGGCCAAATAAGAGCCTCAGAGGCCAAATAAGAGCCTCAGAGGCCTTGCTATGCATGGAAAGTCTCAGGATTGCACCGATTCTCTTAGTTTTAATTATGTTTACAAAATGCAGGGTTCATTCTAGGATTTCAAAAGGGTAGGATGCTAACTTTCAAAAAAGGGTACATTGCATACGAAAGGGGTACCACATGTGGCCCACATGTAAATGTAAAAAAGATACATATAATTTATCTATTTTAAAACTTAAATTAAAACCATATAATTAATTAATAAAACAAAATTGCAAATATACAGAAAATGTTATAATTACATATCTCATACTTTATATTCTGTATAAATTTATTTTTCTAACTGCACAAATGGAAAATAATAGTTAGAATTCTCATAATTTAGGCTGCTTACTGAAGATCAGAAAAGTAGATAGAAATACTTATGCATCATTTTATATACAGAAACATAAATTTTTATAACGTGGGGGGGGGGGGGGGGGGGGGGGGGATTTATAAGGGGTTCATAAAAGAACAATGATGGTTATTCGTATGTTAATTCCTAATCTGTGTGGGAATAGTGCTTAATAACCCTGCTTTAAATAAATATTCATGTGTCATGCAAGTGCTAATACACTTCTTATTGATACGAAACAATAAGGAATATTAATTAAAGGGAAGGAATAAAACCCATTGTAAACAATGCCTGAACGCAAAGCAGCCAGTCACTGGCTGATAGGTTCTGCTATGCCGAGATTTTTGGTTCTAAATTTAATTAATAGTTCAAAATTATGTAATAGTTTAAAATTCGTTATTTTTCCCCTTTCCCTTCAAAATTCAGAATTTATTTGTTGTTTTTGAATATTTCGGCGATTTATTTCCCCTTTAACGTAATTTGTTATCCTTTTTCTTTGTTTTATTATTCAAAATTATACGCAATGCATCTTAAAAACGTTAAAATATCATATCCTTTGTTAATCTTTTGGCTTCCCGCTCTCTCATGTTAACTTCACTTCATTCATGAGAGCGAGAAAAAAAAGATGCATTTTTAGGAAAAGTTTGGCCTTCACACGGCTTATCTGTTGAACACCTGCAAAAGGGGTGCTAGAACATCCGGTGGGGTTGCTGCGTGGCGGGTTGCCGCTTGGCGGAAGTTATCCGTTTAATGATTCTTGGCATAACAGCGTTTTTATTTCCGCAGTATATGCGTGAGCGCTCGGCGCAGGTTTTCACTCGCCAAGTTTGGCGTCTCCTGGGAAGGCAAGCGTGTTGCCAAGGCATTCGATTCCTGAGCGGCTTTAGAAGGAGGTGTGATTTTTGCTGCTGCTAAGATCCGTGGAACGGGGCCCCAATGCAAACCGCCCGTATCCCGCGGATGACCAATCATTTGCCAGTATATCATCATGCATAGCAGACTCTTTTAAATCTGCATTTTTACAAAAGGGTTTGTGAGCAACAGTATGTGCTCAGCGGACTGTTTTATGCTTCATGTTGTACAAAGATCATCGACATCATCCTGCTGGGTCAGGCGGGTTTTCATAGCCGTGCTTTCCCATCAGCATGGCAAATTTTTGTCCCTAAGTGCGTGATCAACATCAGTGCAGTGTCCAACATCATCCAAGTGTGTCAGTGCAAGCCTGTTCTATGATCCTTCTGCAAGTGTCCTTGTGTCTTCAAATGAAATCTAAGTTTTCCCGGATTTGTCCGGTCATCCTTTCAATGCCGTTTCCACAAAAATAGTGTCCTTGTGTCTTCAAATGAAATTTAAGTTTTCCCGGATTCGTCCGGCCATCCTTTCAACGATTACACTAAATATTGTTAATTTTAATATGTACAAGTTGTGTTTGTTTCATTTATTTAGAGAGTTAATATTAAACATTTAAGTTTTGGTGGACAGCTCTTCAGGCAGACCAAACTCCGGTCTTTAGACCAGAGTGGATCCTGATTCCTGGGTTTTGCTTTATTTTTAAATTTATTGATGAATATTCAAAGTGTTAATTGAGTTTTGTTTTAATTGGAATTAATTTTAATTATCCTTTGTGCAATGTACTAACCACTAAAATAGCTGAGTAAGAATTTTATAAAATCTAACTTGTTTATGTTCGGAAGCACTTAAGTAATAATGAATGGGATGTTTTTTTTTACTGTTGTTAATAAAAGTTAATTTTTAATTTAACTAATGAGTTGTGAATTCTTTAGTTGTTGTTGGCTGTGCTATTTATTTATTTAAAGGTAAGTGGAATTTTTAGATGTTATATGATGTGGAAGAGTCTTTAAAGGTGTTACATAGTTTAGCACAGACCAAGCTGTAAGTAATAAACTAAGTAAATAAAGAAACAAATAATAATTATAAAAGTAAACTTTATTGTTTAAATCTATACGATCACAGGTTAAATATAAAATATAATTAAGTAAATTTAATGATAAAATATAAATATAATAGCTTAGAAAAGTGAAATGTAAATAACTTAAAGATAAATATGAAATTAATATAAATACAAATAACTTGTGTGAATTAAATAAATAAGAAGTTTAATAGTAAGGGAAGGGGAATCCCTTCCCAACAATTCATGAGGAGGCCAATTATTGACAACTGAAAAATGTACGATGTTTTTTTTTTCAACTTTATTGATGTTATGCAAAATTGTGTTTAAACATTTTATATGATAATTAAAAAATTTACAAATATATTACTCATACTTATTTGCAGGTTTATTATATGGTAGACATAAGTCAAACAACCGATCCTTCTCTCCATACCTTGAGCTGGCGAGTATCAGTTAGGTGCAAGACACTACTAAGTCTATTAACAAGGAAAACTTTCCTTAAGAGATCTACTTTTTGTAAGATCTATTATTTGGCGAAGGGGGTGGGGTAAAAATTAGGGGAAATTTAAGAGATTGGCAAAATACAAAACTTTTGTGATAACAAAAATTTACAAATATATAATTTTTTTTAATGAGTAATATTGTTAATATGCATTTATATTGCTAACTTCTCATTTTTGATATTGAATACATTTCCAAAACTCACTTTAGGTGCTTTTTCTAAATCTAAGTTTTCTGCAAGTCACTGTCAGTATCTCCATTTTTTCCATTTCTTAAAAGTTTTCAAAATTTTGATCTTTCATTTATCCATTTTCTGAATATTTTAAACATTTATTGCCACTCATTTTTTAACCTTGTTTTAAATCTTGCCAAAGTTTTTTATTATATAAGTATTTTTCAGTGTTTTATAATTGTTTCCCAAGTCATCTAAAAAAAATATTTAACATGAAACATTCAAATACTTTAGGGGGCAATTTTAAATTTCTTTTTCCCATAACACTTCACTTATTCAACATTTTTTCAGCTTTAATTTTTTGCCAAAATTACAGATTATTTCTGAATATGCCTGTTTCTTAAGTTTTTAAATTCTCTTATCTTGATTTTTTTTTTCATAGCTGATGAAGCATTTACTATTAATATTTATGCCTTTTTTATTAAGAAAGCAGGCCACTCCTTTTTCTTTAATTTATGGGATTTTACAAATGAGTTTCGGTGATTTTTAAATAATCTATATTCTTGTTTCTACCTTTTGATCACTTACTCTGTAACTTTTAAATCATCGCAATCCCGATATTTAGGTTATTTTTACTGTTATATTGTCGGACATTATAAACTTGGCAACCATTTTTATTGTAAAATTTCCCCAATATGTTTATGTTATAACAACTAAATTCTTTATCCTTTTGAAGAATTTTTATTTTATTTAATATTTTGACATTTCTGAATTAAAAAAATATCAGTTTGTATCGCTAAAAACATAGGCCATTTTATTGCCTTACTCGAATTTTCCAATCAACGGGGTGGGGCATGAACCAACTTTGGCCACGGATAAGTTGAAAATCGAGCGGATTTAACTTTGAATTAAAAATAATTGTTTACCGTTGACACTACTGAAAACATAACTAAACGGTAAACAGTTTAAGGATACAAACATTTTTAGTTTTTTACATCATCGATGACAGATTAATAACTTAAAACAAGGTATCATCTATAACAGGAAATATGAAATTTCTCGGATCAAGAAAGTATTGCGCTGCAAAACTTTAACAATTGTGAAATTCTTGCGATCCATAATATCTAAGCAGCATAGAAGCCTCCAAACGAGCTATTTTTGCCATCGTCATGTTACTGTATGATCGTTTATGGACTGTGCATATGTAAGTTGAAATAGAACAATACATAAAGTCAATTACAATACAAATTTAGCTCAGAAAAACATCCCCAAGGTTAACGCCTTTTATTAGCGTCTGGTATCCCCAGCTACAGCGTATACCCGAAATAATTGCACATAGATTAATTTCTTTTAATTTATCATGATGCAAAATATGTTATGAATATTTAACCAATAAATAAATTTACAAACTGAAAATAGCGGGGTATTTTTTGTGCGCCATTTTTATTTTAATGCGTGATTTTAATTCCATTTGTGCATCCGCTTTCGGAAACCGTTTAAAATTTGAGGCATGTGTAAAAATGAGCCCTATTAGTACAGTATGTAAAAGTGGGGGCACTCCGAATTTCGGTAAGGCGCTGGTGGGGTCAATTGATAGAATGCGCTGCGCCCGGGAATGTCTCAAAAGTAAACATATCCGTGATCACGCGGAGGAAGGAGATAGGAATGCGGATTGCACTCATTCTCGGATGGAAGTGCAATAAATTAACAGACGTAGAAGTGTTGTGGTGGTTTTTGACAGATTTTTCTCGCTCCCCAGCGGGGTTGTTTAGAAAAAGAGTCATTTTAGACTATTGCAGTTAGGCAGATCATGATTTTGTTAATCGCTCGTGTGGAATATTCACCCGAGGGGGACCATGAAAATCCCTTTATGATAACAATGCTTGTATCGCTCTTCGGTGTCGCCTTCGAGAAGCAATCAAGCAATTCTAGCTCTTTAGGTGTCACCTACTTGAATGGTCAAGCTCAGAGGGATGGGATTTCATCCTGAGGGGAGGCGACTGCTCACAAAGGGCAAAGGAAAGGAAGTGTTCAGTTTGGTATACTCCCCATTCGTTTGTAAATACTGTGACATTTATGTGGGAAAAAACTTCGCACTTTTCTCGATGTTTTGATAATTTGAGAATGCATGGTAAGGTGTCATTTTGAAAAGGGGCCTCCGGGGCGGTATTTTTCGATGTCAGGTCACAAAATTGTAGTACTGGGGCAGGCAGGGCGGGATTTTTAATTCTTGTGGGCAGTGGGGTGGGCTGCCCAGCGAAACACGCCTAGGATGAACCCTGCAAAATGTGTTACAAATCTTAATAATTATACATATAATTATGTTTTCTGATGAATTACCTGCCAACAATAGGAAAATAAAAACCCAGTATACATTAGTAGCAAGTATTTTTTACAGCTGTTAACAAGTATGCACATAAAATGTTGATTGCAACTTAATAAAAATAGTTTTATTTTTAATCACACAAAAATGTAAGCTTTTTATTTGAAATATGATACCACTGAAAATACCCTCCGCATGAATAGAAAAAAATATATATTTACACAAGCATAAAAAAAGAGAGAACTTTTAGAGGAGGCTGATACAGTAAATTTTTAAGCTACTACCAGCAGAACTTGAGCCTCCTGAGACCCTCCTCCTAACACTACTCCACACATTATATATATCTCAATTTAACATCATATATAACATATAAGTAGCTGACACAGAATAAAAATATGCAACTGCAAGTGAATAGTTTAGTGTTAAAAAAAAAAAAAAAAAAAAAAAAAAAAAATTATTCCTATTGCCAACAATGCACATTTTGACATGCAAAAAAAAAAAAGCACTTTCTTATTTTCAGTAAAAAATATATATATATTACCAGGTTGACTACAAATTCCACATTTTCGTTTACTCGGAGGTCCACCCGAACTTGATCCAGCTTGTCTTCTGCGAGGACCACTCGTTGAAGGTCGAGCAAAACCTGATGAACGCAAATTTAGGTATAAATAATTAAGAATACTATGGAAATGCAAAGTGCAGAAAAATCAAATTTCTTGTTCTTTAATATTGTGAACCACATTTCCTGCTAAAATAACATAAACATAGGTCGAAACTTTATTGAGAGAACTACCCTCTCACCAGCAGAGATTTTGAATTACCAAACTTAAACTCATTCATATATTTCATCTCCCAGTGGAAATACTAATTCACCAGTAGACAGTATGTAGTTTTTGAGCCATGACAATGCCAGACTTTAAATAGCCTGTGAAAAATGTTATTAAACCAAGACTGGGGAGTTTATACCTCAAACATTCAACTCCGACTCTTATTTCAATCTACTGTCAGACTCCAACACTGATATAAATAGCAATTTATTTTTAATTTTTCTTATCAATAGTTTCTTAATTGGTAAATATTTGATTTTTTTTAAATTTATTACCTAAGAACTATTCCAAAATAAAATTATTTTTAAATAGTTTTATTTACGAGCCAAAGTCGGTATATATATTTTTTACTGACTCTGACTGCACAACCCTATTTGATTGAAATAAACTGATAGCATTAAGAAAATTTCTAACACTCCACTTAACGGATCAATATTCTACAAGCTCTTATATTTATTCAAAAAGCAGAATAGGCAATTGTGAAGTTAAAAAGCAAAATACATTTTGTGCAAAAGGATAATAAAAACTTGAGCAAGATATTTTAGCATAAATAAAATAATAATGATTCCTTTTATGACCAATTGTGCTAGATTATACGTTCTCCTCAAAGTTCATAAAGCAGGTATGCCTTTTAGACCCATTTTATCTAATATTAGTAGCTTCCTACAAATTATCCAAATATTTAATTTCTAGATTATCTTCTCTATTTTGTAATAATATTCATACTTATCAAAATTCTACAGAATTTGTTTAGAAAATTTATGATTTAAATCCTTGAGGATTGACTATGGTCTCCTTTGATATCAAGTCCCTATTTACCAACAACCCTGTTAAAAGTGCATTGTCTTCCATTTCTTTAAATTTGAAAGTTGAAATTCAATTTTTTTTTTAAGTTTTCAAAAGTCTAAAGTTTATTTCAAATTTAACTTCAATTTTAAAAGAACTTTTAAAACATTTTAGAACTTTTTAACATCTCATAACAATTAAATTAAACATCATAAATAAATTAAATTAATGGCCAAACGTATAGTGGAATACAAAAAGTTAGAATATTAAATTTTATAGAAAACAAATGTTAAATAATTAATTAAGATATTAAAATTATAGAATAATTTGCCAAACAAGAATTTGGAATAAAAAGGAACACCAGTTAGCCAAAAAGGAAATTTAGAAGCTAGTTAACATTCCAATTAAAAGTTAAAAACCCAATTACAAATAAGTATTATAATTACTTTTTAAAACCCAAAGAAATCCAGGTTCAGAAAGACTTCAATTTATAAGTCAAGGGGTCTTATTCTTACTCAGGTAGAATAAAAATATTAACTATTGAGGAATACAATTAAAAATGATTTTACCAAAGGCTCCAAGATAAATAGCAGAGATCAGTGGGAGACAGAATCACCAGACATGCTGCAGATCCAGAGAAAACTTGAAGATGTAACTCATGGCATAGAGAAAACATTTATGCCTAGTAGAAATCAGGAAAAGTGACTGCCCCACGAAATCCAATTCCAAGGGGGATTCTCCATACCAGTCAGACATCCAGAAATTACGAAATTAAATACCTTCTCCAAACAGTAGCAGTGAACTTTCGACATTAGAATGGAACGCAAAACATATGTCCGCTATTAAATTATGAAGGAAAGGAGAATTCCATTCATCATGTAAGAAGCTGCACAACTTGGGAAAATAAACAATTTGCAGGCTAAACTTCCTCGGCCGACATCACATAAATCGCGGAACATCTTCGATCAACATACAGATGACAGAAAATTGCAGACAAGAATTCCAAACATCTCCGTTCAATCACTGAAGACACAACAAATCGCTGGCTCTTCCATTCCAAACAAAGTATGGCAATCTAGACTGTAGAGAAGACCAAACATTGTCAAACACATAAATTCCGCATGAGAAACGAGTTATTTTAATAAATATCAAAAGTGCTCATGATGGAAAGGAGACACCAATTTATATGAAGATTGTTGAAAATAAAAGGTATGTTTATATAACTAGATGAGTCAATAGAACATTTTGTTTTGATACAATGGAATGCTCATGGACGCTAAAGTGCAAAAACAACTTTATAGGTCTACATTTTCAGCTCTACTCAAAAATTTTTTAAACTCACCAAACATGGAAATAACTGGAAACTATAGAACAAAAGCAATCTCTAAACCAAAGTAATATTAATTTAGGAAATGGAACAAATTTAATTAAGAATATTTGAAAATTAATTTAGAATATTAAAAAAAAAATTAATTAACAAATAAATGAAAAAACAAATAAATATTATTAAAATATTACCAAAATGAGAATATTGAGCCAGAGAAAAAATAAATAAAAGTAAATTGCAAATACCCTAATTACACACATTCTAAAGCAACCCAACAATGAGCTTGTTTCTCTTACCAGTACTTGTTTATCATAAAATTCTTTTGTCTTTCATAATAAATTCCACAATATGTCTGCAATAATTTGGAGGAAGGCTTCCTCCAAACTTAGTTCTGAAATAGATTTCAACAACACTATCATTTTGGGAGGTAGACTTCCTTTTCAGGTTCTTATCAAACTTTTTCTGATTTTTGATCGAAAACTACAATTGTGCATGAGTGCTCTGCCCCAAACTACAATTTTCAGCTAAATCTAATTAAACTATGTTTTTACTGATGTGTATGAACCTTGACGAATTTTTAATCCTGTTTCCCTGCCCATGTACTATGTCCAAAAGGGAAGTAACAAGTAAAATGTATACCTGTTGATTGACTCTGAGGAAAAGCATCCACATCATCAGCCCAAAGGAAAAACTGACAGGATTCGCCTCGAGGTTTTCTACAAACATAAAAATGTCTGCCTTTGTTGTTACCTTCTTTTACAACAGTTCTCCTGCAAGAAGTAAAATAGAACTTTAGCTATTTATATCATTACTTTCAAAGTTTGAGTGCTGTGCTGTTATAAACTATTACAGCATACAAACTGCTTTAATTAAGCATTTATAGTTAAAAAAGAAATATTTTATAATACTTCGTTTGTAACAGCTAATACAAATGTTAATTCAAAACTAAATATGGACTTATATATATATATATATATATTGGATATATATCCAATATATATATATATATCCAATATATATATATATATATATATATATATAGGATATATATATATATATTAGAAAATGTACCAGGCATTGCTCAGGATTTAAAATGAACAGTTATGGCATAGTCGTGTGTGTAAACCCACATACCCACATACCAATTTTATTTTATATTTGTTATAGAAAATGTACATGGCGTTGCATGGGATTTAAGATGCAAACCTCTAATAAATACTACATGGAAACTCAGAGAAATCTTGGAAACCAAATAATATTTTAACAATACACTCACTTATAACAAAAATAAAATAAACTGTTGTGCGGGTGCACACACAGATATGTTGCACAGCTCATTTTAAATCTCAGGAAATGCCAGGTACATTGTCTAGTATTTCATTCATATATATATATATATATATATATATATATATATATATATATATATATATATATATATATATACATATATATATATACATATATATATATATATATATATATATATATATATATATGTAAGAATTTTGGAGGAAACAATCCAAGGAAGAGACTTTTCCATAACCAAAATCTACTTAATTATATCACACTCGAAATAGATATAGTTATATTGGGCAGCCGTGCTCCGGCATCCAGCTCTCAAGAAATCTCAATGCCATCCGCATAGTTCTTCACAACTACAAATTACATTTACATAGGAGGGGGAGGGATATGAGGCATGGGGTTGCTATCTTCACGTTTTAGGCTTTACAAATTTTAAAAATGTGATTGAGAAAGCAGTTTCACATGAGAACATTTACGCAGAGGTTAAGATTAGTGACGATATATGGTATGGTCGAGGAAAAGAGGAAGTTATGGCAGACTTTGTGAATGTTAGTGGTGTGGGATAGAATTTAATATAGTTGCAATATGTGCTAGACATGAAATAGGAATTTGGAATAATAATTGTGAAAGAAAAGTGTACGTTATTGTGTTATTGGGAAAGGCTTAATATTTCAATATCACATATATATATATTAGAAAATATAATAATAATAACCAATTCCACGTAATCATGAAATATTAAAATCATCAAGACAATATATATATATATATATATATATATATATATATATATATATATATATATATATATATATATATATAAATGGTATAGGTAATAAGTTTCGATTAGCCTCAAATTCTTAAAAATCTTTCCTTAGTATCTTATTTTAGCCATACATCTACATTCTCTTGAATATACATTACAATGTATTTTCATCCTTTTATTTTGCAGCTTTTACTGTAGAATATCACATTTTACAGCCTTTACGCAGTACTGTTATTTACTACTCACAATTGGCAACAGTAGATCTCTACTTTAAACTTTAGCAAATGGCAACATTGGTCTTGTCATGTATTGCTCGTCATGGTTGTACATTTGAGGTGTATTTTCAGGTATTTATGTTTCCTATCTATTTTTTCAATCTTTATGCTTGTCATCCAAATAACACAAGTTCATAGATAAAATCTATCTCAAGTTTCAGAAACAAGCATTTTCGTGTTCATTTCGATTAAATAATTGGACTTGAATAAGAATTTTTTCGAAATGGACAATTCTTAAGCCTAGAGCTTTTCCACGTGCAAGCTTTAATGCTTGGTATTTTTTGTATTCCTATTTTCGATCCCATATCATTAATATTTGTTGATTATCTTTAGCTTGATGACCAGTAATATGCATTTTAATTTCCTCATTATGATTAAATTTCATTTTTATTTCTTTGTATTTTGTAGGCAAATTTTAAGCTGGTTAGTGTATTATGAGTTACTACTCTTATTCTATCATTGGATTTTCAATTTTAATATTTTATATATATATATTGTAAAGGGTCAAAATAAGGTCCTATACATAAAGCACGAATGTAAAAGCTTGCTTTATAAGACCTTCACCCTTTTTTAATAAAGCACATTGTAAGGGTGCTACCCATATTTACCGCCCACTATAATGTTATCTCCTACTTTTGGGAAGGTATTCAATAGACTATTTAAAAAGTCTTTAAGATTGATAAAAACTAAGGTAATTATGTATATTTTATATATATTATGAATAGTAAAAATAAGACCCTTTATATACAATATGATTGTAAAAGTTTGTCCTATAAGACCTTCCTTAATAAAGATCCAGATTTCTATCCGGATAATCTGGAATTATTGCCTAATGAGCCTTCTATTAGTGATAATGTTAACTTTCAGGATTTAAATCTATGTATTAGCTTTTCAAATAGAATTGTATTTATAATTTATATGATAAGAATGCTTATTTTAATTTTAATATAAATAAATTATTACCTTTTACTTCATGTAATTTGGTTTAATTATTTCGTAATATCATTAAAAATCAGTTATTTCAAATATATAGATTATCTAATACAAAATTTCCCCAATTACATGTAAATAACCTTATTCAAACTAGCAAAATATATTATTACCCATTATTTTTGGTAAATAGTATAGTAAATAAGTTTAGGGTAACTCAGCATTGTGGAAAATATCTTAATTTGGTATTATCACTGCAATAATAATTTTCACTATCTGCTACTAATTAAAAGACTACTAACTTTGGTATTTATTTCTAAGTTTTCTGCATTTCGCAATACATGCACTTTTTAACAAGGCAATCTGTCAGGAGATAAAGCATTGTATGTATCTATGATTTGTCATTTTAAATTCTCGTTTATTAAATTACAAAGATTTTTTATTATTATACTATTCTCATTAGTATTTATATTGTTAATGTTTTACATTTTACTGGTTTAATTAATAATTAGTTTCTATTTGTATCAAATAGGCATTTCCTGTATATCTAGTGGTTTTTCCTACTTTTACTTTTGATAGAATTTCTTTTTCCTTATTTTTAAGTCTGATTTTTATATTACTTTACTCTTTTTGATTGGCAATACTGTCTTTACACTTCATCTGTAGTTAGAATTCGGAAGATGACCATCTATAAGTAAGCTATTTTTAGATTTTACATGTTTCTGTTACATTCTCTAATTTACAGTATCAGGAGTTGAATAATGACCTTTTTGTTCAAAGTAACAAGGCCATTAAATGAAAAGTACAATTTGAAGGTAATGTTTTGTATTCACCTCCTGATGATTTTACAAATTCACTGCCTTCAATTCATTGTTATTCATTCCCGTCTAACAATTTGTTTTAATTCATACAGACTGCTTTTAGGTTTTCATTTTCATGATTTGCATTTTTTTTATTTTATCTAATTATCAATTGAATTCTTTAATATGTCTATGTATGTATGTATATATATATATATATATATATATATATATATATATATATATATATATATATATATATATATATATATATATAAATGAATGAATTAACAACTAATACAAAATAATTATAGAAAAAACACCAAAACAGTAGTTATCCAAAGCAGTTATAGTGCAACCACTATGTCAAAAAAATGAGCAAAATAGCACTAGTCACTTACACTGAATAACACTGAAGGTTAATTCGAATTAGATTCTTTTTCAAGACTGGGCACCTAATCCAAATTAACCAAAACAAATGCTTGTTTCACATTATGGCAATATGTATATATAATTTACTCATTCAAAAAACATCTCTATTCCAAAATTCAAAACATTGTTAAAATTCATTCTGTTCAACCAGTATCTCTCTCAGGGTAATTGCATATACAAATTAAATAAGGGAATTCCACAGGAAGGAATCTCATCCACAATTATCATCTCATCCACATCTATTTTCAAATTCTCATCATTGTTATCTGTTGCTTATACACTGATTTCTAGATACTTGATATTGTTTCATTTATATACTCCCCTTAATTGTTGCATATTTTATTATTTACGAATTTGTAAATTATTTATGGTGCTTACTGCTCAGTTTTTCTTTTTCTATAGTTATAGCCATGTAGTAAGTATTTCATTTTTATTTTGTTTGCTACTTTCTTGACTAATTAATTTTTGGTTTTATCTAGATGTTACAATTTATCTCTATTACTTCTTTGGATTATCATAAACTATTTTTATTTTATATATATATATATATATATATATATAGTGTATTATTTTCAAAGAGGGGAACTTACTGTACAGCTTCTTCTGAGCACGAACATATGGGAGCACCTCCTGCATTGAGATTAGAATTGGAGATTGAAGATCTAGATGGAAAAACACTATTTAAAAATTATTTCCTAGAATGTTATTGTATACTTAAAATACACCAAACACACAACACAAAAATGAATCTTTGATATTCAACAGTGTTCTAGCAAGAAATTTTGTTTATTTTAGAAGTTTCGTGTGTTTATCTTTTTCCTCTTTCAAAATTTGTTTTTAAACAAAATGACTCTTACAGTGTTACAATATGAGTGTTACAATTTAATTAGAGTGCACACTGACAGACAAAAAGCAATATTAGACTAAAATTTCTGGATAGAACATTGTTGAATAACAAGGCGACAGAAAAAATTGATACATTGCCAGTAATTTTCTGTCACAAGGATCAATGGGTCTCTTATGGCTACTGATTGAAATAATTGTATTGAATTTCTCATTTGAATTATTCAGCTGGTTCAAGAGATATTGTATATAAAACACAGATATCATTGAAAAAGCAGTTCATTCATATTCTGACATGTTCAAAATAGTTCAAGCCATTAAAATGTGAGTCAAATTTCCCATAATACTTCCTATTTATACTATGTATTGTAGGAAAAGTAAAAATAAGCAAAAATGTGGATACCAAATGCAAATATATACACTAAAAATTATTATTTCATGTTTTACTACGCCCCCAAACATATAAATCCATTAAAAATGAGAGTTTGAATTTCGAACCCCATTCTAATATGTTCAAAATCCACTAGGCACATATTCAGAATTACATTATGCAGTTTTTCTACTGAATTATGATATGCAAACTAGAAGGGTAGGCCTGTCATAAGATGGAGTTGCAAAAGATTACCTCCCATCCATAAAGTTGACTAAAAATGTTTTCCCATTTGCTCCCCCCCCCCTCCCCTGCATCAATATTACTATTTCTTATACAACTACCTACCAAAACATATATACTCTACCATCCCCTAACACAATGCTCCAATAGACTCCCTAACGAAATGTAGCTGTCCCATGAACAGTGAAACTTACTATATTTTAAATATGGAATATTAAATAAATAATCTTCTCAAAATGATCTGGAAAATCAAAGAAATTAAATTAATAGCGTAGATTTTCGTCTTAGTTACTGAATTTTCAACAATTTGACAACATTTCTATTGATGTTTTGTCAATTTTGTAACATTTCCAAAAGTTGCCAAGTTGTATCTCCAAGGTTGTAAAATTTGCCACCAAGTAGAACAGTCTTATTAAAGCATAATTAATACACCATCTGTTAATTAATTGGTTTGAATTCCAATTCTTTCCTAAAATTTAAAAACAAAATCCAACTTATGTTTTAATTTTAAATTTTATTAATTTGGCATCATTTTCATTAATTTAGTATTGTTCTTATCATTTTGGCAACATTTTCATCAATTGGCCAATATTCCAAAAAGTCGGGGTCTTTTCGTCAAACATTCCAGACAGAGAGGGCGAGACCTGGTCATTATAGTATTAACTATTGTTCTGAATAATATAAAAATTAGCTACTGATTTCTGAACACATTGAATCTAAAGTAACATGTCCCAACATGAAACCACCACACTTTAGAGGGGTATGATCGTAAGATGCCATATAACCAGTCTTTCTGTGAGCAATAGAAAATTGTTTAAACAATCAAAAATCAACTGCTTTTGACACAGTACATCGCTCCCGGCCGTCCAAATAGTTGCTCTTAGTCCTCTGGACGAGTCGGACGGTCTGGGTCTTCAACAGTACATCGCTGGCAGAGTGAAACCACTGAAACAATACTAGCAGACTCCGAAAATTAACTGACAGAGATCTTTTGAAAACTAAAAATATTCATGAAAATTAATTGAAATTGTACGGCAGAAAAACTTATCTCTGAAGTCAGCAGAGTTATTGATATTCCTGTGTCTATAAAAATCATTTGCATAGAACTCCATGACATGAGTTTTTAAGCCATGGTGTAGGTCACAAGTCTATGATTTTGCACAATGCTGCATATTGTAAAGCATGGTATGAGGAGCGTAAATCATTGGGCTTAAAGCAATTAAAACAAATATTTATAATATAAATGCCAACCTCCAAATATGAAAAACCAGGAGATTTTTGCACAACAACGCAAAATATATCCCTGACAGCTACACACAATCTAAATATAGTAATACAGCTTTTCAACAAATAAAACTGAAATATGAATTCCCTTTGATTGATTATAATTAAAAAATTTTAAACAAAACTAAATACAGATATTTACATATTATTAAACATATCTGTTAAGTATTAAGCATTAAAGCCTTCAAAAGCACAATAAATGAAAATATTTTACATAGATTAAAATAGTTCATGTGGAATGACATTGATTAAACTGAAAAATGACAAACTGAAAGACACTATAAAAAATATTAACAAAAAATTAATTGAAAAATTGAAATCTACCCAATTCAGGCCATTAAGTAGATTTATTTTGAAAAAATCATAGCTAAATCTTATTCTATAATAGAAAAATAAAATTTCCACATTGATTATATCAGTTAATATGCTGTAAAAAATATATTTTAGAATAAACTTCACTATAATAAATACAAATTTATCATTAAAAAATTATAAATCAAATATGTCATTTAAATCAGGGGTGCACAACCTTTTAGCACCTGCGGGCCAATTTCACATAGACTAAGCAACGGCGGGCCGCAAGGGGAGGGGGGGGGGGGGGTACCGCCCAACAATATATTTTAGTAAATACCGAAACTAAAAATTAAAAGTGAAAATTAAAAACAAATACAGAAAGGAACAAAACAATTGCTTCAAAAACGTACAGACATCACCAAAATCCTTTTATTTTTTTGTAGAGCAAGTAGGAAATTTGACATTGTTTGGTTTTCATTATTCTTTCAATGTCTGGTTCAATGTTGGATACAGCGATCCGTAGGTTTCCCTCCAAGTGTTCATCAGTTAGACGAGAACGACCTTTTGATTTCACTTGTTTCATTAATGAAAATGATAGTTCACATAAGTAGGTGCTCCCGAATAATGTTATCGTTTTTTGAGAGTGAATTCTCAATATTTCAATTTCACAAGGCATGTAATTTCTGTAAAATTCTAACAAAGAAACTTCGGAAATTTTAGCTTTCAATTCGGAGTTACTCTGAAATTCGATAAGCTCTATCTGAAAATTGGCGGGCGCTGTTTCAATATTTGTCGCAAATGGTATTGCAAACACTTCCAAAGATTTCTCAAGTTTTCTGATATCTTGAAATCGACGACTGAACTTATTTTGCAGATTTTCTACTAGTCTTAAAGAAAATTTGATATAAAAAAATAATTTTTTATAAAATTTTATGATGCAGTTTTTCTTTTCTCTTCTTTTTTTTTTTGCAAAAGTCTTGGAATTTTTTTTTTTATGTGCTCGCCAAGCTTAGGTGGGCGGCGGGCCGCACACGATTAGGCCGTGGGTTGTGCACGATTGATTTAAATATTATATTATCTCGGTTATAAAATGTTTTAAAACCGAGAAAAATGTATTAGATTCAAAGTGCTGCTTAATGCTAACTATAAAAGTCATCTTACTTGAAAATTATTTTGTTTAGTAAAATATTTTTTATTTTTATTCGCACTATAAAAATATATCTATAAAAATATGTGCAAGTTTTATTGCTCTAACATGGTATAGAAAATAGATGCAAAAGGGTACTTTGTGACTATCTCAACCTTGAGTTGGCAGCCATAATATAACTATGCTACAGTCAAGTTTCCACATTGATTATATTTGTTAATATGCTATAAAAATATATTGTGTGAAGGTGGAAGTATTCTTGTGTAGAGCTGTTTCTCATAGTACAAGCTAGATCCATTGATAGTGGTGTCAAAAACTGTTAATGCAGAAGCTTACCTGGACATTTTGGATTCCCAACCCTATGGCAGTATTACAGAGATAGGTTTATTTGTGAAGAAGACAACACACCCTGTCACAAAACAAACATTGTTACCAAATGGTTTGAGGAAAATAAAAGTTCTTGTTTGGACTGGTCTTCACAAAGTTTCAGTTTAAACCCAATAAAATATCTTTGGGATTAAAGTGCCATATTAACCCTTTCACGATGGTTGGCACGCCAGCGTGCCGGCTGCGAACTTGCATTCAAGGACGGACGGCACGCACTCGTGACGGAGAAAACTTTACCGTAAACGGCAATTGGCATATATTCGTGTTTTCACATGGAAACTTTTTAATTTTTCTACTAGATGGCGTTAAATGTCCGTGAAAACAACTTCAATATATTTTGCAGATATTTGACCCTGGCATAAGGAGGATCCAATGAATTATTTCTCCATTTGGAGCGGTGAAACATGGCTTTGTAATATAAACAAATAGAGCACTTCTCGCAGCATCAACAATTTTATAATTGAATTTCGGGTCACGTTTTGATTTCAGCTCTATGATTTTGTTGGTGAATCATAGGAATATAAGAGAGTATTTTTTTTTGTTTGGGTTTTAGAGGCAGTGAAATTATTCATTTATTTCGGATAAAAGAATGGCAGCAACTAACGAGTATTTTGTATTCAGATTTGTATGAAAAATATACATCAAATAGAAAATAAATATTTCTTTTATTCCTGAAAAAAAGTAGATTTCTGTGTTGAATAGGTGATTTTTAGTGAATTTTTTTCGAGAGTTAGGCTTAGCGCAAAAAAACTGCCATCCCCTGGTGGCAGTTCAGAAATGAAGCGCTCAATCCTTTGAGCCGCAGCAGTTTCGGAATGCCGCCGTCGCAAAAGGGTTAAGAAATTGGAAAGTCACCTTGCTTCTAAACAAGACCTGGTGTAGTTTGGGATAGCCCAATGGCCAAGGCGAGAGAATCGCATACAATAGGACTGTGTTTGATCCTCACTGTCACCCAAAACTATATCCATGTCTACACGGAGTATAGGCACAATAAATTTGTGGGTCCAAAAATCTATCCGAGAGGTGATGGATTAAAGGAAAGATGATACTATTTCTGTGGCTCCACCCCCCCCCCCCTCCTCCCTTTCCATTTGGTTCTGGTCTAAATTGGGTGGCTCTTTCACGGTCATTCAAAGATACTTCACTCCTTCAAATAGGCTGGACAGTCTAGGTAGAAAGAAAAAAAGATCTGGTGGTTGTATCACAAGTAGAATGGAAACATATCCCTGCACCAAAATCTAGTAAAAAGCATGCTCCGAAGAATAAAAAAATGCATTAATTAAGGCCGAAGGCAAACAAACTTGTTGTAAATTTATGAAAAATGTATAGTTATTTCTTATACTTCTAATGTCCAGACTTGTGTAATTTACATAAAATACAGGGTGTTTAGTGCTATCGGTACCCAATGACTATTTCCTCAACCGCTAGTCACAGAGATACACTTCCAATTGCAAAAATGTTTTAAATTTTAAAATCTATTATCTTAGAAACAGTTTAAATCAAACAATAAATGCATTTCTGAAAGAAATGCAAAATATAAATTTTTATACAGTCCCCTGGTCCTACCAATAGGACCAGGAAGGGTTCTACCAATAGATCTAGGTTTAGGAAAATAATCATCATACAATTTTATGGGGGGGGGGGGGGGGGGAAATCATCCTTTTATGACCAAAATTGACCAACTTATAGCCGTTTAAAGTTGGAGCCCTTTTTGTGCGGAGAAATGGTTAATACGGTCCTTGATTGGTTGGTTGCCTGGAGAAATGGTCAATAAGGTCCCTGATTGGTTGGTTGCCTGATACGGGACATTTTTATGCATGGAAAAGCGACTTAAGTCATAAAATTTAATGCTTCATAACTTGGTGAATTTTGGTCATAAAAGGAAGATTTTTTTTTTTATTATTTTGCCTGAAATTGTTACAGGATGATTTTCCTAAATATAATTGGTAGGACCGGGGGACCGTATAAAAATTTATATTTCGTATTTCTTTCAGAAATGCATTTATTGATTTAAACTGTTTCTAAGATAATAGATTTTAAAATTTAAAACATTTTTGCAATTGGAAGTATATCTCTGTGACTAACGGTTGAGGAAATAGCCATTGGGCACCAATAGCACTGGACACCCTGTATATACTATGTATGGTGTGAGAAAAAAAAAATCATTTTAATATTATAAAACAACATGAAATTTATTTACATGATTTGGTTATAAGAATGGGCTAAAAATTATGAGAATTCTCAAGTGTATAGGCATGTAATTTACAGCATATCTTAAAATTTACATAGGAAATAAGGGCTCAAAGGAACAAGAAATACTTGAAAGCACACTTACCTCGTATTGCTAACATCTTGCTTATTATTGGAGTGATCATTCTGACGGAAGTTTGTGCTGGGTACAGCAGAGTTTTCATCATCTTTCCAAAGAAAAAAATTGCACTTTGTATCATCTGCCATCTCCGGACATTTGTAAAACTGGCGACCTGTGCAAATCAATTTAAAATATAACTTCAATTAATTTAAATATTACAGAAAAGAAATAAATTATGAATTTGACCCACTCCAAAATGAAGTGATAGTCTTGAGGAGATATAATCAACCCTTGATATAATACCCTCAATATTCTGCCATCCTTGTCAAGATAAAATTTAAGACAGGGAAAAGTCTTCCATTCTCAAGCACACCAAATAAGCAACAGTATTATAATTTTTTGTGAGAAAGAAGTAAAGGGAAATATACATAAAATACTCATCAATCAAATAAGAAAATATGCTTTAGTGTTTTTTAAATAATCAAATTTTAAAGAATAAAGGAGACAAGCAAAGCTTATATTGAAATGATCTTTATATTTCTACAAAACTATTCTTTCCAAAGTGAATCCATAAAGAGAACATTTCATGCACATCTTAAACTTTTGGCAATTCAATTTACTGGAAAAGAATTTAATTTAGTGGCAATTTTACAAAGGAATTCAATGACTTATGTTAGGCTTTACAATTAGGATTCAATAAAATGTCTGAATTAACTACTGCACCCAGTAAGTGGTGACAACTGTAGTTATACAGGGTGATTCGAAACTCTCTCTATAAACTTTAATGGGACACAGGGAACACTAAAACAAACCGTTTTCATTAATGAATGTATGCCCACAAACATCACCCTTTGGTGTTTGTTGGTACATAAATGAAAAGCAGAGTGTGAACAATATTTTTATTTACAGAAGTTGTATAATTGTGCAACAGTTTTATAACAGTAAAGGAGCAACTGTCAACAGTAATACATGCCAGGCTTTGATTGCCATACATTTTCAAAAATTTCCGGGATTTTATTAACACTTACAGCAACTCTCCTGTTTCTATTGTCAGCCTCATGCGTTAAATGCATGTCAGCCATCTAAGCATTTTTTCTTTCTACCCAGACCATCCAACCTACCCGAAGGTATAATGCATCTGTATAGATGACCAAGAAAGTGTCATTCGGTTTACACAAGAACCCAATGAGAGTGGCAACCATAGGAAACATACCATTCTTCCCCTGACCTCTTAGATGGACCTACAGATTTATCATACCCATAATAGGCATAGACTTGGGAATAGTTCTGAATGGTGTTGAGGAGACATAGGACTATTATGTGTGATCTTTCCCCCTTAACTACTGGGCTATCCTGGTCCCAACCATTTCAGTATTCATAAAACGCTTCATGTTATACATACAAAGTCCACATTACAAATGATGAAGAAAAATAGTAAATTGTCACACTAACCAACAACACTCTCTAGTTCCAAAGGGTGACAGGTATGCAGATATACATTCATTAAGAAAAATGCTTTGTTTTAGTGTTCTCTATCTCCCATTAAAATTTGTGTATTCATGCCTCACTATATAGACGCTCTTTATATGGCTTTTCATTATAATAGTCTTTTATAATTATAAATAAGTTTCAATTTATGATTTAATTTTTTATATATATGGCCAAAAATTGTTGGAAAATCCTCTATGTACTTATTTATTTTATTATGATATAATGTATTTAGCACAGACTGCATCGCATCCAATATATTCATATTACTAAATCTGTAAATGTGCTCATGAGAAAAAGTATTTGTTTATGTTGTTGAAATAGGTTAGGCATTAGACATGCAAAATCTACCATTCAAACAATATATGCTAACAAAGAAGAAAAAAAAAATGAATGCATATTCATAATCAGCTACACCTTTGAGTGTTTTAAAATTCCTTCCTGAGCAACTTTTTAATGTGGACAGACAAGACTTTATTGAAAGATAATGCCTGAAAGAACTAAAACTAACATTTGAAAGAATACGACGTCTGCACTGATGTCTAAAACAAACGCTGCGGGGGATTTTAAGCTGGAAACACTTTTAGTATATGCTTCTGAAAATCCAAGGAATTTGATGGATTGAACAAGAAATAATTGTGTCATTTGGAGGTTTAGCAAAAAAGCTTGGTCACCAAAATTCTCTTCGGCGACTGATTATGAAATTACTTTTGCCCTGATGTGAAGACATCTGATTAGAACCATTCATATGGTATTTGCATTTCATTAAACATTATAGTTTTATATTATTTATTTTTTATTAATAACTAATGCAAATGATATTTTTAAATGAACAAAATAAAGCCAATAAATGTATTTTCAACCATACATCTAGGGATTTTCTAATTTTTTTTGTATAAAATTGAAACAGATCCTACAGAATTATCATGGCTTCATATGAACATAAATGAATTTCACATTATGGCCAACTTTCCAGGAACGTATTGTGGCCATGTAGCGAGGTATGAGTGTAAAGAGTTTTGAATCACCCTGTATTTTTACTTTCATTTTTGCATTCATTCAAATTATAAATGGAAATATCAAATGTCAAAAAGTATGCTAATTAAGTAACTATGGTAACTGTATTTTCCTATCTGACCGAGTAATTCACATACTTAAACAAATAAAAATACAAAGATTTTCATGGTACAAAAAGCAAAAAAAAAAAAACTGGATAAAGTGCTAAACAGGAAACCATTGTGATCGAAAGTTTCTTATCTATAATAAAACAAAAAAGTTTTAAGACATTTAAACAATGGCATATATTGTTCACTAAAAATATTTAAAACAGAGTAGAAGAAAGTTATTTAAAAATACCTTTATTTGCTCCTTCTTTTCTTACTGTCAGAACAATAGCTTTTTTACCACAGTTACAAACTATGTCAAGATCAGCAGAATGTCCCCTGCAGAAAAATATTTATATGAAGACAGAAACAGCATGATAAACATGATATATATATATATATATATATATATATATATATATATATATATATATATATATATATATATATATATGTATATATATATATATATATATAAAAAGAAAGAAAGAAACATGGATGTTCTTAAGGTACTTAATTACAGGTACGTTCTAAAGATATGTTAAGGTAAATCAATTTCTCTCTATGGTATTTTGGTTTTATAATTTATTACTGCCCACATTTCAAAGAAGAAAAATTAGAAAAAATTATTAATTTGTCACAGTTTTTATGTGAAGCAATTTTTCTAAAAAGATGAAAAATTAATATTGACATAAGTTTGAGTTATTTCTTCCGTATGTGTGTGCGTATGGGGGGGGGGGGGGGCTATAAATTATGTACAACCCAATTTTTTTTTTTTTTTTCATTTAGTAATCCTTAATAGCAGAATATTAATTTTATGGCTATTTGGCTTCTCCAATGACCTGAACCATAGCATTGGAATTAAGCAAACTGCTTTATAACCAGAAGTCAAAAATTTTACTTTTTCTACTAATTCAAATGTCAACTTTTAATTTCACACCAGAACGCAAAAAAAGAAAATGGCAAATCAGGATAGAAAATTTGTGTTTTACGATGTAAAAATTTAAAAATGCATCACATTTTGATACGTAATTTTAAAAATCACGACAAATGATATAACAACAGAGGATTGATGACAATAAAAAAAAAAAAAATCTCTGCAAACACATATTGTTCCTTACAAGAGTCCCTCTCACACACACTCTTGCATATTTCTCTTTATTTACAAACCGATTGGTGGAGCTGTTCAATGTTTGCTAAAAACTACAGTGTAATTGTAACTCAGTTTGAAAAATTAGTTTCTGATTCTAATATAAAAGGGGGGAAAAAGCAAAAGTGATAGGAATTTTGAGAAAACTAAAAACAAGTAAATTCATTTCTTGGCTATTTTTTTTTTACTTTTTAAGTGTTCTCTATCCATTATATAAACTTAGTGAGTGTCTGCATAATGAAATTGTTAATTTTTTTTTATGATTATGAATGCAGTAGAGTGACTATATCGTTGAAATAAAAGATGGCTACTCAAAGATTATACCACAGCTTGCTGTATTTTTTAAGCCAGTTATTTACTTTTTGATTTTAATGATAATGAAGATTCTGGTGGATCTAGTAGTAATAATTTGGACCACGTTGTATTTAGAAGTGTGCAGTTATGGCAAAATGCTGAGTCTGCTGATGCTTTCAAAAGGAATATGTATGTTTTCTCAATAATTTACACTCCTCCCTGTCTGATCGATTAGAAGATTTATGTGAAAGCAAAGTACTTACTGCTTCAAAGCTTTTGGAACCTATCATTTGGCCGACCAATAAAGTAGATTTAGAAAATTTTGCGGATGATGACGTATCACATATGTATGATCATTTTTGATTAGGATTTATTTTGCTGGATTAAGCTAATGGCACATGAGTATGAAAGATTCAGGTAATTCCTCCACAAGAAATGCAGAAAAGGAGATAAAATAACCCTCTGATTTTTCCCATGACTCACAAGTTGTGTTTTGTTTTTTCAGTTTAGCAAGATGTAAGTTGAAGTGATAAAATCCAAAATGCTATTTTTACTCATTTTAGAGATTTTACTTTGATTTTTTAAGCATGCCATTATTTTACCATTATAAGTACTGTATTCAAAAATTTCTGCAACAACATGAAAATTTTCAGACAGTATTTAATTATTTAATTTTACTTCTAAAGGTAATTTTCTTTCTTTTTTGTAATTGTAAGCATTTTTATTTATTATTGAGAACATAGTGTTGATTTTAATCAAATTTAGCATCTCCCGTTTGCATGTATCCTGAGTGCTTATTTAGGGATTTTACGTTTGCACAGTAGGCCAAAGATATGTTGCACACCAGCAAAGTGATCAACATTTATTACAAGTTTAGTACTTCTTAAAAAATTAAACAAACTGGTCGCCGAAGGTGGCAAGTCTTTATATATTAAAAGATCCAATGTATCCAATACATTATTTTATCTACAGATTAACAAATTTTGATTTTGTGGTCAAAGAATAAACAAAAACCATTCATCACTCAAAATCGTTTAATTCAAGTTCAGGAACGTTCAAAGTGTATAAATCCATAAGTGTATAAATCCAAAAGTGTATAAATCCATAACATAAGAGTCAGATGTTTGAATGCATCACAGTATTTTTTCTTCTACTCTAATTTCTAAGAGTAATCATTCTGTTGATGCCAGATTATGATAAAAAATGGTCTATCTCACATGAGCTATTACATAAAATAAGCTAACTTCATTAGGCAATTTAAAAAAAAAATCATTTCTACAATTTCAATATCTACATTTCAGTCTGCCTTACCATAAAAGGCCTCACTGAACAATTTGCAATAAGTGCAGTTGATAAAACTTATCAAGCCCCTATGTAACAAATGCACAAGCCCCTATTATTTCCCATTTTATACAATATTAATCCTTTATCATAAACTGTTCATGTGGTCTGGGACCCAAACCTCACTGGTTCCTATGTAATGCATCCTTTTGCCTACCCCTCTGACGGTGACTTTATAATAATGAATACAATTTGTTGTTTAAAATCCATTTTTGTAAAATATAAAAACAAAATTAAAAATAGATTGCAAATTGGTCTTTTTTAAAAAATTAATTTGTTAATAGGCAGTCAAAAGACCATATTTTATCAGCTATTTTCTCTTGCTATGGGTTCAAAGAGGCAGATGTAGTTTTGAAAGGGCAGGAAATGGGAAAAATTATTGCTGAAATTTCAAAATCTCCATGATAATTATAATAAATCAAAACAAAACATAACAAAGTATAACAAAATATCTAGAGTGTGAGTTACCATTTTACTTTCTTATGCATTCTCGACATTTCATAGTGTTTAGGTTTACTTATATCACAATTATTATCAGAATGAAAAAAAAAAGATCTTTTTATTCACACGCACACTTTTCCAAAAATGTTGGAAATGAGTTCAGAAAGTTGCATATCCATAAAAATCTGGAATTAAAAAATATCCTAGGAAAAAATATTTTCTTTAAAAAGCAGTATAAGAAAATAAAAAGATTTTCCTGAACAATTTATAATAATGAATGTTTCGTTGTTTTAAATTCACCGTTGAGAAATCTAAAAATAACATTTCAAATAGATTCTAAATGAGCCATTTTCATCACAGTTCATGTCCCACAATTCTGGAAGCTCTGAAACATATAGAATTAGGCATTTAGTATCTATCTCCATGCTTTTTATTAACTAGAAATTAAAACTATAGATTTAAAAAAAGCACTTTCTTTCCTCAAAATAATCGATGTGTGTGATATCCACAGTATCCAGCTGTATACTTCAAGCTGTCTTCTTTCCATTGAGATATGTACAGAGTGCAGGCTGAAATTGAGGATGGAAAGTCAACTACGAGTCGAATGCTCTCCTGTGACAAGTCATACAATATTCTTTACCACCAACATGCAGCATTGCCTACATGGACAGAGTGCCATAGCCCTTGACATGGTCAGGGCACAAATCATGCACAGAAGGGGAATAGAAAGCAAGTCATAAATTTTTGTCATGATCCAAAATCACTGGACTCAAAGGGGAAATAAAGGTTGAAGAGAGGAAAGTATCTTACGGTATACCATGATAAAACTTCACAAAGCAATTTCTATTATGCAAAATTACCTAAAACAGTGATAGATTCCTGCCGTCTCTCACTCTAACGTGAATCCTGGTGTTTGAGGACTTTTCTGTGAACCCTTATGTGTATGTATACATATATATATATATATATATATATATATATAGTAGCTAAAGAAAGAACAAAAACTTACGCATTATTCTGTCTTGGCAACTGACGATTAGATGAATGTGAGTTTTGAGGAAAACTCTGTCTTGTACTAGAAACAGATTGAGATCTTGAAAATGCAGATGAGTTATGAAATGCATTTGATGCAGTATTCTGATTTGATTCATAGCCACTATCGGAGCTTGCATTCCTGGATATTACTGGGGATGTAGTTGATCCATTTCCTAAATCTAAAATAAAGAAAGAGGAATACAATATAGTATAAACATAATTTTTTGTGAAATTTTACATTATAGCTTACATCATGATTCCCTAATGATATGTTTACGAGGCACCATATTCATAACTAGCCAATCACAGTCAATTGCTAGCCACAATTACTCCTTTTAATTACTATTACATTCCTGACTCTTTATAAAGCTAGCAATACAAACTGGAAATGGTTATATGTACAAAGAAGAAGAAAAAAAAAATTATAATAGATAGAAAAATTAGAATAGAAAAAATTAAAATAGCTGTTCTTTGGCTGGGAAGAGCCTTACAGATCTTTTCTAGTGAAAAGAAACTTTAACTGCTGATTTTTTAAAACATGAGCCAAGCAGAAGAATACACCAATGGACAGTGACCTCTAATCAAAATGTAAATCCATACTTGACACTTACTACTTGGTCATTCCACCACTCTACACTCCATTGAGTATGAGTTATGCAAATATCTGTTCTTAACAATTACCTACAGCTAGAGTTACCATCCCTGAATTATAAGAAAGAAGTATATTTAAAATTAACTTTTTAAATTTCATTTAATGCAATATCTATTTATCTTTTTATTAACTTGTTATTAAACCTTTTTGTCAATATTATCATGAAATTCCATGAGCATATTTGTTTTTTAGTTTGGCAATTTATTTATTTTTCATATTATCAAGTGAATTTGGGCTAAAGTTCATTTAAATTTGAAATTTTATACATTAACCTTAAACAAAAGTAGGATATATTCTGAGTGATTATTCTTTAATTGCATTCTTTGAAATACTCTGGTTAAAATTATGGTGTTTTAATTATGAGACTGATTAATTGCTTTGGGTTTGATTGTACAAAAATGTCAGAAGATTTTCTTTTGTTAAAAATATAATAAATAAATTTTTTAACTTTTAAACTTTTTTGCTATTAATGTATACTGCATAATGCAACACCATAAAATAAAAAAATATGTAATAAGATTTTGCCTTACTAGTAGTAGAAGCTGTTATAGGATGAACATCAATAACGTCCATAAATTCCGAGTCACATCCTCCTAGGCAATTTACAAAACTACAGATAAAATAAAATTAAACAAAACTAAAATACAATACATATTGAAGGCATCATTGAAACAAATATTTATGTTAAACTGACTTAATATAATTGAACCTTATTTAAGTGAACATGTTTAACATGAACAATTTTCTATTTTTTCTTTCAAATTAAATACAAATTGCAATGTTTATTTTATAACATGAACATGCTTAACATGAAATACCCTTTAAGATGAACTCGAATTTGACTACCTTTTAAAAAATTTATCCTTTTAATATAAACAAAAACCTGTCATTCCCAGTTTCTAGTGCTGTGCTCCACCTACATCCCTGTCACTTTTAATTGATTACTCACCAAAACATGACAAGGAAACATATCATAAATTTCTGATATTTCCTTGAAGAAAGCAGGCATAGGCAAATTAAATGACTACAATTGTTTTGAGAGAGTTTTGAGCTCTCGTTCTCAAGTCAAAATAATACAGTTAAACTTGGCCTAAGGAAGAGGATGCAAAACACCTTTAAAACAACTGTAGTCACATAATTTTTCTATGCCTAGTTTTCTTCAAGGAAGTATTAGAAAGTTATATTCTCACAAGCAGTAGTTTCATTTATTGTGAAACACATATTTCAGGTACTTCGGACAGGGTAGAAGGAATAGAATTCCCCCTTCCTTAAATGGAAATGTCAAAAACTGTTCATTCTTTTGTTACTGCTTCGTCCTAGGAGGTTTACATTTTCTAGGTGCTATAGTATGAAAGAGACTTATAGGTGTTTGGTGAAAACGAATTGTAAGTTACAGTAATCATTGAGTTTCAGAAAAAAAAATTAAGAAATTTTAAATGAAATGGATGATGTCAAGTTAACCCATTAAAGACTGCACTACCTTTCACTGGACGAAAATGAACTAAAGTAAGTTTTTACATGTATTAGTGACTAATTAAGAAAAAAAATATTTATTGGTTAATGAAATACAAAATGTTACGAAACGCAACATCAGTACAATGCGATTACTTTGTGAATACATGAAAATCTTTGAAGCATTTACTATGCGGAGGCACATTACATTTTTTACAAACAGTTATTGACTGACTGCTACAATGTTTGCATCTTTTTCTTTTGTTTGTTTGATTTATTGCAATAATATGATTTGCAGGATCTTTTCTGGTTTCGTTCAAAGCTAAATTCTGAAATACAGATGGCCAACCAACACAATGGGTGAATGAAAATGAAGGTTACATATCTTGAGAATCTTCATCTTTTGTTTTTAGTAATGACAAAGCAACACTTTGTTGAAAATCTAAAAGATAAATTTTTGGCTCTATAGCAATGTTATAGCGTTTCCATGAATTTGCTTTAGCAACATCAATAATGTTTGTGAAAATCGGCCACCATCATTTCTTGCCCTTTATTTGTACTCTATACATAGCTATAAAATTATCAAGTAGGTCTATGCCACCCATATATTTGTTGTAATTTCCGATGAGTTTGGGTTGCTTTATGGATTTTTTTCTCTTTTCTTGAGTACCTTTTGGCCATTGCTGATGGTTCAATTGTATACCAGTTAGTAGCCATTGAGACGACAGAATTATCATTCCAACGAACTACTGCAATGCTGTGTTTCTTTTCGAAGGCGGATTCAAATGTTCCACGCTTTTCCTTTTTCATTTTATTCACCAGTATTATGGGCATTTTCCTAACCTGTTATTGCGAATTGTCCCTGTAGCATAGAACCCTGCCCTATTCAATTCTGTCAACAAAAAGTGAGATGTAAAAAAGTTATTATAATATACATAGTGATTTGTTGGAATTTCCACCAACCTTAAAAGGCGTGTTATAACATCTCCACCAAGTCCAAGATCTGCCGATTTTTCTGCAGATTTGCCTGTGTAAATATCAAAATTATACAAGTAGCCTTCTGATGAACATAAACACCAAACTTTGTACCCGAAATGAATGGGCTTTCCCATCATAAACATTTTACAAGAATGTCGACCATAGTATGATATCATTTGTTCATCGATATAAAGATGTGTTGAAAAAACACTATATTTCATAAAATTGGCATTTAAGATATTTATATATGGCCGAACCTTTGCCAATTTATCAGTTTTATCCAAAGCACTATTACCTGCCATATGGAGATTCCACTTTATACTAGTACATATCGCATGCGACATTGTTGCATGTACTATTGGGCAACTGACCAGTGTAGTTTTTCTTGAGGAAGACATACATATCCAGCGTAAAGGAGAAAACCTATAAAGCGCATTAACATTGGAACAGAAAGAGAAAAATTTTGAATATTTTTCTGATGTGCATATTTTTCAAATTTTTGAGAAATATGCTCCAATAGATTTTTTAAAAATACATCCATGGGCTCGAGATCGTGCATTTTTCGCATAATAAAATTCTTTTTTGCCTTTTCTATAGATTCCTTGTCATCAGGCACCATTGCATATATGGGAGAATACTTTGACTAAGAAATTTCTGCTGTCATTTTTTCAAATGAGTTGGACGTTTTATTATGTTTTTTAGATGAAAAAATTTCAACCTCAACTGTTGTGTCTTTTGGTATTGGCAATTTATCTTCTAATATGTTGTCATCAAAGCATTCTTCCTCTGTCAAAATGTCGGGGTCCGGTGGGATTATAACTAAATCAGTTTTACCTTCACAATCTTCATATAATGAAAATTCTGAATCATCATTAGCTAATTTTTGCAGGTAGTCCACGGCTTCATTCAACGTTAGAAATTGTGATCTAGAGAAGAAATTAAAATCTTCGAGATCTAGACTCATCTGAAAAGGAAATCCAATTGCAAATAAAATATCAGTTTATGTTCATTCACACACTGTTACGTACAGACGTTGCGTTTTCGCAGCATTTTAAATAACTGTTATCTACAATAATAAAAACAAAAGAATGTCCTTACCATTCAACGGCATTTCATAAACTAACATTGATGTACAAAATTTATCTGACACAGATGAAGGGGACAACAGTACCACTTGAAACAGAATTCATCACCGTATAATGGAAGCATTTAATACAGTAAAAACTGTGTGTAATTTTGTTATGCAGCAGTAGGTTCTGGCCAGGCTTTATAAACTGTTGGTGAACTGGAGGACTTTTGGAAAAGTTGCACCAATCAAAATCAAAAACAGTTTAAAATTGTTGATTTTTTTTTTAATGCAACACTACTACTACTTAATTCTCAGAGTAAATTTGTATAATAATTTTTACTCATATCGATGGGAATACAGTACTATATTTTGTTATTTTTATTACTATACTAGCATTGATGGGATGAATAGCATACTATTTGATAACCAGCATTGATGGGTTGAATCACATACTATCTGTTCCATCTGTCTAATAACCTTAACTACTTTTGAGGTGAACAATTTTTTTGTCACTGTAAGTGTTCATGTTATCCCCATGTACAGTAAAAACTCCGAAACTTGGCATTTCAAAATCTGCAATCTTTAGAAATCTGGCATAATTTTCATTCAGAACTTTAATTTTAGTTTCAGTTTACAATGTGGTTGTAAATGGAATTTTTCTTTTAAATACATAGAAAAATTGAAAATCAAAATTGCAGAAATGTTTGAGTAGCATTTTTCTCCATTAATAGAAAAGATAAGAATTTACAATCACTTCGAGTTATAAAGAAAATGTTCGTTAAATGCTTATAAGGTGCATTCTAAGTAAGTCCAAAAAATTTCATTTCTGCTCATTGTAATAGGTCTTAGTATGAGTTTGAGTCATTTAATACCTATTTCTTAAAGTTTTAGTAATGTTTAAGCAATCTGGAGTTTGAAAAATCTAGAATGAGCTGGATTTTAATGATGTTGAATTTCAGAGATCATACTGTATTTAAAATATCTTAGCAATTTTTAAGACATAGAAGTTAAAAAAGCTAGTAAAATAAGATGATAATGATAAAATAGTAACACTATTTAACAAAAGCTCTCTCTCTATATATATATATAATGTAGGCACTCACTTACAGACTGATTAACATATCAATGAATCTCAAAAACTACTGAAGTTAGAAACTTAAAATTTGGCACAATAGTTCCCTTTACAGCATAGAGGTACACTAAAGGGATTTTACCTATGGCAATTATAAGTGAAACAAGAAAGATCAATCATGCATAAAGCATTGATTATGAAACACTTTCCAACTTCAAGGCAATTTTATATAAACATCTCTAAAATGTGATACATTCCTAGGTAATATTTTTTAAATTATCACAATACTACATTAATTTATTATATTTAAAAACTTAAAACTTCATCGAAAAAAATGAACTTCATTCAAATCACGGCATTGAAATAAAAATTGCCTGGTTTAAACATCTCTATAATGCGATACATTCCTCGGTAATATTTTTAAAATTATCATAATACTACAATAATTTATTATATATTTGAAAACGTCATCGAAAACAAACTAACTTTATTCAAATGACGTCATCGGAATATAAATCGCCTCTATATAAAAGCAGCATTTCATTCATAAACATTTTTCCATTCCTTTCATTCATCACAATACTATAATAATTTATCTTATTTAAAAACTTAAAATCATGGCGGTACAAGTAATTTAACTCTATGCTTAAAACTTCATTGAAAAAATCGTCTGGTTCTCTGTGTAAAACCAATGTATGTTTCATTCATATCAGCTATATTGCAGACTCCATGAGCTAAATAATTTTGCATTAAAGAAATGCAACAATTGTTATACAACTCATTCTACATCTTTTGGTGTTTATATTCTCCATAAGTAAAAAGTAGGCTTCGTTGTAGAAATAATCAAAGTTTGATGAGCATTTAAACTCAAATATATTGTAATTGCGTTGTTTCAGTATGTAGATGAACAGAATTTAAGCAAAAATAAAGCTGTTTTAGGACAGATACAACACTAAATATGAATTAAAAAGAACTTTAAAAATCATGATTTTGACACAAGCTGACACACGGTGAAAAAGAAAATGAAGGCCATATTTTATTTTGAAGTGGGTCACGCGATTGCTTCATACAATGGTTACATGATCTCTTCATATAAAGGGTGTAATTATTATTTTAATTTTTATTTTAAAAATTACTGAATATTTTTTGCTGAAATTTTTTTATATATTTTATGGGATAATTTGGAATATTTCCTAAAACTTTCGAAGCAATTTGTGAATTTTAAATTCGCTTAAAAAATGCTTGAAAAATTAGGTCCCATGTATTTCATTTTTTCAACCCAGGTTCAATCCAAAACTAATTGGGTGATATTATTCATTTATATTCCCATAGGCCTCACAGACTGTCTGAACAACATACTAAAATTTCATTTTGATAAAGTCATTTTTACGGCAGTTATCATGCTAACGGACAAACAGATAGACAGAATGAACAAAGTCATAAACACTTTTCAACTATGTTGTAAAGTGTTAATAAATATTGGTTTAAAATACAACACTTCACATTAATTTCACCTCAAACAACATTTTCAATACTGTAAAATGTGTCATGCTCTATAATAAATACTAAATTAAATGTAGAATGCACATTATGAGCGAATAATATTAAACCATAGAGGTAAAGTGAGGAAGTTAAACTTCTCTCTAAATCAATGTACTGAAATGAACTCGCAAATATGAAAACAAAAGTTCTTATTGAAAACAAAAAAAGTTCTTATGAAAACAAAAGTTATTACCCATGACAACATAATTTAAAAAGCATTTGACTGTATGCATCAGTCACAGGGAAAATTTCAATACATTTTTCTAGCTTTAATATCTCCTGAAGCACCAATGGATAATTTGGATAATTGGATTTGGATAATTTTTGTTTTCTAGACAATGAGGCTAAAATTCAAGGAATATTCAGGTCTAAATAATCATCCTGCAACAAAGTATGAAATAACAAGAATGAATTAAAAACCTGTTTTTGCATGTCTGATATGATCGCTTCTAACACAAGAAAGGCTCGATGGATTGTCGTATTTTTTCACTAGTTTGTTACGCTTTAATAAAAAGCAGGTTTATGCCTTAATATATAATATTTCAGATTTTGAATAGATTTAATATATAAAAGCAAAAACTATAAAATACGCTTCCAAGCTAAATATCTCCTAGAAGTTATAAATATAAATTCTTCTTAAAGAATTATAAATTTAAATTATAAAACAAATTATAGGTGTGATATATCCAAAGGCATGACGTACAAGGGTGGTATGAGATTAAAATATATATGCCTAAAATTTAATTTAACATCTTTCTATCAAGTTTGAAATTAATTTTTTAAACAAATATATATATATACATAACACAAATTATTAATGAATGGTAGCAACTTCTGGAAGTTTCTTTAAATTCTAATTCTCACCCGGTTAGGGTTAAGGATTATTTACCAAAAATGAATACTGATCAGCTTATATATAATAAATTTCTTATTACTTTCCTTATATACATAATGTATAAGGAAAGTATTGTGGCGGGTCGAAAATTCGAATTCAAGTTTTTGAAGAGAGAGCACGTTTCAAGCATCCCTGATCACGAATCAAACATTTCTGAAGTGATGTGTGTGTATGTGTCAGTGAGTATGGGGAAATGACAACTGATGAATGAATGGACCGATTCGAACGAAATTTGGTACAAAAATCACAATCTGTAAACACTGGAAGCCTATTGCTTTTATACGCAATCGAATGTTCAGAACCCCCCTAAATTTTTGAGTGAAATTTTGTAAAAATCATCAAGAAATTAAAACCGCTAATAAAGTTTCACAATTAGACATTTCTTATGTAATTTTTCATTAGAAAACGATTGACACAAATTTTAGAACGCTAACATAAACCGTTCTCGAGATATTGTACATTTTTTAAAAAAATTATCAAAAAGTCATATAAAATTTTAAAAAAATATTTCCTATTGAGAAACATGTTCACTTTTTATATGTAATACCATGCGATAAATTTGATAACATCATTCTCGTGGAACTAGCTCTTTCCATTCATGAAAAAAGATACTTTGAGTAATACTTTTGTATTTGAACGCCAATAGTCATTTATCTGCTGTAAGAATAACTTATTTCTTCGTCCATAACGCTTGGTGAGATTTTGGAGACGAATTTGGTGGAATGTCGCCAACTTGGCGACTTTTTTAAATGGTTGCTAAATTAACGAAAAACTCGTCAAATGGATAAAAATGATTCTAAATCAATGACGACTCATTGATTATGACGACTCATTGACGAAAATTCAATATCTTGGAAAGAATATAAATAACTACTATAAAAATAATCTTTTTTTTTTTTTTGCTGTAAAAGTAGTAAATTCATTGCATTATATAAGGAAAGTCATGTGCTGCCCACATCAGATTTTTTATTTTATTACAGATCATGGTCCATTTATGAAATATTTACGTAAGTGTAACATTAGAATCTCTCTGTATTGTTCTTGTCTTCAGGTTTGTAATGTTGGCCACTACATTTTTCAATGCATACATACTATTAATTACCATTTGTCTAAACCCAATGATGAAAAGAAGGGTGTGAGATGCATAAGGGTGCTTAGATGCATAAGAGTGCTTAGTTTTTTAGAGTCATTGGAAATGTCAACTCTATTTCTAGAATTAAGAAGTGTATAACTATTACTGGTTGAATATCTGAGAGTCCTATTTAATCTTTTAGACTTTTTTTTTATTATTTATTGTTTCTTTTCTATTATGTTTCATTGTTAATTGGCTCAATTAGTCTTAGCTTTCAAAATTTATTAATTATTTGTTTTATTTATTATCTGCTCTTTGCATAAACTAGATTCCCAAAAATGTTGATGTATTGTTTGCGAGGAATATTTTTCCAATTTGACTGGACGATTTGTACAATTTAGTTTTATGTTTTACTTATTATCATTGTTGTTATTGTTATTATGTTTTACTTATTATCTTTGTTGCTATTGTTATTATATTTTATTATTATTTCTGTGTTATACTGTTTTATTGTTTTTCCTGTGCTGTTCTCTTTTATTGCTATTTCTGTGTTTTTCCCGGCCGTCTGTTATAACTGCCCTACACCTTTTGGGTAAGCTTTCGGTAACAAAAAGTAAATAAATAAAAATACAAATAGATAGATAATTTACAAATAACTTACACTAGCATATTAACCATTGAAAACAAGAGTGACACAACTAAAAATTCAATCATTTTGTGTTAGGAACAATGTGAGATGCATAAGGTTTGCCTCTATTAAATAAAAAAGTTACATATTTGTACTTCAAACTAACTCCTAATAATTCTAAATATGAAATTCCTACCTATAGCAAAAACTAGTTTTATTTATTTTTCTGTTTTCTTGAAAAATTGCTTTTCTTTTTAGTTGTAATATTTTTATACAATACTTTATTTTAATAAATGGAAATTTCTGTGTAAAAGCAAAATGAAACATGAAAATTATTAAATTAAATTAATTTGGTTGAATAAAAAGTTTGATTTAAAATTTAGATAGCAATAAACTCTATGGATGAATGAGATACCTAACACTTTTTAGTATATGCTCGAGTCTCACTCGAGTGCCATACTTTTCTATATTCAACAGCTCTCAAGCTCAAATCGAGCTCAGCTTTATAGCTTTCTACATTCAATTTCCTGGGCTCTTTTTCGAGAGGACATTTTGCAAGCAGTTTTGGTTTGTGTCCGTCACTATTGCAAGATATTTATGTCGCTCTCGCGTTACAAAAATGTACAAAACTTAATTAAATGACATAATAATGATAAGATATATATAGAGAGAAAGAAAGAGCAATTAGTATATATACGTAAATACTAGCAATAAAAATCAAATTTGGTTTTGTAATAAGATGCTTCATTATTCAGAACTTTTTATTATTTCAAAAATGAAACATAGAAAATTAACATTTTTGTAACAAAAATTCTGATGCAAACTTTATTAAATGATATTTATGAAAAAGAAAAATTAAATTTTAAAATTAAAAAATAATGATAAAGATATACATATTAAGTATCTTTTAAAAAATCAAGAAAATAAATAAAAACCACCAGACCCATAGAGCTACTACAATAGAAGCTTAGACCGGAAAGTGTTAAAAAACAAAGAAAATCCGAAAATTGGTATAAAAAAAATTTATCACAAAAACATCTTATTTTACTTACGAATCAGGAAAGAAAGGCATAAGTGAACCAGACTTGAATTTAAATTTCAACTTCTTGACTTTTTGAGGCTGGCACTAAAAAGCAAAACAAACATATTGTGAATATGTATAGTATAAACAGAAAAACACTAGCCGAATACCCATTGAAAATCAACAGTTTCGCAATAAGCAACCACTGAATGTTGTCATTTTTTTTTTTTAATAATTCTCGTTTTTTACATTTATTCGGCAAATCAAATATTTTAGTGTGCTGAACCCCCTAAAAAAGAAAACATTCTAAATTTTAAATTGCACACGTCTTCCTTTCGAACTATCTACCAGTACACCAAATTAAATTCTAAATCTCATCCCGAAGCATACTATTTTATCATCTCCCCTTTCGAACGTTTTTCTGTGGAGGACACCCATAAATGAACATTTTTTTAAAAACTCTGTTCACATAGGGTTTCTTATCAGATGATTGGCCCATATACCAAATATCAAACCTCTATCACATTTAAAAGAAGCGTGTCTCATTTATTCCGAAAATCGAACATGTTTGGCACCCCCTAAAGTTGGAGGGCGCGGTAGCCCATTGGTTAGCGCGCTGGAGTTGCACTCGGTAGGCCCGGGTTTGATTCCAGCAACTGCAAAAACTGCCACCGTGTTCATGCGGAGTACGATCACGTTAAACATGTGGGTCCGAAAGTCCTTCCGAGAGGTTGGTGGTAGGGGAAGGAGGGTACGGTCCCTGTGGATGCTTCCCCCACTGGGTTCCGGTCTAAATTGGGTGGCACTTCCCAACCGTCCAAACAGTTACCTTACACCTTTCTGGTAGGTCGGACGGTCTGGGTTTCAACAACAACAACAACAACCCCCTAAAGTTGCAAATATTGGAAATCTGAAATTGCACTCTTTCTTCCTTTCAAACTCTACCAATACACCAAATTTGATGTCTTTATCCTATTGCGAAGCACGTTTTTCTATCACTTCATATTTTGAACGTTTTTCTGTGTTGCACCCCCTTAAATGATCATTTTTGAAAAACCGTAATAATCGTACGGTTTTTTTATCAAATGATTACCCCATATACTAAATTTCAAGTCTCTATCACATTGTAAAGGAGGCGTTTTTCATTTGTTCGTCAAATCAAACATTTTAGTGTGTGGCACCCCCTACAATAGCAAATGCTGGGAAACTGAAATTAAACACTTTCTTCCTTTCTAACTATCTACACGTATACCAAATTTGAAGTCTATCTCATCGCGAAGCATGCTTTTTCTATCATTTCACTTTTCGAATGTTTTCTGTGGAGAACCCACCACCTTAAATAAACATTTTTGAAAAACTCCATTCTTCTTGGGTTTTCTATTAAATGATTCGCCCATATACCAAATATCAAGCCTCTATCACGTTCTAAAAGGAGTGTTTCTACTTTGAAGATTTTTGTATGCGACACCCCCTAAAGTAGAAAATATTGGAAAACTGAAATTGTACAATTTTTTCTTTCCAAACTATCTACCTGTACACCAAATTTCAAATCTCTATCTCATCCCAAAGTATGTTTTCTTATCAATTCAACTTTTGAACATTTTCCTCTGGAACACCGCCTTAAATGAACGTTTTTGAAAAACTATAATCGTCTTGGGTGTTTTCATCAAATGATTATTCCATACACCAAATTTCAAGCCTCAATCAAATTTTAAAGGAGCTTTTTTTCATTTATTCGGTAAATCGAACATTTTGGTATGCGGCACCTCCTTAAGTAGAAAATATTAGAAATCTGAAATTACATACTTTCTTCCTTTCGATCGATTTACGCATACACCAAATTTGAAGTCTCTATCTTATGGCAAAGCATGCTTTCTTATCATTTCACTTTTCGAACGTTTTGGTGTGGAGCACCCCCTCTAGAGAACGTTTTCGAAAAATTCGATTTTTCCAGGGTTTTTTATCGAACGATCGAGCCGTGTACCAAATTGTAAGTCTCTATCTATTCGGGAAGTGCCTAAAAAAAGCGTGACAGACAGACGGACACTTGGCAATTAGTATATATAGATAGAAATATCTCACTCACATTACATCATTCAGTTCAGGAAGGAAAATGTTGTCAAAGAAGGTATGTCTTTCAAGCAAAACTTTATAAGGAAAATTCTTATATTTATGCAGGGTTTATACTTATTGAATTCAAACTGCAGTTATGTATCTATTCTTTTAAAAGATCTGTCATTTTACTCGCAGTTTGAAGATATTAAAACCATGCAAAAATCTGTATATAAAAATTTAATAAAAATAAGAGTGTAAAAGAAATAAAATAATTTTTAGCACTGTAATTAATTTAAATACTCTTAAGGTTCAAAATTTTCAAACTAAATTTAAGGACTTTTAAGGTAAATATAAGCTTTGTTATATACATGCTAGAACAATGATGAAAACATAACACATAGCTCACATTAAACAGCTGAGCTGAAGATCACCTTCCTATCGCAAAGCAAAATTTCCCAATTCAGAGATTAGCATCATAATCATTATGCTACAGATTAGCAATTGTCCTGCCCAGTGACAAGCAAAATGCTCAATATATTCAGAGTATTTCAAAGTAATCCTAAGTTCACAATAGATAATTTACAGATAATTCACATTTTGTTACAAAATTGAACAAGGTATATGAGTGAATATAAAACTAGATTGGATAATTAATTACTCTAGTGATCATTAATTAATTAATCCATAGATTATGAAAATCAGAAATGTAGCATCTACACTAATAAAATGTGTCCAACCATATATGTGTGTCTAGGGATTTAAAAGATGAACTCTGGTGAAGTAGGGGGAAAGAAAATAGATATTTGTCTTAAATGAAAAATACAGATCTTAAGATGTCTATGATGCACATGAAAAAAAAAATAATAATAAATTTTTAAGTATTTTAAAATCTGCCCTACACTTAGATCACTTGCCTTAAATTAAAGGCAACGGAACTTTACCCTATTATCAACAAGACAGCATTGAGAAAGCATTACTTTGGCAGAGAGAGCTGCTAATAAAGGAAAGACTAGGTTAATTTTTTTTTAATTCTATCTTTCTCAATCTTATAGTTATATGTTTAAAATTAGATATGTAAGTATATTTTATAACTAATAATAATGTATCCATAAATCTTGCGATTCTGAGTAAAAATGAGTGATTTACGATTCTATTCAATGAAAATTTTTTCTAGATTTATTTTGTTCAATTTTTGTAAGAGAGAGGAAGAAAAGAAGGATTTTGTCATTTTTCTTGAAGTTTTGGTGATTGTGCTCATTTATAAAATCAGTCTATTGTATAGAGAAAGCCAGATTTTCAGTTCTACTATCATTAAAGTGAGTGCTAAAAAAATGATCGCTAGCCATGGGTAGAGCAGATAGTAATTGAACCACTGAATGATGATGTGTCTAGATTAAGAAGTTAATGCAACAAAATGAAAAAATAAATAAATTTAAACAATGAGCTTTTCTTCTGTAGTACAGAAAACAATTAGTAGGTAAAGTAAAAACTCAATTTATTTTAATAAATAAAAATAATTGAATAAAAATATCTTTATTACCCAAGCTACTCCATCAATCAAAATAACACATATTGGCAAATCACAATAATAAAAATAATGGGCTAACAACCCATGTCCTGATAGTTACAATGCTGATCACAAATCATGCGGAGTCAAGTCACAGGGCATAAGTTTATTTTTCACCTCAAATGAACGGGCAGCACAAACTAAGATACCATAGCTTTCAAGTCATGTTACATAAATATGTTTCTCTTAATATGTCCATGAAAGACATTCGCATACTGGCAAAATATCCATATTTGGCTGTTACCTCGATGAAAAATGGATACCCTCTCCTCACCTTTCAAATGAAAAAGGACTCACACTCAAGTTACCACTCAAACAGCACAATACAATTATTCACTGACTGTATCAGGTTAGACAGGTTGCCAAAATTTTCCATGTTGAAAAAACTAACAGATTAAAGAAATTTAACAGAATGGCTAAAATAGTATCATGTTTGAGACAATCGAAATGTGTAATATATCAAGTAACTCATAAAATTAATTTTAAAATGCTAAAGAAAATTTTGAAATTCCCTGACCATTCCAGATTTGTGATATTTTAAGGTTGGGTGGCAAACCCTACGAAAAAATACTAGTTGTAAACTACATAATAAATTTTTAAATGAACTATAAGCTTCTTTCAGTACAAGAAGTTTCAAAAGACAAAAAGCAATATACATAGATGTCTTGAGATATTGCATGTTTTTCTAATAAATTTATCAAAAATATTACATAAAATTAAAAAATATTAACTATCATGAAATATGTTCCCTTTTCATACAATGTTATGAGAAAAGTTTATCAACATTATTCTTGTGGATCAGATTTATTCCATTCATAAGAGAAGATACTTGTGTAATAGTTTTGTATTTTTATAACCAACAATTCACAAATAGTCATTTATACATAAGAAAAGCTCTTCTCTTTGTCTGTGTGCAATATTTGGCGATAAACTTGGTGACTAATTTAACAAAATATTGCCAACTTGGTAATATGTGACCCCCAGATTGACGAAAATATCATCTAAATTGCAAAAATGGCACTAAATTAACAGAAATGATGTCAAATTGATAAATTAATTATTAAAATATTTTAATATATGAACTAATTGCTTATTGCTGATGCTACTAATATTGATAATTGTTGATTTAGAGTTGCAAGAAATATGAGTTAATTGGGTACTTCAAAATAGTTTTACATGTTGTCATCCAGAAAAGCGATAAATGTACATACAATTGAACATTAAAACCATTGTGCCATGGATATTATACATCATCTGTTTGTTCACTGTGAAAGAAGTAAATCAATTGCATTATCTAGGGAAAGTCATGTGCTTCCCACATCAATTTTTTAATTTTCAATGTACATTGGAAGCATTTTAGCATGTTTGTAGAAATTATGGATCTAATATACTTAATTCAAAGTAAAGCAAGTTTCAACACTATTCATGTAACAGCTAGCCATTTCATCCATATAAAAAATAGCTAAAATGGCTAGTATAATCATAAAAGTAATTTTTAACCCAAGTAAAAAAATAATAAGAAACTTTGAAACTTTAATTTAGAGGTATATACTGTTGAAAGACATACTTTTTCACACTCTTCATCAACTATTGAAATTTCTTCAAGACTTTGAGGCAGCCAAATAACAGCATTACAGCTTGGATAGGACAAACAGGATAAAAAGAACCTAAATTTTTATTTAAATTAATCATATTTCTGTATTTGAAAAAAAAATGTTATAAGATTTATAAAATATTACAAATACAGTAAATGTGCAATTAAACTAGGCAAAATTATCAAATTACTAAAAGTTTGGAATCGCTAATTCAATAAAGATGGTCAGATAATTAATATTAAAATGTCCAAGCCCATCATTTCTGATTTTGAATTTATTCTACTGTAAATAAATTTCCCATTTTTAAATATTAGACACATCTAAACTTATTTCTATGACTTTAGGAGTATGTATAAAAATAATTCGGAGCCTTTCTAAGACCTTTCACAAAATTCTATATTAATAGAGATAAATTTTTCACAAAGGGTAATTTTTTACAGAATTTCATATTTCAATTTATTAGAAAATTTGCATCACTCTTTTAACTTTTCACAAAATTGGACTATTTAAACATATACACATAAAAAATAAAAAAGTGTAGAGGAAAAATTTTTGATATGTGAATATTTTAAAATCATAAAAATATGAATCTGGTAATAAAGCTAAAACCTATCCATTTGATATTTGCGTTTCAAAGTTTGTTTTTTTTCCCCCTAATTGCTAGGCATTTGATATTTCATCATTCACCTACACTCCGGGCAGAACCGTGAACCTATTAGCTGTCACATGACGTTGCTCCGACGCACCAGTGAGGGTCGAAACACACTGCGCCCAACGACACAACATCCTTGCCTGAAGGTGGGATCGAACCCACAACCCAGCACCCGAACGATCGCTAGGAAACGCTTGCCTTGACCGTTCGACCACCACGTCGGTGTGTTTCAAAGTAGTTTTGTCATATAAAGCAGATGCAACTATTTTGATAGTAACATAGTCCAAATGCATAGTGGCCTAGAAAATTTCTCAATTTTTCCCCATGAGCCAACAAAAGTATTCATCTATATGGCATACTAAAACAAATTACCCGGCATTGCTTGGATCCTAAATAAGCACCCACTACTAAAATAAATAATCCATATCCATGCTTCAATCCGCCTAAATTTCCTAATCATTTTTTCCTTTTGTTTCAAACCAAATCCCCACACATGGGCTTTGCAACTGAGAAAAGCAAAAAATAAATAAATAAACAAATAAAAGAAACAAAATGGAACTTTTTTTCTCTAAGATAGAAGATATGGCTTAAAATGTTTCGACAGACATGTACCAGAAAAGTCCACCAGAGAGAAAACTTGGACTTCATTAACAGAATATACAATTTCTATTTTTATGTATTTGCTTAAAAAATTACAAAAAATAAAATAATAATGTAGTAATTTAAAAACATTTTTTTTTTGTTAGAATGTGAAGATATACACACATATTTTTGATAAACTATAGAATTGTGCTAATCTTCCTTTTTCAAATGTGACATAATAAGTATCAGATAACCTAAAACAAGGCATATTTCAATGTATTTAAAAATAAATAAATATGAAGGAATTGTCCTACAGATTCAATTCAAGGATCATTAGAAAGAACATTCCTCAATTATTCTCAGGACGTCAAGACGAAAACTCTGTGATAATATTTTCGATCGCCCAGGAACCAATTTATGTGAATATTGCTCAAAATCATGCTAAAACATAAAATAATTGAAAAACAAATTCAAATTTTAAAAGAATTTCACTGACGTATGTTGTACCGTGAGCTCAGCTAACTCAGTACAAAATTCCATGGCTGTCCAAAGCTTAGACTTTCTGCTACAGATGATGCATACGCACACAGACAGACAAACCTCATTTATTATGTAAGATTGGTAAATTTATTTTATCACAGAGATTATGTTTTTCCTGAATTATTCCAGATAAGCTAATTATAATCCAAGTATCAAATTTAAATTGTTGAGGGTTATTTTGAGGGTTCCAAACATTTACTTGTTAGTAAATCAGAGTAAACATAACACTCAGACCTATATCTGTCGAAAAAGCTCAGCATGAAGTCATTAGGCTCTAAGTCTTCCATTTTGGGACCATATTATATTTTCTAAGCAGATACAGTTTTTAAAAAAATTGAAACTGCCTCTGAATAGAGACATGCATTGTACTTCAAAAAATACAAAAGATTGCATTTAGTTCATGTGGTTCATATAGCAGCAATTAATGGGTTAAAATGATCATTTGGCAAGTTTAATTTTTAAAAAGTGGCATAAATATAATTAATTTTTAGAAGCAAAAATCCATGATTTTATAATTTTCAATTGAAAGAACTATTAAAGTTCTGATACAAAGTTTTGATTTCTGAATTAAAATATAAGTGCATTTTTTAAAATTTTCTTTTACCTTGTTTTAATCTTTTCTTAAGAGATGTATTGCTTCTATCTTTTTGTATTTGGGAGATTTTTGAATAAGTAATTATAAATTGAATATTTATTATCTTCAAAGTCATTTTTTACAATTTTACTATTACTCTTTGGATTCATTTGTTGTTCTATAATTTTAATTATATATATACTAGCCGAATACCCGTTGAAAATCAACAGTCCCGCAATAAGCAACCCATGAATAATGTAAATTTTTGAATAATTTGCATTTCACATTTATTCGGCAAATCGAATATTTTGGTGTAGAGAACTCCCAAAGAAGAAAATATTGGAAAGCTTAAATTGCATACTTCTTCCTTTCAAACTATCTACCTGTAAACCCAATTAAAGTCTCTATCTCATCCCGAAGCATGCTAATTTATCATTTCCCCTTTTGAATGTTTTTCTGTGGAGCAGACCCATAAATGAAAATTCCTGAAAAACTCTGTTCATCTTGAGTTTTTTATCAGATGATAGGCCCATATACCAAAAATCAAGCCTCTATTACATTTAAAAGCAAGCGTGTTTCATTTATTCAGAAAATCAAACGTATTGGTGTTAGGCATCCCCTAAAGTAGCAAATATTGGAAATCTGAAATTGCACGATTTCTTCCTTTCAAACTATCTACCTGTACACCAAATTTAAAGTCTCTATCCTATTGCGAAGCATGTTTTTCTATCATTTCACCTTTCGAACGTTATTCTGTGTAATATCCCCTTAAATGAACATTTTTGAAAAACCATATTTATCTTGTTTCTTTTATCAAATGATGAGCCCATATACTAAATTTCAAGCCTCTATCACATTGTAACGGAGGCGTTTTCCATTTGTTCGGCAAATCGGACATTTTAGTGCCTCCACAATAGCAAATACTGGAAAACTAAAATTGCACACTTCTACCTTTCTAACTATTTACCTGTACATCAAATTTGAAGTCTCTATCGCATCGCGAAGTATGCTTTTCTATCATTTCGCCTTTCGAATGTTTTTGTGTGCAGTACCCATCCCCTTAAATACACATTTTTGAAAAACTCCATTCTGATTGGGTTTACTATTAGATGATTTGCCCATATACCTAATATTAAGTCTCTATCATGTTTGAAAAAGGACGTTTCTTTTTTACTCCGAAAATCGAACATTTTGGTGTGCACCCCCCCCCCCCCCCTAAAGTAGAAAATTTTGGAAAACTGAAATTATACACTTTCTGCCTTCCAAACTATCTACCCGTACACTAAATTTGATATCTCTATCTCAACCCGAAGCATTTTTTTTATCAATTCACCTTTCGAATGTTTTTCTCTGGAACACCCACACATTTTTGAAAACTGTATTCATCTTGGGTGTTTTCGTGGAATGATTAGCCCATATACCAAATTTCAAGCCTCTATCAGAATTTGAAAGTGGCGTTTCTCACTTATTCGATAAATCGAACAGTTTGGTGTGCGGAACCCCCCTAAAGTAGAAAATATTGGATATCTGAAATTGCACACTTTCTTCCTTTCGAACAGTTTACCCATTCACCAAATTTGAAGTCGCTATCTTATTGCAAAGCATGCTTTCCTATCATTTCACATTTAGAACGTTTTGGTGTGGTGCACCCCCTCTAGAGAACATTTCTAAAACATTCTATTTTTCTAGGGAGTTTTACCGAGCCGTGTACCAAATTTCAAATCTCTATTTATTCGGGAAGTGCCTAAAAAATGCGTGACAGACGGACAGTCAGATACTTGGCAATTAGTATATAATATATAGATATATATATATAAGGTAGGATCAAAAAATTCGGAGAGACTGACTTACTTGATGGATATGATTTATTGATATCATGTGTTACACACAACCACCTTCAAAGTACCCCCCCCCCCCCCCTCTGCAGCTATGCACTTCTGACAGAGTGAGTATAGTTGCCGAAAACATTACTAGAAGCCTTTGGACAAGGTGCTCTTTCGTGTGGCCGTCGCAGCTTCCTCAACCTAAGATGCACTCTTGAAACAGCATCCTTCGAGTTCATTTTTGAGATGGGGGAACAGGTAAAAATTGCATGGGGCGAGATCGGGTGAGTAGGGAGGATGTGGAAGGGTTGACATTCCATGTTTGGCCAGTGCGGACTGCACTATGAAAGACCGAGGAGCGGGGGCATTGTCATGTTTACCACGTCAAAATTCATGTTTTTACCACAATTCAAAAATTAGGCAGCACTGTGCACTGCTATAATGTTATCGAATAACGGGATTCCCTAGTAACTACCTGGGAATCCCCTTATTTGAAGGGATCTCCCCTTATTCGATAACTCTTACCTACCCATTTAGTATGGCATTTACATAACATATTGCATCATTAAATTGTTTAAGTTTATTAGCTCACAATATTTAATTAATTGTTCATGTTATCAGCCATACTTAGTGCTATCAATTGTGTAATTGAACATTTCTGACCTTAAGAAGTGCTGCTCTTAGTCCTTGGACGAGTCGGATGGTCTGGGTTTTCGACCTTAAGAAGTGAAAAAGGTATTTTTATCTAGATAAAATTTTTACCCTAGATAACATTTAACTAAATGTCGAAAGTTTCAAAGATACGTGAAAGGCAAGTCTTTTTTTTAGAAGTTAAATTAAAAATCTTGGACTGTCTTGCAAGAGGTGAAAGTGCAACATCTGTGGGCAAGGATTTTAGCTTGAACGAAGCTACTATCAGAATCATTAACAAAAATGAGAATGCCACACGGAAATCTGTCATCTGCGCATCAAAACTTAGTTCCAAAATATCTTCATACATTAGAGATGAAGTGTTAGTAAAAATGAAAAATGTGTAGTGCTTTGGATGGAGGATTTATTGCAAAAGAAAATACCTGTAGATGGAAATATTATAAAGCAGAAGGCACTACGAATTTATAAGCAAGTGCAGATATCGGAGCCATCAACAAGTCGTCAAGATAAGAGAAAAGAATTTTCGGCTAGTGATGGATGGCTAACAGGATTTCTTAAAAGAAATGCATTTCATAATTTAAAAATTAAAGGAGAAATTGCATCAGCAGATGAAGAGGCTGCTAAAAACTTTCCAGCAAAACTAGCCAAAATAATCGAAGATGGGGGCTATGTTCCCGACCAAATTTTCAATGCTGATGAAAGGAGTCTATTCTGGAAAAAAATGCCTGGCAGAACTTTTATAGCAAAATCTGAAAAAATTGCTAGTGGGTTTAAAGTTGCTAAAGATCGGGTGACTTTTTTATTGTGTAGCAACGCTTCTGGTGACAAAATTTTAAAGCCTCTTATATTCAACTGATCAATTAAGGCCATGCGCTTTGAGAGGAAAATATATTCAACAGTTGCAGTTTCATTGGAAGGCGAATAAAAAGGCCTGGATAACAGCAGGTCTATTTATGGAATGGTTTGAAGAATGCTTTGTTCCTGAAGTTAAAAGATATATGGAGCAACAATGTCTTGATTTTAAAGTACTTTTGGTCATAGATAATGCAACCAGTCATCTAGTATTAGAGCATCCAAATATTCAAGTAATCTTTTTGCCACCTAATACCACTTCCTTGTTTCAACCATTATACCACGGTATAATCGCTACCTTTAAGCTGTATTATACTCAATAAGCATTCCAACATATTTTAGATGCAGTAGAGAAGGACAACCTCACAATTGTTGATGCATGGAAAAAATATTCGATTATGGATTGCATTATATATGCTTCATTGGCCAAAGAGAAGTTATGGGTATCAACATTAAATACTTGCTGGAAAGCACTTTGGCCAGAATGCGAATAACTCAGTGTCCCAAACATCGATAGTCTTCTAAAATTATAGCCTTGGCACACGAAATTGGAGGAGAAGGATTTGAAGACCTACAAATTGAAGACATCGACGAATTAATGATAGATAAATCTCTAGATGTGGATGATCTGATTGATTTAATAACAGATAACGGTAATAGTACTGAGAATCATAATAACGATAATAAGGAAGAAGCTGAAATATGTCAACTAACTGCTAGTTTAATTGGCAAGGGTCTAACATTTGGGAAATGTATGGTGAATCATTTTTTAAAAATTGATCCAAACATGGAAAGTGCCCTAAAATTCGAACGAGATATGAAGAATTGTTTGGCTGGGTATCAAGAATTGTATAAAGAACTTAAAAAACCAAAAGTTCAACTGTCTATAACAGATTTTTTAATAAAAAAGTCAACAGAACAAATCCTTTTAGAAAGTAGTTCAGCAGTTCAAAACAGTATTACAGGACGAAAGTCTCCATTAAAGAGCTTGATGGATGTGGATATCTCTAGTGATGATAACGACTTTGGTTCAGTTCATCATAAACAATTGCGCTTATTATCAAGTAGCGACTGCTTGGAGCTACTTATTTTTACCTATGAATTATGTATTTTAAGTTTTATTGCTGAATAAAATAGCATATGTATGTATATATCATTCATATGCATATCAGAACTTTTACAGTTTCCAGCATTTTTTTACATGATTTTTAAACTAAATATAGTTCTTTATTTCATCTTACACGGTTTTCGGATAACATGGAACATATCCTCAATTTTATCTTATCTTTTTTTTACACGTTTTTTTATTACACAAATTTCTGAGGAGCATATCTACCATGTAAAAAAAGAGTTGGGTGCATTTAAAAAAAAGTACAAATCCTTCTAATCTCAGCATATATATATACTTGACAAAAAAGCAGCAAAAAAATTCTAAAATCTAAGCAAACTAGAGGTTAGGGACTATTTTCCATAGGTAAAAATGAGGAAAATGAAACAAGCCACTGGAGGAACAATATATTCTTAAAGAGAAACTTAAACAACATAATTAAGACAAATTAATAAATAATGCAGCATACAGCTATTTTAAAAATACATTAGATTCCCTTCATCAGTGGTAGTCAAGCCAACAAAGCCAAAATCAAACAGACAAAATGGACACAAATTTTTCATTCTGTTTTCTGATTAACTTTTTCAAATAGACTTGGGTATATGACTTAACTATAATCAATGATTTGGGTTTCTTCCCTTGTGCCCATTTTGAATTTCTGATTTTAGGTTTGTTGATCTGTCTAGTACTGAAGAAGGGGATCTAGCATATTCTCGAAGCAGCTGCATGCTGCAATGTTTACAAATTTGTGCTTAATTACATTATTTAGGTTTATCCTTCTCCCTTGCACAAAGTATTTTTACTTATTAATTTCCCTGCTTGTTTAGGACAGCTTAAGTGAAACAAATGTTAAGCACAAAATTATCCAAAATTCCTCACCCTTTATTATCCTTTTTGGATCTTAAAACGATGTCACCTGTCTGGCACTTTGGGCACTTCATGATTATCATCGGTTCAGACAAAACATTATTCTCTGAAACCAAGTATTATTTATTAGAGAAAACAAATTCTATAAAAATACTAATACAAACAATCCCAATTGCACATAGAGCAAATACATAATTTCCTTAAAGAGAAAATGTAATGCTTATTTCTACATAATTCCTAGAACCAACTTTCACTGATATGAAAAACTTTATAGAAATTGTTTGCTAACATGTGATTAAGTTCTCATTTGGCATTGGTTTACTCAAACTGGAGGAGAAATTCAAGCATTTCCAAAGTGATTGTTTACTCTTATAGTTTTACTTATACAGCAATTTTTGTTGTGAGTTTTTTTATTTAGTGTTATATTGTGAATCGATATTCTGCTTTTAATGGCTTGACTAGCTATTTTTATTAGATATAACAGAAATATCCATGAGAGGTTTGTTGGTGTAAAAAAAATATCCAATTCGTAATAGGATAGTAGTCAATTATCAGAAACTAATGAGTTTGAGTCTATTGTTATATTCTGCTTTTATTCAAAAAACATTGAGGAATATTTATATCCAAAAGAAAGAGATATAACCGTGATGAGTGGTTATACTCTTTAAGTCAGGGAAAACTGTGCAAGAATAATCACATAAACAGCATTCATAAAGATTTTACATTTTAATTCAATTTTCTATATAAATGTTTTTCTTTTCTTTTTATAAAAATACTTAATTTGATACCTTCGTTGGTGAAAACTTGCTAAAAATGGAATTAAGATGTATCCCAAAATTTAGGAATCCCACAAATCTTCTCAGACGAAAGCCATTGTGGGTTAAAGTTTTTCCTGGTTAGGTTTTCAAGGCATAACTCGAGTGGTCTCTATTTTCGAGGTGGTGTGAGTAAAAATTTTAAATTTCTGCTGAACAGTGAAATCTTTAAATTCATTGTTGAAGAGCAACTGTCAAAATACTTATCAGTCGAAATCTATTAATATCTTTTGGTTTTAACTAAGAAAAGTACAGGGAATTTTTTTTATCCTAACTACGAGATAATTATTACCACAACATAAGAAATTTAGAAATTTTCCCCAATGAAAACATCAAATATTCAAAAGATATATTTTCAAAAGAAAAAATAAAATTTATATAGAAAATTGTTAAAATTTGAATCATAATGTTTAAATATGAATATTACAAATTTTCCCCAACAGTGTATAAAAATGCCACATTGAGGGGGAAGGGGGGGGGGGGGGCTCCACCATCAGAGAGCATAAGCCTCCTACCCCCAATGGTTCGATAAAAGCATGTATAACCTATACAATCTATCCATTATCAAGATATGTATGGAGTTTTAAAAATAAATTTTATGCTTTTTTGGATAATCAGAAAAATTTGATTGTTTAAATATGAATATTACAAATTTTTTCCAACAGTGTAAAAATGCCACATTGAGGGAAGGGGGGGGGAGGGGGAAGGGCTCTACTATCAGAGGGCATAAGACTCCTACCCCCAATGGTTCAATAAAAGCATGTATAATCTATACAATCTATCCATTATCAAGATGTGTATGGAGTTTTAAAAATAAATTTTATGCTTATTTGGATAATCAGAAAAATTTGAATTATCCAAAATTCTAAATTCAAATAATCTAAAGTTAGGAACATTAATTCTTCAGCTTAAATGTACAAAGTAGCTTGAATCAAATTATAGGTCTCATTCATGAGAAGACACATCTTTTATAACAATATTTCATTTTCATCACTACAAATTTACTACAAATTTCATATGAAATTAAGTGTCAGTGGCATTTTTATGTGGACTCATTTAAGTGAAATAAGTTTATGACTAAGAAAGTTGCAAAAAGCGTCAAATTTCAATTTATGTGATGTTAATTTAATGCCAATATGGATTTTGAACATGAATATAACTAATGGGAAACATAATTTTTCTTTCTAAATCATAGTAACTTAACAATTGTGGTAACACAATTAATACAATTGTGTTACCATTCATTTATATCTTTATTTTATAAACGTCCAGTCTGGATAGTAATTTTTCTATTTACTGTAGAATTATTTCTATTTCTACTTAATATAGAATTGTTTCTACTGAGTATCTTAACCTAGCCCAAAGCATTCATAAATGTAGCAGAACCCATGCAGGACTCTAAAAAAACTCCAGTAGGATTATAGATATAGTCAGACAGATCAATTTCAGTCAGATCTGAAAGTGAGAACTAAGAAAACAATTCTTTTCAATCACTCATAGGCTAAGAATGGGGGGGGGAAAAAATAAATGGATGTAAAAATCTACATGTGAAAAAGAAAAAAAGTTAAAATATTTAACTTCAAACATTTGTATTACACATTGGTCAAATTCAAGATTAAATTTGCATTTTTAGTTAATAGATTTATGTATTTAAACAAATTTTGAATACCTATGTAAAATTACTTTCTTAGAAATAACTACATATTTTCATAAACATACCAACATTAATTTCACTTGGAGACGTATCCAAATATGTTGATAAGGCACTATCTAATTTTGCAGCCTAAAAAAAGAAACACATTATAAGTTCAGTGACATAAAAATAAGGAAATTTTTTTTTTTAGATTTTTCTTTTATTTTAATTTTGTTGCAATTTTTGACACGATTCCACTATTTCCCTTGTACATTACCATGTTATTGTTGGGAAAAAAAATTTGAGGTTTCATAGAAAGTCAACTATTGCATTAAATGCTTTAGCTGATTTATGTAATCACATATTATTTCAATACCTTCATCATTAACAATGCATTTCTAAGGGCTTATTGTTTTCCACAGAAGATAAAGTTTTAAAAAGTTTGAATTTTCAGCCATTTATTTTCTAATCATGTAAATAAAAAAAAATAGTTTTAGCTTTTCACATAATAAAGCATCCTAACCTATAGCACTATGTGCTGCCAGTTATTGAGCTTATACTTCCAGACATACACACACAATGAAAGACATCTTTCTGAAAGTGTTTGAAATGTGTTTAGTCTACATCTTAAAACATCCTTTTCCATCAAAATCACAAATTCAAAAATTTTCAGAAAAGCAATACCTGATTGTACAGCAGTTGTATGAGAAAGTAAAAATTAGCTGATTCAATATAAACTAAATTAGGCATACAATTGTTGAACTATTTCAGGTGTTGCAGAAAGAGTTCCAGTTCTTAACAAGTAACAAAAAATAAAGATTTTTAGGATTCCAAATGCCTTTGCACATGCATATTTTATAAAGGTTTAAGCAAGATTTTATACAACAAAAACAATAATAATAAATATAAAGGGTTAGGTTACAATGATATATGCATTGCAAATCAGTAATTGGCAATGATTCATTTTATTTGGCAATTGCACATGTTTTAAATTGCCTATTCTGTAATTGCTATTTTTTCATGAGAAGAAAATGCAGATTTTTCTGAAATGGCTACTTTTCCACAAAGAAAATATAACTTTTATAGGGGAAAATAAGGACTTTTTAAGGATCTTTGAGAAAAAATAAACACTTTAAGAACCTTTAAGGAAAAATAAATACCTTTAAAGGCATCTAAAGATGAAAAACGAAAAATAAAGACTTTCTAAGGACTGTTGGAACCCTGAGAAAGTTCAAAATTAACTTTATAACATATCTGTGTTAGATACATATTGGATGTAGAGCAGATAAATGTCAAGTAGAGAATTTTTTAAATTTTTATACAGTTATAAATCACTTTAAATAGAAACAAAAGTACCATGAAGCAATTACAAGGGTATCTTAATAAAACTACAAATCAAAATTCCCTTGATTTTACAAAGGAGAAGATGCTAAATTTCCTGGGTACTTTCGCCATTTTTGCATACAAAAAATGCTGAATCTTATATAAGTGGTAAATAAGTACAAATGCACGTGCTTTAAATTTACACATACAAATAATTATTAAAATTATTTATTAGAAAAAGTAAAAATTAGTCATTAGAAAAAACATGCTGACTCAATATAAACTAAATTAGGCATACAATTGTAAACTAAAACTTTAAAATGACACTAAACTTTAAATGGCACACTCATTTGTTAAATTATATATGAAAATAAAACATTTTTCAGAATAAAGATGTTTAGTCAAGTAGTCTTATTCAAAAACAAAAATTAAATGTTTCAAAAGTTAAAATTCTACAAGGTCACATTCAGTTATTTACAATCTTAATTATTTTTCAATTCTTTCAATCTCAGCATTCTCTTAATTGATTAAACATATATTAAACATATGGAAAAATCTTAATCCATGCAGAAATTGCAAAAATGAAAAATATTTTCACAATGAAATGAAATACATAGAAGATTGAAAAAATTATGCAAGATTTCTGCAAAATTACCAAACAGTCTTTCAAAAATTACTAATCAATAAATAAAACATGTTGAAAATCAATTTTTATTGTTGTTACTAGAGAAAAAACTTCCAGGGTGAGAATAAGTTTCTCTGGGATTTTCCACAGTTAACAAAAATTCCCTGGGTTTTTCAGAAAACTAACGACCCTGAATTCAAAATAATGAACCATGAACAATAGTGAAATTAGCACTTTACTATCCTTGATAGTTAAGGAGAAAGTTTAAAGGTTCTCCAGTTCAATTACAGTAGTTGTTTGCAACTTGAATGATTGCCTTGTGATATTTCCAGCCAATTGTCAATTTTTGAAAGAAAAAAAAATGCTTAACCAGCAGAACTTCTCAGCTGATATATAAATTGAGTAAAAAGAAGAAAATTTAAATACATACTTGGCGAACAACTTCGATAAAACATTCTTTGTACTTTAATACTTGTTCACGGAGTACAACTAAAAATGGTTATATAGCATTAACATGGCCCAATAACATCATATTAGAATAAAATACAATTATATAATAAAAAGCAACAAGAGTTCAAGTATCAGTATAAAAGATATGTTAAATTACCTTCAGGGTTTTTTGTGCCTTCAGTTATTCTGAAAAACATAAATTTATATAAAGTAAATTATCAAAAGTAGATATTTTAACATAAACATAATAAAAGAAGATGTATGTGTCTGTATGTGCAGTCTGCAGTGTGAAAGCTCAGAGTCATATGATCAGGAAATTTGGTACAAAGGTACTTTTTTTATTATCAGATTACGTGAAATACATTAATTTTCTTGAGTGCTTCAAAAGCATATGACATGGTACAAGCACATTAGAGTTTTATACAGGCAAATAAATGTATTTTACATCCTTTGCACTATATAAACAGTTTAATTTATAGGCTCTTTTAATTTATTTATTTTCAGACCTAGCCATTTTAGTCATTCATGGATATCTTGTTCATTTCAATTTTTATACTCGCTTTTCTTCACAAGACAAGAATACTCTGTCATAAGACATATTATCAATTTTTAGTTTTTCATATAAAGATTTAATCATAACACTTGGAATTTTTTCACAAAATTTTGAATTATATGTAGATTCACAAAATGCAACTCAAAATTTCATGACTTCAAAAAACTATTGTTTTATTTATATTCCATATTAAAAAATTAAAAGGAAAGTGTAACGAGTGAGCTGCCAGTGCAGCGACACCTAGAAAAGAAGAAGAAAAACGGAGGACTCACGACATCGGTTCGAAGCCCACCAGTTTTGTTATGTGAAATTTTTAACTCTGTAATGTTTGTGATGTATTTGTGAAAAGTTTAATGACACTATTAAACTTTTCACAAATACATCACAAACATTACAGAGTTAAAAATTTCACATAACAAAACTGGTGGGCTTCGAACCGATGTCGTGAGTCCTCCGTTTTTCTTCTTCTTTTCTAGGTGTCGCTGCGATGCTTACCTTTTGAGATCAGCTTCTAACTCTGCTCTTAAATGAGGTTTAGACATCTGAAACCCCATTAGATCATAACCTGCAATTTAAACCAAGAAATAAACAAACAAAAAAAAATGGTAAAAGAAACATAATTTCCAGTAGAAAATAATGTAAAACATCTCAAGAGCAAAATTAATAAAAATTTTAAAAAATACACAGTATCCAGTGTAAGCACTGCACCAAAAGATAAATAGTTCTAGCAGCCATTCCTATTTGCCATCATAGTATAACCTAACACGAATCATGTTTTCCAAATCATAAAAACAAAGTTGATATTTCAAATTAGAATGTTGATACATTTCACTTGGTGACTAAAAGTGCAAACTTTTGACCCCAAATTGCCGAGATTTCATCCCAGTAACACAGATAATAAATGGGAATTCAGCATATACATTGTAGTAAAAAAATGCAACATATGATATAAATTTTTCATAAGTCTGACGATTCTATTGAACTTTTACATTATACTAGTATCAAATGTTGACTGCTAATTTGTTAACATGTTAACTGTTAATGTCTTGAATCTGTGACAACAGCAGTTAGCATGTTAATTAAAAGTAGGTAAAAATACTAACCTTCAACAAGACCCATGCCTAATTCACCAGGTACAAAACGGTTGTTTTCATTCAAACCCACATAAAGGCGGGATTTAATAGTTTCAATATGTTCAGCATGAGTAGCGTCAGTTCCTGACAAAGAAATATAACAATAAATACAAAGCAGAAATTCTATTTCAGTATATTTATATTTTTTAACTTATGGGAGAAGCATATACATAAAAGATCAGTGAAGTATTTAAAGAACAACTCTATTTAGATTTTCATTCAGAATTGTAAGATTATCTATCCGAAACTGTTATTTTCAGTTGGTGTATTTAACTTAGGAAACAATATCAGTATAACTAATAAGCTAGAATACAATAATTTTACAACAGAAATAGAATTATTATATCTGCAAATTAAAAAACAATTTCACATATGATGAAATAGAGTGAACTGATATATTCTATAAATTATATAAAATAAATTTTGATATTTTGCAGTACTACGAAAGTAATTTTTAGAATGGTATTTTTACTTTTTAAATTGCATAACTGATTGACTTTTTAAAATTGTCATACTCCTGTGCATTATGCGGCATGTCTGATGAACTCTTCGAATTAGAAACTTCTCGAATTTTGTAAACTAAGAACTTCCAAGAGTTACATGCTTTTTAGAAAATTTACTGCAGAGAAATGAGCTTATAGTTGTTCTATATCTACAATAAATCTACAAATTCCCAATTAACGTGTAGGAAAATTTTGAATTGCAAAAATTTTTTTTTTCAATTCTATGAAAAAATATTTTTTTAAGTGAATTGAAATATTCCTTGCTTCATTTTGAGTCATACGAATATCTAGTAAATTTCAACACGGATTTATTGCTATAAATAATATGCAAATGCATATCTATTTTAAAGGGTTATACAATAAAGTTTGTTTAAAAATTTTGAAGGACAGAATTTTTTTTATTTGCAGAAAATGCCTAAATAGAAAATAAAATACATCAATATTTATGCATTCATACTCTAAATAATGAATTTGAATGAGAATAAATTAGAAAAGTAGAAAGTTAACAATTTGTAATTAAAAAAAAGTATTGAGTATTGAAGAAAGTAACAAGTATATTTCACAGTACAGTATTGTAAAAGTTATGGTTCTTTTCACGTAATGAGTATAGACCTCTGCTACATAAAAAATAAGTATTATAGGTAACACTACTACTTCTACTCAGTTACAGTCCAACTCTGGTTTTCTTTAGTGGATTCATCAACCAGTAAATGGCTTAACAGGAAAAATTAGCCAATTCAATGTTAATGCAGCGATAAAATGGCATTCGAAAAATCAAAATTTGGGTTTCAAGTGCAATAGGGAAAACAATCTTAAAAAGAGTTTGAATATTTCATGACACCAAATAAAAAGGTTTTTCAGGCTTTTGTATGAAAAAAACCAAACAAATTTTTATGAGTTCTGTCGAAATGTTACAATTGAATTTAAATTCCTTAGAGATACAACAGACTCCAGAAATACACAATATTGATGCGGATAAACACAACAAACCTATTCCATGCTTTTCCATCAATCCAATGAGATCTGCTTCTGTAAGTAACTCTGGGGCACTAGTTTCTCCTTCAGCCATCTAAAGTTTATTTGAATATTAAATAATGAAGAAAGAATGGAACATAGTTATACATTATACGTTAGGGTGGGGTACATTGTAATACACTATATACTGCATAATTCACTAATCTCAGCACCAAGTGATTGAAAAACAGTATGCATTTAATATTGCTATATGTTTAACATATTTTGTTTTTATGCATTCAAAAATTTAGGACCTTCCTCTGGTGCATCAATATCAATATGCCTCTTATATGTTATGTATTAAAACAACCTTAGCAAGTTCTATTTGAATCATGCAAATTGTTCAAGAAATGTTGTTGTGTTGTTGTTTCTAATCCCCGTGGTGAAGGAAAGCCTTACACCACGTCCACAGACCTCTGGTCCCATGGCGAAAGGTAATATGCAGCTTCACTTTAATGAGGCTCCCCAAGGGCAGAAGACTGACTAAATCTCGACATCACAACATCCATGCCCGCTGGCGGGATTCGAACCCACATCCCGGCAATCGAGCAATCAAACGGAAAAGCATGCCCTTGACCACTCGATCAATTCAAGAGATAGTGTGTCCAAATAGACATTAATCAAACAATGGTTGATTTGTACGCAGAAATGTGTGAATTCGTCAAAATAGCAGAGTCCAATTTTTTGCCCATCGCAATACTTTTTCATTACATATACAATCAAATTTTATCAACAAGACATGGTTAGCATGAATTACTTTTACAATAAGCTGTATTGTATTACCCCTCAAATTCCATATGAATCATAATACTTTCTTTTTTGTTCTGATTATACAAAACTACTTTTATCTCAAACAATTTTTAAATATTCCAAACTCTTTGTATTAATAAGACTTAACCATACTATGCATAAAAAAAAATTACATACTCCAATATTCATATTCTTATCCTGGTGTAAAAAACAGATTTGGAAACAGCAGTTTCCAAACTATTTTACCTATGAAACACTTTTCAACTTAACAAAATTTCCCAGAACCCTTATTTCTTGCTTCATTCAATTCTAAAAGTTGCAATATCAGTACTATTGAAACACATGACATATTTGGTAATAAAACACAAAAATAATTCTATTACTAATTTATAAATGCAAAATATTAAAATTAGAGCAAAAGTTAAAAATTACAAATGTTCTACTTACATTATCTTTATATACATATATTATATAAATTCAATTTTTATGAAAGCATTCATAACTAGATATGTAAATTCAATTTTATTCAGATATGTGTTGCTATTTTCTTGGCTCTAACATTTGTAGTGTTTCAAATAATATTGGAACTAAATATGGAAATCGATTGGATACAACTAAGAATATGCAACTAGTAATTCTTAGGATATAAAGTCAAGACCCATATTTGGTTTTCATAGAAATATATCACAAAAGTCCAATTTTGGATTAATAAAAAGATGGAGCAGTGATACCCTCACACTCGGACCTATTCGACTAATCTTCATTAAAATTAATTAAAACTTATTCAATGGAAGTTTCTAAAAATTCCTCAGAAACAAATATGAATATATTTTTTAAACAGTCAATGTTGTCATTCATAATTTTTAGTTTTCAGATTTCTTTGTGGAACACTAAATACTATATTTTAAAAACTAAGAAAGCGATACAAAATCTAATTATATACACTTGTAGGGCTTTCACAGGGCTGCAAATCACATTTACTGCTCAGAGCTGCTAGCTAAAATATTGAAATTAAAACTGCCTTTCCAAAATAGATCAAAACATTAAAATATCAAAATCATAACCACTATATTTCAAGAACTAAGAACCCATTGTAAAATCCATCTATACATCCCATATTATTTTTCATTAATCCTTGAAGAGATTTCAAAGATTAGAAATAGTTGCTTACAGCTAGCATTTAGTTTTTGTGTTATAAGCATTACAAACTTTAAAAACAGATAATTTTCAATATTCTTCAACTTGGCAAGGAGGCACTTGCTCGAAAACTATAAGAGCTTTGAAAAAACAATTACTAATCTAGAAACTGGATTTCCTACTGAACATTTTTGTCCCTTTTTACTTTCCCTGCAATACATGGTAATGTATAGGGAAAGTATTGGAATCATCTCAAAAATCGCAACTCGAGTTTTCGACGGACCTACATGTTTCGAGACCTCTAGAATACGAAAAAACAATTTTTAGCATGATGTCTGTGTGTGTGTCTGTGCAATGAATGTATCCACTCTAACTCAAAAACTTATGGACTGAATTTCATAAAATTTGGTAGGTAAGTCACTTGGGTATGACCCTGGTGCTGATTAGTTTTTGGTACGATTTGCAAAAACAGAACCCACCTTTTTTTGCGAAATGGCCCGTAAAAATGTCATGCATCCACTCTAGCTAAAATACTAATTGACCAAATTTCACAAAATTTGGTAGATAAGTTACTTGTACGATACTCTGGTGCTGATTAGATTCTGGTATTAATCAGAAAAGAACAACCTGCCTTTTTTTACAAAATGGTCCACAAATATGTCATGTATCAACTCTAGCTAAAATACTAATTAACCAAATTTCACAAAATTTGGTAGATAAGTTACTTGTGGGATACTCTGGTGCTGATTAGATTTCAGTATTATTCGGAAAAGAACAACCTGCCTTATTTTACGAAATGGCCCTCAAAAATCGCCAAAATCTAAAAAGAAACTACGTATGTTCAAATATATCAATTAAATGCTTGTTTTATACGTAATTTTTGATGAGGAAAAGAATAAGAACAACTATATTACTCTAGGACCAACCGTTCTCGAGATATTTGAGATTTCTTGCATTTTTGTTACGCCGATTTTGGAAAACTGTCCAATTACCAAATAAAAACAAAAATTGAATTAAAAATGCAAATTTAGTGTTATTTAGGTCAATTAAACTCAATCTAATGAATTATTAAAGAAATAAATAAAATATGAATTTGAGTCTGCAGGGAAAATCATGTGCTGCCCACATCAGATTTTTGTTTATAGCTATCTTTTATAGTTTAAAAGTTACTTCAAGTAGAAAAAAGAAAAGTGAAAACCCTCTTAGACAAAAATTTTCTATTGTCTTTGAAAAACAATAGTTAAAATATTAAAATTATTTTATAAAATTCATAACTGGTACCCTATTTCGGATAAAACAAGTATAAATTGTTTATATTTTTATCAGCTAGGTTTAGAGATATAAGTGTTTAAAGTATTTATATTTTTCAAAACACTCCAATTTCTGCAGGATACCCCGACCATAGAAATTATTCACACCAAAATTTGAAAATTAACAGGCATTCCGAAAAGAGAAATTTGGCAGTTTTTCAATTTATATATCAAAAGAGTTAAGAAATATAAGATCTTCAAGTGAGATTATATGCATTTATAAAATAACTAGTAACATCAAAATATATATACATACCTCAATAGATGAAGGTTGAAAAACTTCATTAACATCATACTGTCCAACAATCTTAAAAAGAGAACATAGATATGCAAGTAAAATACTATTAAATAATATCTAAAAATACATAATAAAATAGACAAAATGAAAACAGTATGATGAGTGGTTTTACAATAGCAGAAGTTTACATCAAACTCTTCTTCCCAAATACAAAATATTGAACAGAAAGTTCTTTCATTTTTTGTTCTAAGCAGGCATATTGTTAAGATTGTCCACAGTTTGAAACCAAACCACATTAAAACAAATTGTTTTGGCAAATAAATAAAATTGATATATAAAATAAATAAAGTATTTTAAATTAAATGGTATCCACAAAGCAAATCATTTGTTCATTGAACACAAAAACAAGAAATTTGCTCATCAAACATTTGTCCTTCATGCAAATGTTTGATTCAAACATTTTCAAGAACAAATCAATCTGTGCATATCGACAATTAAAATCTGTTTTCAGTTTCCATTTTGTTTCATGAAACTTTTATTTTATTTGTTGATCAAATCCTGAGCTTTGAACGTTTGATTGAGAAACAGTTTGTTCTGCACATTTTGTTTTGATCTATGGACATGTGACCAGAAACATTCTTTGGTTTTAAGAATTCACTGAGAGTTCTAGAGTAATTTTAATCAGAGGTTTGCATCTTATATAATGGAAAACTTCAAATATTCATTGCAGTTATAAATATTTAATTTAACAGAGATCTATTGTGTAGACAAAATTTATTGACTTATTTATTTGTTATTTCTGCCAAAATGAAATTGAATTTTAAATAGCTTTGACTTGAAACTTACTCTGTTGATAAAGCAATGTTTATTCTATTTTAATGTGTAGTTAACCAAAATTAGTGACTGGAAATAAATTGGTATTTTTCTAGAAAACCCGAAAAAGTCAGGAAGTTTGAAACTGGATTTGATCAGACATTCTGATACAGTGAAATCAATATAAGATGACCAACTTCACCTAAAGAAAGTATTTAAAAATATGATTGCTTAATAGGGTTTTTCCCATATGAAATGGAAATTTTGTGCTAAAACAATAAGAAATTTAAAGGAGCGGTCATTAAATGTACGTGCTAGAAAACACATCATGTATTGTATTTTACTAGAAAAGGTACATTTTTAGGCAATAATATAGAAATCAATACTTCACTAATTACCTTTGCATTCCACCTTTCATAAATATATACATCAAGATAATTTTTGGCTATAATCATCAGACCATTTACAGCAAACTACAAAGGTTAAAAAATATACATAAGATATAAATCAATGCAATAAAACTGATAAACATTACCAGAATAAAAAGTAAAATTTAAAATATTTAAATTATCAATTACCCTTTCATTATTGACATCAATTTCTATGGTTGTCTCTCGGCCTTCAGCATCTTTTGAAACACAAGCCAGGAAATGACGTACAACCAACTCATAAATTCTTTTATCATTACCCTGAAATAAAGCAGAGAAAATATGATACTAACTCATAACCTTGTTGCATTTTAATAACTTACTTATTTAACCTTTCAGGCAAAAATACAGCCAAAATGAAAGAAGCAACATACATTGAGCATAGTAACAATAAAAATTCTGGCATAAGCAAAAAAAAAAAAAAAAAAAAAAAAAAAAAAAAAAAAAAAAAAACTGAAAGAAAATATTCACCACAAGAATACTATTTTAACATATAAATAATATTCAGAAGTTTTTAAATCTACTTTAATGCACTAGTCAAGAAAAGCTTGGAATGATAAATTGTTTACTTAAAACTCGGAAATGAAATCCTGAGTTTTTCACATTTTTCAGAATAATTTGTTTGCAAAATTCCAACAGTCTGAATCAAATCATTTGTGCATTATTATTTTATCAAAGTGCATTATTATTTAATGCAATAAATTTCAATTCAGCAACTGATAAAAAAATATGAAAAAAAATAGACAATTTGATGTTACAACAGCCAGAAAATCAAATTCTAAAAATCAAAATTTTGGTTTCAAGTGCAATAGGGGGAAATTCTCATAACAACAGTTTAAATCATTCAGAGGACAAAACAATGGCTTTTTCTAAGCAACATCATCATATTTTTTCTATTTTTTGACAAAACATTGCAATTTTCCTGAAATTTTGAGTTTGATTTAAATTTTCTGGAGAGGTTTGGCTCTAAAGCATTTAAAACCTGCCAAGATTTAAAGAAAATTAAATTCTTTTAAGCATATTTCTAAAAACTAGCAAAATTTGGTATTATGCTAATATTTCAAATAACAACGACAGGATGGTTTGACACAAGCACTCATCGAGATGGAAAAACTAATTAATACTTACAATGACAGGAAGAAAACTTACTATATACCACAATTTTGCAAATCTGTATGAAAATCTATATGGCAACAAATTCAGTCTCCCCATATATAGCTGTCATTTTTTTTTTCAAAGTTGAACTTAGACTACACGGAGCTGTAAAAGCCCAGTTTATACTCACGGAACCCATCTATATGAGAGGTTTCCAAAGTTAGGATCATGCTCCCACTGCAGATAACAGACCATTTTTATGCTTATCATGCTCTCGTCAAAATGGAATAGCCAATACATACAATGGAAGTATGAAAATTTGATGTATGCCACAATGTTGCAAACTTCAATGAGAAGAGACAAAATAAAATAAATAAAATAAAAACTATTCTCAGTGAAAGCTTTACTCTCTCATTTAATAAAACTGTTTTTAACCAGCAGCTGTTATAACACCTGGAACACTCTGCTCTTTGAATCTATGTTTATTTATCTTGCTCATGATTCTATTTGCAATAATGGTCCTGTTCAAAATCTTAGTTTTGCTTGGTGTTTAATACTTGTATCCATAAGGTTCAAACTACTGTTCACATACCTAACTATTTAGAAAATACCCACACCCCTTCTTTTCAGTATATTTCTTTTCAATTAATTATTTTTTGTTTTTTCCTATACTCAATGTTTTTTTATGTACACATTTATACAATTTTTATGGATCTGTTTTTGTCTCTTGACTAGCTGTAATATGCAAATTTTAGTTCATATCTAGATTTCTATAAATTTCCTGTACAATGATGCCTTTCCTAATACCTTCTGATGAAGAACATTTGGCGCATGAAAATGCTAAAGACTTTTTATCATACGTTTTCCTGTCCTAAATTGTGAAAATAAGACTTTTACATTTTAATGCTTTTTTAATCTGAGAAGAGACATATTCAGTCCTACCACATAACAAGATTCAAATTTTTAAAAAGTGAGCTCAGACTACACTGTTATCTGCAATGGGAGAGCAATCCTAACTACAGTGAGTTCTGTGAGTATGGTAAGATATTTTAATCATGCAACTATTACTCATTCAAGACCAACTTGGTGGTTCTCATAGAATTTCTTTTCCATTTACATCACCCGTGTTACAGTTTTCCAATTTGAGAATAAAATGCATTTATATTTTGCATTTTTTAAATAAAAGAAATATTCATGATTTTGTAGTTTAAAAACAAGACCTGATTCGCAAAGATTCCTCCAGCACAAAAGAGAAAGGAAGCATATAACAATATAATCTGAAAAATCTTGTTCTTTCAAAAAAAGAAAATTCATGTATTACAAAAAAAAAAAAAACATTTTCATAAGAATACAAAAATATTTTTTAAATATCAATACCTGTAGAGTATCTGTGTACTTAGTAGGATGAATAGGAGGATGGGCATTATCTGTCTTTGTGCCCTGTCTTGGATTCGGACCATCAGCTAATACTCTGCGTGCAAAATCTGTAAGTATACATGAATATAAATATATATGTATATATATAAATAAAAATTGAAATTTTATAATCAAAAACTATGAATAAACTACGGTAAGTACAAAAAACCCATATCTAGCATATCTGTTACAAATAAATAACTATAGACTAAGACTAAGGATAAAAATAGTAGGTAAATTATCACTATAATGGCATGGAGATGAGGGGAATATTAGTATACAAATATGATTATATATATATATATATATATATATATATATATAAAATAAGAAAAAGCATACAAGGCAAAAATGGGAAAAGGCAATAATAATTAGCTCAAGATAAAAGAACAAGACATGGAGAACAATGAGTTGAAACTACTTAAAAAATGGCGGTTAGTTCGAAATTGTATTCTCATCAGGACAGCCATACAATTCGAATTAAAACCAAAAGATTAGCCAGTTTCTGACAATGATGATAGCATTTAACTCTAGACACCATTGGAACTGTCTACTGGCTAATGGAAGGTGAAATAATAAAATCCAAAAGAATTAAAAACCAGAAATATAAACTTACAGGAACAGTCACCACATGTGAGTCGAAATGCTTGCAATAAAGCATTCTACTTCTAATCATTAAAGCAAGTGAAAACCGAAATGATCATAATTGAACATGAATTGAAAAAAATTTTGAATGAAGACTTTCAAAAACAGTAATCAGTATATGTACAGTGCCTAGAAGTAACAGCGTGCCGACCATATATACCTCCCAATGCTGGGTGCTGTGCTGTTCCTGAATAGCCGCCTCCGCCAGACGACGTTGGTCTTGAATAAGAGAGTTAACATTGGCACTAATGGGAATTTATTGCAAATGAAATGACCGATACCTTTCGAAATAACTGAAGAATTTGTGTGAAATTTGGTGCAATTATTGTAAATGGTATACACAAAAAATCATTTGGTTTTCAGAGAGATTCAGCTAGGGATATATTCTTATTTTTAAAATTTTATTTAACTCGATCTGCTGTTCGTTCAAACCTTTGAGGTCCAAAATAATCAGGTTCATTTATCACAGTAACGTGAAATTCGTTATGACTATTCCTTTTGTGGTACATTTCAGTTCTTTCGATTTAGAAGCTTATTGGGCTAGCCCGTCCTGGGCCCGCCATAGGACTTTACTTGTTTTTAGAGAATAACTCGAAAATCAGAGAAAGTAGGAAATCTAAATTTAATATATTGTTTTCTTTAGTGGTATATTTTAATTCTTTCAATTTTGAACTAAACCGGGTTAGCCTGTCTTAGGACAGCCCTAGAAACTCACCCGTTTTTGCAGTATAACTCAAGAACAGGTGTATCTAAAAATTCGAAGTTTAGCATATCCTTGTCATTTGCTGTATATTTTAACTCCTTGGATTAAAAATCTTATCGGGCTAGCCTGTCCGGAGCCCAACAAAAGGAATATATCATTTTTTGAGAATAACAAAAAATTTGGAGCATCTAGAATGTCTAAATTTAATATATCATTGTCCTTTGGGGTATATTACATTTCATTGCATTTCGAACCTTATTGGGCTAGCCAGTCTTGGGCCTGCCATAGAAATTTACTCCCTTTTCAAGGATAACTCGATCAATCGGAGTAGCTAAAAAATGTAAATTTCGTATATCATTTCCTTTTGGATGGATTTTAATTTAGATTTTGAACCTCGTCGGGCTAGTCCGTCTTGGATCCGCTGAAGAATGCATTCATTCTTGAAGAATAACCCAAGAACTGAAGTAGCTAAAAATTCATGTTTAGCATGTCGTTGGCTTTTGGGGTATATTTAAGTTTCTTTGGATTTGAACTTTATCGAGGTAGCCTGTCCTGGGCCCGACATAAGAATGGATCCATTTTTTTTAGAATAACTGGAAAATCGGGGAAACTAGAAAATATAAATTTAGTACATCCTTATCTTTTGGGGAATATTTTAATTCTTTCGATTTTAATTCTTTTGAACCGTATCGGGCAACCCGTTTTGGGCCCGCCTTAGAAATTAACTTTTTTGGGGAAATAACTCTAGAACCGGAGTATCTAAAAGTTTAAAGTTTAGAATGTCATTGTCATTTGCGGTATGTCTCAGCTTATTGGATTCAAAACCTGATCGGGCTAGCCCGTCCCGGTCCCAACAAAAAGAATGTACTCGTTTTTTAAGAATAACTCCAAAACTGTAGCAGCTAGAATATCTCAATTTAGTATATCATTGTCTTTTAGGGTAAATTTTAATTTTTTGAATTTTGAACCTTATCGGGCTCGCCCGTCTTGGGCCCGACATAGTGATAATGTACTCATTTTTTGAGAATAACTCGTAAATCAGAGTAGCTAAAAAATCTAAATTTAGCATATCAATTTCTTTTGGGATTTATCATAATTCATAATTTAAACCTCATCGGGCTAGCCCGTTTTGAGTCCGCCTTAGGAATGTGATCGTGTTTGATGAATAACTCGAGAATCGGAGTAGCTAAAAATTCCAAGTTTAGCATGCTATTGTCTTTTGTGGTATATTTCATTTTTTTGGACTTTGAACGTCATTCAGCTAGCCCGTGCTGGGCCTGCCATAGGAATATACTCATTTTTTTAGAATAACCCGAAAACCGGAGCAGATAGAAAATCCAAATTTAGTATATTAATTCCTTTTCGGGTAGAATTTAATATTTTCGAATTTGAACCGTATCAGGTTAGCCCATCTTGGGCCTCCTGTAGGAATCCTCTGGTTTTGGGGGAGTAACTCGAGAATCGGACTAGTGAAAATTTCCAAGTTTAGCATGTCGTTATGTTTTGCGGTATATTTTAGCTCTTCGGATAATTATTGGGATAGCCCGTTCTAGGTCCGACATATAAAATGTACTATTTTTTTAAATAACTCAAAAAGCATGTAGCTAGAATATTTAATATATCATTGCCTTTTAGGGTATATTATAATTATGTAAAGTTTTTTAAACCGTATCTTGCTAGCCCATTTCAGTCCCACCTTAAAAACTCACTCGTTATTGAGAAATAACTCAGGAACCGGAGTATCTAAAAATTCCAGATTTAGCATATCATTGTCATTTGTGGTATATTTTAACTCTTTGGATTTAAAACCTTAGCAGGCAACTTGACATGGGAATGTATTTGTTTTTTCAGAATAACTAGAAGACCAAAGTATCTATAATTTCTAAATTTTGCATATCATCGTCTTTTGGCATAAATTTTAAATCTTTAGATTTTGAACCTGTATCGGGCCAACACGCCTTAAGAATTCACTCGTTATTGAGGAAAAACTCTAAAAACAGAGTACCTAAAAATTTCAGATTTAACATGTTGTTGTCATTTGCGGTATATTTTAAATCTTTGGATTTAAAACCTTATAGGGACAGCCCATCCTGGGTCCGACATAGAAATGTATTGTTTTTTTCTTTTAATTACTCATAAACCGGAGCATCTATAATATCTAAGTTTTGTATACATACCATTGTATTTTGGGGTATATTTTATTTCTCTTGGATTTTGAACTTTATGGGGCTGCCTACCGGAAAAGACAATGACATTTAAAACTTGGAATTTCTAGCTACTCCGTTAGGTTTCATGCATATTTCCCACCTCCTTAAATGGAAAATACATTTTATACTACAGTTATATAAATAGTAGTTAAAACAAATTATGTAGTAAATAGCCAATTTATTAATTTAACTTTTGAAAATTAACAAATTAATTTTTGGATGTTGGCATACTCAAGTCGAAGCGAAGCTTTCTCAGATAATGTCCAGGGGTGAAAAAGTTCATAAATGCGCTAAACCTTAAATTTTTATCTGCCCACATGATAGATTAACTTAGTCCAGAACTCAACAGGTTCTAAAATTTGTGGGAAATAACAAGTTTATTTGTTACAAATGCAGTTGTTTATTTATAATTAGTGGCGTAGGCATGGGAGATGGGATGTGTGGTAAGAAACCTCATTTACCGAACAATTACATTAGTTCTCAAAATTGTCCATATTTAAAAAAATAAATTTTGTACTATGAGCTCCATTCAATCGTCGACCCCCTTTTTTCCTAGATACATAGTTACACCCATATGCAAATGAGTTAAGAAGTGCGAAATTTGTCCAAGGATGCTGGGTCGGTGCACTGGGAGTACGAGTGAAGGTTGCGGTTCTGTGTGATCTGACGAAGAAGGTCTTTTGTTTTCGAAACCAGTCGATATTAGTATTTTGAGTTGTATTATGCTTTATACGAAGATATCTTAGTTTCATTTCTTTAGCAGAAATTTGGACTGCACGTATTGATATTGTTTACTTGAAATTGAAATTTTTCAATAATTTTTAAAAGCATTATATGAATAACTTGAATGAATGCTTAACCAAACTTTTGTTTTGCATTTTGATACATATTACCATGTAAACCTAAAAAAAGAATGTATGAGAATGTCTGGCAGATATTTTTTTTTATCTCATATGTTTGGTTACTGAGAATAATGCCTGTGGGTGGCCCTGTGATTTTGGAAGGAAAACATGAAACACCATTGCCACCTGAACATTAGAACAAGGTGGGGGCTGCCCACAAGTGCAGCCTCTTTGTACGGTGAAAGATAGCGTTGATAAGAATTTCGATTGAGAGTGGACATGTAATCGACTGCTATTTTATCTCGACAGGCGCATCTCCTTTACATATGTTTCCGCAAATTGCCACATCTCTTACACAAACAATGCTCAAAAGATCCGCAAATCAGTAGGGGCTCTGGAAATTGGTAAAACACCAGGAAAGGGCATTTTGTATTGTCTTCAGGGTGGCCTCTAGATACAATAGGAAGTATCTCATTAACACATTGGTCATCTGAGATCGAATCTGTTTTTACTAAGAATCATCACATATACAATATTCTTTTTCGTTCTGAGATTGGACAGGATGGACCCACTCAGAAGGAAATATTTTTCGAAGCTGTAAGCAGCAAGCTTTCACTCATTTGATGTTTGTTGTAACTGACATTGAAAATCTATATTGTTTCTATATTTTGATTAAAATGGGCTATTTTTATAGCCATACCATATCAGTTTTCTAATAGATCTATCAACATATTTAATAGTTTTATAGCTGATGAAGCATGTCCTCAAATTTAAAAAAAAAAAGTGAATGACAGACACTGCTTCATACCTGAATGTAATACAAGTTACAGAAATTTCAGAGGCAAATGTTCTCTATCAAAATCTGAAGAATTAAAATATACTCTAAAAGAAAATGATATACTGATATACTAAATTTAGGTTTTCTAGCTGTTTCAGTTTTCGAGATATTCTCAAAAAACGAGCTAATTCTTATTTCAGGCCTAGGACGGGCTAGACCGATAAGGATTCATCCACAGAGTTAAAATATGCCACAAAAGACAACGACATTCTAAACTTGGAATTTCCAACTACTTTGGTGAAGTTATCGAGTAATTTGTAAAAACTGAATACATTATGGCTGGTCCAAGATGGGTTAGCCCTATAAGATTTAAAATTCAAAGAATTAAAATATACCCCAAAGGACAATTATATATAACAAATTTAGACATTCTAGCTGTGCTGGTTTTCAGATTATTCTGAAAAGCGAGTTCATTTCTGTAGCGGGCTCAGGACGGGCTAGCCCGATAAGATTTTACATCCAAAGAGTTCAAATACCTCAAAAGACAACGGCATGCTAAACTTGGAATTTTCAGCTTCTCATTTCTCGAAATATTCCCCAAAAATGAGTACATTCTTAAAATGGGGTAGCCCAATAAGGTTCAAAATCTAAAGAATTACAATATACACCTAAAACAATGACATATAAAATATTTTAGCTGCTCTGCTTGAATTATTTAAAAAACGAGTGCATTAATATGTCGGGCCCAGGACGGGCTACCCCGATACAGTTCAAATTCGAAAGTATTAAATTTAACCCCAAAAGAAAATGATATACTAAATTTTAATTTTTTTAGCTGCTTCAATTTTTAAGTTATTCTCGAAAAACCAGTACATTTCTACATTGGGCCCAAGACAGGTTAGTCTGATAAGGTTCAAATCCAAAGAAATAAAATATATCCTAAAATACAATGATATACTAAATTTAGACATTCAAACTGCTACAGTTTTGGAGTTATTCTTAAAAAATGAGTACATTCTTTTTGTTGGGCCCAGGACGGGTTAGCCCGATAAGGTTTTAAATTCAATGAGCTAAGATATACTGCAAAAGACAACAACACTCTAAATTTGGAATTTTTAAATACTCCGGTTCTAGAGTTATTCCCCCCCCCCCCCAAAATTGAATTCCTAAGGCGGGCCCAAAACGGGTTCACCCGATAGGGTTCAAAATCGAAGGAATTAAAATATTCTCCAAAAGATAAGAATGTACTAAATTTATATTTTCTAGTTGTCCCGATTTTCCAGTTATTCTAAAAAAACGGGTTCATACCTATGTCGGGCCCAGGATGGGCTACCCCGATAAAGTTCAAATCCGAAGAAACTGAAATATACCACAAAAGCCAATGACATGTTAAACTTGGAATTTTTATCTATTGTGATTCTCGAGTTATTCTTCAAAAACGAATGCATTTTTCAGGGGACCCAAGACGGGCTAGCCCGATGAGGTCCAAAATCTAAATTATAATCTATCCAAAAGGAAATGATATACTAAATTTACATTTTTTAGCTACTCTAATTGATCCGAGTTATTCTTGAAAAGCGAGTAAATTTCTACGGCGGGCCAAAACGGGCTAGCCTGATAAGGTTCGAAATGCAATGAAATGTAATATACCCCAAAGGACAATGATATATTAAATTTAGACATTCTAGATACTCCGAATTTTGAGTTATTATCAAAAAACGATATGTTCCTCTTGTTGGGTTTGGGTCCCTTTGTTGGGCTCCGGACAGGCTAGCCCGATAAGATTTTTAATCCAAAGAGTTAAAATATACAGCAAATGACAAGGATATGCTAAACTTCGAATTTTTAGATATACCTGTTCTTGAGTTATACCACAAAAAAAGGTGAGTTTCTAAGGCGGGCCTAAGATGGACTAACCTGATACGGTTCAAAATTGAAAGAATTAAAATATACCCCAAACGAAAACGATATATTAAATTTTGATTTCCTACTTTCTCTGATTTTCGAGTTATTCTCTAAAAACAATTAAAGTCCTATGGAGGGTCCAGGATGGGCTAGCCCAATAAGCTTCAAAATCGAAAGAACTGAAATGTACCACAAGAGAAAACGTCATACCGAATTTCACGTTACTGTGAAGAATGAACTTTGGACCTCAAATGTTTGAACGACCACAGATAAAGTTAAATAAAATTTAAAAAATACGAATATCCCTAGTTCAACCTCTCTGAAAATCAAATAACTTTTTGTGTATACCACTTGCAATAATTACACCAAATTTCACACAAATTCTTCAATTATTTCCAAAAATATCAGTCATTTCATTTGCATTAAATTTCCATTAATTTCAATGTTAACTCCTCCAGTTTTGATCTCTTATTTGAGGCCAATGCCGTCTGGCAGAGGCGGTTTTTAGGGAACCTGTTTTTAGCCTCGGTCGGCACACTATTACTTCTAGGCACTGTAGTATAAGACTCAGGACAAGTGGAAAGTAGTCTTTCAAAAATAGTAATCAGTATTAGATTCAGGCCAAGTGGAAAGTTAGGGGATAAGAATGGGTGAATTTCACAAAAATGAGTTATCCAGTCAAGGATAAATAGTGCAATTGTAAAATTACTATGTGGTGTATTTGAAATTATTAATAATATTATTAACAAATACTTCCGGATAGTGGTAATTTTGACAAATGCGTTTAAGATTATTGAAGTGGAGATAGTGAAACGGAGGATCTGAAAGTCGATGTATTCAAAAGAGCTGGTTTAAAATGATGTTTCTAAACAATTGAAAAAAATTACAAGATCAATATGATAGCAACTTAATGATAGTGAAGTTATAAGAATCTATTTTATCAAATAGATTGGTAATAACATAATTATGGAGGGGAATCTAAATTTAAGTCTAAATAATTTACAGATTAATTAACACTAGGCTCATTTGGGATTAAGGGTTAGATTCTAGGTTAGAGGGGTAAAAATCAATATTAATTGGATAGGAAAAGTCAATGATAATACAAGTCGTCAACATATAGATATATAATATATGAATTAGAGAAAAATGACGTTTATAATAATAATAAAGATATAAGTTAGCTAGAATACTACTACTACAGCCCCCTTGAAGTACACCAGATGTTTGTAAAAACATGTTATCACCTTTGAAAATATAATTGTTGTATAACACAAAGTGAAGTAACATAGGAAAGTTTTTGACTTTAAATGGAACATTGTTGGAAGAGAAATAATCATTATAAAGAGAGATAATAACTTTATATAAATCTTTAATATCAATATTATTAAATAGGTCTTTAAAATCAAAGGTATGGAAACCAAGAATATGCGGAAGCTTGCTAAGGTAATTAACTAAATCAAAACTATTGTTCAAAATGAAATATCCTGAAGTCTTAAATTTAAGAGATCCGTTAATTCTATTTAAGCAGTTTAGCAAGTACTTACTAGCAGTAGTGATAAAGGTATTATGTCCACAAGTGACCGTTCTAAAACTGAGAGGTGATTTATGGAATTTAGGAACCAAAGTAACATATGGAAATTTATAAAATTTACAATTAATATTTAATTGTGTATATAATTTTAGCATTTTAGTTTTGATTTTGATAGACTGATTATTAATGGGTTTAAAAATATGATTATTTTTTAAGTAATTCTGTAACAGAGAAACATAATATTTTTTACAAATAATGGCATAATTATTAGAAGCTTTATCTACATAAGTTATGGCAAAATATTGTAGTTCTTTAATAGCAGATAGGAGTTGTTTAAAAGGATATAGGCTTCTTAAATTTAATGTTTATAATAACATTTTTAAGAAGATGTAGGGTAGTATACTTCCATAGATGGAATGCTTCAATAGAAATGGAATGAGAACAAGCTTGTTGGTACAGTGACCGCCGGTTATAAGATTCAGTGGTTATAAGAAACAGCCGTTTATAAGATCCAAAACGACAGAAACAAATACAAACTTCGTTTTAACATTAAAATTGTGTCGCTTATAAGAAACACGATTCCGCTTATAAGAAACAGTTTTCTACAGAAAATTTGTTGATTTCCTTGCGACACTGGTGTAAAAAAAGAAAAATTGATTTGTTTACGGTTAACTGAAGGACGAGTTGTTATTTCTTGTCTCTGGGCGTATGGGGAGGGGGTGAGAGTTTGCTATGTAACAAAGGATGACAGAGAATTTCTCATTAGAAAGGCTTGGGGGGAACAACCCCAAACCAGTAAGAAACGAGTTTTAATCTTTTGGCAGTTAAGGAAACGTACTGATAAGGAAAGGCATCTTTGCTTATGCACTCAAATAAGATTCGTACAGCTTTAGTTATTCATTTTATGTTTTGCTAGTGGAAGCATGTTGCAAAAGAGAAAAACCCTTACTTAAAAAGGATGATTCTCTACCTCCGTGTAGTCAAAGAGAAGTTGCTTCTGCATTAGAAATTCTGCACTCAACATTATGTAAAATCCTGAAAGGCAGAAATGAAATTTTGATGCCAAATTGTAATCTTCAAAGAAAACGGAAACGAGAAGGAAAGACAGCTGCTATAGAGGAAGCACTCTTACAATGGTTTTCTAACGCCAGATTAAAGAACGCTCCTATCAGTAGGGCAATTTTGCTGAAAAAAGTAGAAATTTTTGCGAAAAAATTAGGAGAAAAAGAGTTCTGTACGACTGATGGTTGGTTAAGCCACTGGAAAGAACGAAATAACATTGTGTACAAAAAAAATTATGGAGAGAAGCAGGTCGCGGACTCCGAGTTGGCATCTTCATGGATTACACAAAGCTTACCACCTCTATTAGAAAAATACGCTCCTCATCAAATTTTTAACACTGACGAGACTGGGCTCTATTTTAGAGCGATGCCCGAGTATGCAATGATGTTAAAAAATGATCTATCCTCCATTGGAAAAAATCAAAAAGATCGAGTTACAGTTCTGTTAACAACAAATATGACGGGAACTGTAAAAAAAAGCCCTTTAGTTATTAGCAAAAGTAAACATCCACGCTGTTTAAGTGGAATAAAAAAATTGCCAGTGATCTACGAAAATTCAAAGAATGCCTGGATGACAAGTAGAATTTTTGAAGACTTTTTATTAAAGTGGGACAGGGAACTGATGGGAAAAAAATAAAAACTTTTAATCCTTGACAACTGTTCAGTTCATCCTATAGTACAGCTGACAAACATTGAACTTTGTGTTTTTTGCCACCCAATACAACTTCTATCATACAGTCTCTTGACCAAGGAATTATTAAAGCATTTAAAACTCTGTATCGGTCAAATTTGCGACAGAAAATAGTGAATGCAATTGATGAAGAGAAAGGATCGGCTTCCGAAATAAGCAAGAAAATAATCTTGCTTGATGCTATCCATATGATCGCAGGTGCATGGAAAAATATTTCTGACATATGCATTTTTAATTGCTACCGTAAAGCAGGATTTTTGAAAAATAATGTTGACATACCAGCAGAAGATGAAGAAGAATTAGAAGCACCTTTCGAAGAATGGATTCATATCGACGAAAATTTACAAACATCTGAAGAAAAAAGTGATGATGACATAGTGGCGGAAATTCAGAATGTTTGCAATGAAGAAGAAAATGAAGACAACGTTCCACAAGAAGAAAATTTTTCTACAGCCAAACAGTTGCGAGAAGCACTAACTATAATTAGAAAAACTCTTGAACACAGAGGGACATCAGAAAAAGTTTATGGACTATTTTATGATTTAGAAATGGATGTATGTAAACTAATCACAGACTCGTTAGCACAAACAACACTGAATAAATTTTTTGCTGTTCCTCAGTAATAGATTACGGTATGTATGAAAATGTACTATGCTTTTATACATAAATGAACAACCTATGAGTTTTACTTTTTATTCTTATTTAACTACATACTATATGCATATAGATAATATTTTAAGTTGTAAGGCTTAATTCGTAAAATAAGAAATATATTTGAATGCAAAACTCAATTTACAAATGTATTATGTACGTACTAATATTTTACTTATATACATTTATCTTTTAAATTCTGTAAAACTGTGTTCAATAGTTAGTATTTACAATGGAAGAACAATATTTAAAAAATTTCCGGATTTAAGAAACAACTGCTTATAAGAAACAAAACGAGCGAAACGAATATTCTTATAAGCGGCGGTCACTGTATATGAATTTATCAAAATCAAAAGATAAAGACTAAAGAAGAAGTTTGGGATGATGGCAGCATGGAATGTGAAATTTAGACCCTTTATTCATAATGTCCCTCAGAATGTCATCCTGTACTATACTGAGATCTCCAGTAATAATGTGTCCATGAGAAGAATTGACATAAGGAGTAAGATTCTTATCACTGCATACATATGATGAAAGGTGATCAGAATTTAATGATCTGGAAACTTCAATTGTAATTGTAAATAGTTCTACCAATTGGTAAATTATATTTGAAAGATTTTTGTATTTTGATATCACTTACTGGTAACAAGTGCTGATGTTTTGCAAAAATATTATTAAAGTTAAGAGAATTAAGAATTAGATGTTTAAAAGAAATTACACAGTAAGCTATTTTAGTAGGTGGATTAAGTGAATGGTGTAGGTGGAAATTTAAGAAATTTGTACGAGAAAGAAGCAAATCATAAAATAAATACTTAAAATGCTCATGAGTTAATTTTAATTTTAAAAGTTTGCATAAACAATATAATTATTCTCAAACTTTTGATTTGCATTTTCTGACATAATATACCCAAGTTCTAATTGGAAGCAAATTGAAAGTTTGAGAATAATTATATTGTAATTTCAAAATGTCTGCATTGCAATCAATAGTTTTACTTAAGTTACATTTTCCTTTGCCACGCTTATATCGCTTTTTACGAGGAGTTGATGACTTTGAATACTGAAATATATGTTTATAGATTGAAAATTTATTGAAATTGTATTCAAAACTATTTTTAACTACATTATTATTATTATTATATATTTGATTTAAACCATAGGGGAAGAGAGTTTTGTATTTTTTAATATAATAATTTTCAAATACTAATCTATCAGTTAGTGAAATTTTAATATCTAAAATTTGAAAGGATACATTTTTGAATCTGTGGGTAGCAAAGTGCTGATATTCAAATTGATTTTTAGTAGGGAGATCATTAAAGACTTTATGGTGACATTTTTTAGAATGATCCCTCTGGATATTCATTCTAAGATGTAAAGGGTTGCTGGTTTGGCCAATATAAGATAAGTTACAAATTGTACAATTGAGTTTATAAATGCAATTAAATACCTTGCAGAATTTTAGTGAGGTGGAATTATTATTAATTTGTAACGGGTCAGCATAAAGACAAATTTTACATCAATTATTGTAACATTTATTGAAGAAATAAGATCTAGATTGAGAGTTGGTATGATATTCTTCCCAAATCATCTATAACATCAAATTGGTAAATGTTTGTCGATCTATAATTATCCCAATTCATGATAATAATAGACCAGACATTAGGTAATGAATAAAATTTATATCACGAATTTTAAATTAAAATTACCAATATAAACCCCATCAAAAACTATTTTGTCAGGTATAAATTTTTAATTATAACTAAGATCATAATGAAAAAGTGAAATGAAATTTCGGAGAGTAACATAAAAAGCAAAGTAGATAAGATCTACATGAGATTTCTTCATACGTAGTATTCATAAATAACCGAAGTGTGAGCAGAACTATTCACAATCATCCAGAAAAGAAGATATGAAAAGCAATTAATACATATGCGACTTGACTGAATCCCTACAACTGCAGGCAAAAGGGAGGCCACATATAGTGGAAATACAAATCTTGATTAAAATGTAAAAATAAGCAATAAAAGTTATTGACATCTGGGTAAACAAAAAGGTTAAGAAATATATAACATACAAAAAACATAATAAACTCATTTGCTGCCGAGAGATGTCTGCACTACACACACATAAAAAGAGTTTGAAAATCGACTAAGATTTGCAATAATCTGCAGAAAAATTCATAAAAGCGATAAGCGAACTCAAACCAAAATACTCCATAATGTGAAATGTGACGATATACCAAAATACCAAAATCAATCAATTGAAGGAATGAAAGGGGTTAGCTAAATTAAAACAACATCCATAGAGGTCCATGTTATGACATAGATGAGCTGGTAGTTATAGTATACAGAAATGTGTTAGCGATAATAATAAACAAAATAAATTAAAATTAAAAAGAGAATAAACTCTGAAATAAGTGCAAATGCAGTTTTACAACAGGTTTTAACTTTTTAAAAATGTTTTTTGCAAATAATAGCGAATTAAAAAGGAGATGGTTGAATTCAAAAGTAATTCATAAATTCACTTGAAAATGTACTATTAAATGATGCAATAGAAGTCGGAATATATAACTTTCATAATGGTGTTGCACAAAGCAGCTAATAATATGGAACTATGAATTTATCTCTGTATAAATCATCAGACTGTAGCAAAGTATGTCCAGTGGTGTCAATGAGAAAAAAGTCAAGTTTTTGAAAACCTAGTTTTTTTATTAAAAGACGAAGGTATCTTTGCCAGTATTACATCACGGCAAAAAAGAAAAAATGCTGTATGAACAATACAGCTTGAACTATATACATTTTTGGAGTTTACAGCACACACAGGAAGTCCACATTGGATTATCAAGACAATTTTGGGAATATTAAGTGTTGATTTGACTAGATAAACATATACAGTCAAGCCAGCACTAAAAGCTACCTTCTACGAACTACCGTAGAAAATTTAGTTGCCTGCTTTCACCATCAACACGATACAAGTACATTAAGTTACGTGAATATTTCTGCTACATGAGCATTCTAAGGATCAGCAATATTCAAACCACGACTTAACTAGACAGCTATTTAAAACTATAGGTCAGCTATTCCGGTCTCACAATACATATATTAAATACAAAGCACCGTATTTGAATACTAATGCATATTCCAGCCATGTCAAACTATCGTCGTTTACTATGACTACAATGTAGATGACTTCATAACATGAGATCGGCACCTCCTGGAACGAATTCCAAGGTCTGACTCATATAGTATGCAAATGAGCTAGTACATGCGTCGAACTCCCAATCTGCATGAAGAAACTTACTGGGAAAACTCTGTGAGTCGTTCCCGTGAATGGAGGTAAGTTAAAAAAAGGTAAGTGGTATTTTTGAACTACTTCCAGGAAAATTAGCGACTCACAATCAAATGATTACGTTTTTCCAGCAGGATTTATAAATAAAAATTGAAATTTTATAATCGAAAACTATGCATAACCTACGATAAGTACAAAAAACCCATATCTGTTACAAATAAGTAACTACAGACCAAGACCAAGGATAAAAATAGTAGGTAACTTATCACTATAATGGTATGGAGATGAGGGGAATATTTGTATACAAATATCATAAATATATATATATATATATATATATAAAATAAAAAAAATCATACAAGGCAAAAATGAGAAAAGGCAATAATAATTAGCTCAAGATAAAAGAACAAGACATGGAGAACAATGAGTTGAAACTACTTAAAAAATGGCGGTTAGTTCGAAATTGTATTCTCGTCAGGACAGCCATACAATTTGAATTAAAACCAAAAGATTAGCCAGTTTCTGACAATGATGATAGCATTTAACTCTAGACACCATTGGAACTGTCTGCTGGCTAATGGAAGGTGAAATAATAAAATCCATAAGAATTAAAAACCAGAAATATAAACTTACAGGAACAGTCACCACATGTGAGTCGAAATTCTTGCAGTAGAGCATTCTACTTCTAATCATTAAAGAAAGTGAAAACCGAAATGATCATAATTGAACATGAATGGAAAAAAATTTTGAATGAAGACTTTCAAAAACAGTAAAAATGAGAACAAGCAATAATAATTAGTTCAAGATAAAAGATCAAGGCATGGGGAACAATGAGTTAAAACTACTTAAAAAATCTGATGTGGGCAGCACATGACTTTCCTTATATAATGCAATGAATTTACTACTTTTACAGTAAAAAAAAAAAAAAGGTTATTCTTATAGTAGATACTTATATTCTTTCCAAGATATTAAATTTTCATCAATTAGTCATCATTTTCATTGATTTAGTATCATTTTTATTTATCCATTTCACAAGATTTTCGTTAATTTGGCAACATGTAAAAAAGTAGCAAATTGGCGACATTCAGCCAAATTCATCGCCAAAATCTCGCCAAGCGTTATGGATGGAGAAATAAGTTATTCTTATAGCAAATAAATGACTATTGGCATTCAAATACAAAAATATTACTCAAAGTACCTTTTCTCATGAATGGAACGATCTAGATCCACGAGAATGATGTCACCAAATTTATCGCACGATATTACATATGAAATGTGAACATGTTTCTCAACAGTTAATATTTTTTTTTATTTATGGGATTTTTTAATAAATTTATTTGAAAAATGTGCAATATCTCGAGAACGGTTCATGCTAGCGTTCTAAAGTTTATGTCAATTATTTTCTAAGGAAAAATTACATAAGAAATGTCTATTTGCATAACTATATTAAAGGTTTTGATTTTTTGATGATTTTTTCAAAATTTCACTCAAAAATTCAGGGGGGTTTTGAACATTCGATTATGTTTAAAAACAATAAGCTTCCAGTATTCACTGATTGTAATTTTTGTACCAAATTTTATTCAAAGCTTTCCATTCGTTCATGACATATTATCTCCACCCACCCACCCCCACACACACATGCACAAATCACCTCAAAAATTTTAGATTTGTGATCAGGGATGCTTAAAACATGCTCTTCCATGAAAACTTGAATTCAAATTTTCAACCCCATCACAATATTTTCCTTATACATTATACTATGTATATAAGGAAAGTAAAAATGGTGGTTAGTTCAAAATTGAATTCTCATCAGGACAGCCATACAATTCGAATTAAAACCAAAAGATTAGCCAATTTCTGGCAATGGCGATAGTATTTGACTATAGACACCATTGGAACTGTCTACTGGCTAATAGAAGATGAAATAATAAAATCCAAAAGAATTAAAAACCAGAAATATAAAAAACAGAAATATAAACTTACAGCTACAGTCACCATGTACGAGTTGAAATGCTTGCAGCAGAGCATTCTACTCCTAATCGTTAAAGTGAGAGGAAATCAAAATGATCATAATTGAACATGAATGGAAAAATTCTTTGAATGAAGACTTTCAAAAATAGTAATCCTCAGGCCTAGTGGAAAGTTAGGTGATAAGAATGGGTGAAATTCACATAAATGAGTTATCCAGTCAAAGATAAATAGTGCAACTGTAAAATTACTACATTTTGTATTTGAAATTAGTAATAATATTATTGACAAATGCATTTAAGATTATTGATGTGGAGATAGTGAAACTGAGGATCTGAAAGTCGATGTATTCGAAATAGCTGCTTTAAAATGATGTTTCTAAACAATTGAATGGAATTACAAGATTGATATGATAGCAGTTTAATGATAGTGAAGTTATAAGAATATTTTTTATCAAATAGATTGGTAATAAATAACATGATTATGGAGGGTATCTAAATTTAAGTCTAGATAATTTACAGTTTGACAAACACTAGGCTAATTAGGAATTAATTCTAGGTTAGAGGGGTAAAAATCAATATTAATTGGATAGGAATTGTTAATGATAATACAGATTAAGTCGGCAACATATCGATATATAATATATGAATTAGAGAAAAAATGACTTTCATAATAATAAAGATATAAGTTAGCTAGAATATATATATTATATATAATAATAATAATAATAATAATAATAGTTTGAAAATCCAATGATAGAATAGAGAGAAGTTGCAACTCAAAAATCCTCACTTTAAAAAAATGCCTACATAATAATAAGTATTAAATAGAGAATCATCAATCAAATGGAAAAAATGCAAATTGCTAGTCATCAAGCTAAAGATAATCAACGAATATCAATGGAATGGATTCGATAATTGAAAAACAAATAAAATCCAACCATTAAAGCTATACATATGGATAAGCGCTAGGCCTAGATAAAAGAATTATTCATTTAAAAAAAAACTCTTCATCAGGTTCAAGTATTTAATCAAAATGAACACAAAATGTGTTTCTTATATTAGAGATAGATAATATCTATAAACACTAATAACTTGGACAGCACACATATGTCGGGGGGTTTTTATGCATTTATGATATACTCTAAAAACATTCTAAATTTTCCAAATTTACACTGAAAAGTTCTTAAATTTCTTAAAGTCATCTGAAATTCATCTGAAAATGCACCATTTGATCAGTTTCTCCCTAAATTTACAAATATGTAACTACATACAATTAAATGGAACTTTCCTAAAAATAAAAATATTAAAGTAAAAGAGAGAACACAGAATTTAGGTTTTCAAAAATCTAACGTTTATTAAAATTTAAACTTCATTTTTATAGAATTTTCAAAACATTTTACATCTCATTAACTAGGCAAATCATATAAACAACTTAAATAAATAAATAAATAGAATGGAATGGCCGGTCGTAAGTGGTTAGTACAAACGTTAGAATATTAAATTTAAAGTTAACAATGTTAAACTTATTCAATTATTTGTCAAAACAAGAATTTGGGATAAAAGAACATAAGTTAGCCAAAAGGGAAATTTAGAACAAAAGTTAAACTTAACCTCAGGTTCAGGTGACCTAAAGTATATAAGTCAAAAGGGGTCTTATTTCATGCTAACTCAATTAAACTTTAAAATAGTCCAAACCGACAGAAGCAATTAAAAATGAGCATTTAAAAGATATCATCCGGATGTAGAGCCGTCATGGAACATGTTGGATGCATCAGATCCCAATAGATGAGACGAAGATGGAAAGGCAAAAGTCCAATCGCTTAAACACGAGGAAAACCATCCATTCCTGTCAAAAGAAGGACCGTTCACATGACAGCAAGGTCCTCAACGTCGTAAAATTTGATCAGCACCAAACCTCAATCAACGATTTCTTCATCGGAAACAATGGACACTTCTTTACTCATCAGTACTAAACGCCGAGCATATAGTCCAGTAATCTCATATGGAAATGCTGACTCAATATGCCATTTAAAGAATGCACATGGATAACGATAAACAACCGCTTAATTGGCGTCATAGCACTTCTCAAATCTACAGAGCAGGCGAGAACTTGTAGACTAAACAACGCCTTCCCTCACAGACCGCTCGTTAGAAGCACTCCGAAGACAAAACATTGTCCAGCCACTCTATTAATCGATTTAAATGATGAAGACTTCTCGGGATGCGAATAAATAACATCATTTAGAACATCATTGAAAGTAACCAGGTGCAGATATTCACACGAACAGAGATGAGGAAATAAGATATTTCATTCCAATGCGATGGAATGCATAAGAGCGCCGAAGCACTAAAAACAACTTTGTAGATCACATCTTGGGTTCTAATTCAGAAGGAAGAGAAGAGAGAAAGAGATCGAAAAAGTGCGCGATTTTGCTTATATACTGCGAAACATCGCTGCCACAGATTGTAAACAAAATTATCGATGAACGATAAAATAATTAATGACAGACGATTTTAATATTACGATCAACCAATTAAAAACTCGAAATTTTAAAGAAGAGAATTGGAATTTCAAAGCAGATGAAAATTAAAAAGAAATGAAGTGAAACGATTTGGAATATACGAATTCGGCAACAATTTAAATATGAACGATTCTGAAATATTTAAAAAGCTGAAAATAGAATAAAACTGAAAAATTGCAATGAATTAATGAATTTTTAACCGAGAGCAATAAATTTTGAATCAAATTAAAGGGAATAAAAAGGGCAATAAATGGAATTGTAAATTAGCCAATTTAAATAAATTTAAATTGCTAAAACCTAAAAAGAACGAACTTTTGCCGTTTTTAACACAAAACCTATAGAAAAGAACCTATTTGGAACAGAAGAATATCAAAACCAAAACAATTGGAAAATGAAAAACTAAAAGAGAATGACTATGTAAATAAGACCCCTGAACACGTTTAGACAAAAAACAAAACTCCTAAAATTATTAAATATCCAAAAGTATAACCCAACACATAAAGATAGAAAAATAAAAGAAACAAGACTACCTGAAATAAAAAATCTGCAAATGTGCTAACCATTGAAGGCTCAAAATGAAGAGACCAGTATTGCCAGTCACAAAGTTTAAAAGTAGAGATCCACTGTTGCCAATCGTGTGAAACAAATAATTGTAATGCAAAAAGGTAATAAAAAATGATATTCTACAGTAAGAGCTACAAAATAATAGGGAGTATAATCAAAAACAGTAAGACTGATATTTAAGGGCATGTAAATACAATGTAATGTTAAATCAAGAGAATGTTGATGTCTGGTGAACATAAGATACAAAAAAGAGAATTCATGAATATTCAGTTAATCCAAACTTTTTAACAATACCATTTACTAAATATGTTGGATATCTATATAATTTGCTGGTAATTTTTAGATTATTTATGTGCTTAGCATGAAATTTTTGATCTGATAAATCTATAAATTCTAAAAAGTTGATTAAGGATAATATTCTAAACATTTGAATGGAGTTGCAGAAATTAAATGGTAATATTTTATTAATGTTGAAATTAAAATAATCTTTTTCATGTAAATTAGTAACAATTCCATGAGTAGGCTCAATCTAAATATTTAAATCTAAAAAATTAATATTATTACTAATAGTTGCTTCATTAGGAATTCGTTCCAAATTGTCTGGATAGAAATCTATATCTATGACATAATTTTCAGTATATACTAAACAAATCAGATCATCAACATATCTGTAAATTTTATAATCTATTGAAGTAAAAGACAGTTCATAATGATAAAGATATAAATTAGCTAACATACTGCTACTGCAACCACCTTGTGGAACCAGAGACTTTAAATATAATTTATTTCCCTGAAAAATATAATTATTGAAAAGAACAAAATAAAAAAGTTTAGGAAAATTGATAATAATTGTTTGAGTCGATTGATTAGTAATATAAGTATTATATAGAGCTAAAATTACAACATATAAATCAGAGATCTTAATATTATTGAAAAGATCTTTAAAGTCAAAAGTTTGAAATCCAATTAGTTTACCTTGATATTAATTTAGTTTTTAATTCTTTACTATTATTTAGAATAAGGTAATTATTGCTAGAATAATATAAACTATCATTTATTAGATTTAAATAATTTAGTAGTAATTTACTCGCTGTAGTAAGTATTATGACCACTAGTAACTGTTCTAAATTTAATAGGATTTTTATGAAATTTAGGAATAAGCACTATATATGAAAATTTAAGAAATTTATAATTGATTTTTAAATCACTATATATATACTGATAATTTTCAGTTTGATACTATTAATGGAATGTGAATCTAGTTTAAATAGACTATTATTCTTTAAATAATCTAACAGAAATTGTATATAGAATTTTTTACAGATAATAGCATAATTATTAGAGGCTTTATCAACATAAGTAATAACAAAAGATCTTTGTAAATCATTAATGGAGTGTTTTATATTATCAATAGATCTAGACAATTTAATACTACAAATAGTATTTTTAATAAATTTTAATAAAGTAAATTTCCACAAATTAAATGCCTCTAAAGGCAAAGCATATTTCGAAGCTAATCAATAAATATATTTATCAAGGTCAAGATTTATTGACTTTAAAAGAATTATTACAAGATGGTATCTTGAATTTAGTACCAAATGACATAATAGTTCTTAACATGTCGCCTTTAACAATGGCTAAGTCTCCTGTAACTATAAGCTCCAAGTGTGGATTTAGATATTTAGCATATTTGTTTACTTTGCAAATACATTCATTATCTACATTAGACATGGATTCTTTATCTATAGAGAGAGATTGTGAAATTTCATTATAATTAAAAATAGATCTACCAATAGGCTTGTTGTATTTAAAAGTCTTTGAAACACTCAAATCCCCAATAGGCAATAAATGTTTGAACGTGTTAAATAGATTCCCAAAACTTATAGAATTATAAATTGGATGCCTAAAAGAAATTATACAATAAGAATTAGTAGATGTATTATTATTATGAAATTGATTAAGCTTTAATTTTAAATACTTTGATCTGGTAATGAGCAAATCGTAGAAAATATGATTAAAATGTTCATTAGTAAGATTTAATTTTAAGAAAATGGCATAAACTTTATTTAAATGTTTTTTCTTTACTGCAAATACTCAAGATTTTATTAATTTCTATTGACAAGTGCTATTAAATTGATGATGTAAACATTTTATCTCAGCTTTATAATCATGATGTTTGGAGCTTCCTTTGCCACATTTAAATCTTTTGAGTTTAACAGAGTTTTTATTTAAATGGGGTTTTAAGAAAAGGTGATTAAAAATAAAATATTTATTATCTACAAAATTATTTTTTACAATATTACCATTTAGATATAATTGATTTAATCCATATGGAAAAAGAGTACAATTTGATTTAATATAGTAATTTTCAAAAAAATTTCTATCAGCTGTATTAGTTTTTATATCCAAAATATGTACAGTAATATTTTCAAAACTGTGTGTAGAAAAGTGTTTATAATCTATTTTATTAGAAGTAGATAGAAAATTATTATTGAGGATATATTTTTTGATGTGATCTCTGTGGACATTCATACGTAGATGTATGGGATTACTAGTTTATTCTATATATGATAGATTACAAATGTTACACGATAATCGGCAAATGCAATTAAAAATTTTACAGAAAGCCAAATGACTATTTTGGTTCGTGATTTCAGTATGAGAAATATTTAAATACTTCATAATAATATACTATCTCAATATCTATAGAAAAGCAAATAAAGAAGTCCACCCTTCACGGAAACTGATCGAGACTAGGAATAATAATCCCAGAACTTTGGGCTTCATTTAAGTTATCTTAATTTATGAAATGCTTTCTGAGTTCTACAAGGTTCTAATTGTATTATCATTGCATAAAATTGAATTAATTTTTTTTTTTTTTTAATTCTGTGTATACAGTGTCCCAAAATGATTGAAACATGCTTTAATTCTTTACCTGTTGAAGATAAGTGGACAATGTAAATTGCAAAAATGTTGAAAGTAAGGTAGGAAATAAGACTATGTTAATGAAATAGTACTCCCATTAATTTTCACAAAGTTACACTTTTTTAATTTTTATACGATCCCCTTAGACAAATTTGGTCAATCAGAAAATTTTTACTTTTAATGCAACAAGATCATTAAAAAAATGCATATCTGTATCTTTAAAATTGAGCAAGTTATATTTAATTGAAAATTGAACAGTGTGAATGGGGACCATATATCAAATTAGAAATGTAAATTTGTGACATATCACAAAAAAGATAAAACTGAATGATAATACATAAGATACCCAACCGAGTAGTGAGTACCACTAATTTATATGATCTCTGTCTGTGTAATGCTTTAATTAGATGCATTTGTGATAAAAAAATTTCACACATATTAACGTATTTTCGATCAAAACAATTTCCATCATCAATTTGTTTATGCTCCCTATTTCCACTGATGAAACAGTCTTTTACATGGTACAGAAAAGTGGTCAGACTTTTCCCTTTATCATAATTAAGTTGATTTTAAAGATACAGATATGCAGTTTTTTTTTAATGACCTTGTTGCATTAAAAATAAAACATTTCTGATTGACCAAATTTGTCTAAGGGTGGTCGTATAAAAATTTAAAAAGTGTAACCTTTTGAAAATGAATGGGAGGACTATTTCATTAACGCAGTCTCATTTCCTACCTTACTTTCAACATTTTTGCAATTTACATTGCCCACTTATCTCCAACAGGTAAAGAATATAAGAGTTTAAAAGTCCAATGATAGAAAAGTAAGAAGCTGCAACTCAAAAAACCTAACTTTATAACATACCTACAAAATAAAGGTATTTTACAGCAAATCTTCAATCAAATGGAAAAAAAATACAAATTTCGAGTCACCAAGTTAAAGATAATCAACAAATATCAATGGTATGGAAACGATAATAGAGAAACACAGGGCCCGCGCTAGGAATTTAAAACTGTTAGCCAACAAATTAGCCAAATTGAAAAATCATTAGCCAAATTACATGATTATTAGTCAAAGTTATCGTCGTCATCAGTGAAAAAATTTCTACTTTTAAGCCATAATGCAGCTAATAATATTAATTTCATTCTAAACAAGATATAAAGATAGGTAGATTTCATTTTTTTAATCATTAAATAGGCTATTAGTAAATTAAACTTGTATTTACCAATGAAAGATCACAATGAGTTACAAAAATGACAAATTTATTTTATAATTCACATAGTTTCATTATCATATAAACCAGGCAAGCGTCGAATTTTTGTACTATACACCAATTTTCAAAAGCTGCCTTAAAGTTAAAATCTTTCATATCTGGCCCTTCACTATTTATAAGAATCAAGTCACTGAGATTTTTTACTCTGATGTTACTATACTTAATGAAATTTATGTTCTGTTTACTAAAGCCTCTTTCAACGATGGTTGTTGTCATAGGACATGTGAAACCAATTCTTGCTACATCCATAATATTTTTATATGCAGTATAATCATTATATTTCTTTAAAATTAGGCACCAAAACTATCTAAGGGATAAATTATGTCGGTTTTAAAATTCAGGCAGGCGTAAGGATCGTATAAAAACCACAAAGATGATGATGAAGATGAAACGAAAACAAGCCAGGCAGGCTTAAAAATTCGTAACAAAAAGATAAACTACGATTCAACTTATGACAAAAACAGCAAACCGCAAGTTGGCATCTGTGACCTTTTTTCAGTTGGTTTTAACTAAAATTAAATGCTTTTTTATTTACTGTATATACTCGCGTAAGTCGAGAAATTTGTGACAAAAAAAAAAAAAAAAAATGCTTCAAAGTGGTGGTGGTGGTGGTGGTGGTGGTGGTGGTGGTGGGGGGGTCGATCTATATGCAGAGTCTAAAAAAAAAACAAACATCGTAAGTCTAAAAATTATCTTTTCCCGCAAGACAATCGATCCTAAAACGATGCTGTAGTAATTATGCAATCGCACACTCCTAATTTCTCTCCCCTCCAGATGCTCCAGACTACCATTGTATACGCGTCATCAAAAAATATACATACATTTTCGTTCAATGTTTATCACTTGTTTCTGATTACGGCTGATCGTTTTCGACACAAAATGGCTCTTTTCAGAAATAATTCTGTTACACGGATTGTTTAAAACTATAATGCAGGATTTTAAGTTGAAAGTGTTTTTTTTGTTTTGTTTATTGGAGAGTATCTAATAACTGTGTTGGGGGTTAACGGTTGTGCGATTCAGGGTTAACGAAAAAAATCGGCTCACATAATGGACGAAATCCAGATAATGTTTTGATTGCCGCGGTGGGTCAAGGACGCTTGAGACAGGAATGCGCTGTCTGCCGTCCGTTTTGAGGAGCAGCGTGCTGGGAATTAAAGAATACCTGGAGCTTGTCACACGAGAACGAGCATCCCCAAAACAGACAGGAGACTACGCTCGTATGTCATAGGCTTACTTGTCTGAAATCGGACTTTTATTCCAAATTAAATTGGACTTTTATTCCATATTATTTCCCAAAAAAATATTTACGAAATTTTCAGTTTCCAAAAAATCATTCGCCATTTTTTTCACCAAAGTATTTTTTTTTTTTCGCCAGTTTTGCGATCTTTTCGCATTTGGCGCGTAGGCGAATGGCTAGCGCGGACCCTGGAAACATATAAAATTCAAGCATTAATGCTATACACATGGACAAGGGCTAGGTCTAAATAATGGAATTGTTCACTTCGCCAAAACTCTTCATCGGGTCCAAGTATTTTGTCAAAGCAAACAAAAAATATGTATGTTTCTGAAGAAATAGATAGATTATATCTATAAACTATTTCTACTTGGACAACATACATAAAGAAGGAAAAATAAAGGAAACAAGAATACCTGGAAGAAACACTGCATATGCCCGAACCAGTCGAACCCTGGAACCCAGAATAAAGAAACCAGTGTTGCTATTCGCAAAGGAAAAAGAAATGATCTACTGTTGCCAATCATAAGAAATAAATAACAGTAATGCTAAAAGGCAAGAAAAAGTAATAATATACAATAAGAGCTACAAAAAAGTGGGGCTTATAGCAGTAAGGTTTATGTTTAAGTGGATGTAAAAATAAAAGTATTATTAATGCAAGAGAAAGGTGATGTCTGGCTAATATAAGATACTATGAATAGAATTCATGAAAATCCAACTAATCTAAACTTTTTAACTATACCATTTACTAAATAAGAGGGATATATAAATTGCTGGTAATTTTTAGATTATTTATATGCATAGCATGAAATTTTTTATAATATAATCTATAAATTCTAAAAAGCTGATTAAGTATAATATTTCTAAATAATTGAATAGAGTTGCAGGAATTAAATGGTAAGATTTTATTAATGTTAAAATTAAAAGTCCTTTTTATTATATAAATTAGTAACAATTCTATTAGAAGGTTCAATAACGAGATTTATATATATATATATATATTCAATTGCTTTCCTTATATATCAGAGTTGCCATCGTAACTACACATGAAAAATAGTTGCTTTAGTAGCCTGGAAAGTCAAAATTAGTAGCCTAAATAGTCTCCTCCTAGAGATAATTTAGTTGCTTATCTGGCCCGTTTAGTAGTCTTTTTCCATAAACTTTATATGCTGATTTCAATAAAAAGAATAGGACATACATATATATAAAACAGAAAATTTTGAAACATAGCTAGACAATACTAAGTATGAGTTTATAAATTATAAGCAAGCAGAACTTTGATTTCTTAAGTCAACCTTTGTTTTCTTCAATAAAATTGAATATGTTTATTTTTACCTTCCTTTAGTTTATTTACTTAGAATTCAACTATTATAAAAATAATAATAAAACAAATATTTTTTTGTCCTACCTTTTATAATTGTTGTGAATAAAAAGTACAGTTAAGACAAAGACCTGAATGCTGTTAAGTTACATTCGGTGTCATTGCTGGTTAGAGTTTAAGATAAATTAAACATATATTGCATTTCTGTAAACAGAATGACACTCGTCATTGAACCATGTAAAATAAACATTTACTGCACCATAGTACTTATAACTTGTAATAATTAATGTTGAATAATACATACACCATATTAGAAAATTAAGAAATAAATAAATATAAATAAATCATTATATATAATTAAAATATTGTCTCTAAATAAAATTTGCAAAAAATAATTTATTGCAAATGAAGGTGGATGAAATGCATATTGCATTGATCAGAAAAATTACGCTATACTATGTATTATAAAACAGAACATTAAATTTAAAAAAAATCTATATTTTTGTATTTTATGATGTTTGAAAAATAAATTGTATGCAAAGAAAAATTTATATAATTAGTATTACAGTATGGAACCGATTATGTAAATTCCGGAATTATTTATTATTTTCCTTTTACTTGAAAAAAAAAAAACACATTAATTTATTTTTATTTTGTTTTAAATCCAGTCCCATCTATATAGTCCTGAATATTTTCCCTCTTCAATTTCAAATTTATGCAAAAAAGCAAGCATGCAGTACCAGGCCCGGATTTAGGACTCCTCCCGAATCTTACACTATAAACTGAACAATGCTTGTGTGCAGGCGTAGGTTAAAATGCGGCGAGGATGGCCAATTTTCGGAAGTTGCCATCCTATCAAACGGCCTTGAGATTAGAGATTCCGTAAAAAAATAAATAAATAAAAAATTGTGATCGTAAAATTATGGTGAAAACTCTCCTTTCACTTGCCATATGAATGAAAATTAAAATGTCGTCACCTGCAAATTCCCCCCCCCCCCCCATACACTTAGCTGCTGTGCATTATCATCGCTTTCTTTCTAGGAGAGCCGTCAGGTCCAAATTGTAACCACAGGCGCTAATTATTTTTTCTCCCCTCATTCTATAAATGTAGAATGAACTCAGTCGGCCCAAAATGATTTGTATTCAAATGTGTTAAAAACATAAATTTATGAAAATTTTGTACGGAAGATTTGAGTTTGTTTTCGTAAACATTTACCTCTACACAGCTGAGATAAACCCCAATAAGTTTATGTATTCAGTTTCAACCCATTGAAATTTTTTTCAAAATAAATATGTTCTGCCAGGTCATAAGCGACTTTTTAAAAATGACTCAACAGTGTTAGAAAACTAAAGCCCAGCGGGGCTTAAGCCCAAACCCGTGCAGAGCTCTATCCCTTTTAAATCTTACCAGTATGTTTCCCACCTATGTGTTCTTTGTATCAATTTTCGGAGCAGACAAAACTCCCTTTTGGAGCAGCATAAAATGCTTCGAAGCAGGTGCAAAACTCACTTTTGGAGCAGCAAGAAATGCTTTGGAACAGGTATAAAACTTACTTTTGGAGCAACATGAAATGTTTAGGAGTAGCAAATTTACAAACTTTAGAAGCAGTAAATTGAAAATATGTCTATACCCTGAGAAAAAGCGTTTTTTAAAAAATTTAACTGGTCTGCATACATTCATGTATATTAGCAAAATATGAGTCAAGACAATGTTGACTGAACATTATTTACAAGTACATTTAATTTTGGGGGGAGGGGACAGCCAATGTGTTTACCCAACTTACTGCTTATTTTTCAAAATGAAATTCCCATAGTTTTCCAGATTTACCCTGTTGTCTTTAGCAAAATTCAAGATAGTGCATATTGCTATTTTAACTAAATTTTAACAAAAAATTAATTTTTGAATTAATTGATATTTATATTATAAGTACATGAAGGTGGAAAACAATAAAAAAAATTCCTCTGTTTATATAATTTTGAATGCATACATATGCAACTTAGACTTTTAAATGAAATTTTTTTGTCTTGCAGAAGAGTCTTAAGCTCAGCTGTTAAAATTGTTTTGAAACTTGACACTTTGCACTTTGATTATGCAATTTTACAAAAATCAAAATTTAAGTTATATTTTAATTATATACCAAATACGATTAAAATCTTTCAAAGATTATAGAACCTCCAAATCAATAATTTTTAATAAAAAAATTTTCAATTATAATGTTTAAGTTTTCTTCTCTAAAGGTACATTTTAGGTAAAATATAAGTTCAGAAGTTTTTTCCCCAAGTTAAAAATGTGAGCGTAAGTGTATGCTGCTACGATAATTAATTTTTTCTATTTCTGGAAAAGTATAAAATAGAATACATTTTTAATAAATTTATAAATTAGTTAAAACTTCTTTCGAATTATTGATATAGACTATTACCTGCTACCCTTGGAAGGGGGGAGGGGGTAAAAAAAAACAGCTTCTAATGAGATTTTTTAAGGTGGGAAAAGTTGAAAAAAGAAATAATTTTTTTTTTCATAACTGTGAATATCAAAATACTATTTTCTTTTCTGTGCAAGAATAAATAAATGCATAAGATATATTAATTGTTTATTAATTTATTACTATTTTATTTATTGTTTAATACATTATTCAATAAAATATATACTTTAAATGCCTTTAGATTTACAGTACAACAAAGGGATTTCTCATTGCTAAAGAGTTAACTTTTATACTATTTAGCAAATAGTATAAAATATTTGTTAACACTCGAGAATAAAGACTGAATTGCGCAATTGTATTATTTATGGAAAAATAATTAAAAAATCAAGCTTTAAAATTGACTAAAATATGAAAATAATGTAGTTTAGTAAAGTTAATGTGCAATAATAAGAGGATGGACACGGATGGAAGAAGATTATTGTATACTCTCGGTAACGCCCGAGAATAAAAACAATTGTGCAATTGTATTATTTATGTGAAAATAATTAAAAAATCAAGCTTTAAAATTAACTAAAATATGAAAATAAGCTAGTTTAGGCAAGCTAATGTGCAATAACAAGAGGGTGGACATGGATGGAAAAAAAAAAATTGTATACTCTTGGCAACGCACGAGAATAAAAACAATTACGCAATCGTACTATTTATGCGTAAATAATTCAAAAATTAACCTTTAGAATTAACTAAAATATGAAAACAAACTTATTTAGGCAAGCTAATGTGCAACAATAAGAGGATGGACATGGATGGAAAAAGATAATTGTGCATTCTCGGCAATGCCCGAGAATAAAAACTGAATTGCGCAATCGCATAATTTAAGAAAAAATAATTTGTTTAGTAAAATAATTGTTTTTCTTTATTCGCACTATAAACATAAAATAATTTTATTGCACTGATATGCAATCATTAGAAGATAAAAGTGGATGCAAACTGATACTTTTGGACTCTCAGCAATGCACTGGAAAATGAATTGAATGGTGATGCATTGAATTTAAGTCCTCCCTGTGATTTATACATTTTACGGAAATAATTGTAAAAATTGGCACTATAAAATGTTCCTATAGTGCCGAGATATGCACGGCAATTGCGGGAATTTTGGAAAATTCGCGGAGAATTTTTCATATACGCCAAACTTTTTTTTTTCTATTGAATTTTGAGATTGGCGCAAGTCGACGCAAAATATATGGAAAACACGAAAATTGGCACAATTTGTATCATGGTACAAGATTTAGCATAGTTTGGCACAGGTGCAACATCCCTGCTCTTATAAACCTAAACTATAAAATTTCCATTTGCTATAATAAACTTTTTTTTTTGCATCATAAGCGTACTCTATTGGGACAAAATAAAAATTATCAACCACTTGCTTTTCATGTTTCATATTTTCTTCTCTCTTTATTCTGGTTAGAAACGTAAAATCCCAAAAATCGTAATACTGATGGTACCGATGTTTCTTCAATATCAGCCCGGTACTGTCATAAAGTAGATGCAAAGAGATTGAAAAAGATTCAAAATTAAATAAAACAAAATGAACATTAAATTTCACACATAAAACAATACCTAACAGTATTATTTATAACATAAATTGAATCATAGAAAAAAAAGACGAACTTGCTTGTTTGTTCAGCTTTTTAGATTTATATCCGATTAAATTTATGACCCAATCGGCAGTAAATTTGAGTGATTAAGATTAAGATCATGTTGAAACATCTAATGCACAGTAAAGAGTGACGAAATTCCTGAAGGCCGTGAATATCCTCTTGATATGATTGGCCGCTAGTGACGTTCGAAATCGCTGTTGCATCTTTGTTACTAATGTTATTTGAAAACGGATTTATTGCAAAATATTTTAAAATAGTCTCCCAAAACTTCAAAAAGTCACCACTTTTTATAAAATAGTCGCTTTTGGGCTTGTTTTTCACAAAAAAAGTCGCCATAGTCGCCTAAGGTCAAAAATAGTCGCTTTTTAGACGCCAATGGCAACCCTGATATATGGAACAGAGAAAGAGGGGTATTAATACCTATTTAGTACCTGTTATTTATAATGGTATATTTATAATGATTTTTTCTCCAGCATGTCGTAGAGTCTATTTTGATTTCAAATTTTCACTTCAGACCACTTTATTTTCACATTAGCTCTACAGACCAAGTTCAATAAATGATAATGTTCAATAAATTTAATGGTATTTATAATACAAGTAAAATTAAATTCTTAAAATATATATATATATATATATATATATATATATATATGTATATATATATATATATAAAATTGTAAATCCAATGTTATAATGTTAGTATATATATATATATATACTACTGTACTGAATGTAAGTAGTAAGTATATATAATATATATATATATATACCGTATATACTTGCGTATAAGTTGACCCCCTACTTTCAGAGAAAAAAATCGGAAAAAATCCAAAACCCGCGTATAAATCGATCCCCAAAAGAAAATAAAAATTCAGTAAATTATTCAAAAACGGTTGAAAACGAAATAACATTATATATATATATATATATATATAAATATAAATTAGTAAATCCAATGTTAGAATGTAAGTAGTAACTCATAAAACACTATTCCAAAATTTTCTACAAAATACAAAGAAATAAAAGAAATTAAGACATAAAGAGGAAATAATAAAGCATAATGCAGGACAAAGACAATCAACAAATTTCAAAAATGAGGAATGAAAATAGGAAAACTAAAAAATCAAGCAAAAAAGCTTGCACATGGAAGAGCTTTAGGCTTATATATATATATATACTAGCCGCCTTTGGCGACCAGCCTGTTCGCTACCCTTGAAAATTCTGACCTTGGCAAATTCTAACCGTGGCACACTCGCTGGCGCGACCTACCAGTAAAGTGTAAGGTAACTGTTTGGAGGGCCAGGAAGTGCCACCCAATTTAGACAGGAACTCAGTGGGGGAGGCATCCACAGGGACCGTACCCTCCTTCCCCTACCACCAACCTCTCGGAAGGACTTACGGTCCCGCATGTTTAACGTGATCGTACTCCGCCTGAACACGGCGGCAGTTTTGGCAATGGCGGGAATCGAACCCGGACCTACCTAGTGCAAATCCCGCGCGCTAACCACTGGGCTACCGCGCCCTCCGCGACAATCTCCATAACCTTCTTTTTATTCACCCAATTTAGACCGGAACCCAGTAGGGGAGGCATCCACAGGGTCCGTACCCTCCTTCCTCTACCAACAACCTCTCGGAAGGACTTACGGATCCACATGTTTAACGTGATCGTACTCCGTGTGAAAATGGCAGCAGTTTTGGCAGTGGCGGCAATCGAACCCGAGCCTACCGAGTGCAATTCCCGCGCGCCAACCACTGGGCTACCGCGCCCTCCGCGACAATCTCCATAACCTTCTTTTTATTCACCCAATTTAGACCGGAACCCAGTGGGAAAGTCATCCACAGGGTCCGTACCCTCCTTCCTCTACCACCAACCTCTCGGAAGGACTTACGGACCCACATGTTTAACGTGATCGTACTCCGCGTGAACACGGCAGCAGTTTTGTCAGTGGAGGGAATCGAACCCGGGCCTACCGAGTGAAATTCCCGCACGCTAACCACTGGGCTACCGCTGACGGAAATATGTATCATATCCGTAAGTTATATATTGAAAATTAACGTATAATTAAATTTCTGATGAAGCTGGTGATAGAATAACTATGAGCCACGAAATTCTGGTTCCACAACTTCGTTGAAAATTTAAAACAGAGTGTTGCAGCTATAACAAACGTTAGATAGTAGTTGTAGGAATACAAGTAGCAGTAGAAGTGTTAAATGAGAACAGTTCCAGTTTAAATCAAAATCACTTTTATTGAAGAGTGAATCCATTGTATTTGCTTACAGTATATATCATGAAAACAGGTAAGCCAAATAACCAAAGCATACTATTTACAAAACATGAGCACTACAGCTCATATGAAGGTTTTTCAGTGTAAGTTCCATGCCTAGACACGTTTCTGGTTAACGTATTATTTACACAAGTAAGTGGAATAAAAGCATTTCACACTTACGTGACCACGTGCACTTTCCGACGCCACCACTAGCTGGGCACACGCTATGGCAAAAACTTTAAACTTTCCGGATCAGCACTATAAAGTCCACAACACGGGAAACATGGTCTCCTTAACTGAGAACCATCAAAAACTACTAAGTTTAGTTTAAATATCCGCGTTCACCGATAAACACTTTATCGTAACTTTCGACAACATCGAAACATGACTTTACGAAGATCCGTCTGCCCGATCTAGATCCTTCTAGATCCTTCCATCGATCAGTATATCGATCGAATGACTAACCGGTCTAATGACCAAAGCGATCTCACTTAAAAGCGATCTCCTTTAAAGCGATCTGACTTAAAACCAGAAAAGTGTCTAGCCTTTATACCCGAAGATGGGTGCGTTCCGGAACATAACCGTTGCCGGCAACGCCCTCTGGATATGCAAAACAGGATGCGTGAGCGGCGAGAAAGGTGATTTGCATGATCAGCCAAGTTTTGTCCACATCGCGATTCGTTCACGAGAACGGAATAATCATTTTAATAATGACGTCACGCTCCCGCGAAACGAGAATCGCGATGTAAACAAAACCAAGTTTCTAACAATCGGCCCCCTCATGCAAAAACACCAACTCTCGGCGCCCATGCTTTCATCCAACAAAAGGTTATTCTAAGAATCAAAGTTCTTAGTATCCTAAAAACATAATGTATGCATACACAAAATTTTATACATTAAAGAAATTTATAACACTTATAACATTTAGAAAGTGAATAGCCTTTTCTCAAAATGGCAACAATCAAATGAGTACACTTATCTATTATGCAGATCATAAGCATTCTTTAAATTACATGTTTAAAGATAACATAGTCAAAGAAAACAGTATAACCATACTATTGCCCTTTCTTAAGTACTAGCTCATACTGAAGAAAGCTATTTCTTTACTACAGTAAACTCCCGATTATCCGCGGGCGGATTATCCGCTTTGCGGATTATCCGCGCGGTCTTCCGCGATTTTTTTTTTTTTGCGACGATCATTTACGGAATGTAGAGAAATAAACACGCAACACGCCTTTCCTGATCAACAAATGCAAAATCTATTTTTAGAGCAACAATCGGATTGTTTCTATTCCTTTCTACCCCTCCCCCCCAAGCTCACCGAAACTTGTACAATGGACGAATATGCCGTTTGTCAGGTTTCGGACCAGATTGAAGGTCGTGGCGAATTGGCCGAGGTCATTTTCCATACCTCCCCATTCCTTTACGCTTGCCATTTCAAGTCAGAATTGACACCACATCACTTTAGTACGTTGCGGTCAATCTGTGTGCATGATCTGCTCGCGTCTGTTTAAACTTGTAATTTTAGCGCTGAGCGAAAAGAGAAAAAAGTTGTCTTATCCATCCAAGATAAGTTAGAGTTGATAAAAAAAATTGAAAATGGTTCATCGAAAAAACAAATGATTTTGAAGTATGGCATTGGAGAGTCTACAGTTAGAGACATTATGAAGCAAAAAGATAAACTAATTCAATTTGCTTCCGCATCGGACAACTCATCGTCCATGAAGAAAAGGAAAACCATGAAAACCAGCACCTATGAAGAATTGGACGCGGCATTATTAAAATGGGTGAGTCGAGTAAGAAGTGAGAATACACCCATTTCAGGACCGATTATTGCTGCAAAAGCTAAGCAATTTTTCGAAAAGCTTGGAATGGAAGGGACTTTTGATGCGTCATCAGGCTGGTTAACTAGATTCAAACAGCGCCATGGGATTAGAGAAATCGGACTTCACGGTGACAAATTAAATTGCGATAATCAGGCAGCAGAGGACTTTAAAAATGATTTTCAGGAATTTTTAAAATCAGAAGAACTTTCGTATGAACAAGTATACAACGCTGACGAATCTGGACTGTATTGGAAATGTTTGCCGATGCGAACACTGGCGTTTGAAAGAGAGTGTCAAGCATCAGGACATAAAACCAGTAAGGAACGATTGACAATAATGTCTTGCAGCAATGTCACGGGAACACACAAACTAAGACTCGTAGTGATTGGGAAAGTAAAAAAACCTAGATCCTTTAACGGTACAAGATCTGAAAACCTTCCAGTTCATTACTTTAACCAAAAAAAAAGCCTGGATGATTCAAGAAATATTTCAGGAATGGTTCGAAAAAAAATTCATTCCCCAAGTGAGAGAGCATCTCAAGTCTAAAAACCTACCTGAAAAAGCCATGTTGTTGCTTGACAACGCCTCGGCTCACCCAGGAGAAAGTGTTCTGAAATCAGAAGATGGAAATTTTTTCGTCAAGTTTTTGCCACCTAACGTCACGGCACTTATCCAGCCTATGGACCAGGGAGTTATTGCTTCTATGAAGAAACGGTATCGAACCAACTTATTGAAAAAACGGATTGAAGAGGGGGGCGATCTCCAGGGCTTCTGGAAGGACTACATGATTCTTGATAGCATTTATGACATCAACACTGCTTGGAATACGGTCAAGATAACGACTTTAGTAAAGTCCTGGAGAAAAATTTTGCCAAATGTGGAAAAAACGTTAGAGTCTCCACAGGAAGAAGAAGACAAGGAAGTTACTGCATCTGATTTGGCAAATTTAGCAAAATCTGCTCCTGGAGGAAGTAATGTGGATGAAGATAACATCGTTGAGTGGATCAATTGTGACGCAAACGATCCAGGCTTCGAACATCTTACCGATGAAGAAATCATAGCCGGAGAAAAAGGTGTGGTTTCGGCTGAGAACGATGAAGAAGATGAGGGAGAAGTGATGCAGAAGAAAATGAGCCATGATGAAGCGCTAACTCACATTGATGGAATCATTAAATACATAGAGGAGCAGGACGATTCATTACTTTGCGACAAGATGCTGTTAAAAAAACTTCAATCGCAAATAAAGAAGAGGAGCATCGAAACGAAAAAACAAAAACAATTAACCGACTTTTTTGTAAAAACTTAAGGATACCGTTTATGAAGTCACAACTCTATGTGTGTAAGTATGTGCTACTATATTATGATTCTTAAAAATGGTTTAAATGCATTTGTGTGTGGATTTTTGTACTTTTGCAGCTATTTTGCGGATTATCCGCGAAATTCGCTTATCCGTGGTTATCGAGCCACCTTATTCCGCGGATAATCGGGAGTTTACTGTATTTTGAAAATTTATAAACAAACATTAAGTTTAAAATTTAAAAGTCTAAAGATATCAAAAATTTTAAGCTCTAGAAAAATTTTAGGTATAGTTATCAATTTTAACATTTAAGATTAAAAATTTAAATCTAAATATCAAATTCAAGTTTGTAGAAAAATTTAATGTATAACTATGAAATTTAACATTTAAGATTAAAAATTTAAATCTAAACATCAAATTCAAGTTTGTAGAAAATTTAATGTATAACTATGAAATTTAACATTTAAGATTAAAAATTTAAGTCTAAACATCAAATTCAAGTTTTGTAGAAAATTTAATGTATAACTATGAAATTTAACATTTAAGATTAAAAATTTGAGTCTAAACATCAAATTCAAGTTTGTAGAAAATTTAATGTATAACTATGAAATTTAACATTTAAGATTAAAAATTTAAGTCTAAACATCAAATTCAAGTTTGTAGAAAATTTAATGTATAACTATGAAATTTAACATTTAAGATTAAAAATTTAAGTTTTATTATCTTAGCCCATGACTAGTATACACACTAAATACCCAATACAATGGCAATGATAATAAAAGATACAGAAGGTAAATATACATATGAGATAAACACAGATTAAAAATTTTATGTTTCATGTGAATTATATCAATAATGTACATTCAGATAACATTTTATTCACATAAGCGAAAATGCATTATGCGTGTAGTAAAAAGTGGATATATATATTTTCAAGTGTAATGTGAGAAAAGTAACAGTTCATTGTCACATAACAATATATACTCAAGATACATTTCATTTGTATCAGTGAGAGAGGAATAAATTATAAAATACCCTAACCATTTATACTTTGAAAATATGAAAAAAAAAATTTAAAGTAAAAATTTTTTTATTTGAACAGTTAAATTTTATATTTTAAAGATATCATTACTAAATTTTAAAACTCTATCTTTAGTCATTGGCTTCGTGAAGTAATCTGCTACGTTATCTTTAGTATTAACAAAGTTAATTTTAAAAGACTCGTTTACAACTAAGTTCCTTAAATTCCACACCCAAAAGTCTTTTGACTTTTCCCAATTCTTTGATATCAAATTCTTTACTCAAAAGTGAAACTGTATGGTCTATATCATTTTGTTGTTTCAAGAAAATTTTATCATTCAACTTTGCATAAAGATATGCGGACTTAATGTCCAGTTGAAAATGTTTCCATTTAAGCATGCAAACGAATATGGAGAAGAAAGCTCTGATTAAACTAAAATTAATCACAGGGCTAAACACTTCATCATATGAGTCCCCTTTTATCTAGGTATATCCTTGAGCTACTAGGCGAGCTTTGAATCGTTTAACATTTCCCCTTTCATCCTTCTTAATGGTATAAACCCATCTACTTCCTATAATTTTTTGTTGTGAGATGGGTGCAGGCACTAAGTCCCAGACACCCCTCTCCTGCATTGTAGCTATTTCATCATCCATGGCTTCTTGCCATTTATCGGACTGGGGAGATTCTATTGCCGATTTATAGCTCTTGGGTATCAAGATCTCAACATTGCTTGCTTCTGGTTTTCTTTTGATATCACTTACCCCCTTTTTCTCTCTAAAATTAAACATTTGCTGATCATAATGTTAGCTTTTCCACAAAACTTTCTGACATCATTATGAGATCTCAGCCTTTTATTGTCACCTTTTACTGAGTAGTAAATATCCGTCCTACTCCCATCAGGCCTAGGTACTGCTTTCCGTATCCAGTCAATATCTGAGCAGGGTGTCAGACCAGAATCAGCAGGAGAGTCCTCATCCCCACTAGATTTACTAGTGTCACGGCTCTCACCTGCTTCTTCCTCTGACACTCCTCCTAAGCATTCTGATTCCGAGTCAATCGACTGAGTAACGTTCGATTTCCTCAAGGTGATTCCTTTAGGGTAATTAGGGCCCAGGACGCCTTCCGCTGCCACTCCTTCCTCAAACCTTACATTAGAAGTTTCCTCAACTTTCTTTTTACCCGCTATATAAATCCTATAGCCTTTGGTGCTTTCGGCATATCCGACCATTATTCCTATTTGGGCTCTCATATCCAACTTATTTCTAATTTGTTTGGCTGTGCCCACATAGGCTTTGCACCCGAAAACTTTGAGGTGAGCAACGGCTGGCTTCCTTCCATAATATAACTCGTGTGGAGTTTTGGTTTTGAACTTATGACATATTCTGTTCTTGGTGTGTGTAAAACACAAAATCGCTTCTGCCCACATTCTGTTATCAACCTTGCTTTGATCAAGCATAGCTTTCACACAATCTAGTGCAGTCAGATTAAATCTTTCAGAAACCCTGTTCTGTTCGGGTGTATATGCATTTGACCTTTCTGATTTAATCCCCAATTTATTTAAGTATGCCTTGAACTGGTTGTGACAGAACTCCATACCATTGTCCGTACGGATACACAAAATCTTTTTGCCTAGCTGCCTTTCTTCCTTAGCTTGGAATTCTTTAAATATCTTAAACACCTCTGATTTTTGTTTCATTATATAAACAAACACTTTCCGGCTGAAGTCGTCAGTGATTGTCAAAAAGTATCTGTTTCCGCCCATTGAAGCTGTAGGTAAGGGACCACACACATCCATATGGAGTAATTGTAAAGGTTTAGTGGACCTTATCCTACCAATTGGCTTAAAAGAAATTCTCTTAGACTTTGCTAACTTACAGTGTGTACAGTTAATTTTTGCATATTTTAGTCTAGGGAGTCCATTAGCCGCGGAAACTTTACTTGTCTGATATAAATAATCAGAGTTAATGTGGCAATATCTCCTATGCCAGAGTTCCGTTTTATTCAAAACCTCAGAAACCGCACAACTTGGTTTCTCATTAACCTTTTCTTTTGACCTCGACTTCACCTCAGAGTTACGTTTACTTTTATTTATTCTAGGCAAATTTTTCATTTTGTCAATACTGTTTTTCTTATTTAGGGGTTTTCTATCTTTCTTAGAATTTTTATCCCTACCCTGATCCTTTCCTTTAGTTTTACGGTCTTCAATATTGTTATTTGCAGTCTGAACTTCGTATTGAGGTTTTAAAAAATATAACCCTTCTTTTCGCTTAGCATAGAAGAATTTTTCTCCCTTTGGAGTGTAAAACCACAATACCCCATTAGCCCCTTTAAAAGTATACCCCTGTTCCTCAAGAACAGATGCGGCTAATAAGTTTCGTCTTAACTTAGGCGAAAACATTACATCAGACAAAACAATATTACTTCTTATGTTCTGAAACTGAACATACATTTTGACCGTACCGATAGCCTCAACTGGGCTCTCAATATCACCCACTGCTAGCGACATAGATGCACCTTTGCTTTCCTTAAATTTTGAGAATAAATTAATATCATTGCAAAAGTGCCGCGTAGCAGCGGTGTCAATTACCCAGCTGAGTCTATCGCTAGGATCCTGCACAGTATTAGCTTCAACTCTAGCAGATGAATACAATTCAATTATATTTGAGCTAGACTTAAGAATAGGGCAATTATTTTTTAAATGACCTGTCTTCTTACAAAAATAACATGGTCCTATGACCCTTTTAACTGGTTTAACACTTTTAAACACTTTGTTATTTTTACACTTTACATTTACATTACTCTGAGACAAGAATACAGATGAATTTTGACTTACTTTGTTTCTATCACTACGGAGTTGCCGGATACGTCCTTCTTCCGCAGACAATTCATGTTGGATTTTCTCCAAAGTGAAATCTTTGTCCTCCCATCTGTAGATTAGCTGAACTATTCCCTGGAAGTCATCAGAGAGGTATCTTATGGCCTGGAATGCCACATAGACGCTTTCCACCGGGTGCTTGACGTCCTTCAATTTGGCGACCGCCTTCTTCAAACGCGTACAGAAGATATCCACCGGTTCATCTGGCTCCGGACGTAGGCTGAAGAACTCATCCAGTAAACGCACCAGGTTGGCGCGAGTCGGCGCGTCGAAGTGCGTTTTTAACTTATCCCACGCATCTGCCGGATCGTCGTTAATGTCAATTAACTCTTGGTAATCAGATGAAACATTCTGGAACAGGATTGCTAACGCGCGGTCCTTTCTTCGCATGTGATCTTCATAATCACGGCGTGACGTTTTTTTCATCCACCGGTAACGCTGTTCGGTCTACAAATCCGAAACAGCCCTCTCCTTTAAGAGCGAATGAAACTTCATTCCTCCAAGTGACGTAATTGTCTCTAGTTAATGCAGTAATTTTATTTGCCTCCATGGCAAGGTGGCCTTTTGGAACTGAGCTGAACAGACCTTTTGTTTACGCTTTCGTCGACATGCAAATGGCGCCGTCCGCGGCCCCCGTCGACAGGATTCGTTGCTGGAACTCTAACACTTCTAAATTTTTAACGTTGTTATGGGGAGCACAGGCCCATAACCTTTGACGGAAATATGTATCATATCCGTAAGTTATATATTGAAAATTAACGTATAATTAAATTTCTGATGAAGCTGGTGATAGAATAACTATGAGCCACGAAATTCTGGTTCCACAACTTCGTTGAAAATTTAAAACAGAGTGTTGCAGCTATAACAAACGTTAGATAGTAGTTGTAGGAATACAAGTAGCAGTAGAAGTGTTAAATGAGAACAGTTCCAGTTTAAATCAAAATCACTTTTATTGAAGAGTGAATCCATTGTATTTGCTTACAGTATATATCATGAAAACAGGTAAGCCAAATAACCAAAGCATACTATTTACAAAACATGAGCACTACAGCTCATATGAAGGTTTTTCAGTGTAAGTTCCATGCCTAGACACGTTTCTGGTTAACGTATTATTTACACAAGTAAGTGGAATAAAAGCATTTCACACTTACGTGACCACGTGCAATTTCCGACGCCACCACTAGCTGGGCACACGCTATGGCAAAAACTTTAAACTTTCCGGATCAGCACTATAAAGTCCACAACACGGGAAACATGGTCTCCTTAACTGAGAACCATCAAAAACTACTAAGTTTAGTTTAAATATCCGCGTTCACCGATAAACACTTTATCGTAACTTTCGACAACATCGAAACATGACTTTACGAAGATCCGTCTGCCTGATCTAGATCCTTCTAGATCCTTCCATCGATCAGTATATCGATCGAATGACTAACCGGTCTAATGACCAAAGCGATCTCACTTAAAAGCGATCTCCTTTAAAGCGATCTGACTTAAAACCAGAAAAGTGTCTAGCCTTTATACCCGAAGATGGGTGCGTTCCGGAACATAACCGTTGCCGGCAACGCCCTCTGGATATGCAAAACAGGATGCGTGAGCGGCGAGAAAGGTGATTTGCATGATCAGCCAAGTTTTGTCCACATCGCGATTCGTTCACGAGAACGGAATAATCATTTTAATAATGACGTCACGCTCCCGCGAAACGAGAATCGCGATGTAAACAAAACCAAGTTTCTAACAACCGCGCCCTCCGCGACAATCTCCATAACTTTCTTTTTATTCACCCAATTTGGACCAGGACCCAGTGGGGGAGGCATCCACAGAGACCGTACCCTCCTTTCCCTGCCACCAACCTCTCGGAAGGAATTATCGACCCATATGTTTAAGCTGATCGTACTCCGCATCAGTGGCGGGAATCGAACCCAGGCCTACCGAGTGCAATTCTCGCGCGCTAACTTCCCGCGCGCTAATTTAAATTTATAATGACCATATGCTAGGCTCTTAATTCCACCATCCTCGTTCCATCGTTCTATCATTTAAAATAGCCATAAAATTAAAATATCCATTTAAAATATCTATAAATTAAAATATCCATAAATTAAAATATCCATTTAAAATCAAAAAATCATCCATATCGTTCCACCAATCCATAAATATAATAATTTCAAATACATCACCACAATTCAAACCACCATAATTCAATCATTTAAATTATTTAAAATATCCATTTAAAATATCATATAAATATAATAATTTCGCCCGATGTATACAACACTTATGCTCGTAATTCATTTAAAACCGAAAGCGCGGTCTCCATGGAGACGGGGAAGAAACTACTGCGGATGGGGGGAAAATGCCGTTGAAGAACTATATTCTTCATAACTTTCTTTTTATTCACCCAATTTAGACCGGAACCAAGTGGGAGAAGCATCCACAGGGACCGTACCCTTCTTCCCCTACCACCAACCTCTCGGAAGGACTTACAGACCCACATGTTTAACGTGATCATACTCCGCGTAAACACGGCGGCAATTTTGGGAATCGAACCCGGGCCTACCGAGTGCAATTTCCGCGCGCTAACCATTGGGCTACTTTGCCCTACGCGACAATCTCCATAACTTTCTTTTTATTCATCCAATTTAGACCGTACCCTCCTTCCCCTACCACCAACTTCTCGGAAGGACTCACGGACCCACATGTTTAACGTGCTCGTACTCCGCGTAAACACGGCGGCAATTTTGGGAATCGAACCCGGGCCTGGTAACTGGTTGGACGGCCAGGATGTGCCACCCAATTTAGACCGGAACCCAGTGGGGGAGGCATCCACAGGGAACGTACCCTCCTTCCCCTACCACCAACCTCTCGGAAAAACATACGGACCCATATGTTTAACGTGATCGTACTCCATGTCAGTGGCGGAAATCGAACCCGGGCCTACCGCGTGCAATTCCCGCGCGCTAACCACTGGGCTACTTCGCCCTCCGCGACAATCTCCATAACTTTCTTTTTATTCACCCAATTTAGACCGTACCCTCCTTCCCCTACCACCAACCTCTCGGAAGGACTCACGAACCCACATGTTTAACGTGATCGTACTCTGCGTGAACGTGGCGTAAGTTTTGGCAGTGGCGGGAATCGAACCCGGGCCTACTGAGTGCAATTCCCGCGCGCTAACCACTGGGCTGCCGCGCCCTCCGCGACAATCTCCATAACTTTCTACATATTCACCCAATTTAGACGGGAACCCAGTGGGGGAGGCATCCACAGGGGCCGTATCCTCCTTCCCCTACCACCAACCTCTCGGAAGGACTTACGGACCCACATATTTAACGTGATCGTATTCCACGTAAACACGGCGGCAGTTTTGGCAGTGGCGGGAATCGAACCCGGGCCTACCGCTAACTTCCCGCGCGCTAATTTGCAATTTAAAATGACCATATGCTTAATTCCATCATCCTCATTCCATTGTTTCATTGTTCCATCATTTAAAATATCCATAAAATTAAAATATCCAAAAGTTAAAATATACATTTAAAAAATCCAGATCGTCCCATCATTTAAAATATAAATATAATAATTTATATAGAGCAAAGGCGCTCTATTCAGAACCGTGACGTCACCTCCACCTTGACGTCCCCACCCACCACCTTCCCTGCTTCAGCGGGGGAGAAACGAACGGAACGCCGAGAAATTTAAAATCATGACGTCTTTAAAATTGCGATCCTGAAGGCAATTTTCATTATTTCTGGACCAGATTAGACTTGTAAGAATGCCAGATATTTCAGATTTCTAAAAATGTAAATTATTAGTCGAAATTATGAGTACTTTTTACTATGCGAGAATTTAAAAACCAAAAATCGTTTTTTTGAGCCAAAAGTGACTTTTGTTTTAAAATCTTTAAAAAATATTAGAAATCGAAATGGAGATTTGAAATTGATATATTTTTACTCGCAATTGTCTGCTCTTTCCGATGGTGTGAGTTGTTTTTTTCTACGACGTCTGGATCGTGGAGAAAAAAGGGCAAAAAGGGCAAAAAAAGGTCGAAATCGCATAAAACATTAAATAAATAAAAAAATAATTAGAATTTTGAAAATCGGTTTTCACGTGTCCCCTTCCCTCCCCCCCGGGTCTCCGATTGCCAAATTTCGTAGCTCTCCGATGCGCGGTCGCGAAACGTATAGTGTATAAGACAGACAGACACACACACACACACACACAGACATTGCCTTTTATTATTTAAGATATATATAATAATAAAATTTAATTTCCATAATAAAAATTTCATCGGAACGCTTTAAAGTCCGATTTCAAACAAGTAGGCCTATGACATATGAGTTTTTGTCTCCCATCCGTTTTGAGGACGCTCGTTCTTGTGTGACAAGCTCCAGACATTCTTTTACTCCCAGCACACAATATTCTCAAAACGGACGGGAAACAGTGCATCCCGGTCTCTCAAATGACCTTGACCTACCACGTAATCAAAACAATATCTGGCTTCCGCATTTTATTTGTGCTTATTTTTTTCATTAACCCCCCCAACACAGTTGTTATTAGATACTTTCTTCAATAAACAAAACAAAAAAAACACTTTCATTTAAAATCCTCCATTATAGTTTTAAACAATCCGTGTTACAGAATTATTTCTGAAAAGAGCCATTTTTTGTCAAAAACCATCAGCCGTAATCCGAGAAGCTAGAGATAAACATTGAATGAAAATGTATGCATATTTTTTGATGACGTGATACACTGGTAGTCGGGAGGGCAGTGACTCATAGGAGAATTTTTAAGTGTGCAATTGCATAATTACTACCGCATTGCTTTAAGAGGGATTGCCTCACGGGAAAAAAGAACTTTTAGACTTATGATTTTTTTTTTTAGACTCCACATATAAGTCAACCCCCCCCCCCCCCCCACACACACACACACACACACTTTGAGGGTTTTTTTGTCACAAATTTCTCGACTTATAAGTGAGTATATACAGTATATCTATATTTCAAACTATTGTGTTGAAACTATTCTGTTTCAAATTAATTAACTTATTGAATGAATTGAATAATCAATAATGTTTAATGGTAAATATTGTGCTGTTTGATAATGGTACATTTTAGAGAGCGGCTGCAAAATGCGATGTAAATAGCATGGTAGAAACATTTTTTTTATTGGAAAAAATTAATTTATATCATATTTAAAATTTTCTTCTTTGAATCATATAACAAGTCAAAAATACAATTTAACTTCATCAAATATACTAACTTTGTATTAAAACATAGTAGGTGAAATTCATATATTAATTTTTTTTTATATGTAAATTTTATATATGCTGTTCAATATTAGCAGGTTGTATTTTCCAGAATATATATGTTAAAGAAAATGCACATTAAATGCAAAATAATGACTTTTTTATATATTTTTATTGCATAGATTAGTTCTGACAGTTTACTATTATTCATTAAGTTTTATATAAGCATAATCAGGACAGTGTTCATTACAAATGTAAAATAATTCAAAAAAATATTATTCCTTTCTATAAAAATTTCAATTACATCTGAAAGTTCTTTGTACCAAAAGTTTGTTAAAAACACATCTCAATGTGATAACATCCTTTATAAGTAAAATGGTCGAAAATTGCCCCAAATTCTAATTGAACTTTAATAAATTTTAAACAAAGTCAAATTTTTAAAACATTTTTCAATTGGGATTTGCACTCGGTCGGCCCGAGTTCGATTCTTGCTCTGCCAAAACTCCCGCCGTATTCACATGGAGTACGATCACGTTAAACATATGGGTCCGTAAGTTCTTCCAAGAGGTTGCTGGTAGGGGAAGGTGAGTACAGTCCCTGTGGATGCCTCCCACACTGGATTCCAGTCTGAATTGGGTGGCACTTCCCGTCCGTCCAAACAGATACCTTATACTTTTCTGGTAGGTGAGATAGTCTGGGTCGAAGAAGCATTTATTGGAGCTTGATCTGAAGTTTATGTATACTGAATTTTTATGGCTGTCTCTTAGATTTTCTGCTACGCTGCACACAAACACAAACAGACATTTTCTTTCATTATTTAAGATAAAAAACTCAAAAAAATATAACATGCTACCTATAACCAAATAAGTGAATGCCTTTCAAGTACTTGCAAGTACCAGCCAGAAATAAATGGACACCAAAAATTAGGAATTATCACAGGCTGTTCTTGAAATATTGGAAATTTTGATTTTCCGCAGGGAAAGCAATATCTTTCAAAAGAATCAAGCAATATTTTTGAATTTGAGTAAGCTTATTTTAAACAGTGACAACAATAAGCACGTTAGTTCTCAACAAAATCTAGTTAAAAGAAGAATGTAATTTGTGTTTCTGTTTCCATAACATCAAAATTAGTTAATCCATAGGGAAAGTAATTTGTTGGAAACATCAGATTTAAATATTTGCTAAACGCAACAGTAATAAATAATGGCTTTAATGTAATTAGAATACTAGATACCAAAAGAAATTAAAATATCACATTACCTCCCCAATTTTGATCTTGTGATTGCATTTCCACTAAAGATGTGAGGTCCAACTCTTTTGGAAATATTGTGGTTTCTGTTCTAGGGTAACTTATGAAACCTTTAGTATACAGCTTTTCTGCTATACCCATGGCTTCTTTAGCATTTATACGTAGCTTTCTAGAAGATAGTTTCTCTAATTCCTAATGAATTAAATAAATATTATTAAAATTTAAAAAAAAATTGATATGCAAAACATGAAAAAACATAGTACATCACACGATTTTTATGACATGAGTGATTGTTTGAGGTTTCTTTATTTCCTTCTTTCTTTCTTTCTTTTTTTTGTTTTTTTGTGAAAAACAATAAGTTTAATTGAAAAAAAATATAACATATTTTATTATGTTTCAGATAACAAAGTAATTTTAAAAATCTGGCAATATATTTTTAAAGTATGTTGGGTTGTTTTTGGCTATTTAATAATTTTAGGAAGTCTGTTTTTAATTTAAACGTATTCAGGGGTCTTATTTACATAGTCATTCTCTTTTTAATTATCCATTTTCCAATTGCTTAGGTTTATGATACTCTTCTGTTCCAAATAGTTTCTATTCCATAGTTATTGTGTTCAAAATGGCGAAAGTTTGTTCTTTTTAGGTTTCAGCAATTTAAATTTATTTAAACTGGCTAATTTGTAATTCCATTTATTGCCTTTTTAACACTTTACAACAAAGTTGAAAAGTGTTTATGACTTTGTTCATTCTGTCTGTCTGTCTGTCTGTCTGTCCGTTAGCACGATAACTGCCGTAAAAATGACTTAATCAAAATGAAATTTTAGTATGTTGTTCAGACGGTCTATAGGACCTATGGGAATATAAATGAATAATATCACCCAATTAGTTTTGGATTGAACCCGGGTTGAAAAAATGGAATACATTGAGCCCTATGGGACCTAATTTTTCAAGCATTTTTTAAGCGGATTTAAAATTCACAAATTGCTTCGAAAATTTTAGGCAATATTCAAATTGTTCCATAAAATATATTAAAAAAATTCAGCGAAATATATTCAGTAGTTTTTTAAATAAAAATTAAAATAATAATAACACCTCTTATATGAAGCGATCACGTGTCCATGATATGAAACGATCACATGACCCACTTCAAAATGATATATGGCATCCATCTTGTCTCAAAATCGTGATTTTTAAAGTTCTTTCTAATTCATATTGAGTGTTGTATCCATCCTAAAACTACTTTATTTTGGCCTAAATTCTGTGCATCTACATACTTTAACAACGCAATGACAATATATTTCAGTTTAAATGCTCATACAAATTTGATTATTTCTACTATTAAGCCTATTTTTCACCTATGTAAAATGTAAACAGCAAAATATGTAGAATGAGTTGTATTAGAATCGCTGTAATTCTTTAACACAAAATCATTTAGTCCATGGAGTCTGCATGGCTGATATGAATGAAATATTCATTGATTTTAGAAAGAGAAGGACGATAATTTTCGATGAAGTTTTACGCATAGAGTTTTACTTACTTGTAGCTCCATGGTCTTAATTTTTAAATAATATAAATTATTATAGTATTGTGATGAATGGCATGAATGGGGGAATTATTTATGAATGAAATGTTGCTTTTATAGAGAGAGCCAGGCGTGTTATTTTTTCTATGGCGTCATTTGAATGGATTTCAGTTGTTTTCGATGAAGTTTTCAAATATAATAAATTATCGTAGTATTATGATAATTCTAAAATTATTACCGAAGAATGTATCACATTTTAGAGATGTTTAAACCAGGCAATTTATATTTTAATGCTGTCATTTGAATGAAGTTAATTTTTTTCGATGAAGGTTTAAGGTTTCAAATATAATAAATTAATGTAGTATTCTGATAAGTTTTAAAATATTTCCGAGGAATGTATTGCATTTTAGACATGTTTAAATAAAATTGCATTGAAGTTGGAAAGTGTTTCATAATCAATGCTTTAAGCATGATTGATCTTTCTTGTTTTATTCTAAATTCTAGTTTGGCAAATAATTGTATAATTTTAACATTGTTAACTTTAAATTTAATAATCTAACGTTTTTACTACCACTTTACCACCAGCCTCTTTATAAATTCAATTTATTTATCTAATTTATTTATGATGTTTAATTTAATTTATTTAGTTAATGAGATGCAAATTTTAATGGAATTTTTAAAAGTGAAGTTTTAAATTTTAATAAATGTTAGATTTTGAAAACTTAAATTCTGTGTTCTTTCTTTTTCTTTTAAAGTGTTCTTATTTTATGTAGTTACATTTAGGGTAACTTATATTTGTACATTTAGGGTAACTGGTCAATAGGTCCACTTTGGTTTATTTCAGAAAGTTTTTAGTATTTCAGATACTTTTCACATTTTAGGTACTTGGAATGCTTTTTAAGATATGTTAGGAACTTTAAAAATTATAGAATACTTTCAGAATGCTTTTAATATATTTCATAATGTGTTTTATTCTACCCGACAAATTTGGCACTGTTTGACCAGTCTAGGGGCTTATTCATGCCAACTGTAATAGTTGTTCTTGCATGCATGTTCTTAAAAATGAAATTTAGTAAATTAATGCTAGGCCTGTTTATTCTGAAGGTGATTAATGTTGATATTTTAGAATATTCTTGAACTAAACTTGAGGAATTTATTCTAACATTTTGATTAAGATTGAAATTTTAAGATTGATTTAAATGTTCTCATTTAGGATATTTTGAGGAAACTTGGAATTTTTAAACTTAACTTTTCCATTTAGAATTTTTTTTTACTTAAGTATCCCTTAATTTAAGTTAATTTGATTAGAGTTTTATTATTTGAAGTAGTTTGAAACTGAATTTAATTCATAAGTTTAGGGAGTTTTAGGTACACGAAGAACACACCTTATAGTATTTACATTTTTTGTTTTGTTCTAATCCCATCTCATTAACAATTGTTTTTTTTATTTGTTGTTTTTGCAACCCACGCTCCCAGCAACACTTAGAATTTGTTTTGATGAAATAGAATGAAATTGAGTAAATTTAATGAGAAATTTATATTTATTAAGTTAAATTGAATTGAATTAAAGCAGTAGTTTTTTTTTTAACTTCGAATTTTTTATGTTCTGATTTAAAGTTGGGATTTAAATGCTCACTGAAATATGAATGTGGTTTATGAAATGTTGATGATTGATTGAATAATAGATGATGCAGTTGTTTTTTACACTCCAATATGAGTGTGACATAAATGCCAACCTGAATAATCTTGTTTTGAAATTGATCTTGTGTTTAGTTTGCACACTCAAATAGAGTGGTGACAGAAATCAGTTGATTGTTTTTCTTAATTCTGAATTTGAAATTTTTAATGCTGTATTTAAATTTTTTGGTCGTTATAGTGGAAAATTAATTTTATTGATAGGAGAATTAAATTTTTTTTTATGTGGAATATTTCAAATTGTGCAATGCAATTTGAGTTTTGTTTTGTTTTGAAAATTAAATGGGGATTTAGGTAATTTGATTTTTCCTTTGGTATTTTATTTAAAGTAATTTGATATACTTGGCTGTTAGTAAATTTAAATGTACCACTTATACATGATGTATATTGATGGATATTATTGTGCTATTTTTTTTCGGGGTTAGTTCAAAAAAGATTCACAACCTTAGTGAGGACTCACAACCCTGGGCTCCTTGTGTTAATTTTTGATTTTTTTTTATGAGATTTTTTTTGAAGTTTCAGATATACAAATATAGTATTGAGTTATGGCATTGAGATTTATTATTGTTGTTGAGAGTGCAAGATGTTGCACCATTGAAATCGCGTTTATTGATATTAGTGTAAAATGATGCATAATGTCATTTTAGTGTATATTTATCTTTTAAATGACCTAATTTGCCAAGTAGTCAGTTTATAGTATAATTTGTAAACAATTCGGTTAATTTCCCATGTTCAGTTCCAAATTGTGAGGGAATTGTGTTTGTTATTTGGGGTAAATATTCCACACATTTTTTTTTGTTTGTAATTTGAGCCAACATTGATATTATTATTTAAATAGAATAATTTTGCTTCAAATAATTGCGTTTCTTTTTTCTACAGTAGATAGAGATTGGTGATGAATTTGTTGATTTATGTTTATTGGTTGTCATTTGAGGATCCATTTCAAAATTTGTTGTTTAAATTATTGGAATTCTTTGGCTGGTCCAAAGTTTTTGTTAAAATTTATGTTTTCTCGTAACAGCTAATGATAGAGCTCTGTTTATTATTTTTCTACTACTCTCTTTGATTGCATAATTGTTGGAGCATTTCATGTAGAATCTATATGTATGTTTAAGAGTTCAGAAATGTTGAGAGATACGTTAATTGATTTTATGAAAGTGTTTAGTGAAATGAAAATTTGATTTTTGATGTATTGATTAGGAATTTGATTTTTTTTATGTGATTTATATGGCTCATGTTACAGATGTAGTTGTGATTTTGATTTTTTTTTTTCTCTCCTTCGTTTCGTGGATTTTGTCATATGCTGGCTAACATTTTTCATTTTTCAAATGGAAAATTGTTTTGGGGACGTTCGAAGGAGTTGTTGGGTTATTTTTGTCTATTTAATAATTTTAGGAAGTTTGTTTTTAATTTAAACGTGTTCAAGGATCTTATTTACATAGTCATTCTCTTTTTAGTTATCCATTTTCCAATTGCTTAGGGTTTTGATAGTCTTCTGTTCCAAATAGGTTCTATTCCATAGTTATTGTGTTCAAAATGGTGAGAGTTCATTCTATTTAGGTTTCAGCAATTTAAATTCATTTAAATTGGCTAATTTGTAATTACATTTATTGCCCTTTTTATTCCCTTTAATTTGATTCCAAATTTGTTGTTCTCGGTTAAGAATTCGTTGATTTATCGCAATTTTTCATTTTTATTCTATTTTCAGCATTTTAAATATTTTAGAATCGTTCATTTTTAAATTATTACCGAATTCGTATATTCCAAATCATTCTTTTTAATTTTCGTCTGCTTTAAAATTCCGGTTCTCTTCTTTAAAATTTCGAATTTTTGATTGGTTGACCGTAATATTAAAATTGTCTGTCATTGATTATTTTATCGTTCATCGATAATTTCATTTGCAATGTGTGGCAGCGATGTTTATGAGTATATAAATAGACTCACGCTCTTTTTCAGTTCTCTCTCTTTTTGATTAGAACTTAGATGTAAGCTACTAAGCTGTCCTGTGCTGTTAGGCACGCGTTTTGGGTAACGTTTTTATTTCGTGACTTTTTAACCTTGTTCGCTTTTATTCACAATGCTAACGATTCATGTTTCCTGCTATGACCTAAGTACGTACTTTTAAAGCTGCATAAAAAAATAAAATATTTATTCCGGCTAATTAAACGTCTGATCTGTTATGAAGTTGTAGCGTCTTCAATCTGTATTTCCTGCCGTGGAGGCAATGTTTAGTCTAAACACACAGAATGAAGAGTTGCTGCTAATTAGTTTCCTGTCATCTAAATTTTGATCCAAGAAATTCCGAGCTGTTTAAGGATGTCGACCGAGGAAGCTTTAGTGGCCAATAAGGAATTAGTTTATCTTGTCAAGCAGTGTAGCTCTATTTATGATGGATGGAATTCACATTTCCGAAGTAATTTAAGATGGACATATGGTCTGTATTCCGTTCTGATGCCAAAAGTCAGCTACAACTGTTTGGAAGAAATTGCTTAATTCCATCATTACTAAACATCCTGTTTGGGAATATCCCCTTGGAAAAAGGATCCGATTAAAGATTTTCCTCACTTCTGATGGACATAATCCTCCTTTGCCATGTTCTGTGTTTCAAGGGGTGTTCTTTAGGATCTTTGGTGACTCTTCTGGTGATACTGCCTCCCACTGATCTTTGCAATTCCTCTGGAGCACTTGGTGAAATCATTTTTAATTATATTCCTCAGTACTTTTAAATAAGCATTTATTCTAATTGGTATGAATAGGACCCCTTCACTTATATATTTTAAGTTCCAAATCTTGGATTATTGTTAGGTAAATTTTCTTTGAGTTTTAACGTTTTAGTTGAAATTTTTATTATGTTCTAAATTTCCCTTTTGGCTACCTGATGTTCTTTTACTCTAAATTCTAGTTTGGCAAATAATTGTATAATTTTAATATTGTTAACTTTAAATTTAATATTCTAATGTTTTTACTACCACTATATGACCGGCCACACAATAAATTCAATTTATTTATTTAATTTATTTATAATGTTTAATTTAATTTATTTAGTTAATGAAATGTAAATTTTAATGGTTCATTAAAAGTGAAGTTTAAAATTTTAATAAACGTTAGATTTTTGAAAACTTAAACTCTGTGTCTCTTTCTTTTTACTTTAATGTTTTTGTGAGACCAGAAATAGATCTCACATTTGATGAGACACTTTTATGTATGAATTTATGGTGGCCAAAACGGCGGACAAAGCTTGTAGTCTGGCTGGCACTGAAGTTTATCACTCCGTGAACCTAAAGGTTAGAAGACCATAAATTTAGGGGGCCATGACAGAGCGGCTGAGCTGGGCCTTACGAGATGTGAAATGGTGCCATTGGGTAAAGGAGTAACTAATAAGTGCCAAATGGAAGAAAAGGGGGAGTTACTCCCCCCCCCTCCCACCGAGGGAACCACAGCCTGTGACCTGAGAATCAGACCATCTGAAGTTATGGAATTTTGACTTAAGAGCATACCAGTAGAAATAATGAAGGGATTTTGACTTAAGAGCAGACCAGAAAAGAAATAAGGAAGACATGACTTAAAGAATTGTGCAAATATCCAAAAATACTGGCTAGATCTATATAATGTGTGAGTGCAATCAGATGTACGAGAAGGAGCCGCACACCAAAGAGTTACGGCAGTGCAATAACTGATGCAAGCATTTGATATGTGATCAAAGCCCAAGACGAATTGGAAGGTATGTGCTCATTAACAATCACAGATCATAGACATATGATAGTAATTTTAATAATTCTGGTCACATATGTCCCCTCCACTGCAATAATTAATGAGAATAATTGTTGTTGAGCCTATAATTAATAATATGAATAATTGGTGTAATTAAATAATTTAGATTTGATATTGTTAATAAATGTTTTATTGTTTAAGTTTAAATGGTGTGATCAATTTAGAATTTTATTAATTATTTATTCCTTTACAGGACTCACACGAAAGGTAAAATAATTGGAGGGTTTATAGCAGCACAACTTGCAATGTACGATTTCAAATATTAAGTCCACTAATACGAGAATTAATGGCCATGTCAACCTTAATGAATTTAATATGTAAAACTTTAATTAAGCTCAATATTTTTCAATGTGTCCCACAGTTTTTATTTTTAGGAGAGACAGTAAGAGTAGTTGATGTTAGAAGTTTTTCCAGGAGTTTTTCTAAATATTAAATGTAGAAGCAAAACCAAGATTCTATAGATGTTTCTCTTTCAGCCACGTCACTTAGTTTTATACCAACTACACCATTCCGGCTATACCAAGATTTGTCTTGAATTACATTATAATGCACCAATAAAGGAAAAGTTTGCCAATTTACACTCCATAATTTATTAAATATCAGTAATGAAACAGGGTTCATTAGCAAATTTCTTCTTAACCAAGTCTTTTATAATTTTTTAAATGAATCCAACATCAACTTGGCCGGCATGGTTGGTAACCAAATATTTTGTTTTTCATTTCTGCATATATAATTTCTTTGTAACTCAATGGGTTCTTGGGGAGGGGGATATGACCCCCAAATCCTCCTCCCTCAGCAATGTCACTGTTCGCATTTGCTTTATATTGCTGTATATTGTTGCTTTGTATTTTCGCAATATTTATATGAATAATGGCTGCTTATAATTTCCAATCTAGGCAGGAAATTTTCAATAATGACTAGAGTGGTTAAATTTGCGATAAAAAATTTGTTTGCAAAGATAATCAGAAAAATATTTGATCAAACATTTTAAATTTTTATATATATTTTTATATGAAATGTTCAAATAAACTAAACAAACAAAATATGAATATATATTAGTCTTCATTACTAAACAAAAAAGAAATTTCAAAATCCTTAATTGTAGTTTAATGCTTAGCTTAAACTAAAAAATAAATAGAAAACAGAATATGCTTAGCTTAAACTAAATGTAGTTGTTTATTTATTTATTTATTTTTAGCCTGCTCTAGCCCAGACTTCAATAATTTCTTCCTAAAACATAAAAAATAAAGAACATTTGACATGGTCTTTACTTTTTTAAATAATAAAAAAATGTAATGTGTCTGCACTTAAATTTAACCTAAAATCAGCACCATATTTTCTAACAATACAGAATATACATTTTGACACAACATTATTATGGGAAACAAATAATATTGCTTTCATCACCAGATAGTATTAAATTTTTCTAGATAAAGTGTTAAATTTCTCTGGGTAAATTGAATTGTGCAATCACACTATTTATATAAAAATAATTAAAAAATTAACCTTAATAAATAACCAAAATGTGAAAATAAGCTAGTTTTGTAAATCTAATGATTAATATATAGAGGATGGAGATAGATAGAAAAATATACTTGAGGACTCACAGGACTCCCTGAATTGCGTAATCGTATTTGAATATGTCAAAATAATTATAAAATTAACATGAATAATAAACCACAACATAACGATAAACAAGTTTTGTCAATTTAATGTGTAATAATTACAGGATGGAGATGGATGGAAAAAGATACTAGTCAATGCTCGGCAATGTATGCGATACTATCTGAATTATGCAATCCCTCTATTTATAAGAAAATAATTAAAAAATTAGTCTTTATAATTAACCAAAATGTGAAAATAGGCTAACTCAGTTCATCTAATGACTAATATTTAGAGGATGGGGATGGATGGAAAAGGATACTTGTGGACGCCCAGGACTACGGGAGAATTTCCCGAATTGCGCATTCATACTAAATGTGTCAAAATAATTAAAATATTTACATGAATAATAAACCAACATAGAGAAATATGCAAGTTTTGTCAATTTAATGTGCAATAATTACAGGATGAATGGAAAGTAAAAAATAGATATTTTCCGTAATTTTACGGGTCTTTTCTGTAGTCCACAATTTTGTTCCGAAATCCATAAGAATTATTAAAAATCCCTAACAATTAGCATCTATGTACTTCCAATATCAGTATTTGTGCATTATCTTTAGTTTGGTGGTGCCACCTATCGATCATAGTATGAGATAAAAGATCGTGATGTCGATTTTCCAGGAGTATTTTCTGATTTTCAAGGAGTTTAGCACTAAAATGAATAAAATAAGGAGTTTTCAAGGGCCCTTATAAGAAAAATCTTAAATCCAGGAGTTTTCAAGGATTTCCAGGAGGCGTACGAACCCTGTATTTATCTTTCAAAGTTTGAGTGAAAGTAAGAAAAATTAAAGTCACTCGCTCGGATAGATGCTTTAAGTGTTTTCTAAAAAAATTCCAAAGTATTAAAATTATTTTATATATTCATAACCTGGACCAACAGAACAAGAAAAAAATATGTACATTTTTATCTATCAGGTTCGGAGAAATTGGCGTACAAAATGTTTGCATTTTTCGTAATGCTCCAATTCCCACCACAGTTACCCTAAACATAGATGTAATTCACATAATAATAATAATAATAATAATAATAATAATAATAATAATAAACCCTTCAAGAAAAGGGTGTCAAGTTTACACCTCGAGTCACAAAATATTTATTGTTTCTGAAATAGAGCGCCATCACAGTAAAATCGATCTTAGGCAAATTGTCTGATTACCCTTCAAAAATTAGGACCAAAACCAGGATCCATGTTTTCAATAAAATAAAATAATCAGCAAATGATCTATATTCAAACAGACCAAGTACAAAAGTAAAATTTCAATTGTACAAAAAATTAAACCCCTACTACCCTTCAAATATCTCAAGGCAAAACGTGAAAGAATGTTGCAACACAGGTCGAACAGGCCATGTGATGTCACAGCCAATCACAGGCCATTTTGTGTTTGAGTAGATTTTGCCGTTTTTCATTTCTTAATATTTAAATAAATAATTACTTTAAGAGATTTTCGCTTGGCTATTTGAAATCAGAAAAAAATTCTCTATAAATATCAATTGGTTTGAAGAGCTTTTAAAAATAATTGGAATTGTCCATTTGGAGGTACATTATTCTTTCCATGACTTCTCACACTTTAATGTCTACATTAACTACAATTTTATTATTTTCTTTAACATACTAATTTATCTATACTATTAAAAGCCAACTGTGTATGTGTGTACTAGAAACTGTACCCAGAATTTCCCGGGATTTAAAGTAGGTATTAATTAAATTTATTACATTTTTGGAAAAGCTTAGTCACCTGCTAAGTGAACACATGCTTAAATTACGAAACACACGCAAGCACATGCTTGCCCTAAATAAGCACCTACTCACACCTTAGACTGCTGTTCGAATATGTAATATGCCTTTATCCTGATGCTGGGCACATCAATATTTCTAATATAAATTACAGATTACAATCTAAATAAATCCCTAAGCAGATGACATAACTTGCTACAGCATTCTAGATCTATGACTTCTCAACCCTGTACCAAGGACGCATCACATGTCAGTTTACCACAAACGTCTAAAAAAAAATACCTCCTGGGAATTCTTTCTTTGGGTCAGAACTCCGCCCTATAGCACACTCTCTCACTCAATTCCAAAATAACCACTTCCCTAAACAAAATTAGCCTGACCCACTTTCTTATATATTTTGACCTTCAGTGGGTCTGAAGCTTGTGAGATTGAGCAGGGCTTTTGTGAAAAGGGAGCTATGATATTTGTTAATTAATTTAAGTAAACAAATTTGAATTCTACGGAACAACAAATGATCTAGAGTCTAGTGTTTAAAATCAATCAGACATGTGTTTTAAATTGTGTTCTTTTAAATAAAAGGTTTGTGGGTTTTAAAGAAGTTTTTTTTTTTCTCAAGTAAACAGGATCTGAAAAACCCAGTGCATTTTATCAAGGGTGGGCCCACCTTGACAAAACATGGCAAGTCAGCAACCATAATTTTTGAGCCCTAAATAAGTGCATGTAAATTAAACATAAAATATTTATTACATATGGAGTACAATAGAATTATACAATATAAATCAGTTCTGTTGAGTTTTTCAATTTTTAACACACAATTTACAGATTTTTACAGAATACAAAAAAAAAATGTTAAACCCAAATTCCCTAAATTCCAAGTAGTTGATCCAAGTAGTTGAGTAATTTGACTGGATAATGTCAGTTGTAAAACAAATGTTTAAAATTTGGGAATAGCTCACTTTTTGGTAAATTACAAAAACATTTGACTGTTTCGAAAGTGATATTTTATTCCCATTTTTCTGTGCAGAAAAAAAATAGTAATAAGGCAAACAAAAAGGCAAAACAAATTTTTTACTTTGCCAAAATTAGCCATGATTATAAAAGTTTTAAAATGAATAACCTAGATAAAAAAGAACTTTTAACTGAAAATTAGCTTCATATTTTCAAGAAAACATGAAATTTTACCACAGTGTCTAAAGGTTGAGGTCTCCATTTGCTTTTATTTCGACTTCTAACATCAACTACTCTTGCCGTTGGCTCCTAAATTAAAATAATAATAATAATAATTTTAGAAAACTTGCAAAAGAAAAATAATCTGAAATGTTTACTGAAGATTCAATAGTTACAAAAACAAGAAATTGTTTATTATTAAATACATTAATTATATTTCACAAACAATAATATTGTTCTTTATTTATTTGTAAACATTTTTTGAAATATACTAATACATTTTTGAAAATGTACTGGATAAAAGCATTTAAAATACTTTTATATATGTTGGATATACTAAATTATACTTTGTTTTCTTGTCTTACCATAGAAAATACATTTAAAGACATCAGCCTGCATAAAACATTTGGCTTTTCATTTTGTTAAGAAAATGTTGGGGATTTCTTAAAGCCACTGGTAGACAAATACAGAGCGCCCAGTAATCATGGCACCTAAAACACTTAACCTGTCAACTGAGTTTTTCAAATTCAATTCAATTTTTTTATTTTTCAGAAATTATTATCAACAATTCATCAATTCAATTCAAGGGAAGTTTATTTATTGTAAGAGATGGTATGCACTCCCCCATTTCAAGTCATCCGTTACATCATCTGATTGAGTTTTTCTTGAAAGAGAATGTGTTGCTGATGATACATTGTTGCTACTGGTCACAAATATTAAGAAATATCCAGAAATCTGATACATATGCAGAAGTCTCTTGTTACCACTGTTAGAAATTAAAAATTTGAACTAGGCGTCATTTGACGCCTTTAGTTTTGACTCTAGGTGCCAAATAGACATGGTTAGTTGCCATTTATGAATCTCTAACAATAACAACTATTTTCTAAATGTCCATTTTTGTTAAAGATATACACAAAGAACAGTTTAGATTTTTGTATTAAAAATTGTTTTAAATTTTCTTAAAATTTGAAATAAACTGATAAAGAAGCCTAAGAGAAAATAAATTAAAAAAATTGCTAATTTGTTTTTACTTGGCAAAAAGGACATAAAAAACAACAAATTAAAAAAAAAAACTTCTATTTAACAATTTTCAATTATGGTCATCTTGTACAATCATTGCCCCAATACCCCTTCATTTGATGCTTGAAAATTAATTTTCCTGAGTTAAAATAACAGTTAATATAAAAGTTTTAATTGATGAAAACAAATTGCAAAAATGGAAATCACATGATAATAAAACGGGATAAACCGATAATCATGTATAAATAAACATTTTAATGACATTTCCATATAATCTTTCTCATATTACTTACAAATATAATAATTAAAAACATTTAAAATTAAAATATTATAAGGGAATCTTGAACGAAATTTAGTTATTTTTTGTGTCCAATTTCGTCAAGTATGGAATTTCATTTTAAAATCTGTTTACTATATTCATCTTAAAAGTTTTTAAAAAGAGGGGAGGGGGGGGGGATTTGCATATTTGTCTGGAGCAATGCGAATCTCGGAGCTTCACGAAGAAATGCAGAATTGGCAGCTAGGGTTCACTTTTTGCAAGTCAATAATAAATAAGTTTTTGTTTTATAGTTGCTACTCTTTTTCTTGTTGCTTTGACAAAATATAAATCATACCCTTGAAATTCATCTACACCCTTTGAGTGAGCTAAACAGCCTAGGTAATAATAAAAAAAAGTATGAATCACAGTAATTTCAGGGATTGATATAAAAAAATGCATAGATGCCAACCTTTCAGAAAGAAAGGGAACATATTGCACGAGGAAAAAATCACTCACTAATACCGTTTTTCCAAATACTGCTGCAAAATAGTCTTCTATTTAATTAATAGTACGTTTGAAAAATAGTTTTTCTATATAATATACAAAGTAATTACAAAAGTTTTAAACGATACTAACAAATTTTAAAAGTGGAAAAATGCTTTCAAAATAAAACGAAATATAGAGGATCGCAGACAAATGCCGTTTATCGTGATACTGCTGCAAAATAGCCGCAAAATAGTTTTCCTGTATAATATAGTACATACGAAATAATTACAAACATTTTAGACGATGCAAACAGATTTCAGAAGTGGAAAAGTATTTTCACAATAAAACGAAATATGAAGAAGATCGCGAACAAATGCCGTTTATCACGGTACCCGGTACTCGTGCACTATAGCTCTTCATTTCTTTAATAATACGTCAAAAAATAGTTTTCTTGTATATAACACGAAATAATCATAAAAATTTTAGTCGATGCAAATGTGTTTCTCCCATATTAATTAGAAACAGAAGCAATTACGTGGAAACGTATTTTTAGATGAAAAAAAGGAAAAACATCGATCTTAAAATTCCTGACTTTGTTTCTGATTTCGTGACCTACTTCCGATTTCATGACTTGTAGATACTCTTATGCAGATTTGCATACAATAAAATATAAATGTTTTGGTAAAGAAAAATTGGACTACTGTTAATCCAAATCGGATTCCCGGAACAAGACTGAAAAAACAGAAGAAGTGCATAAAAATCGGAACACTTGGCAACTATAAAAATGCCATTTTCAATATCTGATAACAAAATATTAGCTAACCAAATTTGCAAGACGCTGAAACGATTTAATCTGGAACGCAGTGTGTACTATAATAGTAAGCAATTAGAATATAAAGACTCTGCAGGATCACTCTTTTTTCTTCCAAGTGGAATACGTAGATCTATGAAGGGATAAAGGGGGGAGGGGGGCAATAGAAACTCGTTAAATACCAGGAGTCTCAGACACCGGAATGTCTGAGGATAAAGCAAACAAATAAATTCTTCAGAAGTGTAATTTCAGGTCTTGAAGGGTTGGGGTGAGATGTGAATAGACAGAGGGGGATTTTACTGCATGTGTACCACCTGCAGATTTATCACTGCAGGCGTGTATAAAATGCTTTTTTTTCCACCTCTGTCCAGTCTTCTACTAGTGATCGCAATTTAGTCAAAGGGAAAGGGAAGACTGATATTTATGAATAGCATTGTTAGACGTCAAATTTGGCGACCAGATTGAAGGATCTAGTAGTCAAATTGGAATTTCTAGTCGCAAATTACGACTAACGACCGCTAATTTCGAACACTGCTTGTTACGCAAGTAGCATGAGCTTTGTTTTTTAGACAGCGGAATCAGTCTGGACGTCAGCTCACATGTTGTGTTCTTCCCTCATGTTGAATCTTGTGTTTCTTCAGTAATGAATCTCCCACTTTGTGATTAAGTATTTATTTTATTTTAAATACTTTATTTTCGATCTGTATATTAAATTTCACAGGTTTCTCTTCAAACATGGATTGCGAATTGGATTGCAATTTTATGTATTCCTGAGCATCAGAAAACATGTTGTAAAATTATAGTAACAGTGAGATTAGACCTCTTGTCACTCATTTCTCACTTAGAAAAGGCCTTTTATTAAATAAGCTGCTGAAAAAATTGATGACTCTAAAGAGAAATTTTCCAGATTGGAAAAATCCTAGTGGAAACAATACATATTTTAACTGCATTGTGAGAACAAGGGTTCAGAACAATGAACATCATTAAGCACAAACTGTGAATAAAGCTTTTGATGAAAAACTTAAGTGACTTAATGATGATAACATTAAATTGTCCATCTAACAAGGATTTAGATAATAAAAAAAAAAAAACCTATTGATTGGTGATATTTAGCACAAAAAATCAACACATATAATTTATTTTTTAAAATGAATGAAAATTTGGCATGTAAACCCTATTGACATTAATAAATTAGTTTCCATTTTGAGAATGCATAGCTATTCCTTAGTCTGACTGGGATATGCAAACTTTCTTTCAGTACTTGTGAATTTCTTCTTTTGGAGTATCCTAACTTTTTATTCCAGAACTTACTATTAATCATGCAGTGATATTCAAGGTATTCGAATTTCTTCTAGTTTTGTTATATTCAAGATCTTGAATACTTTTTAGTATTCGAGGCATTGAAGTATCTGAAGATAGTATTCACCCATCTCTAAAATAAACATAGAGTAAGTAAACTTTAAATGTTATATTTACCTCTAAACACATTTGATAGAGAACTAAACAAGCCGTATGATCAAATAAACGTACTCTTTTCCAACTAAATTCGGTTGATACATCTTCTTTTTTGTGAGTTACTAAAAATAAAGCAAAACTGAAATTTTAAAACAGAAAAAAAGATAATCAATTGCTTAGTCATAAGACAAAATAATAATTCAGATTATATAAATCTGGTTTAAAGTTGTGATAAATATATCAAGCTCATTTTCCCAGAATAAAATAGGTAATTTTTTTAAAAAAATTAGATTTTCAAAAAATTTAGTTTCTTATTGTAATAAAACTAAATACTTTTTATCATTCTAACACTTTAACCTTCCCACTATGACAACCTAGCTAAATTCTTTCTCATGACCATGAAACAATTTTGATCTACAAAAACAGATAAAGTTTACCTTTAATTCTACACCTCTAAAATTCCTTCAATAGCTCTCACCACTTGTGATGAAAATCAGTCTTAAGCTTGCAGAGAGAAAAAGCACATGTGAACACACTATTTTTTACTAAATCAATTTTGAATAAAAATCCTTAAAAAATTCCGAATTGATGGAAGCATTGGTCCTATTTCTCTGCTAAACTTGTTGTGTAATCAATGATTTTGTCTTCCAATAGTCGCCAATAGTAGATGTTTCGTAAACTTGATTCACTGATTTCTTGAAATAAAAACTTAGCTTAAACAGTGTGAGAAGCTGATATTCATTACTGTAGAAGACTTTAGATTTCATCTAGGTATATGTCTTTTTAACTCAATTAATAATCTTTTAATTTTTAAAGTTAAGCTTGAGAAATAGATAGGGACACATGCAAACAAAACACATCAGGATAGATATGAAAATTTCACATATGCTCTATGCATATTAATGCTGTAAGGGAAGCCATTTGTAGTTAATAAAAAATTACATATAAAATGCCTATTTCAGTTACAATTTTTTATATGTATAATTTTTTTTATTATTATTATTTAAAATAAAGTTTGTAAAATGGAGGGAAGTTTTCCCAGTCTGACTCTCTTGAAAATCTATAGGTCATTAGCATTTATTAATTTAAACAATCGTACAAAAGGCCATTCTATTAGCCTAATATGTTTCAAAGACATTGTACATGCACTTTCAAACAGACACACATACATCTTTGAAAATATGGTTTATTCAGACTCAAAAATACTCAAAACACATGGAAATTTTCCCTCTACATTACTATGGACAGAAGCAAGGAAAATGAAAATCAAAAATTTCATGATTACCATGATTACTTGACAAATTTCAAGTACTTTCTAAAGACCCCTATGTTGGCAAAATTAAATTAAATAATGCTTTAAAAACTTTTCAAGGTCTTTCAATGAAAGTCCTTGAAAAGTTTTTGAATTTAGAAGTGAAAATTCTAAATAAAATTTTAAGATATTTTATAACTTTGTAAAACAATAGAAAAAAATATATATATGTATATATATATGTGTGTGTGTGTGTGTGTGTTAACTAAAATAGTTAAAATTGAACTCAAAGAGACATAGTATGATCATATAGCACCTAAAAATAATTAAAAGAAACTTATTGAACACTAGATTAAGAATTCATTGGAATGCAAGCCAGTAAAATAAAAATGAGTTGAGGTAAACAGAAAAACAATCCATATGAATGAAAACTAATTAAAAATAGAATGAATAACAACGGATAAAGAGAAGGCAATGAAATTGTAAAATTATCAGGAGGGGTATACAAAAACAATGCCAAAAAAAGTTATTTTACACCCCAAAGAACTAAGGAAAAAAACACCAAGAATAAGAAAGAGAGAATGAAAGAATTTTCTCAAACTTGAAAAATAACTAAGACAACGATATGCGCTAGAAAGAAAATTATTGGTCAGATATTTAAATTTGAATTCTTTTATGTCCGCAGACGATAATCTGTGGCAACAATTACAATTTAGCTATCATAGAATAAATTTTGAAAGAAAAGAAAATGGAGTTGACAGGAGAGCATTATCAAGCAAGTTATGATGATTTTCTATGATTTTGTGAGGCTAAATCAAGAAGAATGTCAATGTCTACAATTAGCATATGGAAATGATGCTCCATCTCGTGCCACTATATTCAGATGGTTTATAGAGTTTAGAAGAGGTTGAAATTCTTTCCTGGATGAAGAACACATAGGAAGACCTTTGTCAGCTGTAGTCCCTCCCAGAAAATGTGTCAGCCATTCAAAAAATTTTAATCGATGATAATTGCTGTACCTACCAAATGACACAGAAGGAACTTAACATTGGATTCACAGCTATAAATAATTATTAATGAAGAACTGCATATGAAAAAATTAAGTTTGTTGTTGGGTCCCCCATAATTTAACAAAACACCAAAAAGCAGAGAGTGTCAGAATTAGTAAAGAAACCTTAAAATTACTTAATGATGGTGGACATTGCATTATTTCTAAAATCATAACTGGTGATGAAATGCACATACCGTTTTTTGATGTTCCAACACGTCAAGAAAGTAAAGTATGGGTCTTTGAAGATGATCCCCAAACTAACAATGGTGAAAAGACAATGAGCAATGAAAAAAGTAAAGTATGCCGTGTTCTTCAGAAGTACAGGTCTGGTCAAAGTCATAAAGCTAGAGGGGCAGAAGACAGTTACAGCTAAGTAGTACATCACTGTCTTAAAGAAATTCTTCAGGAAGTGAATGTTAGGGGACTCATGCTTCACCATGACAATGCATCTTCTCATTCAGCAGGAATGACAGTCGAATTTCTTGGATGAAAAAATATCAAAGTGATAGAACATCCACCCTATTCTTCTGATCTTGCAATGTGTAACTTTTGGCTATTTTTTTATCGAAATTTTTTTTTACATGGGCGCCGTTTGCCGTTTTCATTCCAAATATGACATTGATTTTTCATCGATTCCAAGAAATGGATGGTTTGAAACATTTAATCTTTGGAAAATTCACCTACAATAGTGCATTAACTTTGGAGGGGACTACTTTGAACACTCCTAAGAGTTGGTAAGTTTAACTTGTACCACTTCAGGGTGGCCACTCTTCGGACATATTGAAATTCCCTGACTTTTCCAGGTTTTCCAGGTGAATTGAAAAGAAATTCCAGACCAGAAATTTTAACATAAACGTGCTTACGTCACTATTTAGTTACAAATTTGATTAAAGAATCTTAACAATTTAACGCCACTATCCAAAAAAAGTTATATTAAATTAGGAGAAAAAAATACACATTTTTTTGTTTTACAAATAAATGTTGACATTTTTAATAAAAAATACATATAAATGCAGTAAAATTGGACTTCTGAAATATTTAAAATAATTTAATGGTTTTCATTGAAGACAATAAAAAGAAATAGTTCAAGCTGATGTCCTTAAATATGGGCATTGCAAATTGCTCACAATGACAGAGATCATTAAAGATATGCAATAACTACACTATAACAAATCACAGCCATTGAATAATTAATGTCAATTCAGCAATGTCAAAAGAATGTCATTAAAATAGAAAAAAATATAGCAAAATGTATATAATATATATACAGAGATGCCAACCTCTGAAAAGGGTCATCAGTAAGAAAAATCAGGCGTATTCAGTAAAAAGGCATCGACCATCAGTAAGATTTTACGTATATTGACAATATATATTTTAAAACCTTACAGTAAGTTCAAAATGTAGTTTTGCTAACTTAACTGAGTTAATTACAACTAAATGGCAATATTTATGTGAAAATAATTAGGAAATTAACCAAAATATGAAAATAAGCTAGTTTAGTCAAGTTAATGTGCAACAATAGGGAGATTGAGATCCATGGCAAAGGATAATTTCGTACCCTCGGCAACGCCCGAGGGGGAAAAAACTGAATTTCACGATCGTACTATTTATGTGAAAATAATTAAAAAATTATCCTTTATAATCAACCAAAATATGAAAATAATCTTGTTTAGTCAAGTTAATGTGCTGCAATAGGGAGATGGAGATCGATGGAAAAGGATAATTACGTACTCTCGGCAACGCCCGTGAAAAAAAAAAAAAACTGAATTTCACGATTGGACTATTTATGTGAAAATAATTAAAAAATTAGCCTTTATAATCAACCAAAATATGAAAATAAGCTAGTTTAGTTAAGCTAATGTACAATAATAAGGGGATGGAGATGGATGGAAAAAGACAATTGTGCACTCTCAGCAAAGCCCGAAAAGAAGGACTGAATTGCGCAATCTTATAATTTAAGCAAAATATAATTTGTTTAGCAAAATATTTCTTTATTTTTACGCGCAATATAAAAATAAATTAGGTCTATTGTTCTGATATCAAATCATTAGAAGAAGAAAATGGATGCAAACTGATCATTTTGGACTCTAAGCAAAGCAGGGAATATGAACTGAAGGCAGGATGCATGGATTTCACGGGATTTTCCATAGTTTTGGGAGTAATGTCCGTAAAACAGTAAGGTGAAGTAAAAATCCGTACAAACTACGGAAAATCCGTAAAAGTTGGCATCTGTGTACTTGGCGACATTTGTCCAAAATGGCGCACAAACTCCGCATTTTTGCTTTTATACGGAATCAAATGGATACAGGCAACCTTTATTTAGCGGTTACGAATACAGCGTAATACTTGGCGAAATTTTTCGAAAATGGCATACAAACTGGGCAGTTCTGTTTTTATATGGACTAGTGCAAAAAAAAAAAAAAAAAATCCAGAATTTTCACAAAATTCCCTGACTTTTCACGGTTTTCCCTGACCATTCTAAAATTCCCTGACTTTTTCCGGTTCTCCCGGTTTCCAGGTTGAGTGGCCACCCTGCACTTAGAAGTATCTCAAAAATTTCAGTGTGACCCTCGTATATGCATAGATAACATCAAACAAGTAATTGAAAAATAACATATCATGAAATTAGCTTTCACTAGTTAATGGATGAATGAATATATCCAAAAGTGACTAGTGAGGGTTGGAAATGGAAACATTTGGAAAATTATATAAATAATAATGGATTAATGAAAAATATTAAAAAACATATATATATTGTTGTGACAAGTCACAACACGTTACTACTTTATTATTCAAAATTGACTTTTTTTTATAATTCATTAAATATTTTTTATCATTTTATTTTAGTTTTAATTTATTATTCAAAATTATCTTATTCAAAATTGCTTTTATTTTTTATATTCATTAATAGGCCAATTGTCTCATTTTCTAAATTAAATTATAACGCGCTGCTTTTCTTCCATGTTTTCATTTTGTTCTGGGAACGCCTCTTTTGACTATGGCTGGATAGGAGCACACGTTTTCGACATTGGCAGGGTTTTTTTTTTGTTTATAGAGGAAACTGAAATCTTGGACCATCTGGGTTGAATCTGGACTCTTCTGTTACTTGTTTAGCAATCTTGTGAAGCCTTAAGTTACGCAGGAGGATTTTCTTGATGTGAAAAAATTGCTGACTCGCTCTCTCTCGAAGGAAGGTGGTGTATAAAGGTGATATTTCTTTAGCTGTTGGTGGGTTCGCCTTTGTCTAAAATAGGTATGGTGAGCCCAGCCATTTTTCTTATGAAGATTTTTTTTTATTCTTTATAATCAGATTCAGTTATATATAAAAAAACTAAATTTTCTTTGATTTTGTAAATCTAACATCGAGATTTGTCATAGAGTGAATATATATTTTAAAGAAAAGTTTATGGGTAGAAAAGCTTGTCTATTTCTTATGATTATGATCAGAACTTGAAACCTGTGATCTGTTTGCTCTGTGCTATTCTTTTTTCAAGAAATATCTGCTTAAAATTATGAATCTATATCTAAAAAGGAATTTGCGAATTCTCCAAGACTCAATGATTTATGAGATGGCTGCGTACACATATATGATGTTCTAATATATATTCATGCATGAGTGAAGATTGGAAATGTAGTCATGGTTTTGATGATTGCATAATTGATAATAATTATTTTTACTGAAGTGAATTGTGTTATCGTTTTTATAAGCTAAAATGCATCATCTAATCATCTTCATATATGATTGAAATAAAAATCATTCAATTTTAGTGCAGCATTTCTTGGAATGTGAAATGTGACTAATTCAATTTAGAGTAAATTTCTGTGTTCATCCAAAAAAAAATGAATCAATATCACCTTGTTAAAGTGCATATGTTAATATCAATTTTATGTGACAATGAAATAAAGAATTTTGTAAAAAAAATAAATAAATAAATAAATAAAGTTTCAGATGTGTGCTAAAATCAACTTAGAATAATCACAACTTTCAATAAATTGAATTTTTGGAATTGAGTCTTTTCACAAGACTAATAATATATATATACATATAAAAAAATTCATGAATTTTATTTAGGTACAGTGATTATAGATGTTGAAAAGAGTTAAATTTTTATATTTTAGCTAAGGAACAATTTAACGACAAGAATTTGTGATTACTGACTTCAAAATATAATTCATTGACTTACTAGTGCGGGTTCTTATGAACATTTGAATTTTCGGATGAATTTGTAAATGTTTTTTTGGTTTTTTTTGCTAGCAGTACATTTTTTTAGATTCTCTTGGACTCTCAGGTATGTACAATGTAGATTTCATCATGTATTAAATATTATGTATTCTTTTGGATTTATTTAAGGTGCTCACATGCAAGTTGGGTTAATTTAATTTTAATAAATACACAACACTTTGAAGCTATTCTAAATTCTATTCCCACTATACGGTCCCATTCCATTAAAGTTATTAACTATTAATTTATTAATTCCATTCTTTTAATTGTATGTGGGTGTCCGTCCCTTAATTAGATTTGTGGTGAGGTTGTTAACTATCTTGAATGATTTAATTAAGTTCCCTTAACAACCTTACCACAACATATATATATATATATATATCCTGTGTGTCAAAAATTTATTAACATTGAATTTAGCCATACAAAAGTAAGTTTTTTAAGTTACTACTTTTCATTATATATATTTAACATGTATTATTTGTGTAAATAAGAAAGTCATAGCTAAGAGAGTATTTATTTAGAAACAGAAACGTGTGTAGCAAATTAAATTTGACTTAGCCACTAATACTAGATACACAAACTAGGTACAACATACCTGGGACCAAGGTACTAAACAAGTGATGGATGTACCCTGGTCTAAAACACAGTTTTCTTTAAACATTTAAAAATAGATAGAAAGGAATAACATAAAAACTTAGCAAAATTATATGTAATGCACAACATCTCATAGTATTCATAGCAACAAATATAATTATTGTCTCGCATATTGCAATCAAAAAGTACAACACCTTCCCTCATATATATATATATATATATATATATATGTGTGTGTGTGTGTGTGTGTACACAAGGGTCACACTGAAATTTTTGGGACAGGGGCAGATGATATGCGATAGAAAAAAATTATTGGTCGGATATTTAAATTTGAACTCTTATGTCAGCAGATGATAATTTGTGGCAACAATTATAATTTAGCTATCGTAGAATAAATTTTTAAAGGAAAGAAAACGTAGTTGATGCGAGAGCATTATCGAGCTATGATTTTCTATGATTTTAAAGTGGGGCTAAATCAAGAAGAATGTCTTCAACATCTACAATTAGCATATGGAAATGATGCTCCATCTCATGCCACTGTATTCGGATGGTTTACGAAGTTTAGAAGAGGTCGAAATTCTCTCATGGATGAAGAACACACAGGAAGATCTTTGTCAGCTGCAGTTCCAGAAAATGTGTCGGCCATTCGAAAAATGTTAATAAATGATAATCGCTGTACCTACCAAATGATACAAAATGAACTTAACATTGGATCCGCAGCTATACATAAAATTATTCATGAAGAACTGCATATGAAAAAATTAGTTTGTCGTTCGGTCCCCCATAATTTAACAGAACAGCAAAACGCGGAGCGTGCCAGAATCAGTAAAGAAACCCTAAAATTACCTAATGATGATGGACATCGCATTATTTTTTAAAATCAAAACTGGTGATGAAATGTACATACCATTTTTTGACATTCCAACAAGTCAAGAAAGTAAATTATGGGTCTTTGAAGATGACCCCAAACCAACAATGGTGAAAAGACAACGAGCAATGAAAAAAGTAATGTATGCCATGTTCTTCAGAAGTACAGTTCTGGCCAAAGACATAAAGTTAGAGGGACAGAAGACAGTTACCACTAACTGGTACACCACTGTCTTCCTGAAATGCTTCAGGAAGTGAATGTTAGGAGACTCATGCTTCACTATGACAATGCATCTTCTCATTCAGTAAGAATGACAGTCGAATTTATTGAACAAAAAAACATCAAAGTAATAGAACATCCACCCTATTCTCCTGATCTTGCTATGTGTGACTTTTGGCTATTTTTTAATCTAAAAAAAAAATTTATGTGGGTGTCATTTTCATTCCAAAGATGAGATTAATGAGGCTATAAAAGCATATTTTTCACCGATTCCAAGAAATGGATGGCTTGAACCATTTAATTATTAGAAAATTCGCCTGCAAAAGTGCATTGATGTTGGAGGGGAGTACTTTGAATAGTCCTAAGAGTTGGTAAGTTTAACTTGCATCACTTAGCCGTATCTCAAAAATTTCAGTATGACCCTCATATATATATATATATATATATACACACAAGGGACTTCTTCCCCATTGTCCAAACTGTTGCTCATGCCCTCGGGTGAGTCAGACAGTCTGGGTCTTCCACGCACACAAGGGCCAGTACTTCAGTTTTTAGAATGGGGCAATGCCAAAAATAATAACTTTAAGTGCAGGTGATTTTTTTTAATTTGAACTTTGATGTGAACATTGACCATTAAAGAACAAGAAATGCTACAACATTATTTTTATGGCATTGTTTTAAAGTTAATAAGATAGTGACAAAACATGGATTTAAGTCGATGGGATTTTTGAGTTATAATTTATTATGACTTTCGACAAGGGTCGACACAGCAACAGTGTGTTGATCGAATGAATGGTGATGAAGCATCATCCAAAACAACAATTTATAACTGCTTTAAAGAATTCCATCTTGGATGTAGGAGTCTCAGCAATGAATTTCATGAAGGTCGACCAAGAACTGCATTGTTAATTGTTTGGGCCAAAACTGAAGTTCAAGTTGTTCCTTCACCTCAAGATCTTTTATATATAGCTTAATATTGATTAAATGACCTACCTTTAATTTTCCAAAATGCTTCAGGGATAAAAGCTTGAACTTGTTTATATCGCTCAACCACAAAGCCTAAGGTTGGGAACTGGCAACTGCCATAGCTAATCAGCTTATTCGCCAAAACCTCTTGAAAAACTCTGCTCAGTCTTAATGTTTGAAATCTTGTAAAAGCAGCACCTACAATGGTTACAATAATTATAAATCTTGAAAGACACAAAGTATATATAACTTTCAAACTTATATGGTAATGACTCAAGCACATGTAAAATGCATTATTGTAAGGAGGCCCAATTAATCCTTGAATTTGCCAATTTGTACCATTCAGAATTTCAAAATATTTTGAAATTCAAATTAAAAATTTAAAATGTCAATTTATGAATGGTTTAGTTTGTATATTTTGAATTTCTATATAATTTTATATTAATTAAATAATTTTAAGTGAAATTTAAAGACTTTAAATTCCATTTTAAATAATTTCAAAATAATTATAAATAAATTTAAATGGATTTATTTAAAAGTAAACAAAACATTTTAAAAATGAAAATACTTACATTGATGTCAAAATAAACTAAAATATTTCAAAATTTAAATTAATTAAACATTTTTAAATGTAAATAATTATAAGTATGCAAACAGCTTTAAAAAATTCAAGATATTTAAATTAAATAATTCAGGGTAAGGAATCTAAAATGCATAAAATGACAAGATATTTAAAAAAAACTCTGAAAACTGTCAAGTGCAAGAATATTAAAAACAGAAACGATTAGAAAATAAAATAAAATAACCATCTTACATAAATAATAAAAGAACATTTTTGTGCATGTGTGTCAAGCAGAGATCATAGCAGGTTTTCAAACATTTCAGATAGGAAATCAAGGAATTTTCATAACAATGTAAGAAAGTTTTAAGATTTTGTTTCCTATATAACTGTTAAGAGTAGTATTTAACAAGTCTTTTTACATACATAAAAATACAATTTATACATAGAACAAAAAATTGAAATTAACATGCATGTTACTTTCGTATTTACTAACTAACAGCATACCTATTCTTATAGAATATATAATATAAAGAAATTTAAAATTCTCAATTAAGGGCAAATTCCTAACATTCTCATTGTTATTCAAAACATTCTATTAAAACATTTAATTTAATTCTCCTAAAAAGAAATATAAGAATCTATTCTCTAAAATGTTCTGGTCCCATTTGTCAACAAATTTACAAAAAATATGAAATTTGATCGATATATGTCAAAATGAAAGGTATATCAAAATATATGTATACATAAAGGTATACAAAATATATGTCAAAATAAAATGGCATTAGAATATATACCCATACCACTTTTAGGCCAGGTTCCCACTCATCCGTTGATACATTGCTCATCCATTAGGGGCTGTACATCAACCAATAACAAGCTCAAATGCACGACCGTGTGGTCATCCGTTGAACATGGTTCATGTCTATGTTCTGACGGATGCGTTGGTTACATGATCTGTTGCTCGTCACTCTCAACCAATCAAAAGGCTTTGGTATAAACTTATATAAAGCAAAATATAAATAGTATTATTTGACCTTTTATTCTTTCATGTTTCCTTAAAATTTAAATTCTGAAGTTTTAATTGTTTTTTACAAATTCTCATTTGAAGTGATGGATACATGTTTTTATATATTATTTTCTATCAATATTGATAAACAATCTATTTAGAAATATTTTTCAAAGTGCATGTGGTATTTAAGTTTAAATCTGATATTTATTACCATGATTTTTTATCTACAGCTATATATCATAATTTAAAAATATTCATTCTAATAGTTGAGTACAAGCAGTTTTGATGTGCTTTTTTTTTACCAAGGGTTATAAAGTAACACTAATTCTGATTTAATTTGTTACAGGAATTTTTCAGGTTTGTAGAAAGAACTCAATTCTATTTTTGAACGACTGAAAAATCTGTAGCTGACGTGCACATCCTCTAATCCCTTAAGATTGTGAAGAAGTTAAGATATGTTTTTGCCACATTAATTTCAGTGCTTAACATTTACTATTCCTAGTTGATATACTGTAAATTAGAAATTCTTTAATTGATGATAAAAAAGTGTAAAGTGGGTGAATTTAAGTAAACGTTAGATGTTGTTACGCTGTTAAAAGTTAAATGCTTGTATAAAGGACTTTGTGGAGTAAATTGTTCCATATTTGTAATATATACTAAGTGAATTTTTATACTGACAAACACATCGAACATATAAATACTATCTCGCTGTAGCCTTTTTAATTCATAATCTGCAATTTGAATCCCCATGATTCATTTATCAGTCTCTTAAACATACACGTGTGGGTTAGTCATTTCATTTTCAAGGACTTTCCGATGATCATTTGGAAACCTGACCTGTGCATTGCTGTGCCCTTTTCGACATCAGCATAAAATTTAAGAAAAAAAAGTAAACAAAAAAATCCTAAAATATTAAAGTATTAATATAAAAAAAATAAAAAAAAATAAATAAATGAATTTAAACTTACTTTTAGTTTATTCAATGGCCAACATCTTACTCTCTAAAAATTCGGAAATTGCGTTGTGATTTACCCCAAAACAAAATATGTTAAACAAATAATTATTACACAGAGTCATAGTGGTAGAATTGAATGAAAAACCAGATTAAAAATAAAAGAAAATTTATTAGAATTTCTATTAAAACTTAACAACAATTCATTTCACCCAGGGTTTCAAAAAAATAAAAAAAGGGAAAATTTTGACAGCTCTGTTCAAGTACAAAATAAAAAGAAAACAAACATGCAAAAATATCTAACGATGGCATCGCCATTTACTATGTCGGCTCTTTGAGAGCTCAAAAATACTTGTGTAAAAATTGATGTTGAGATTAAAGGACTTTCTTAGGCATTTTTGTTAACATGCCAGAACTCACAGCTATTCGCCTCAGTTTGGAGGCCACTATTTTTTCCTTGATGAATATTTGCGCACACACACACACACACTTCTTCTGCCTCTCCCCGTGAGGCCACTAGCGCTGGTGATCGGACGGCGCCGGGACAGGCGTCTGCTGCGGGCATAGGCGTCTGATGAACCGGCCTTGTAAAGTGCAGGGGCCTCGGATGTTGAACTGGAACGGTGGGTGCTGGAGCGCTCTGGGGAGCGTCAGATGTGAGAAGGACCCGTCATTACTACGGTCTGATGAACCGGCCTAGTTAAGTGCAGGGGCCTCGGATGTTGAACTGGAACGGTGGGTGCTGGAGCGCTCTGGGGAGCGTCAGATGTGTGAAGGACCCGTCATTACTACGGTCTGATGAACCGGCCTAGTTAAGTGCAGGGGCCTCGGATGCTGAACTGGAACGGTGGGTGCTGGAGCGCTCTGGGGAGCGTCAGATGTGAGAAGGACCCGTCCTTACTACGGTCTGATGAACCGGCCTAGTTAAGTGCAGGGGCCTCGGATGTTGAACTGGAACGGTGAGTGCTGGAGCGCTCTGGGGAGTGTCAGATGTTAGAAGGACCCGTCATTACTACGGTCTGATGAACCGGCCTAGTTAAGTGCAGGGGCCTCGGATGTTGAACTGGATTGAAAGGAACATCCTGTTCTTAAAAATGTTAGAAAGGCACTGTGCAGCTGGTTGAGTGACTCCGAGAGGAGGGAAAAAAAACTTTATGTCATCGGACAGCAACCTTACGTGCTGGTGTTTACATCCCGACTGAGGAGAAAATTCTCTCTTGGCGTGAGGTTCCGGAACGGCAACCCTTTTTGGCGTGGACGAATTTGAATTTCGGTCGCCGCGGTTACAACTGATAATCCGGCACCGGACTTCTTGGCGAGCTGAAGATGCCAAATCCGTCAACCTGGCGTCTCACATCTGTTTTCTCCTTTAGACATTTGATATGTCTGTTTTATGTTGCCGGTGACGCTCAGATAGCGTTGTTTTGATCGCCATCTTGAAAGCTTTTGTGTTTCATGTAAAAATGCAGTTGAACTTACGAAACATGCACATTATTAAAAGTATAAACATTTACACATCATTATTAAAACATCGTTAATTTCCCTGGGTGAAAAAGGAGGACATAATGTCTACAAAAACTTGTATGCTACATCGTGTTTTGATTGCTTATAAAGCAGCTTTATTCCAGATATTGGGGTGGGAAATTTCCAGCCGGTATAACATTTACTGGGAAAAGGTGTATTTAAAAAGATCACAAAGTCCTGTTAGGCAGGTAAACACTTATTTGTATTCAAGTTACGTTTATTTACACCTCTTCAAGCTTAAATAATCATTACTTGAACTGAGCAATTACCAGAGCAAACAATATTAAGTTAAGTTAAATAAATTTATAGAAGTTAAGGATTGCTCACCTTTAAGTTCACTAAAGTTAAACAAATATAAGAATCAATTAGAGTTATTAGTTTAAAAATTTAATATTCATTAAAAGGTGAGTTATTTTAGTTTAGTTATCCTTTAAGAGTTACTTATAAGAGTCCTTAGAGTTACTTTCAGTTAACAGTTAGAATTAAGATTATACTATATTTAGAGTTATAAATATTTGAGTTATTTATTTCATATTAGATTAAAATTATTTATTACTGCTTTAAGAGCATAGCAATTTAGCTTTCTCAGAAATCACCATAACAGCATGCAAGCAAAATAAACTGAGTAAAGAAATATCTTAAAGAAATTAAATTTAGAATTTTTGAAATTAAAGTTTTGAAAATTAAAATTTGAATATATATTTCATTACAATAATCATTCTGGTCAATTAAATTTTCTTATAATAAATGCTGATTTTATTCTGATTTTCAGTTTTATATAAGCAAGCTAAACAATTTGAAATCAGCTGTAAAAGTTACTGGTTTTAGATTTAAATTGTATCTTGTGAAAATGTCCTGTTTTAAATTAAATTGTAACTATTATGAAAATGATCTGTTTCAAATTAAATTGTGTCTATCGTGAAAAGGATCAAATTCAATTTAAACTGTATTCATCGTAGGACCCATTTTAATCTAATTCAAATATTGCACATTTAATACATAATCAATTTGTCGTAAAAAGTTACTGCTAGCTGTGAACACCACCACTATGCATCAACATAGCAAGTGCATTTATCGCCCACATAGCAGGTATTTATTTAGAACATATGCAGGCTATGATGTCAAGTAGTAGCACATGCCACATTGTAGCAGGCATATAATTTTAATATAGATAAACTGCATTTTAATATTTTCTTTGTTAGCACAACCTATTCCACTGAATAGTGGGTGCATATATTTAGTTTGCATAGGTCACATTTTATTTTTATGTAGTGTATGGCAACTTATATCTAAATAAAATAGTGCTCACATATTATTTGTTTATAAAAGTTATTGCTAAAACAGTGACCGCCATAAATAGCAATTTTTAATTTTTCAATTTATTAGTTATTTAAATGGTAAACATATAGGAGTAAGAGTCAGTATATTTTTACTAACTCCGACTGAGTGTTCACAATGATCAGTTTGTAAACATATGATGAAAATATTGCATAAAAGGAAGAATTGCTAATGACCATTACATATATAGAAAACTGAGATGACATGTAAAATATGCCATACTAATGGGGATTAAGATTTAGCAACTTGCTGCCACTAAAGTTAAAAGCTTCATATCATTTCAATATTTTAGAAGCATTTTCATTGTCCATGAAACACTATTGTTTGAAAATGTTTCATATAAGCTAAGATAGCAACACTTTTTTCAATCTGCTTCTCCTGTATAAAAGTCATATTTGGTTGTAGAGAATTGCATTTTTGTATAACTAGCTGACAGCCAGTGGTTACTTTTTTTATCAGGTACGACTAACAATAGGACTGAAAGGCTCACTTTTGTGACCAAAATCTACTGCTTTATGGTATACATTAATCCAAATGCATAAATTTCAAGTTGAATTTTAAAGTTTTTAAAAAAGTATTCATAACAACAAAAAATTAAAAAAACATGGGCTGTCCATGTGTTGAAGACCCAGACCGTCCGACTCGTCCAGAGGACTAAGAGCAACTATTTGGACAGGCGGGGGCTGTCCATGTGTGGTTTATGTCAGGCCTTTGCTAATATTCTATTCATTTAATTTTGTAAAATAGTCAAAAATGAGAATTGTTTAAAATTATATACATTTTATTTTCTTATTTTTTACAGGTTTTCCTGAATTCAAGGAAGGACTAGAAATTTTAAAGAAAGTTTGACTGGATCTAGTTTTGTTTTAAAAAAATATTCATATTTGATGAATATAATCTGTTATAAAATATTTTATTTCTTATATCTAGAAAGTTTAGCTGTATACTTCTGAATAAACTAACATTAAATTTATGTATTTGATTTTATTGTTAATTAGTATGTTTTGAATTTATCCATATGCGTGGGATCCGATATCGGCAAAAATATTTCAAAAACCGTTAGGCCTAAGAAGTTGGAATTTGGTAGGCAATCAGTTCTTACCCCAAAAATTGATGTGAATACCTTAGAAATTTTCTCGAGGAAGTGTGCTATCTTTTGAGTTGGGTTTCTCTGTCGGCAAAAAAACATCTCAAATACCATAATGTATAGAAAGCTCAAATTTGGTAAGTATTCAGTTCTTACCCCAAAAGGGTGCATGAGTAATCGTGATGGAAAGTTTTCCGGAGGGGTGTGCTGGCCCCAATATGTGTTTTTCTGTCTGGTGAAAAATATTGAATAAGACGAGTTCAATATTCAGCTTCACTGTTATTATTAAAATGTTCTCTGTAGAAGCAAAGCCAAATATTAGACTCTTTTTTAACTATCTTATAGCAACGGTTATTCATATTACCATTGTTGTAAGCAAACTGTCACCTAACTAAAAGGGCTTGCAGAAATTTAAAATATGAAAACTAATATAGTTACACATAAACAAAGAAATATCTCTATGATAAAAAATTTATCGCACTGCGGTAAGATCCAATAAGCTCAACACTTTTCTGTATAGAAGAAAAATATTTCAGCAATGGGCAGTTGATCAACAAATTTGAAATCCTAATTTAGATATGTTTTTGAAACTGGATTCACAGTTAGTTATTGATTTTTAGTTTGGATCCAAATGTGGATTTCAGTTAATTTGCTAAAAAATTATTTTATTAAATATGTGATTTATACTAAAATATTCTATTAGATTTATTATAAGAAACATCTGGTCTTCATTTCCATTTAATTAACGTTAATGAGTTAATAAAAAATAATTATTTTTCGCCTTTAATAATAATTTATTTCTTCGTTTTCTTTTCTTATTATTCAGTATTTTTCTGGTTTGAGTGGTAGTAAAAACAATATCTGAAAAAATTTATACAAGCACATAAGATATCTTGCATCATTGATTTTCAATGGTTATAAGCTAGTTTTATTATATTGATATAAAAAATATTTAAACATTACAGGTTTGAAAGTTGACAAAGCTTTATTAAAATCATGTTAATAAAATTAAAATGTGCTTTTGCATTTATGAAAAATTACTGAACTGTCGTGTTGGAACTGACTTATGCTTTCTTTGAAGATTATTTATTTTCATTTATTTATTCTATTTGATTAAAGTTATTATTATATCTAATTAGACTTGGCCTGATCATATAGCTTTCAATAAAGTTACTTTTACTAAATAAAAATTGTTTCCTTTATTCTAATTCCTACTGTTTGGCCTGTGCACAACACCTCTTAGAATATATATATACAACAACAAACCAATTCTAAGATAATTTCACCTACCTTTGATACCTATATTAAAAGTTGCACAACCTTTAAACCTAATTAATTAATTGCACAGCTACAAAAGAATTATACTAGATTTCTATTAAATTAAAAATTTTCCTTTATTAACAACACTTTTACTTAAGAGCTTCGAAACACAAACAGGTTAATTTCATAAATTCTTAAACAATTCTTAAATATTAATGGTAGTACAGTGCAAAAAAAAAAAAAACAATTAAAAACTTCAGTTAAAATAAACCCAATTAAAACACACCCAGAATTTGAATTTAAAACCCAGTTAACAATTTATATACCCAGGTTCAGAACCCACTCTGGTCTGAAGACCAGAGTTTGGTCTGCCAGGGACTGTTCACCAACATTAATATTGAGAATAAAAATAACAAAAACAAATTATTGATGTATAAAAATTAGATCTTAAGTCAATGAATGAAAGAAATCATTTGTAAAAACATTTGTGTTTATATTTTTTTTGTGTGTGTGTGGAGCAACTACCTAGATGGTATGTACAAAAATTAGAACTTAAAAGATGATGAATGGGAGAAATCATTTAGGGACAGCGAATGTTCTTGCTTCCAACAGTAGATGGCAGCACCAGATATGAGCAACTGGGAAAACTTGCAAAAATCGTGTAGATTAAGATTGTAGTAACATGTACTTATGAAGACATTAAAAAACTAGCTGGGAGAGTACCACCCTTTAGGATCACTTAGGATCCAATCAAAAATATGAAGTTGAATAATGAAAAACTAAATTTTTGCACTTTGATGCCGGTGGTGGAACAAGTCACAGGCTGCGCAAAATACTAAAATATTGAAGAGCACACCACTGGAGCACATTGCACCACCAGAATAACACTAGTCTTAACTACAGCAAGATGAAACCCATGAAGAAGCCTACTTGGGGAATGGCCCAACATCACCACTGCATACGGAAGAACCAGTGCAGAAATTTGGTTTGCATCAACGTCCAGATGTGAGAGATGTATCACATGAAGCTTACTGCTCAATTATTTTGAGCCTCAGCACAAAATCACATGATAAACATTTATTCACAAACAAAAAGATTCGTTCACAGATGTCTGCATGCCACGGGCGCTCTGGACATGGGTCCAGGACCGCGGTTTTCCCTACAACCGAATTCAGACCTCTTTCTCCGGCCGTGGCTAGGAATCGAATGCCCCTAACAACACGTTCACTTCCCAAGAGCCGCCAAACTTGGCGAATGAAAACCTGCACCTCATGCAGAGAGCCTATGCATATACCGTGATGCTTCGCCAAGAACCGCGAGCCGTGAATTTTGCCACCAAGCTCTATCTACCACGTACGGCAAACCCAATGGAATGTCTGGCGCCCTGTTTGCAGGTGGAGATAAGCCGTGAAAGAGTCCACTTTTCTCTTAAAAAGTGTGCTATTTTGGCAAACTCGTAAATGAAGTGAAGTTAAATTAACTGGGAAGGCAATGCCGGAGAGGAAACACTGGAGGATTAGCAAAAGATATTTAGCGTTTGTAGACACATTGTGCATAATTTTGAATAATGAAAGGCATGAAAGGAATAACAAATTAATATTAAAAGGGAATAAATCGCCGAAATATACAATAACAACAAATTAATTTAGAATTTTGAAGGGAAAGGGGAAAATCATGAATTTTGAACTATTATTTAATTTGGAAAAGTATAGCATCAATAAAACCCAGCATAACAGAACTTAGGTTTGAAATTTTACACAAATATAAAAATTATCACAATTCAAATTCTAACAAAATGAGCACATTTTATTTTGTTTAACTAAATGTTAATTCTGGAAATCCAATTGGATTAAATTTTTTTCATTGTTGAATATAATTTATATTATTTTGATGGTTTGATGTCGATGTGAGAAGCAAAACTGGCGAATTAGCCATGAAGAGGAACTACTGAGAAAACCTATAAGATGGCCTGATGGAGCTGTATCATCAATGATGAGAATTTCATTATATTTATAAATACCATTTATTTAATTAAACTATATATATATATTGATATTGCAACAAACAGCTTGTTACCGGCTTTTCAACCAGCTGCTCTATGCTCTCGTGTAGCATGGGATTTCAACAAACAGCCTGTTTGGAATGCTCTCAAACCAACATAATTTTAAAATACCGGACAATGCGGATTATTCCTTTTGTCTATTTTGTATTCTCCATGAAGTAATGTGAAATACCCAGTAAAATCCTACTTGAAATTGAGTGAGGTTATCAAACAGTTTTGCCATTGGCTGGTATTATAAAGTTGTTAGCCTAAAAGCAAACTGATTCATTGTACAACTGATTAAACAAATAGAAAAAAAAATTATAAATACAAATGATAATGTTAAAAGTTACAATATTGTGGGAAAATAGTTTTATTTATAAGGGTAAGCTGATTTTACTGCTAAAATATATCGGAAAGCTTACTGTTGCTTTATTGGCCATTTTTATCACTCAGATTTCCATCCTTTTACTTAGACGAAAGAATACGTCAGGTAAAAATATCTATTATAAGAAAGAAATTACTGTAATTTTTTTTAAATGTCAATTTCTTTTTCCACAAACTTCAGTTACCCAGTTTAGTCTGTTGAAGCAATTTAATAGTTCAAACATCAAATAATGATAAGAAGTGTAAAGAATTTGTAGTAATGTGCACTGTTTTATTAAAGATATTAGCTAGGAAGAGCATTGGTTTATGTTGGAGAAATAAGCATTTGTCTTGTCGGATAATATTTATACTTCATACAAGATGATGACATCTGATTTAAAAAAAATTTAGAACTATTCCCATTAACTATGAATTAGTTGCTTATTAATCACATTTGTCTAATCTAAGGCAGCGTTATTTGCTGACAGTTGCAGAATATAATTGTAAAGTCAGTTAAAATTAAATCATGTTAATATTTGATTGTTCCACATCAGAAAACAGGATTAGATTAAGTTGGATCAGATATGAAATTAATTTACTGCTTAAAAAAGTAGGTTAAATATTTTGTGTTTGGATAATACTTTTCACCGTCTAAGTAGTAAAACTTAAAATACCAAGAAAGTCTAGGTATTTTGTAAATAATAATACCTTGGTAGCCAAACAATACTTTAACAAACACTGATGAATATGCAAAAGACACAAAGAAAATATTATGTAAAATAAATATGCATAACAAAATGGGCATGAAATTATTATTAAGAAGCATCCAAAATTTGCAAAATGTTAAATCTACTAACATATGCAATAAAACCTCTGAGTAGTGCACAAAGTTCATGAAGTCTTTTAGTCAAAAATTCTAAAATTTGGAAAGCAAAATAACTTTTATATTTAAGGTAAGTATTGTTCAAGTTTAGTCTTAAAAAATGTAACATATCTAGTAAAGATCTCATAAACTATGTGATTTTTCACAGCCAACATACTATTATAAATCCAAGTTCTTTTATAAGAAAATGAATGGGAATTCAAAAAATTTTATTTTTACAATTATATATACAGTCAAACCCCTCTAAACGGTCACCCCTGAGATATGGTCACCCCGTTTTTACGGTCAGTTATAAATTCCCTGGCAGGAAACTCATTCACAATATGCACTTTGAACCCACTGATTAGCGGTCACCCTCAGATACGGACGCGGACACTATTTTAAGGATTCCTTCCATTAGAATAAAACCTCTGTACGGACACAATCAAAATTTGAAATTTCTATACCAAAGATAGATTCCCAGAAAAAATTGCAACTCACCTGAGTAAGAAAAACACCTGTGCCTACTGTGCCGATTATTAATTTTGTTTATTAAATTATACATGTAATCTGTTCTAAAACTTACTGCTGTGTACATTGCGCTGGTGGCCGCAAAACCTACCCATTTTTGTGCTTAACGGGATACTAAGTTAACAAACTAAAAAATAAGGTTAATAGTAAAGGAACAAACATTTATTTATCACATACTTAATTTACACTCTTTAGTTTACAAATTAAAATAGTATCACAATAGTGGAATACATCTCAAGGGTAGTTCGGGGGGTGTAATGCCAGATGAATTGATATTTGGTTGGAGCACGTGGTGGGATGCATTAATTAGCTTTTCCTTAAAAACACAAATTTAGACAAAAAGGTTATCCTCATATAGTTAATTGTACGGTACCTGATCTTCTTTCATATAACTTGGGTAACACCGATGCTTTGTCACACTTTACACTTGCAATACCAGATGAACATGAGCTCTCCTTCGAATTCCTATATCAGAGACGCACACACAACTCTTAACTCTGCTACCACCGCTTACTCTTCACTAGTCCAACTCCAACAGCCTGCCTTGACCAATTCTGACTCTTCGAGCAACTCTCACGTATATCCCTTTTTCGGTCCGCGGTCTACGTGTTGGAATGTAGAGCTGAGGGCTAATCCGTAGACATGGGGTCGCCGTCTCGGTTGCCGCCAAACGGCTTAGCGTGGTATGTAAGATATGGGGCCACCTGTATACTATCGCCCATCTGCTTAGCGTGGGAATAATCCGCCCGCATTCCTGGTTCAATCATTTTAATCCTTCCAAATATTTAATACTTTACATTTCTGGCATTACATTCTCACCCCCCCCCCCCCCCCCCTGCGAAAAAAAAAGACCAAAAGTTACTCTCCCACAGTTTCACCCCAGTGGTAAGAAATTGAGTTCACAATGGTTCATCGCAAACACATAAGTTCATCCATCATGAGAAAGGCTGAGTTCCACTTTTTAGCCTCGTACAACTCATAGCTTTGCTAGTTCTTTGTAGTTTCTTGATAGTTCCCTGTCAAGTTAGTCCATTATTCATAATTGACATAATGTACCATAAATTACATGAGGATTACCAACATTCAAATTATTATTAAATTGTAAATTTTGATATATATTATTTGCAATGCATAATTTTCATTTCTCCTTTTACAGAATTATTTACATACGACATATCATTACATAACAGCATTCATTAATTTATTATTATTATACATTTTCTTGTTATCATTTCATTTTGTAACATATTGTAGTAGTGCAACTATCAACTTCCGATTCTTGGTTATGGTTGAATTCCATACCACCATATTACTTATAAATTACTTTGTTATTTCACCCTTTGCCATATATGTAATGTCAGATATACATAACATACTTTTTGAAATATACTTATATCCACAATTTAAAACATAAAAACATATACATATACATTCAATTATCACTTTCTATTTATGACATTAATTACAAACTTTTTAATATATTTTTCATATTCTTTGTTTTATGAAATTACTATTTACAACAATTCGAGGGCGAAAATTATACCCTCTGGCATTATAACAAGCCTCATCATCATTTCTATTATTTTCACAGTTTAATTGCTTTTCTTTAGTGACCTTCCCTTCCTTAGTTTGACTTTGATAATTATTTCTAATCACTTTCTCATTTTGATTTTTTTCTTTGTCCTGTGTGTGTGTGTGGTTTGATTCGCTTTCGTCACTATCTTTCAAATATTGTTTTCGCTCCGCTGCCATGTATAGTTTATTTATGTGCACTTTATAAGGTTTATTTTCATCACTTTTAAGACATATTATAACATTATTATTTCGGACTAATTTCGTAATTCTAAATGGTCCATCATATCGATCCTCTAATACCCTTGGTTTTAGGCACTTTTTTAGGTATACTGTCGCTCCTATAAATATATTGTTTTTTCTCACTATTTTATATTTCTTTATTTGTTTGTCATTTATCAGCTTTTGTTGTTCCGATGCGTCTTTCACGACTTTGTCTATATTTTTTAAATGCTGTGCCACATATTTTTTATAATTATTTGCATCACTATACATTACATCTATTTCTTCCTTACTTGGTATGTTTGTTTGTTTAATATTTTCAAATGGCAATGATAAATCTCTAAGATAGAACAGGAATGAAGGCTCAAATCCTGTATTACTGTTAATAGTGTTATTCACATAAAACTTAAACCATTTTAAAGATTCATCCCATTCAAACGTAGTCTTTGACAAACACATTATACATTGTTTCATGTCTCTGTGTATTCTTTCACAACGACCTAAAGAACTTGGGAAATAAACCGAACTGTATCACCTTTCAATATTTAATGCATTTGTAAAATCTATGTATTATTTACTTTTAAAAATTTGAGCATTATCACTTTGAATAATAATTGGAACTCCATAAGTTGTCACGAAGTTTGTTAGCTTATTCACTATTGTTTTAGCAGTAATGTCTCTGACTGCATAGGCCTCAAAGTATCCTGAAAACATGTCTACAATTGTAATTACAAAATTATTTCCTCCATTACTGCGCGGTAGTTTTCCTACGCAATCCAGTTGTAAATATATTCCTGGTTTTAATATTTCTGGCATAACCTGAAGTCTGGCTGGTGGTATATTTTTGTGTTTTACTAATAAGCATTGATTACAAGACTTACAGAAATTTTCCACGTCTTGGAAAGCCCCTATCCAAAAATATTTTTTTGAAAGTAATTGGTATGTCTTTTTTACTCCGAGATGAGGGAAATGTGCTATCTCTATTATCTTTCCCTTTAGCGAGTGCGGTATTTCAATCTTATTATCATTTATTTTCCTATACGTTTGTCTTTTATTTTCCTTCTTTACCATTAACAGTTTATTTTGGCTATCAATATAGTATACCTTGTTATTGTGATATCGGTTTCTTCCTTTTTGTAATTCCTCTCTAATTTTACTTAATTTTTCATCTACCATTTGTTGCTCTAATATTTTCTCCACATTTATCTCATCATTTTTAATTAAAGTATTTACACATTTGATTTGGTTATCATTGTCAAATACATATCTCGAGCAATAATCACTTGCGTTATTTTCACCTTTTTGATATTTGAATTTAAAATCATACTGACTTATGTCAATTAGCCACCTCGATATGATATTGGGCATTTTATCTAATTTTATGTGGTACATAAGGGATTTTGCGTCACTCAGCAAGGTGAAACTCCTTCCGAACAGATATTCTCTGAAGTGTTGTAAGGATGCGTGTATAGCTAGCAATTCTAGCTTTATTGCAGGATAACGCTTCTCTGCCGAGTTCACAGGTCTTGAATAAAATTCGATAACATGATCGACTCCATTTACCCTTTGCATCAAAATACTACTAATTCCCTTACCTGAGCCATCCGTAGTTAAGACAAACGGGTTTACTTCATCAGGCTGTCTTACAACTGGTTCTTTAAAAATTGCATTTTTTAATTTTTCAAAAGCTTTTCTACATTCATTATTCCACTCGAACCTAACATTCTTTTTTGTCAAATTTACCAACGGTTCTGCAATTTGTGCATAATTTTTTATCAGACCTCTAAAATAGTTTGTTGTCCCAAGAAAGCTTTTTACTTGTTTAACCGTTTGGGGTTGTTTGAAATTTTGCACTTTTGCACAGTTTTTTATTGATGGGCTTATACCATTCGCATTTACTTTATATCCCAAAAATTCAATTTGCGATTTGCATATCTGTAACTTCGCCGGGTCGAGTGTTAAATTATTTTCTTTCAATCTTTGGAAAACAATTTTGATTTTCTCTAACATTTCGTCGTTATTTTGTGCGCATATGACTAAGTCATCTAAGTAAAAGTATATTTTTAACTCTGATAGATCTCCTAACACTTTGTTCATTAAAAGTTGAAAATATGCTCCTGAGTTTTTAAGACCAAACGGAATTCTTTTAGGATTAAAATTTCCCATAAAAGTTGTGAACGTTAAGGCCTTTCTATCTTGTTCTCTTAGTTCGATCTGAAAAAACGCCGCCTTCAAATCCATAACTGTATAAATTTTACTACCAGCGATATTTTGTAATATATCCTTCACCTTTGGTAAATTTATTGGCAAAAGTGGTAAATACGCGTTTATGGCCCTATAATCAATAGCAAGTCTATATTTAGGTTCTTCATTTGGTTTACTTGGTTTCTTTACAAGAATAATGGGACTAGCGTACGTGCTTTGTGACCTTTCAATAATGTCATTTTCCAATAATTCCCTAATTTCTTTTTGCGCAATTTCTCGTACTGCTCTCGGAATTGGGTATGGTCGACTCTGAATAGGATAATTGTGCATAAGTTCGATTTTCGGTACTATTGCTGATGTTTTACCTAGTGTAGCATATGACTTTGAAAAAACCTCTGTATTGGTCATCATTAATTCAATAACTTTATTTCTATCTTCCTTATTTAAGTGCTGTACTTGAAAATCGTCTGGAGATATTTCTTTCTTTCTTAATTCCCGAATTTGTTGATATTCTGTTTTATTTAAATTTTGAATATTATTAATTTCCAACGTGGGTTTACTGCTTTTATTTTTTGTATCAACAATTTCGATTTGTTCTGTTATTATACCCACGTTCATATTTTTATTAAGTGTAATTTGGCAATTTTTTTCATTGTATAACAACATTCTAATCTTATTTTTATTTTCTATACTTTGGATCGCTTCATCCGTGATTAATGTTCTTGCCATTTTTATTGGAGAAAATAAAACGTCCTGTCCCTCATTTAATTCCTGTGACAAAATCAATTGGACTATTTCTGACTCCCCTGGCTTTAATGTTATTTTTCTTTTCAATTTAGCGAAAATCTGCTTTTCCTCTTTCTTTTTAACATTCTTATTCTTATTATTTTCATTAGAACTTGGTAACAATTTTTCATCATTTACATTATCGCGAGTGCTACAATTTTGCATATTAGAGTTTTTTCTATCGTTATCACTTTCATTATCCTCGCTTATTCTACCTTCATTCTCATTATTGAATTCATTACAACAATTATTTATTTCCTCATATTCGTCGTCATCATTATCATCGCTTATTCTATCTTCATTCTCATTATTGGATTCATTATAACAACTATTTATTTCCTCATATTCGTCGTCATCAGTATTATAATTTTCATAATTACTATTATATCTATTTTCCTCGCGAATTCTCTGGCTTTGTGGTTTTTGTTTTGAATTCTGAATTGGGTTTGTATTTTCACTTTTATACAGTTTAATCGCAGTATTCCCAAATTGTACTTCGTTATCTTTTGTATTTAAAATTGCTTTATGTGAGGATAAAAAGTCGTAGCCTAAAAGCATTTTATATTGCCCCTGAAAGTTCTGTTTTGTCACGAAAAAATAATTTTTGCATGCCTTTTCTCCAATTCTAAATGAAAATTGAATGCAATTTAAAAATTCTATATTTTCTTTAGTAAACGTCTGAAGTATTACTCTTCTGGTTATGTATTTTATTTTTACATTTCTATTCTGTTTTAGTTTTGAAATGTTTCCAAATCTATAATACTAACTTGAGCCCCACTATCAATTACACTTATTATTTTTATTCCTTTGCAATCTATTTCTACCATCGGTAATTGTGGGCTAGATACGTTTTCACATTCGCTTGAAAGGATACTTTTGGTATCATATTTTGCTTTATCATTATTTTCATAATATTGTCCTCTCTTCAAACTTTTATAGTTTTGCCAGTCATCTCCATTTTTGTTATTTCTATATGTTTGTGAACCGAATTTCTTTCTTTCTCTGGAATTTGTACGATTCGTTCCTTGGTCCCAAATTCCAGCTCTTAGTTTAAATTACTATTATTATTGTTTCTCTCATATGTGTTTGATCTTATATTTCTTCCGTTGCGCCTCCTAAAATTTCCTCTTATACTTTGCCTCTCTCTATTTTCTACGTTGGTTTCTAATTGATCGTAATAATTTCTTTGATCATTATTATTTCCTTGATATTCCCTATTATTTCTATTATATCCTCCTCGTTCATAATTTCTGAGATTTTCGTTTCTGTTTCCTCTGATATAATTTGTTTGCTCAAACCCATATTGCTGATAATTCATTCGTTTGGGATTCCTTGCAAATGCAGTATTACACTCATTGTACCAGCAATCTGAGAAATAATGTCCATTTTTTCCGCACCCTATGCAAAAAGCAGCTCGTTCCATGGATTGATTTGGTATATTTTGCAATTTTAATTTATTAATTTCTAAAGTCAAATCTTGAACCTGTGTTGTAAGTAACATTTCTCTCAGTTCGTTATGTGATTCTTCTGGAGTCCTATCATTAAGAATTATTTCAAACAGTTCGGCATCTTTTATGGCATCTTCAAACCGCTGCGGATCTTTTTTCTTCACTTCAATTGCCAAATCAGGGCGTAATGCGCTAATGAATTTTCCCAACATTATTTTATTGGTTATTTTCTCTACCTCTCCATCTGTTGTATCCTTAAGGTTCAAAAAATTACGCGCTGCGTTTTTTATTTTTAGCACAAGCTCGTCCACTGACATATCAGGCGTTTGTTTTATTTTATTGAATGCGTCCTGTTCTTGCGTTATCGTTATTCTGTTTGAAAATTTATTTATTAGTAATCTTTTTATTTTATCAAACTCCTTTTCGTTTTGTAATTCAGGGTTTTGAATTAAAAACTGCATAGCCTTATCTTTTAATCTGGTTTTAATGATAGCCACTTTATGCTCTTTCTTCCAACTTGCTAACTCCGCTAATTCATCAAATTGTTTTATAAAGAAATTTATATCTTCCTCCTTACTCCCACTAAATAATGGTAGGATCTGCATTACTGGAATATCCATATTTTTATTATTTCTATCCAATTTACTATAATTTTTATTTGATATTATTGAATCTTCTTTCAAACTTGAACTCCTTGTTATAATTGAACTTTTCACCACTTTTTTAACTGGTCCCATTCCTATATCCCATTTTTCTAATTATACCTTCGATCTCATTAAGAAGAACCATATTTTCCATTTCATTGATAAAACTTTACATAATCATACATATAACATAAGGAGAAATGAGAATTGTGCACAATATTTTCACAACCATCTATGTCACCACCAGTTGTCCAACCTTATCAATATTTATTTTTTTATTATTATTATTCCTTTTATTTTTATTATTTTCATAAATCCTTATTTTATTCCCGTTACTGCTAAAGTCACGAGCACCAAATGTGCCGATTATTAATTTTGTTTATTAAATTATACATGTAATCTGTTCTAAAACTTACTGCTGTGTACATTGCGTTGGTGGCCGCAAAACCCACCCATTTTTGTGCTTAACGGGATACTAAGTTAACAAACTAAAAAATAAGGTTAATAGTAAAGGAACAAACATTTATTTATCACATACTTAATTTACACTCTTTAGTTTACAAATTAAAATAGTATCACAATAGTGGAATACATCTCAAGGGTAGTTAGGGGGGTGTAATGCCAGATGAATTGATATTTGGTTGGAGCACGTGGTGGGATGCATTAATTAGCTTTTCCTTAAAAACACAAATTTAGACAAAAAGGTTATCCTCATATAGTTAATTGTACGGTACCTGATCTTCTTTCATATAACTTGGGTAACACCGATGCTTTGTCACACTTTACACTTGCAATACCAGATGAACATGAGCTCTCCTTCGAATTCCTATATCAGAGACGCACACACAACTCTTAACTCTGCTACCACCGCTTACTCTTCACTAGTCCAACTCCAACAGCCTGCCTTGACCAATTCTGACTCTTTGAGCAACTCTCACGTATATCCCTTTCTCGGTCCGCGGTCTACGTGTTGGAATGTAGAGCTGAGGGCTAATCCGTAGACATGGGGTCGCTATCTCGGTTGCCGCCAAACGGCTTAGCGTGGTATGTAAACATGGGGCGTGGTATGTAAGATATGGGGCCACCTGTATACTATCGCCCATCTGCTTAGCGTGGGAATAATCCGCCCGCATTCCTGGTTCCATCATTTTAATCCTTCCAAATATTTAATACTTTACATTTCTGGCATTACACCTACAACAATGGTCATTCTCTAGGGACATAGGAGTAAGAGAGATAAGGAGTAAAGGGAACTCCCCCATCCCTCAGTCACAAAGGAGCGAGAGTGAAAAACTCGACCAACATTTAATTCATCGAATTAACATTTAATGCATTTCTTTTCGAGAATTCGAAGTCATATCGGCGTTGAGGTCGTAGAGTTCATACGTGTATGTATAGTCACCCTTCTTTCGAAATGGCCAAAATTAGTAATCGTTGTGCTTTGTCTGTGAAAGATAAAATTAAAGTTATTGAGTATAATGAAAAACATAAAGTGGGAGTTCGTACCCTCGCGACTACATTTAATGTAGGAAAACCCAAATACGCTGTATTTTGAAAAAGAAAGAATATTGGCGAAACCAATGGTTGAAAAACGAAAATCAAGAAAGAAAAAATAAATTTCCTAAAACACCTGGACTTACTGTAGATACAGTTGTTTACGATTGGTTTGTTTCTGCAAGAAAAAAATCTCCCTATTTCCGGGCCAATTCTTCAAGAGAAAGCGAGAGAAGCCGCAGAAGAGTTAGGATTCACAGACTTCAAAGACTCGAATGGTTGGCTGGATCGATTTCGCGTTCAGGAAGCTGGTCCGCGAATCTGCTGATGTCGACAACGGTGTGTATGAAGATTGGGTTGAAAAAATACCAAAAATTATTGAAGGATATTCATCAAGGGATATCTATAACATCGATGAAACTGGACTGTTCTATCGAGCTCGTCCTGATAAAACGCTTTGCTTCAAAACAGAACGTTGCAATGTAGGAAAAATTTCTAAAAAGCGATTGGCAATACTGCTGGGAGCAAATGTGCAAGGTGAAAAGTTGACCCCTTTGGTGATTGGAAAAACAGCAAAGCCTCGCTGCTTTAAGGGACTGGATATACGTGGCTTACCTGTCGAATGGCACTCTAATAGGAAAGCATGGATGACTTATAATATTGTGTTAAAATATTTGATAAACTTAGACAAGAACTTCGTGAAGGGAAAAAGAAAAGTCCTGCTGTTTATGGATAATGCCACGTCCCATCCAACAGACGTTCGCCTGAAAAACATGAAGGTAATTTTCCTTCCCCCTAACATGACATCAAAGTGTCAACCACTGGATCTCGGTGTAATCAAATCTTTTAAAGTTCAATACCGCAAGCTACTTTTAAAGCATTTGATCTGCAAAATGGAAGAAACTAAATCAGCCACAGAACTATCTAAGTCGATCAACGTTTTGGATGCAGTTGGATGGATAAAATTCGCATGGAATAGTGTAAAAGAAGAAACGATTTCTAACTGTTATCAAAAAGCTGGTTTTAGGGAGTTTGCAACACTTCCGACTGATTCAGATGAAGAATCTAAAAGTTTACAGAGCTTGATGGAAAAGGCCGGATTCGTGGGCATGTCGTCTGAAGAATATGCTCCTATGGATGCAGATGTGATGATAGAAGAAAATAGCAGAGAAATATCCGATATCGTCAGGGAATTTGCAACAGAATCATCTGAAGAGAAAGAAGAAGTCGAGTGTGAAGAGCAAAGAGTCAGCATCAGAAATTACTCTGAAGTTTTTAAAGTGTTAGACGGACTAAAGACATTTTCCTGTAAGCATAATGATGGAAATGCATTAAATTTAGTCTCACATCTCAAAATACACTTCGAAAGAGTGTATATATACACTGGTGGCTAAAACCCACCAAACATCAATTGATCAGTTCTTTCCCCGAAGGTAAATAAATTCAATGTATACTACTGTACGTTTTTTGCATATGAACTTACATGTTGTGAATTTAATTGTTTTTATGAAACAAATGTGCATGTTCGTCATCAAGATCGCAGCTGGGGGGGGGGGGGGGGGGAGTTAACTCCCCGATGAAAAAAAAATTTAACACTGAAAAGGTACAAGGTAAAGATCCGATCAGGTATAGTATCAAAAACAATGTTCCACCTCGCCCCCCCCCCCCCCCCCTATGAAATCAAATTTCGGCTACGGGTTTGTCCGTGTTAGCTTAAAATTGTTTTATGTTTTCAAAAATATGTATGTTTCAATATGAGGAATTTAAAACTATTAAAGTGTAATATTTGATCTAATTTAGAACGATCCGCTCTTTTACGGTCACCCCTCGTTTACGGACAAATTTTTCTGTCCGGAAAGTGACCATAAATGAGAGGTTCGACTGTATATATATATATATATATATATGTATATATATATATATATATATATATATATATATATATAAACTCAAGGCTGTTTATTTAAATTTATACTGACAGATATTAAGATTATGAACATGTAATAGATGCTAATATATCAAATTCTCAATTGTTGATGGTAAATTGGTGCATTTCACAAAATTACTAAATAATTAAGAAATATAATTAAGATTTTTGTAATATTGGCAGAGAGAGACTTTTACAAATAAATAACTAATAATTGAATATTAGATTAAAATCTCATGAAATATAATAAACGAGAATTGTGGTCAAAAATACACAATAAATACACATAAGCTCTATTCAAGAATTTACTAAAATAGGATTTCATTTGAAAAATCCCTAAATACAGAGTTTGAAAAAACAGATTTACATATATACTGGGATATGATCATATCCCAGAAAATATGAGATTGCATCCTTCACCTGGTCCGGGGTCGCCCATGGAGGGGGAGGGGACACCACTTGAGTGGGAGGTCCAGACCTCCAGTTATTTTTTTAAGGTGGAGAAGAGATGAAATATTAAAAAGGGGAACTGAAATATGAAGCCTGCGATAAAGTTTGTAGGGGGCATAATTTGGGGGACCTGCCGGCCTTGCCCAAAGAAATTTACAAATTTAGAACATGCTCCTGACCCAAAGACCATTAAGTCACGGCCAGGTCAACCCCAAAATGAATTTTTATTCAAATGTGTTTGTACAAAGAACCAAGATAAAAGTTTTTTAAACATTTATATTTACATATAGCTATATTTAACACAATAATCTCATGTACTCTATTAAAATTCACTTAAAAAATTTTTCAAAATTAAATACGTTTACGGCTTTTTAAATACTGAGCCCGACCCGACTCATGGGACAATTCGAGCCTAAGCTAATGGACCAGATCACAGCAGACCTCAATATGAAAATCAATCGAACAGCTGCTGTCAAAATAATAAACAAATCCTAACCAATCAAGTTGATCCGCACAAAGATTTCTTCTTTCCCACACCATTTGCACCCCCATTGCCTCATACAGCATGGAAAAAGAGGAGAATCCCTTGTGCTAGAGAACTCCATGCGTTGACAGATTAGTGTGAATCGATGCTCTGCATTGCTCCTCTGACGGACCGTCAATGCAATGGACGAAAGCGTCAGTGGGAATTTGGCCTTATTCTGTCTTAGCTATTGGCTAAACACTATATATAAGTTTGAAAAATCTTTGCCAAAATAAAACAGATGATGAAAGAAATTGAAAATATCAATAAATCCCATAATCATTAAACCCAAATGCCATAATTGATATAATCCAATCAAAAATGCAATTCATATAAAATTTATTTTTATATTCATTTCTTTACTATATAAATTGGAAAAAATTTGAATAAAAATCATCCGCCGTATAAACACATTGGATTTAAATCTATTGCTAAGCAACATGATATATTTTTCTTTAAATAAATTTATGGGGAAAAAATGTCTGCATGATGCTATTACTATGGGAGGTTCATTTTTTATTAATATCTCAACAACCCCTGGTCCTAGAAATGCAAAACATGAACTAAATTTTAAGTGGGTTTTTTCCAAAAACTGTCCACAAAATTTCATGAAATTTGGTGCAGCTGTTCTCCTGTGATGATGAGACAAACACACAAACAAACTAATTTTCAATTCCATTTATATAGAATTTACTAATCATAATGAAATCTTATAATTTCTTATAACAGATTAGTTAAAATAACTATCAGAAGATTTAAAGTCCACTAAATATAAGCTATGATTTCTTTTACTGTAAATCGAGTAATAAATTATCATAAAACTGTAAAAGGCTTATTTATCCCATTGTCTTCTTCAGGGCTGCCACTGGGTCATAACTTGAAAACAGTTGCTTTAGTCACCTCAGATACAAAAAATAGTAGCCAAAATAGTCTCCTCAGATACAAAAATTAAACATCAAAATAGTTTTTAAATATGAAGGTAGTATGTTTTTCACAACCAAATGGCTTCAAAATTGTTTGTAGTAAACATTACATTATTTTATAAAAGATATTAACAAATATAAATTTCTTCAAATATAAAAGTGTAATGGTGCTTTTTTAATTAATCTAATTCTTGTCATTTTAGACATTAGTTAGTTAGATCAAACTATTAAAAGATAGTAACACGCGACTCAAATTGTGAAAATTCTTTATTGTAAATATCAAAATTTTCAGAGTCCAGTACTCTACACTTTCAATGAAGCACATCACACTTTCAATAAAACATCAAATTCTTTGGCTAACTATGAATCATTGTGGGGGTTGTTGTAGTAACAAAATTAAAATCTCGTATCACAAAATATAAAATGTCTTTTAAAATCAAAATCTTATGTCAGAAATACAAAAAAAAGAAAAAAAACTTTAGCATAAAATTCCAAAAGAAAAATCACAATGAATTTGTTCTACATTAACTGGGGCCTCTGAAAACAGCATGCAACACCCAGATATTGTCACTACTGCCATTTTTGTGTAGTTTTGTGGATATTTTACAAATTCCTTAAACTATGATCTCAAAGCTGCATTTCACTAAAACCAGCCATGAACCATGCATGGAGAAAGCTATTTGGTTTATCCACTAAGAGGCATTGATTCTAATAATGTAGCTGTCACTTTACAACACTTTTGTTAAGATTTTTTTTTTTACTTTTGAAGTTTCAATTTTTTTGTAACATTGACTGTTTCTGAAATATATCTAGTGCTACTGTTTTAAAATACATAAAAAAGAAAATAGGAACCCTACTTCTGTAGAAAAAATCTAAGCTTCGAACACATGTGAAATTTAGTATAGGGTAATCTGAACTCCCAGGGCGAAAGACCTCGTTGAGATATTTTTAAATTTAAATTAGTTATTTTATGTTGAAGCACAATTTTGAGTGGTTTTCACACAAATCGGTTCCTTACCGATTAAAAATATTATCACAGTGTTTCCATATTGACCCTATCAGAAAGATCGAAGAGCGTTCTTTTCAGCGATCTTTGAATTGAATCTGTAGGACAATTCATTCATATTTATTAATTTATTTATTTTTAAATACATTAAAAATATGCATGTTTTAGGTTATCCGAATTTCATTTCATCGCATTCAGAAACTGAAGATTAGAAGAATTCTGACCTTTGTTTTTAATTACTCATTTTTTTTATTTCTATGAATTATTAAACAAAAGCATAAAAATTGATGTTTCTGATCTCCAGACAGATTGGAACTTTTCCCCACCTTCATTGCTATGCTTCATGACATCATAACAAGAGGTTCACATTGCTATGGGAAGCAGTGACGTATTTATTTATATACAAAACAATGATAGGCAATTGATGAACCAAGCATTTACGCATATATGTGTCAGATTGTTATGTGCGACCACACACGTGTTAAAACTAAAGGATTCTATCTCCACCCTATCAACCTCCCAATTTTAGACATTTCACTAATTTAATCCTATCTCAGCTTCTAATTATGCTAAACCTTAGTTTTAAAGACTATATATTTGGCTTGGGCTAATGAAAGCCATATACCCAGATTGCATGCACCCCGCATAGTTATTTAGAGCATATTACACCTGTATAACAAATTGGTTTTTGTTCTAAGAGGACATATCATAAAAGTAAAGTTTGATTCTTGAGAATTCGCTGTATGCTCCAATGTAATTTTAAATAGAGGTTTGCATATTAAATATTGCTAGGTACATCTTCTAGTTTTATATAAAGTAATGTACTCAAACCAGAGTTACTAACATTCTGTATAGGCCATTTGGAGTGAATACTAGGGATTTTCGGGAGTTTTAAGGCATTTATGATATTGTTAGAAAAAGGCAAAACATTAAGAGATTTTGCCCTATAGTCACCCACACCCACCCAAAACAACCTTCAGTGGATTTTTTGGGTGATGCAAATACCAGAGGAAAATAATGTGGTATATAACCATAAAAAATATTCTCTTTTCGGGAGTAGATAAAGAGTTCTGCAGAGCATGTAGAATTATAGTCCAAAATGGTTGATACCTTTATTAATGGAGTGCTGTACGCAATGAAATTTTATTTTTCAGTTTTTCTTAAAACAATTTGAGTGTAATTTGGCAAAAAATTGGGAATTACAAGGAAATTTATATTGGAATTTACTGTGGGAAAATTGGCATATCTGATATTTTGGAACCCAAACCATGATATTCTACTCCATTTCATTTTTCATAAAAAAATTCAACTTTTTGTAGCAACCAGTTCAAATTGTGTTTTAGCAAAATGTCACACACCTTATAATTTAGTTAGATCACCGAAGTGAAGCAGCATCGGGCGCGGTTAGTACTTGCTGGGTGACCACCTCGGAACGCCGCGTGCTGTTGGCCATCTCGGGTGCGGTATCCCCGTGGTTTGCGCGCTAGATTTGCACGCTGCCACAAATGCCGCCGTGTTTATGCGGAGTACGATCACGTTAAACATGTGAGTCCGTAAGTCCTTCCGAGAGGTTGGTGGTAGGGGAAGGAGGGTACGGTCCCTGTGGATGCCTCCCCCACTGGGTTCCGGTCTAAATTGGGTGGCACTTCCCGGCCGTCCATACAGTTACCTTACACCTTTCTGGTAGGTCGGACGGTCTGGGTCTCAACAACAACACCTTATAATTTGTAGCAGTATGTGATCATTATAGTAGCAGTAGCTAAAAGATGCATTATTCAATTACCTAAAAATTGTGATAACTTTTTGTCTCTGAAATTATTTCACTCTAAGCCTGGCAAACATGCTAAACTTAGAAAAGTTAACATTACCAAAGTTAGATGCTGGCTTTTAATCAACAATATGATATATTGAAGATTAAGAACATTAAAGGTATATGTTAAATGTAGAATACACTAGATCAGTGTTTCTATGTATGTCAAAAATCAAAAAGACATTGATGTTTACCTATCCTTAGATCCAATTCTCTTCTAACATTGACTGCATCACTCATTCGCTTGTCTGGAGGGCACAAGTTGGCACAAGCTCGAGAAATGGCCTGAGGTGTGATTTCAGAGAATCGAGCCCGGAACACCCTTATATTAGCTTGAACTGCAAAGAAGATCAATAATAAAAATAGAGAAACTTACTATCATAAAGCTCACATACTACATGTACCATACAGAAAGTCATATCTATTTTTTAACTTGTTTACTTGATTTTTATACACTAGTTAGCATAAGAGTTTCCTATGTATTGTGTTCTTTTAAAATTTAACATTTTTGAATCAGTTCCAGAGGAACACAAAACCAGTGTTCTACTGTAATAACAAAATTGAAAATATCATTAATTATTTCATTTTAATTCAGTTATATTTTATAAAAAATTGTTGCCTTGTAAAAATATTCAGCATGAAACTTTTTATTTGGTGAATTGGCTCCTGATTTTAGTTTAAAAAAATATATATATACGTTTTATCCCACCTCACCATTGTTTATGTCTGTGTAAGACTGTGTCACATGACTGTTTCTTTAACCCTTTCGGGACGGCGGCATTCCGGAGCTGTCGCGGCCCAAAAGACGAAGCGCTTCGCTTCCGAACTGGTCGAAAAGGACGGTGCCTTTTTTGCGCTAAGCCTAACTCTCGAAAAAAATTCACTAAAAATCACCTATTCAACACAGAAATCTACTTTTTTCAGGAATAAAAGAAATATTTATGTTCTATTTGATGTATAATTTTCATACAAATCTGAATACAAAATACTCGTTAGTTGCTCCCATTCTTTTATCCGAAATAAACGAATAATTTCACTGCCTCTAAAACCCAAACAAAAAAAAAATACTCTCTTATATTCCTATGATTCACCAACGAAATCATAACGCTGAAATAAAAATAAAAACCGAAACTCAATTATAAAATTGTTGATGCTACGAGAATTGCTCTGTTTGTTTATATTACAAAATGATTTTCACCGCTCCAAATGGAGAAATAATTCATTCGATCCTCTTCTGCCAAGGTCATGCCTCTGCAAAATACATTGAAGTTAGCTCCATGGACAAGTAACGCCATCTAGTACACAAATTAAAACGTTCCGCGTGGTGGCACTTATAGGTGCCACTATCCGCTTGCGGTAAAATTTCCTCTGGCCCGAGTGAGTGCCGTTCGTCCTTGAATGCAAGTTCGCAGCTGGCACGTGGGCGTGCCGATCGTCGCGAAAGGGTTAATGGAATATCAGAGGTGTAATAAACTTTTTTCTAAAAATTCACGGCATCCCTGGAGAATATCATGGCACCAGGGTTTAAGCTGTCGATTGCATTTTCGCAAAAATTCCACATTTTGCGACAAATTGCATTGACAAATTCGCAAAAATGCGATCCTCGATTTCCCCCTTTTATTTAAAAATCAACTTTTTTTTCTTTTTTAAACTACTCGCCAATTCTCTCCAACATCCGCAGTCGAAAACTAAAATTTTGTACTACAACGACCATGCGCAATGAGTGAGCGAAGTCCTTTCCCTCTTCCTGTCTTTCAACCACTGCATCCTTTAAAGTCTGCCTGTTCTATTAGCAGCGAGGGTTGATTTGAATCTTCCCAAATGTACCTCATAAATTAGCGCCCTCATGCAGTGATTGGAATGTTTCCAGAAGTTTTCTATGTATACGCTTCCATCATAAGTACTGCCATCTATGAACATTGTTGTTTCTACCCAAATTAGAGTTTACAAGTGAAAAAGAGGCTGACAGACAGTGCAGGCACAGTCTAAAGAAGGCGGTGTTTTCACATCGTATTTCGTATATCAACACATGAAAAGAGTAAAAGCATACGGGATATAGTTATAAAACATGGATAAACAGCTTGGTGTATCGATAAAACTATAAATGATGACGTCGATCTTCTGGAAAATAAAAGACCTCAAAACAATTCCGAAGACAAATTAATTTCTAGATTGTTAATTGAAACGTGGAAGAGGAATTATATCTGGCTAGAAGTAGAAGATTGTGATGGCAGTTACTTCTTCACTTACAAATAGTGCAAAAGTGCAGGAAAGAAGAATGCATTTACAGAAGGTAAGATTTTAAAACACTTTATTTATTTATTTTAAAGCAGAGTTTGATTTAGTTTGTTTTTTTTCTTCTGTAGCAGTGGCGATTACACAAAATGCATTTTGTGTAAATATTTTATATAATATATAAGAAATATTTAGCATATAAACATAGAAACTTTCTTTTTTTCAGGAAATAAATGGATTAAAGTCGATTCTCTGACAAAACACGAAAAAACTAAAGGCCATAAATTTTCCACCAGCAGCCATGAATCTATGACAAAAAATGAATGGCAAAAAGCAGTATCAGCCGTTTGTTCAAAAGAACAAAAAGCTATAACAGCTATGATGAAAATTGTTTATTTTCAAGCAAAAAAAAATTTAGCAACATGGAAGTTTAAATCGTTAAACGATTTATTGATTTAGGTGTACAAGACCTAAATTCATTAAATGCAGATGCTCATACAAACTATGAAAGCTATGATGCATTAACTAATATGCACCATGTATTTGCAAAAACTATAATGGCAGATATAATTTCGGACATAAGGAAAAACCCTTTGTTTTCTTTAATGATTGATGAAAGCACTGATGTTTCTGTAACTCAGTGCATGGCAGTGTATTTGAAGTATGTGACAAAATCAGAAACTCAGTATAATGTAAAGACTGTTCTTCTAAAGATCACAGATCTAAAAGGAGGTACAGCTAATGATATATATATATATATATATCCCTTGAAAAAGTGCTAGCTAGTTTTATTCTTGATAAAAAGAGGATAGCTGGAATTGCTACAGATGGTACTAATGTCATGACTGGTGTACGTTCTGGTGTAACAACCTTTATTTAAAATTATGTCCCTAATATCATATCTAGTCACTGCATTCACTTGCTAAAGCACATAGACTTGCTTTAGCAAGTTCACAGGCAGCTGATTGTGTTGGTTACTTAATGAAATATCAGGAATTGCTTAGCAAAATTTATAAATATTTTAGTCAATTACTAAAACATACCAGACAATTGGCATCTGTTTTAGATGTTGTAGAATCAGCGAAAAAAAAATTGTCCAAGTTTCAGTGATGGCTGTCCCTTCATTGTTCTGTTGCAGTTATAAAAGACTTCATTAGTATCTTTATTAATGGAAGATATTGCACAAGGGTTGTTAAAATCCATAAGAGTTTTAGGTTTATTGCTGTGACAGCTTTGCTGTCTGATGTTCTTTTTGTATTGAACAAATTATGTTTGCTTTTCCAAAAACCAAATTTTGACTTCGTAGTCCTAAAATGCCAAACCGACATATGCATAAGGAATTTAGAAAACTTGCTGCATGAGAATGGGGAGAATTTATAACAATTTTTTTCTGAAATTCCTAAACAAATTGAAGACCAATTTGAATTTAAAAGTCACATGGTAAGGGATGATGTTAAGGAAAGAAGCAAATTTGAGAAACTTAAAACAAAGTATATGAAATGACTCCTTCAAAATCTCCAAGAGAGGTTTAAAGACAGTGCTTGTACCTGATAACATACCACCTTCATCATCTAATGACTATGTAGGATATGGGGAGAAACAGATAAGTATTTTTAACTATTTGAAATTTTGTCAAATTTCTTTAACAAGTTTAACTTTGGCTAAATAGAAAATTTTTAAAAACTTATTAAACGCACGATATAGGCAAATGGATATTTTAGGAATCCTCAACTTTATTGACAAAAATGGCTTGTCATCTTTATACCCGACTATAACAAGTATGATTATGTATTCACTCATTTTACCCTTACACACAGTGGATTGTGAAAGAGGGTTCAGCGAAATGAACTTAACAAAAACACCTGTACGAAACAGGGTGGACATAAAGAATTTAAATTCTTTAATGACCATTCACATCAATGGGCAACAGCGTGAATGTTTTGATTTTGAAAGAGCCTGTGAACAGTGGGCTGTGAAACCCCCCCGTAGAATATGCTGTAACCTGCATAATTTCATCTGATCTTTATTTTACTATTTCTATTTGTGATATATTAAAATTATTGTAGTATATAAAATATAGGGATTATGGTTTCTAATTTATAAAATAAGCTGTATTAATTAAGTAGGTTGGGTAACAGTAAAAAAAATTCTTTTAGTCTTATTTAAAAAAAAAATTCATAATTTCAACAATATAAAAATGTGCGCTAAATTTTTGCTAATGTTTATTTTATTTTACTACAACTTTTTGACAGCAATTAGCAAAATTACTATAAAAATTTTAAAGCCAGCTTAAACCCTGCATGGCACCCTCTGGTGCTATGGAACACCAGTTGGAAATCCCTGCTGTAAGAGTTTTCTGGGGTCCCAAGACAGCAAAAGTAAATTCAAATACTTTTCAGGAGAGGGAGAACCCTGAAAAAGCCAATATAGCCAATGATGAGCTACCTCCCTTTTAACTGCTCTACACCCTTTCAGTGAGCTGAATGGCTTGGATAATTAAAAAAAATTGGCTAATTGCCAAAATTTTAACCAATTTCGACCTAAAATAATGTCAAAATTTTAACCAATTGGTTTTTAAGATTCAGTATTTTTCCTTAAAGTAAAAAAATTAAATAGAATAAATATGATGTATTCAAGTAATGTTCCACACCTGTTCTTTGTACCATGCCACAATGATTTCCCTATGTATACTATGTGTATTTAGAAAAATTGTTATTAATTGTTAATAATACCGTTAATTTCTTGAAATGCATAATTGCAAAAGTGGGAATAAAGTAAAATATAAGTACAGAGCTTGCATTTACTTGTAATTGCTGTATCAATCATCATGTTTTTAACTAAATTAACTTGTTATTTAAAATTTGTGAGTCAAATATGACTCACAAATTTATTTCCTGTTGTTTCAACTCCTGTTATTTTTTTTCTTTTCTTTCTCAGGAGTTTTCGATGTCTGGCTATTTTATACTTATGTTTAAAAAGTGCAATAATTATAGTAGTGTAAAAAGTGTAATAATTATAGAATTTAAATTTATTGCACTGTTTTCAGCATAAATGTGTATAGGGATTGCATCAGGGGTCGGCAAAATTTTTGCACTCGAGGGCAATATTTAACTTCAGAATGCAAAGAATAGGGCACATATGTAAAACAGTCAAGTTATTTAATGGAGGAAAGGGGGGAATTTATAGCAATTAACAGTATAAAAGTTATTTTAAATTGTGTTATGAAAATTTATTTCTATCTTATGAATAATAGGCAATCATTGTTTGGTAATTTATCATGGGGGATTTCCTACAGAGGAATAACTGAATACTGTTTGGCTATTTTGATGGAAAATGTGTTCTGAACTAAAATAAAGTGTATAACTTTCCAATACTACCATTATTTGTTTTCTAAATTCTTTACTGCAATTTCAAGACTATTTACCATTTGTTGACATTTCAGTAACATTTCCTTACAATTATCATTTAATAAAACAGTTACTTAGCCATATAGGTTAATTTTGTCTTTTTGGGTTTGGCTTCGTTGGTTTTTATAACACTGATGAAGGGGATCCAGTGCATATCTAAAACAGTTGTATGCTGCATTTATTTTAATTTATGTTCAATGATCTATGCATATTATTGTTATCTGTTACAGAACATATTTTTTGATAAAAACATGAAAAATTTTACCATTTTAGAAATTTTTCTTTAAGTTCTGCGAAACACATGAAATGCTCCAATATACAATGAAATATTCTTGTGTAGGTGGGATTATCACATAGTCATTGATTCATAAAGAAAAATTTCTGCTTAGAGCAAGTAGTAAATATTAGGTCCACGTAATTTCAAAAATATATTAGATGGAACGTTGTATATTAGCTGGAAAAACCACAATTCTTAAGAGTACATTATTTAATGAGCACAATGTAGAAAAAGAACAAATATTTATAATACAACATCTAACAACCAAGAAAGAATTTTTACAAACAGCGATTTTAGACATATTTCCAAAAATAAATGTCTTTAAAGTCTCTCTAACTTCATATATTAAAAACTTCTTAGCTAAAATTATCAGAAATCAACCACACAAGAGTATAATTAAATAAAACAATATTTGAAACAACTTTTACTTAAGGTAGAAAACCATTGAAATAAAAGTACAAAAAATGTGATAAAAATTATAAAGTAATGTAAAATTTCAATTTTAATGTTATCAGTACTCTTGGGCTACATAAAATGTTAACACAAAAGATCAGTCGCGGACTGCATAAAATGTTATCAAGGGCCACTGGTTACTGACCCCTGGTATATATGATCGAGATATCAGCTTTTTTTGTAATTTTAGAAATTAAAATTACAAATGTTAAAAAGTAGTAAAAAAATGGCTCGCAAATTTGAAAGTTTGCCATACTTTTGAGTTCCAAAAGTCAATCTGTAATTATATAAGCCAAGAGCAAGCTCAAAAGTATACATCTAACTTAATAAAGAAGAATTTCTGTCTGTGTGTAACAAAAAATCCAAGCGTTATACAACCATGAAATTTGGTACACAAGTACCTCAGGACCCGAATAGATGCACCTCTGTTTTTTTTTGTTTTTTTTTATGCTTCAGCCTAATTCACAACGATTTTGACTGATATTCGCACAAACCGATTCCTTAGTGACCTAAAATATTATCACAGAGTTCCCATCTTGACAACATTAGAAAGATAAAAAAATTCTCTCTCAAACAAACTGTGGATGAAATCCATATGATTATTAGATGATTTTCGTGAATTTTTTAAACATATATACTTTTTGTGCATTTTAAATATCTCTGATATTTGTATTACAATATACAGAAATTGACTTGCTATGAATTGTTCATTTTTATTTCAACACTTGTCTACAATATCACAGATTACTCTAGAAAAGAAAATTTCTTAAACTCATCCGTTTATTAATTATAATTTTTTTCTCCAAGGCATATCTCCGAATTTTTGAGTGAATCATGCAGGCACCGGGACCAGTCCTACTCCTCCAAACAGGGCCAGCTTAAGGCACCAGCAAAGCAAGCACTTGCTTGGGGTGGCACATTTTAAGGGCGGCACTTCAGTCAACTTAAATAAAAATCTTAATAAACAAAAACATCTCTTAAATAAAAAAAAAAGTTCTAGTAGGTAGGTCTTAAATAAAAAAGTTCTGGGGCGCAAGCAACCGAATTTACAAGGACAGTTGTATGTTTTAAAAAGTAAAACAAAAACACTGAATAAATATTAAACATATGGTCCCAAATAAAAGAGTAAAAACGGCTATCATTCATTCTCCCCCCCCATCTTGGAAAAAGAAGACCAGAGGACTAAATGGGATTGCTTCCAGTACGTCACCCGAATTTGTATCTTGCAACACAAGTAACAATTAATTACTTTAACGCACCGGACGTCCAGTACAGCCATCAACAGTACATCTAGGGGCGGCATATTGACCATTATCTGTAAACTACAAAAGCTTTTATGTGAAACTGGTTTTTGTTAACTATTTCATGAAAAAATCTGATGAGAGAGGGCACTTTGCTTGAAACGATGGGGTTCCACCCAGAATTGCCGTGCCAGGATACCCATCCTTTGTTAATTATTCTCCTACGCCCTAAATCAGGAAATCATCTCCCCCAATCAGCCAGACACATAAATAAAGGACTTCTTTCACATCTATACCGAAACAGGTGTCCGCATTGAATGTAATTAGAAAACTGGACAAGGACAGGTCTCAAAAGAGAGCTTGAGACATTAATGGACCATTGTAGAATTTATGATACACACCCCATCAGCTGTGAAGCATGTGTTTATCAATCATTTTGTTCAGAGCGAGATTTGTTCTGGGGTGAAACAGTCCAGTCATATGTTTCAGTGAGAAATGTAAATCATTATTTTTCTTGCCGCAAAGAATAGTTTATCGTTTTCCTTTCTAAATGTTATACAGTTGAACTTGATATTATCTAAAATATTCATCTAGCATTTAGCATAAAATTTAAGGTAAGCAAGATATAATTATTTTATGATTGTTTAAAATTGTTTCTATTAGCCTATAACATATTATACCCCCCCCCCCCCATCAAGGGGATTCAGATTATTCTAAATTCCAGGTGTAAAATCGGTATATACTTTAATTTAAAAATAATAATAGTTTTAGTTATAACGACTTATATACAGCATCTGTCGAGTCACTTTTTAGCTAAATAACATTTTAAATTTTACGCATGGATCAGTGTTTGTTTGCTCCTAGGATGTTATATTAAATTTAACTCCTTGAAAGTTCTTAGAAATTGTTTCTCGTTTTGCTCAAAAATTTAGATTTCTTTCCCATGTGCATTTTTCCTACCTAATACTGTATTTATTTTTTCTTAAATTAAAATTATGTAATATTACTTACGCTATTTATGGACAATTTGTACTTTTTTGAATTATTCAAATTTTTGGCTATCAGGATTTCAGCTAAAGCTACATTTAATTTGAAAAGCAACTACTGTAATTTGAATGAGGCAATTTTTAAAACGAAGACAATATTCAACATATTCACATCTCGCTGCTTTAAAACCTCTGCTATTTTATAAACATGAATTCTTTAAATGAATTATATCGGATCATAAAAATGTCATTTACATATATTATATTCTGCGTTTATGTTATGGAGTAAGAATTCAACAGAATATAACATTCTTCGGCATTTGAGTATTTACAACAAAAGTTAATAGGAAAGAATTTAGTTTTTAAAATTATTGGAAATCAATCAAAATTAATTTTCTAAACCAACTGTCTCACATGTAGAACTCCAAACTTTCCTATTTTTATTTTTTTATTTTAAGTCACCAGAAAAAATATGATGAACCTCAAAGAATTTTTGTTCTTTCTGGTAAATAAAAAGTAAAACCAAATACTGTAAATTTCTTAAACTTTCTAAATTATTTCAACTTTTGAGTATAATTGAAATTATGTTACTATTTAATTGGAACTTTTAAATTTTGCATTTTAAGCATAAGGAAAGTACATGTACTTTCCTTATATTTTTTTATATTATGCTTGCAGTGTGGTGCACAGAACTGACCTCTTAGAATATTTTTTCAAGCATATAACTAAAGCCATATATGTACAAAATTTTATTTCGGTCGGTTGAGTAGTAGTAGTGTAATGTTGCGAAAACGACATTTGCTCAAATTGTGAATGACTAGGGAAAAATAAAAAATAATAATAAATCGTGCAGTTATTCACTGGATCGAGTAACAAGAGCCTAACTATGTTCAAAATCTGAATTCATTTGGTTCAATAGTTTCAAAGAACAGCAGGGTTCCTCGATTTAACGATATGACCGACAGACCGATTGACAACAAAAAACTAAAGAATATTTATTTGAGTAGTAGTAGTGTAATGTTGCGAAAACGACATTTGCTCAAATTGTGAATGACTAGGGAAAAATAAAAAATAATAATAAATCGTGCAGTTATTCACTGGATCGAGTAACAAGAGCCTAACTATGTTCAAAATCTGAATTCATTTGGTTCAATAGTTTCAAAGAACAGCAGGGTTCCTCGATTTAACGATATGACCGACAGACCGATTGACAACAAAAAACTAAAGAATATTTATTTGAGTAGTAGTAGTGTAATGTTGCGAAAACGACATTTGCTCAAATTGTGAATGACTAGGGAAAAATAAAAAATAATAATAAATCGTGCAGTTATTCACTGGATCGAGTAACAAGAGCCTAACTATGTTCAAAATCTGAATTCATTTGGTTCAATAGTTTCAAAGAACAGCAGGGTTCCTCGATTTAACGATATGACCGACAGACCAATTGACAACAAAAAACTAAACAATATTTATTTTGTGTTAACCAGTCCCTTCAAAAATGTATAGATCTTTAAAAAGATATGTGCGAATACTTACTTCTATTTAGTGAGGGAAGTATAATAAATATCACAACAAGAATAACAAAAATATGCTTTTTAACACTTTACAACATAGTTGAAAAGTGTTTATGACTTTGTTCATTCTGTCTGTCTGTCTGTGTCTGTCTGTCCGTTAGCACAATAACTGCTGTAAAAATTACTTTATCAAAATGAAATTTTAGTATGTTTTTCAGACGGTCTGTGGGACCTATGGGAATATAAATAAATAATATCACCCAATTAGTTTTTTATTGAACCCGGGTTGAAAAAATGAAATACATTGAACCCTATGGGACCTAATTTTTCAAACATTTTTTAAGCAAATTTAAAATTCACAAATTGCTTCGAAATTTTTAGGAAATATTCACATTATCCCATAAAATATATAAAAAAAATTTCAGTAAAATATGTTAAGTAGTTTTTTAATTAAAAATTATTTAATATAGGGAAAAAACAAATTCAATTAAATTCTGACTTTTGGGATATCCTCCAGAAAGAAAAAAGAGATATCTTATATAATAAATATCTTTCCAAGAGTTTAATCATTTTGTATATGAGAGAGGCTTCACATTTTAAAATAAATTTGGTAGATAACAATTTTTCAAATTTTTTTTTAATTTTATATAACTCTTCATGATATACTTATTTGATGGCATTTTTAATGCACTTTCCTATGTCCCAGAGAGTTAAAATTTGGTACACAGCTTAAATTTGTTGAACATTTTATTCTACAAAAATTTGGTGGATCTTTAAATATAGATCATACATTTTTTTTTTAAATGGCCTGTAAATAATCCCCGTTCACTTCTACAAATCATTGTTGTAATATTGTTAAAAATCTGATGTGGGCAACACATGACTTTCCTTATATAAATGTAATGAATTTACTACTTTTACAGTAAAAAAAATAGGTTTTTCTTATAGTAGATACTAATATTCTTTCCAAGATATTGAATTTTCAACAATTAGTCCAACATATTTTCAACATTTATCCATTTGGTGAGATTTTCGTTAATTTAACAACATTTCAAAAAGTCACCAAGTTGGCAACATTCCGCCAAATTTGTTGCCAAAATCTCGCCAAGCGTTATGGACGAAGAAATACGTTATTCTTACAGCAGATAAATGACTATTGGCATTCAAATACAAAAGTATTACTTAAAGTATCTTTTTTCATGAATGGAACGAGCTAGATCCACGAGAATGATGTCACCCAATTTATTGCATGGTATTACATATGAAAAGTGAACATGTTTCGCAATAGAAATTTTTTTTTGTTTTATTTTATATGACTTTTTGATAATTTTTTTGAAAAATGTACAATATCTCGAGAACGGTTCATGTTAGCATTCTAAAATTTATGTCAATCGTTTTCTAATGAAAAATTACATAAGAAATGTCTATTTGAGTAACTTTATTAGCGGTTTTGATTTTTTGACGATTTTTTCAAAACTTCATTTGAAAATTTAGGGGGGGGGGGGGGGGGGGGGGTTCTGGACATTCGATTGCGTATAAAAACAATAGGCTTCCAGTGTTTACGGATTGTGATTTTTGTACCAAATTTTGTTCGAATCGGTCCATTCGTTCGTCAGTTATCGTCTCCACAGACTCACTGACACACACACACACACACACAGACAGGGACGCGAGGGGGCGCGGTCGCGCCCCCAAATTTTTCTTATTCTGGACCAAAAGATTCTTATTCTGGACCAAAACTGAAAAGGCGTAAAAAAATCCCCAAGGTGATAAAAATCCCCATGATGATGTTACATCATATCACAGAATCAATATTCAATATAAAATTATAGATTCAGTATCTAATGAAATTGAGACAAGATTTAATGAAAGCAATATATCCGTTTTGTTTGCCCTTAGTTCAGTATTATCCGGATCAGATGTCTGAAAAGAAAATGTTTCAACCATATGCAAAGTATATAACTTCCAGAAAGAGGAATTGCTATGTGAATTGCGACTGTTTTATTCAATGGTGAAAAACGTAAACATAGACCATCCCAATTTTAAAAGTCGCATGGATTATTTTAAAAAGCGAAATTTAAAAAATGTGTTTCCTGACATAACATTATTAGTTAAATTGTTTTTGACTGTGCCAATCAGCTCAGCCAGCTGTGAAAGGTCTTTTCCGTGTCTCAGGAGGTTGAAAAATTATTTTCGCAGTACAATGGTACAAGAAAGACTTTCATCTTTAGCTATTTTAGCTATAGAACAAAATATACCACTGGATTATGATGATATTGTAACAAAATTTTCTCTTCATCCAGACTCTAAGAACCGGCGTTTAAACCTTCAATAACAAGTAAATAAATATAGATATTTGTATTTAGAAAAAATATGTCAACAACAATTATGTTAACACAATTATGTACAAAAATTATGTTAACAACATTTATGTTCCTCAACATGAATTCAATTTTGTGATCCCTCTCCCCTTGTTAACAAACATTTTATTTATTTCATATTGTGGATTTTCATACAAATCTCGCACCCCCAAATGGAATGCTGAAATGCCGCCCCTGCACACAGACATCACTTCAAAAATGTCTGATTCTTGATCAGGGATGCTTGAAACGTGCTCCCCCGTCGAAAACTCGAATTCGAATTTTCGACCCCGTCACAATACTTTCCTTATACAATATGTATATAAGGAAAGTAAAAATTCTGATGTGGGCAGCACATGTCTTTCCCTGCAGAATCATATTCACGTTCTCTTTATTTCTTCAATAATAATTTGAGTTTATCTGCACAAAATAACAGCCATAAGTATTTTAAATGACATTGAATTTGCACGTTAAACTTAAATTTGGTTCTCATTTGATAGCTGGACTTATTGTCAAATGTGGCATAGCGAAAACACGAAAAAACTAGAACATCTCAAGGACGGCTAGTCTTAGAGTAATGGGGTTAGTCTTATTCTTTTTGTTGTCAAAAATCACGTATAAAATAGGAATTTAATTGATATAATTGAGCACACATAGTCCTTTATTTTTATATTTAATGATTTTTGCGGGTCATTTTGCAAAAATAGTCCATTCCTTTTTCCCGAATCGTACTAGAATAACCTACAAATGATTTATGCACCAAATTTTGTTAAATTTGGTATATAAATCACTTGTGGGTCATTGAAATATTATACACCAAATTTGGTTAAATTTGTTCCATTAGTTTTCAGCTAGAGTGGATAAAGGCAATTTCTGCCGGCCATTTCGCAAAGGCAGATTCTTTTATGACAAATCGTACTATAATCTAATGAACATCAGGATTTCAAACAAAAAACATACCTACCAAATTTTATGAAATTTGGTCCATTAGTTTTTCAATTAGAGTGGATGTAATATCCTCACAGACACACAGAAACATATACAGATACACTTTTACACACACACAGATGTCTTCCTAAAAATAGCTTTTTCGTGTTCTAGAAGTCCCAAAACGTGTAGATCCTTCGAAAATTCGAGTTCCGATCTTTGGCATGATTTCAATACTTTGAATACATACACACACACACACACACTTATATTATCTGCGTATCTGTGTATCTAAATTCCGTGCCTATGCAATTACAATAGTTGTGATTCTAAAAGATCCCTAAACTTTTATTATTTCTTCAACGAAGCCTAATTTTAACTTATGCAGAATTCAAATATCTGAAGCGATTGTAAGGTGAGTTACATAAGAATTGCTAAATTTTTTTCACACAAAATTATTTAGCTCTGGAGTCTGGAATACAAGTTATATGAATGAAATATTAATTGATTTTGCATAGAGAATCAGAAGATTTATATTTCGATACAGTTTTAAATATTTAAGTATAATAAATTACTGTAGTACTGTGATAATGTAAAAGATATCACCACTGAATGTATCACATTTTAAAAATTTTTAAATGAAATTGCATTTCAGTTGGAAAATGTTTCATAATCAATGCTTATGCATGATTGATCTTCCTTGTTATATCTAATCTCTTTTCCTGCAACACATAGGAAAGGAAAAGTATTGTGATGAGAGTTAAAAACCAGATGCTCGGATTTTGATAAATGTACCAGTGTTGAGCATCCTTGAATACTAATCAGCCATATTTTCAATGATGTCTCTATCTGTGCAGTGTTTCTTTCAGGACTTTTTGTCTGGGGAGGGGGAAGGGGAGAAAATAGAACCTCAAAAGAGGAAAATTATCTAATATAATCTTAACTAACTGCTATATAGAAGTAATTACTATATATACATATATGGAAGTAATGACTATATATATATAGCAAATACTTATTCAAACATTGCGAGAAAAACTTGCTCTGGCTAAGCAAGAGGATGAAAAATTTTTAAAATAAAGTAAATTGAATTATATATATCAAAATTTCATTCTGAAAATAGTCAATAGCGAAATAAAATTATAATAATAATCTAAATGCTGCCACATAAAAAGTGGAAACTAGGTTAAAATTCACAAAAGTATTTTGCGAGTTTCTGAATTTATTAGTATTTGGTCCGGTAACATAAAATGTATCCGGGGGGGGTGGGGGTGTAGGATATTTCTGGAGGGGGCTTCACCCCCACCTCCCCAGATGTATTTCTGAAAGAAACATCGAGTCTTTGGCAATGATATCCCTATAACAAATCAATAAGATAGAATACAATTAGGTAATACTTTTTTAATCAATAAATATCAAAAACTCATTAATTTGTCCGTCCGGTATGTGAGCCGATTTTTTTCGTTAACCCTGAATCGCACAACCGTTAACCCCCAACACAGTTATTAGATACTCTCCAATAAACAAAACAAAAAAACACTTTCAACTTAAAATCCTGCATTATAGTTTTAAACAATCCATGTTACAGAATTATTTCTGAAAAGAGCCATTTTTTGTTGAAAACGATCAGCCGTAATCAGAGAAACAAGTGATAAACATCGAACAAAAATGTATGTATATTTTTTGATGACGCATATACAATGGTAGTCCGGAGCATCTGGAGGGTAGAGAAATTAGGAGTGTGCGATTGCGTAATTACTACTGCATTGTCTTAAGATCGATTGTCTTGCGGGAAAAAATAACTTTTAGACTTATGATGTTGGGTTTTTTTTAGACTCCGCATATAAATCGACCGCCCCCCCCCCCCCCCCCACTTTGAAGCATTTTTTTTTTTTTTTTTGTCACAAATTTCTCGACTTACGCGAGTATATACGGTAAATAAAAAAGCATTTAATTTTAGTTAAAACCAACTGAAAAAAGGCCACTGCTGATTGTTATCACAGATGCCAACTTGCAGTTTACTGTTTTTGTCATAAGTTGAATTGTAATTTATCTTTTTGTTACGAATTTTTAAGCCTGCCTGGCTTGTTTTTGTTTCATCTTCATCATCATCTTTGTGGTTTTTATACGATCCTTACGCGCCTTTAAAACCAACATAAAAATTTATCCCTTAGATAGTTTTGGTGCCTAATTTTAAAGAAATATAATGATGATACTGCATATAAAAATATTATGGATATAGCAAGAATTGGTTTCACATGTCCTATGACAACAACCATCGTTGAAAGAGGCTTTAGTAAACAGAACATAAATTTCATTAAGTATAGTAACATCAGAGTAAAAAATCTCAGTGACTTGATTCTTATAAATAGTGAAGGGCCAGATATGAAAGATTTTAACTTTAAGGCAGCTTTTGAAAATTGGTGTATAGTACAAAAATTCGACGCTTGCCTGGTTTATATGATAATGAAACTATGTGAATTATAAAATAAATTTGTCATTTTTGTAACTCATTGTGATCTTTCATTGGTAAATACAAGTTTAATTTACTAATAGCCTATTTAATGATTAAAAAAATGAAATCTACCTATCTTTATATCTTGTTTAGAATGAAATTAATATTATTAGCTGCATTATGGCTTAAAAGTAGAAATTTTTTCACTGATGGCGACAATAACTTTGACTAATAATCATGTAATTTGGCTAATGATTTTTCAATTTGGCTAATTTGTTGGCCAACAGTTTGAAATTCCTAGCGCGGGCCCTGCAATGAGATTTTGCAGACCATTTCGTAGAAAAAAATACTGGTTCTATTTTTTGAGGATGTAACACACTTTAAAAAATTAAAATGTTCTACTAGACTACGCTGTGTACCAAATTTCAGCTTCCTAGGACGTAGGAAAGTATGTTGAAATGTCAAAGAAGTTGGAACAGACACACACACACACACCATTCATGATGAGTTAAATAAAAGATTTTCATAATAAGATTTATTAATATATATGGAAAGGCATGTATTAGACAACAGATTTTTTTAAATCTAAAATTGAATAGCATCATTTATATGATGCTAACATATTTCATTCTTGAGATATTGCACATTTTTTTTTTGTCTAAAATGGAAAAAATCAAAATATTTAATCCCAAGGCAGATCCCTTCACTTGAGAAACATTTAGAACAAAATTGACTAAAAAGTGATGATTTAGAAGTGTTTCTCTATTCTATTGCATTTATAAAGGTTAACAGAAAAATGAATTTCAGGGAGGGGGCGGCCACATTGCTTTCTACTTGGGGCGGCAAAAAACCTAGAGCCGGGTCTGCCTCCAAATAAAAGTACTACTCATTTTGTCGTAAGGGAGTATTGGATAGGATAGGCTGAGAGAAGAAGAGCGCATGAAAAAAAAATCGCCTTAGCCAGATTTTCATGCTTGCATAAACAAGTGGTGTGTTGAAATGTGAGTGGTTGTATGGACAATTGTGATTCTCATATTTTGTTGCTTTTATGGCAAGTATGTGTGATTTGATTTGTGCAATTTTTGGATCAAAGCCATTTTAAATTATGTTCAAATGTATTATTTAAGCAGCGGATGCTTGTTTGTAGTAAATGCCTATTTAGAACCTGAGTAACACTGAGTATTTCATTCTAGTATTTTGTATAAGCTACTGATAAATGCAAATGTATATTATTATAACCATTCAAAAAGAATTAATAAATTATCAGGAATATAATGTAATATCATCTACAGTTTAGCCAGCAAAAATACACAAAGATTTAAAAAAAAAAAAAAAAACTTATATAAACAGGATTATGCACCATACCATTTTTACAAACTTCAATAATTTCAAAACCAATGTTCTCTCCTTCTCTATCACCATCAGTCCATATAATAAGATATTGAGTGTTCCGGACTTCTAATTCTAAAGTTTTCTGAAAATTAAAAATTGATTCAGTAAAATAATAGTATGTAATACTTAAAACAATATAAGCTCAAATATCTAATACATGACAGTCATTTTTCAGAGCTTGAAATGAATGATGGTCCGCTAGTTTGAGACTAAAGAAGAGAAGCACCCAATGAACCCGAAGAATAATAAATTATAGTGGTTGGTGGAACCAGTAACATTTTATTCTTATTTTTCTCATAATTGTTCCTTTCACTTCATTCTACAAGTGTCACATTGTGAATTGTTTACACGAAGACACAAGATATTCAGCAGCCTGAGGAAAGTGAAGAAACAATATCTGTGACCCTTCCTTCTCTCCCAGCAGGGATGATAGCACCAGTGTTACCAACACTTGGATGAATTGAATGTTATCGAGCATTGGCTAGAATAGTAGCAAAAAATGGCTATATTTTAAGGATAGCCATTTTAAGCAGTTGCAAACTCAACCATTTAATGGCTAGATTCAGCCATTTTAGGTGCTAAACATCCAGAAAAATGGCTAAATGTAGCTATAAAATAGTTAAATTGGCAATTCTATACAGCACTGGGTCATAAAAAGGTAAATTTTACAGCTACATAATTTTTGCCTCAACAAGCAATTAGCACCCTACAAGACATGAGGCTATTGTTAGACTCCATGTGGACTCTTGCTGTGACAAGGGAGAACTGGAATGTATATTTTCTGGAAATTGGTCCTCCCCCTTAACTCATGCAGTTTTCTTTCTCCTGTATTTTGAGATTATCATATAGTTAGAACATTCATCTTCAAGCCACGAAAGAAATGGAAAATTCTATACTATAAATACCTTGATTGGCTGATAGTCATCTAAACATTCCATAATAACAGGTGCTTCAAATAAGGATACGGGATTGCATGCTTGCCTAAAAAAAAAAAAAAACATAATTTATAAATAGCAATATTGAAAGGTCTACACTTCAAAGCTTTAGATTAGCATTTCCCAAACTTTTTTTGCCCACATACCCCCCTCACGCCCCCCCCCCTCCCCCCCAGCTGTTCATTTTTCCAATTGAACCCCCAAGTTTTACGATACAATAAATATTGCTGTATTTGTAAAACCTGTATAAGACAGAACGATATTTAGATCCTGTTTAAATATCACATTAGATAGATTTCACTATGTGATAAGAATAATTTTTTGTTTTAAAAATGATCTGCAACATGATTTAAAAACCATACAAGAATACAAAACATTTTAATTGGATAAAAAGTATACCAAAAACAATGAACATATTTTTGTAATTGAAATCCATGGAAGGTAGTAGATACAAAAATATTAATTAAGAACTGACAGACATACAGGTAATTCACAAACAAAAACATTTTTTAAAAGATTTTTTTTTATAGACCAATTCAGAAAATATTAAGAATATTCAATCATCTTCTTAGAGAAGGGGTAATATGAGGTACATTCATCAAAATCATTACATGTTTTATACCTTCTTGCATGGACTTTTGATGAAGTAAAATGGACAAATTTTTCTGCTTTTGAAGGGAAGAATTCCTGTTAAGATTCTCCTAAAGCTAGTTTAATATCATCTTAACATATTCTGATAGTATAATAGAATTCTCTTTATCTTCAGAATAGAAAACATATTTATTAGAATGCCAATATTCACACATTAAGTTATTCATTGAAATCTAATTTTTTTTTTTTTACAAAATTTATGATTGCTACATATTGCATATTTAAATCAAATAGTTATTTTGTGGAAATCCTTGCTGAAATTGAGATAAAGATTTGACTTTTGAGTTAGTTTTATAGAAAGAGAGGAGATGAATTGGTTTCGAAAGAAACTTTCTTTCTTCACATCAAAACAATAAATCGGCTTGGTCAGTAATTAGTTTTCTTCTGAATGTAGATGAGAACTATTATATTTTATCCTACCATGATATAACAATATTTGCTCTTGAAATTATGATTTTGAATAGTGTAATTTGCTATTAATGCATATTACTTATAATGAAATTTAACTTATTAGTCTGAAATTCTTCCATTTTTTAGTTTTCCTTTTTGAATCTAACGGGCATGTCAAGTCTGAAATCTAGCCTGCTGGTTGATATTGTTACAATATATCCTCTTCAATCATGGATGGTATACTTTCAGGATACAAAAATAAGTCCGAATTTCTGGATAACACTTATTTAAAAGCAGCAATAAACATAAACAGAAAAAATATATAGTGAATACCTCAATAAACTATCATACAAGATCACAAAACAACTGTCAGGTACAATAAAACAACAATTAAATGCTCAACTAACTCATAAAATATCAGAAATCATTCTTAAAGCACTGACAAATCTCACAATTCAATTTAAATCGTATCATGTCAACTCTGTCCAAATGAAAGAGGACTGCCTTAGATACTCTCCATAGAAATTGCTAGAAAGAGGGTGATATCTTTGAAACTAGTAGATGTTCCTAGAAAATTCAAGCGAATTCGAAAACTCGCCAAGTTGGTGATATTTGATGCAATTTGACACCCAGTCCACGAATATGTCACCTCATTCAGGAAACCTCACTTTCACGTAATAGCAATGGCTGCTTGTAAAAGTGCTTTCTCCTTGTGGGGAAAACGTCATGTATATTAAATATGTGTAGAAATATGTAGCATTATTTATTTATTGTCTCAGTTGAAGAATATGCAAGTGATCCTTAATGGAATTTCTCTGTTGATTTTTACCTTCTTTGCTCAATAATCATCTTATAACTGAGGGTTAAATAATTGTGCAACAATTAAAATATGAAAGGTAAAATTATGTATTTCCTTAGTTTTAGCATTTTAAGCATAGGTTAAAATTTATGATAATTTTTAGAAGACTAAAAGGATCAAAGTGCAATCATATATTAGGATGTGAAAGCCCCAGGCCGTCCGGCTCGTCCAGAGGACTTAGAGCAGCGAGATGGACGACCGGGAAGGCATATATTAGGATGTGTAAATTTTTCTAATTATATGTATTTATCATTTTTAAAGACAAATACATATCTAATTATATTTATTTGTCATTTTCATTTTTGTGGATTTTTTCAGTGTTTAATCTTTAAAAAGTGATGGACAGATTTAGCTTACATGCTGGTAGTTTTGACCCCAATCAACTATGTTCACTTTATTGCTCGAAAATGCATCATAATCAAATTCATATTTGTCTTCTGCTCATTGTTTAACTATAGCTTAATGCTCATTATACAGTATGGGGGGATCTATTATCCAGAACGCTTGAAAATTTGCACTTTCTGGATAAAGGATTTTTCTATAACTTGGAAGAATTTTTCTCTAATGGCATGTTCTACAATATTGTTTAAAATTATAATTTAATTTTTAAGCATAAATGTATTACATAGTTTTATTTTGCAATGAAAAAGTATACTTAATTAAATAAAATTATATATTAATAAAAATATATGATATGTAATTAAATTAGAAACAGATCTAGTTAAGAAAAAATTATGAGAAAGGATCAAAACATGAAAGAAATTTATTACTAAGGCTTGACGCTTGATAAAACATAAGTTTATAAAGATAATAACATTTAATTATTTTTAATAAAGTTATAACACCATAGATGGCAGAATTAGAAAAAATATGACTTCACTAGATCCTGGATAATCCAACCACTACACTGGATGGTTCTATGGTCAACCTGTTCGAATATCTGAACATTAATTTTTCAAAAATACTTCAATTGCCTTTAATTCCGATGATAATCAGGGTTGAATAACGCCAACTTGACACATATTCTTTCAAGTTTCTTAAAAACCAATCAATATTTTGAAAACTAAACTTAATAGTCAATTTCCTGTATTTGTGCACCGAATGCAGAAGTTAAAACCTTGTGGAAAAGAAAATTTGGTTCCAGATCTATCAACCTAATATTAAAAAATCAATTGATAAATTTATTACAGAAAGGATTGTTATTTTTATGTATTGTTTGCCTAACATGATGTTCATTTAGCTCCTAATGATAATTGTTAAAATGAATCAATATATCAATGAACATTGTTATACTTGTTAATTTTCTTGATATAAAACTGAATTTGTAGGGCATTTATTAAAACCAACTTGGCAACCAATGACTCTACCAAGCTTTTATCAAATATTTATCTAAATTTTATATTTCTTACGTATCAGTCACATCATGGATTAAAATGAATTCCTTAGAACTTAAACAGACCACTTGCTGGTATTTTTTTTTTTTTTCATATTTTTTTCCCAAAATTTATGCAGTTCAATCTCTGACTATTTGCAGAAAAATATATTTTTAACTGCCAGTAGTCTCCAATGCTTGGCATTATTCTGGGCTTATATTTATTTGCGGAAATAATTATCATGCTTGGCATTTGTGCAAGGTATTATTTTGGAGTTACATTTATTTGCAAAAAAATATGTTTGCGGTTTGAATGAAATGTTCGTATATTGCATGTCTGTGATTTCTGGACAAGTATGATACTTCCAATGAAATATTACAGTACAGAATATCAGTTTCACTCTGATGGTACAAAATATTTATTTGTTTCATTCATTTATGATGACTAAAACATTATTCATTATAATAAAACTATGTACTGATTTAATTATTTTATTTAAGATTGGAAAAATATAAATATAATGCCATTTAAACAAACTTTAGTAAAATAAACATTTTTGCCTAGATTATGAAATATTTAGAGCTAATGAACACTTTTAAAAAGGTATAAAAACCACAGGTTGATCAGAAATATCGATATTACAGAATATTTAAGAATTTGGTTTAACATACCCATGCCGTATAGTAGCTAAAATTTCACAGAGGGTAAAGGGGGACAAACGAATGGAGGACATTTAGAGTGCTGAATTTCCGTTTTGCAATAGGAATTCTATTGATAACTATTAACTAATGTCAAGGTCACAGAAAATGGGAAAGGGATCATGATCCCTAAGTGCCTCTGCCTACACCACTGGTACTGTTTTCAGAAAAGAGGTTACAATGAATACTTTGGAAAGGAATAAAAGGACCATGGTTTGAATGGAAAACTTGTATATAAATAAGATAGCATATAGGATATTGAAATATTTTTAAATATCCGCACAGTTCATAGGCGTAGTCAGAATTTCAGAGAGGGGGTGGCTAACAATTGAGTGGAGGACATTTACAGTGCTGGATTTCGTTTACCAATATACAAATCTACTGATGCTTGTCATTACATTGGAACAGGGCTGTCCATCAAGGATAACACACACCACTCAAACGGGAGAGCCCGGGCTCCAATGGATGCTTTGAAAAGGAATAAAAAGGCCATGGATTGAAAGGAAAATTTGTAGTAGGATATTGAAACATACTTTTAAATATCTATAAGTTTTCTGTTTAACCCATGGTCCTTTCCAAAGTATTCATTATAACTGAGTTCCTTTAAATGGTACCATTGACTTAGACAAAGGAGCTTGGAAGTCTCCTCCCCTCTATCTATTGTTGAAACAGATATTTCAATATCCAATATCATCTTATTTACATCAGCAAGTTTTCCAGTCAAACTCTTTTATACTATCTAAAGTTCTCTCCATTTGACTGTTGACACCTGTGAAATTTTGGCTATACCTATGAACTGTGCAGATATTAAAAAATTATTCAATACCTTATAACATCTTATATTTATAATCTACAAGTTTTCCATTAAATTCATGGTCCTTTCATTCCCTTCCAAAGTATTCATTGGATTCTCCCACTAGAGTAGTGTCTGCTCCCACCCCTTATGAACAGCCCTGTTCTAATTCAATGACCAGCAGTCATAAATTTACTTACTGGAAAATGAAATCCAGTACTGTAAATGTCCTCGATTTGATCGCCGCCCTTCCCTCTCTCTAAAATTTTGGCTACACCTGCAAACTATGCAGATATTTAAAAGAATGTTTCAATATCCTACAAGTTTCCCATCTAATCTATGGTCCTTTTATTCCTTTTCAGAGTATACATTGGGGCCCGGGCCCTTCCATTCGAGTGGTGTGCATTTTCCTTGATGGACGGCCTTATTCCAAAGCAACAACAAGCATCCGTAGATTCGTATATTGCAAAATGAAATCCAGCACTGTAAATGTTCTTCACTCAATCACTGCCTACCCCCTCTCTGAAATTCTGACTACTCCTATAAACTGTGCAGATATTTAAAATAATTTTCCAATATCCTATAACAATATCATATATTTATAATCTACAAGTTTTCCATTCAATCTATGGTCCTTTTAATCCTTTCCAAATTACTCATTGGGGAATGGGTTCGCCCAATTGAGTGGTGTCCGTTCCCCCTTATGGACGGCCTTGTTCTAATTCAACAACCGTCAATGTAAATGTTCTCCAATCGATCATCGCCCTCTCCCCTCTTTGAAATTCTGGTTACACCTATGAACTGTAAAGATATTTTGGTGATACTATGAACTATGCAGATATTGCAGGTGCAAAAACATGTTTGCTCTGCTCCTGGGTGAAAAATACCCTTGAGCCATCCCTACTGGTTGGTAATCACTGAACTTGAATAACAAAAGTAAGCATAAAGTCTTATAATAATTTTCCTTGATGGACGGCCTTATTCCAAAGCAACAACAAGCATCCGTAGATTCGTATATTGCAAAATGAAATCCAGCACTGTAAATGTTCTTCACTCAATCACTGCCTACCCCCTCTCTGAAATTCTGACTACTCCTATAAACTGTGCAGATATTTAAAATAATTTTCCAATATCCTATAACAATATCATATATTTATAATCTACAAGTTTTCCATTCAATCTATGGTCCTTTTAATCCTTTCCAAATTACTCATTGGGGAATGGGTTCGCCCAATTGAGTGGTGTCCGTTCCCCCTATGGACGGCCTTGTTCTAATTCAACAACCGTCAATGTAAATGTTCTCCAATCGATCATCGCCCTCTCCCCTCTTTGAAATTCTGGTTACACCTATGAACTGTAAAGATATTTTGGTGATACTATGAACTATGCAGATATTGCAGGTGCAAAAACATGTTTGCTCTGCTCCTGGGTGAAAAATACCCTTGAGCCATCCCTACTGGTTGGTAATCACTGAACTTGAATAACAAAAGTAAGCATAAAGTCTTATAATAATCTAGTTTATGTCAATCCTTCAATTAAGAAAAAAACAGCTGTTTTGTACTAATAAATATCTTGTGTCATAACTGATGAAAATTCACTCACCACTTTTTGTATGCTCCAACAAATTCAAGGTTCAATAAATGACCTGAAACAGATGTCATAATCATACGACATCGTTGATTAAAAATGTTATATTCATATTCATATATTTTATTATATTTCGATTTACCCTCCCGCCTTTGAAATCGACCATTTGACATAATATCAGCTATATTTTTTGCTGCATCATTCTTTTCCGCTACATTTAAAACACGGACCATTTTGGTAATTTTAGATCTAATGTTACATAAGGAAATTTCATAGTTTAATATTTTGAAAATACAAAAGTTTTTTGATATTTTTGTGTTGATGGAACGAATTGCGTTTCCCCACATATATCAAATTAATGTAGAAGAGACAACAAACAGTATTTTCATGTAATATTTTACATCAGTAAAATATGAAGTCATGATTTTCACAAGATTTCTATTGGAAAGTTGCATTAGTTTAAAAATATATTTGTAAAGTATCTATAAATATGAATAAAATTCTTGAAATAAAGCATTGATTTTAGAAAAGCATGTTTTAATTGAGACTCCACCAAAACAAAATACCGCTCTTTTAACGATGATTAAAATGTTGCCATTTTATCAAAAATTTAAATATATTTTAATGTTAAAAACTTACTAACATGTTATTTCTTTACCAAAACTACATAAACATAAAGAAATATTTGTTTTCCTAGCGAAATTTTAATTTTAAACATACTTATATGAAAATTTAAAATTTTGCGATAAGAAGATGTTGGCAACACGTTACTGTTATTATTTGTTTACATTTCGCTGAAACTTTCCATTCAACTAAAATGTCTTTTAGGATACTTATTTCTTCTATCAATCGAAATAACATATTTATACAGAGGCACTTCAGGTATTGACAATCAATAAACGAAATATAAATCATTTAAATTTATTGTGGAAATGAATATTTTTTTCTAAATTATAGCTGCTCGTCTCAAAATTATACAAGTAGTATCAAATACCTTTTATAATAATGTTGAAAAGAAATTGATCTAGCCCTTCTATTAATTAACCTAAATATGTGATACATTCTATGCTAACGCAATAAGAATTCAATGGAGTGTTTTTCTTTTTAAAACCCACTTTTTGATATTCTAAATTCCAATGGCAAATCAATTGAGCTAATCCAGAGACCAACCCACCGCACTTTCAGCCAAATCGCCGCCAAGGGTTCCGATTGCGAGCGCTTTTTGTTGTAATCGGGTAACCTCTTGTACAGTGACCGCCGCTTATAAGAAACACGTTCGTTTCGCTCGTTTTGTTTCTTATAAGCAGTTGTTTCTTAAATCCGGAAATTTTTTAAATATCGTTCTTCCATTGTAAATACTAACTATTGAACACAGTTTTACAGAATTTAAAAGATAAATGTATATAAGTAAAATATTAGTACGTACATAATACATTTGTAAATTAAGTTTTGCATTCAAAAATATTTCTCATTTTACAAATTAAGCCTTACAACTTAAATTATTATCTATATGCATATAGTATGCAGTTAAATAAGAATAAAAAGTAAAACTCATAGGTCGTTCATTTATGTATAAGAGCATAGTACATTTTCATACATACCGTAATCTATTACTGAAGAATAGCAAAAAACTTATCCAGTATTGTTTGTGCTAACGAGTCTGTGATTAGTTTACGTACATCCATTTCTAAATCATAAAACAGTCCATAAACTTTTTCTGATGCCCCTCTGTGTTCAAGAGTTTTTCTAATTATAGTTAGGGCTTCTCGCGACTGTTTGGCTGTAGGAAAATTTTCTTCTTGTGGAACGTCGTCTTCATTTTCTTCTTCATTGCAAACATTCTGAATTTCCGCACTATGTCATCATCATTGTTTTCTTCAGATGTTTGTAAATTTTCGTCGATGTGAATCCATTCTTCGAAAGGTGCTTCAAATTCTTCTTCATCTTCTGCTGGTATGGCAACATTATTTTTCAAAAATCCTGCTTTACGGAAGCAATTAAAAATGCATATGTCAGAAACTTTTTTCCATGCGCCTGCGATCATATGGATAGCATCAAGCAAGGTTGTTTTCTTGCTTATTGACTACACGGAGGTGGAGAATCATACTTTTTAAGTAAACTTTGCTTTTCAAGCAAAGTAAGGGTTTGCGACATGCTTCACTAGCAAAACATAAAATGACTAACTAAAGCTGTACGAATCTTATTTGAGTGCATAAGCAAAGATGCCTTTCCTTATCAGTACGTTTCCTTAACTGCCAAAAGATTAAAGCTCGTTTCTCACTGGTTTGGGGTTGTACTCCCCAAGCCTTTCTGCGGAGAAATCCTCTGTCATCCTTTGTTACATAGCAAACTCCCACCCCCTCCCCGTACGCCCAGAGACAAGAGATAACAACTCGTCCTTCAGTTAACCTTAAACAAATCGATTTTTTTTTTTTACACCAGCGTCGCAAGGAAATCAACAAATTTTCTGTAGAAAACTGTTTCTTATAAGCGGAATCGTGTTTCTTATAAGCGACACAATTTTAATGTTAAAACGAAGTTTGTATTTGTTTCTGTCGTTTTGAGTCTTATAAACGGCTGTTTCTTATAACCACTGAATCTTATAACCGGCGGTCACTGTATCAGTTATTTTCGGCGGTAATTGTGTAACATCCAATAAGAATATTCACGAAGGTAACATAAGAATACGTTTCTGTGGTTGCTACAGTTTTCTGATGTACGTAGAAGCACATTTCTTTTGCCATAGTTGCACATGTTTTTATTATTTGATTTTTTGTATAAAATTTTACTATAATTTGGAAAATAAAGGTTTGAAAGAAGTGATTAATTGGTGTGTTATGAAAGGGATTATGAGTGATAAGTATGTTTGTCCAAAATGTGGAGATGAAATGCAGTTGAGTGTGAGACCGAATGACTGATTTGTTTGAATGGAGCGTTTTTAACATTTCAGCCAGAAGAGGAGTCCTGAAGGTTAGTGTTTTTTGTTTAATTTATCCCGTGTTTTGAAACTTGGTTTATATTTTTCTATGTTTAGAAAATTGTTTCCTCCTTTAAAAGTTCCTAATCTTTTCAGTTCAGAGTACAAACTTTTTTATAAGTATCAATTTTCTGAAATTTTGTTAGAGTACAAATTTTTTTCTAACATGGACCACTAGTACATTTGTTCCACAGATTTCGACCTTCAAGTCGAACCCCTACTCTTGTACGGATCATCGGTTGCATGGAGAAAGCGATCTTGCAACGAGCGACATGCACAGATAAAATTGTAGCATATTCTGTGTCTAGGTCTGCAGGCAACCATTCCTAATAAACCAGAGATCACGAAGGACCCCGTCCCGGTGTAGAATGACCTTTAAGTCAAACCCCTGCCCTTACACTGATCACTGGTACATTCGTTCCACAGATTTTGACCTTTAGGTTGAACCCCTGCCCCTACACAGACCACTGATACATTCGTTTCACATATTTTGACCTTTAGGTCGAACCCCTACCCAGGGTTCCCACTAAGTCAGGGAAAGAGGGGGAGAATTTCTCTCCTTCCAGAAAATTTTGGGAGAGATTTTCTGTCATAAGGAGAGAAACTTAAAATTTCATTTTTTTTTTTACCATGCTAATTTAGAAAGTAATAAAAAAGAAAGCATTAACTATAACTCATTTTCTTCGACATTTAAATTTTTTAATTCTTAAAGCTAACATTCTTTTTAAAAATTAATTAGGAGTCGTTTAAGTATTAAGTAAGCACATTTTTGGTAATTTTATATACCCCCCTCCACACACACACACACACACTTGTTAGCAAAAATACTCAAATTCCTGACTTCCCCCATGCTTACGTTATGATTTTATTTGCTGACATAAAAACGTCTACATGGGTTATTTTATGTAAAATGACTCACATGCGAATTTATGATTTTTTTGTCTGTAAACTGCAAAAGTCGAGGGCCGACTGTATTTACTTTATATTTTGATTTTTAAAATCATTTTATGATTAATTTTCATGCAGCAATAACAATTAAAAACTTTAACGATTTTTGATCGCCGAAGGTGAATATCGACAAAAACTATTTCACTAGGCAAATAAAATTAGGTAATAATTTTGACTTGATGTTTGAAAATGAATTCTTTTTTTTTGTATTTTTTACAAAACTTGCAGAACATAAGGGTTGCATCGTCCTTTTGTTGAATCTCAAGCCAGTCATGTGATTTTAGCCATTTTGTTTGAAAAGTGTCGACTTTTTTCTTTTTGTTTTCAAAATAGCCCTTTATTTCATAAATAATACATTTGTAAAATAATTTTTCTGTATAAAACGCGAAACAATTACAAACACTGTACTTGATGCAAACAGATTGCAAAAGTGGGAAATATTTTTCAAATTAAACAAGGATGCCGAGGATCACGTACAAATGCAGATTTTTGTGATGCTGCTGCAAAATAACCCTTCATTTTATTAATAATACGGTAGAAAAATGCTTTGGTTTTTATTCTTTGTATATTAAACGAAATAATTATAAAAAAATTCAGTCGATGCAAATATATTGTAAAAATAGCAAAAAGATATTCATTGGTCATCTCTCCTCAGAAACTGTGGGAATCGCCATATGCAAACGCCGTTTTCGCAATCGCGGAGAAACAGATTTTCAGATGTAAGAAAGGAATGTCTCTGATAAAAAATTTGTTGCTTTGTTCAAATTTTTTATCAGTTTGGGGCATATATGGCCAATTTCACGACATTTTCGGAATTTTTGTAACCTGTAGACATACTGTGTACGGAGGAAAGGATTTTCGTCCGCAGAAAGAAGAAAATTTCTCGAGCAAAACACGAAAAATGCGGGAAGTACTCGGAAAGAGCATAATTCAAATCCGTGAAAGAATCCTATAATAAAAAAAAAAAAGCAAAATTTTATTTGATCAAATTTGCGACCCGCGCAAGCGGGGGAGACACTTGGAGACAGCAGTGCGGACCTGGCCTACCTCTCGGTTTACAGGTTTAGTTCCGCACCCCTGAGAACTTACGGACCCACATGTTTAGCGTGATCGTACTCCGCATGAACACGGCAGCATTTGTTTCTTTTTCCAGCGGAGGGAATCGAACCCAGGTCTACCGAGTGCAATTCCCGCACGCTGACCAGTGAGCTACCGCGCCCACACGGGGGAGACACTTATAGTTTTCTATAAAATATCTTGCTAATTAGAAACACGTAGTACTTTTAGTGTGCCAAAATCGCGATTGACTGCAATTCACACGTAGCTACGGAATCACGGTCCGCGACCTCGCGGCAATTGGCCCGTAATTCGCACCAACGTAGACTGATCGCGATTTGCGGTCGCAAAGCAATCGGCCTGATCTACCGGCTGCGGGCGCTGTGGGACTGAAAGGATTCTGGAAAAATTTCGGTTGCCAGAAATGGCGACTTACTGTAATAATTTTAGTCGCCAATGGCGACCTGGCCACCGCGAATCTGCATCTCTAGTCATCAAGCATCAAATTTCTCGGTATCCAATTTGAAGGAAAAAATAATTTTGGGCCGGAACTGGAGAGAGAGAAATTCTCGCACAGTCTAAATTCTTACACGAGATTTTTTAGGGATTTCGCAGGTTCGCGCTGATATGGGACCCCTACATGGACCACTGGTACATTCGTTCCACAAATTTCGACCTTTAGGTCAAACCTCTGCCCCTACATGGACCACTAGTACATTCGTTCCACAGATTTCTACCTTTAGGTCGAACCCCTGCTTATGTACGGATCCTTGGTTGCATGGAGAAGGTGATTTTGCTACATGCGACATGCACAGATAAAATTGTAGTATAAAAATTTTTAAATTAAAAACATCTTATTTTGTAACGTTTTTATGAGTACTATTCACAATTGCTCAAATTAAATTGCACTATCCTTTATATTAAAAATTCTTGTTCAGAACACAGTAGCAAATGTCATTTTGGTGGGAGGAACCTATTTCTAAACACGGAAGAATATATACGTCACTTAAGATGGGTGGGGCCAATTTCAAAACACGGGAGAATGTGCCAACTTGGCACAATTTATACTTAGAAAAAATACATGAGGTGGACTGGTCTCCGAATTTACCAATCAATTGTCTTAAAAAACTAAAAGTTTTTGGATTTTTTTGCTTTTGTTTTTTTATGGGGAAGGGAGATACTCTTTGTGTGCCAAACATGGTACTGTTATTCTAGCATGTTTCAATATAAAAATAAATCAAATTATTCTACTTAAGGGTACATTCACATGTACCCCTAAACACTCAGAAGATTTGCAAGTGAAATTGAGCTTTATAAACTGCGATTGATGACAGACACACTGTGAATGATTTCACATTTTACAATTACAATCTAGTGTGTTACACATAAAAGTGTCTCTAAGCTAAGTAACAAAACCTGCAGGTAGGAGTTGTTTCAAGGCTTTTAGAATCACAATACAAAAGCAGCAATCAGCATCTCTAGTCCAGTTTCACTCTCATTGCAACTAATCAGCACTGAATAATCGTATTCTGCTCAAGCAAAAAATAATTTGTTATGTGACACACTAATAGCATTATGCTGCCAAAGGATGAATACCAAGATCTTTGTTAATATGATTATATCTGGTTTTTCCTAAATATATTCTACTTCTTAGCTGTATACTTGTAGAAAAATTTGGTAATTGGATCATTCAACAAAATAAATGGAAAAGAAAATATTTCAAGTATTCTTCAGTTTTACTGAACAAGAAGTTCTAAATGTAACATAAATTTAAAACAGATTACAATGAGATAAAAATATAAACTTTTCTGTCATTTGCATGTGTCTGAAAAAGCTTATTTTTCAAAAATTTATTATTTTAGGGTCCCAATAACAAAAGCATTTAAAATATTGAGTGAATGCCAAAACCCTTCTTTTAATGAGATATGGACTTGAAATAAATAAATCTATATAGAACCAGAAGAGTACAATGCAAATGGCATTTTACTCATTTTAAGAAAAAAAGCAGGTAACATTTTAAAAATACTATTCTTTCAGCATTAAGTTTTGTAAAATTTATAAAATCACTATAGAACGTTGAGCCAGCATTGCCCAAGTCTTAAATAAGTGCCCACTACTTATACATAATACGAACACTGAAACCCACTTTTAACCTCTCATGAAAATGCAAAAAAAAAAGGGGGGGGGGAGTGTGCATGATACTAACCCATCTCAAAATTATCCCCTTCCTCCCTCTACCTTTAAAATATCTCCGCTCCCATATGACTAAGCAAAAAATAAATAAATAAAAGATTCTAAAAAAAACCCTTTTTTTAAATGCATTGTTACCAAAATGAAGGTGAAAGAAAACCTCCATCCTGATCTGTGGTAGAAAGTGAGAGGCATCAAAAATCTTAACATGTTTGCTCTCTTACCTAATGAATCTCTAAAATTAAAATTCCTTATGAAATAAAAAAACAAATTTCTTTGTTAGAATCCTAAGATATATATGGAACTTTTAGCCAAATTATATATTCAGGATAATTTTAGTTTTCTGGATGCAATGATATATATGTATCTCAGATAATGTAAGGAATTATCCAACAGATTCGGTTTAAACATTGTTGGACAGAAAGTTCCACATGGACCGGTCGTCCAAACTGCTACTCAAATCCTTGGATGAGTCGGATGGCTTGAGTCTAATTCAAGATTTTAAAAAATAATGTCAAGGTACACTTTCCCATATCCTTAAGTACTTATGCACCAAATTTCATGGCCGTACAATGCTTAGTCTTCCTGCTATAAATCACACACATAGACATACATTTTTTTTAAGTAAGACGAAAAGCAATTTCTGCTGATTTATTTTTATTAATTTGATTTTATTTATACTTATTTTTTTTTTTTTTTTTTTTATACTTTAAAACGAAACATAAGCATTTTATGGAATTATTTGTTTTGATTTGATATTAATATTTTTTATAAGTTCCTACACACATGCATCAGTATGCCAACGGCCCTACCGTGTGCTGAAAACACCGGTTCTCGTTAGATCACCGAAGTCAAGCAGCATCAAGTACGGTTAGTACTTAGGTGGGTGACCACTTGGGAACACAGCATGCTGTTGGCACATTTCGGGCGGGGTAGCCCGGTGGTTTGCGCGCTGGATTTGCACGCTGCCACAACTGCCGCCGTGTTCATGCGGAGTACGATCAAGTTAAACATGTGGTTCCGTAAGTCCTTCCGAGAGGTTGGTGGTAGGGGAAGGAGGGTACGGTCCCTGTGGATGCCTCCCCCACTGGGTTCCGGTCTAAATTGGTTGGCACTTCCCGGCTGTCTAAACTTTTACCTTACACCTTTCTAGTAGGTAGGACGGTCTGGGTCTCAACAACATCAACAACAACACATGCATCAGTTAACAGAGAAATGCTTAATGTTCTTTAACATTATCCCTAATCAAATTAGTCATTATAAGCATTTTTTTTATAAAGTTAACCATTTGAGTGTTATTTTCATTTTTCACCGATACATAGCACCAGTTATCCATGCAAATCAGCTTGTGGTGGCAACGATTCCTGGATAAATTCCTTGATTTTTTTATGGTTTTGTTGAAATGTTTGAGCCAGGTAGATCCTTGCCCTAATATAAGCACAAAGTATATAGTTGCTTTTAATTGGTAATAGATTGTGGACCTTTGGCCTAGAATTTTGTTAATAGTAGGCATGGGCAGGGCTAAAATAATGTTCAGTCATTGGTTAGAAGTAAATATTACTAATTATTAATAACTTTCATCAGAAACCTGCAGTGGTTACCCTCTTGCGTGGATATCTATGGAAATGACATTGCCGATAACCTAGCAAAGGAGGGCACTGGGTAATCTTTGACTTCCACTAATTCTCCTACCTTCTTAAAGGTCTACTCTAGAAGGAAAATTTTGGATAAAAAACATGACTCATCCTCCCAACTCGTGACTGGCATCAGAGGGATCGCCTCGGTAGTTCCCTTAGTCTTACTTGTGAGAAGAAAGATCAGACGGTGCTATCCAGATTTGCCAGTAGTCACTTAAAAGGTCTCTTTTATAGTCATGGCTGTAAAGTTTACTCTATCTTCAGCAGATGTAGTGTCAAGCAGACTTCCCCGTAGCATATACTCGACTGTCTGCAGCTCACAAGTGATGATTTTACTTCAAAGCCCTTACTTGCTCTTCATTTCTTGAGGGTTAACGGGCTCATGGACAGTGTCTAGCTACTGCTAGACAATAGAGAGGAGGCAACAGCAATCAAAAATTCTAGAATCCTTGCTTTATAAGAATTTTGTGTTTTTTATTCATCTCATAATTTTTTTTTTTTATTATTATTATATTTTTTTTTTTTTGTCATTTCATATATTTTAACTATATTATAAATGAAATAAAATATACAGAGAGAGTAAATTTCTGATAATCCAGCATGTTTTGGACTTCAGCGGTGCCAGATTATCAAATTTGCCATATTATTGGATGTCAAACTGAAATGGGGTTAAAAATGAAAAAAAAAATAATGTAATTTAAAACAAAATAAATATGATATATTTTTGCCTAAAGTGTTACATAGACTGAATTACACTGTTTAATACGTGAAAAAACATTTAAATTAATTTTAAAATTGTAAAATAAACTTCAGTGAGCATAAATCTGCATATAAGACCATGTAATCTATTACAGTAAATGTACTTCTGTACATTTAAATAGACCGGAACAATGCTGCTGACAGAATTTTTGGGCTCCTATGCAACAAATGTATGCCCCCCTACTACACCCTATTTGACAAATTATTAACCTTATTTTATAAACTGTTTATGCAACATAGGGTTCCAAGTCTCATGGGTCCCTATGTAAAACATCCTTTTGCCCCTATCTGCTTTCGGCTCTGGATATGAATGCAGTTCAAGAAGCATGGCGGATGTTCTGAAACATTGGAAACTGGATAAACCACTGTTTACCTAGTGAGTTTACTGTAATAACTGAATTGAAGTACAATGAAAATAAATTGATGACATTTTGCAATTTTATTATATTGGAACTCTGGTTTTGCATTTCTTTATAGAACTGATTAAAAAACATTACATGTGGGAAAACACAATACACGGGAAACAACAACAAAATAAAATTAATTAAAAATAATTTTATTTTGGAATACAGTTAGTTCACTCTCGTTCTTAGATGACATCCGTTTGAGATGGATTTCTCGTTATTACGTACAAATACGGATTCCGCGGTTAAAGTCTATAGACATTGCATGCTATAAACATCACTTAATATGTTCATTCATTTGTTAAGATAGACAAAATTTATTTAATTTTTCAATCAGTAAAAGATGTTCTGAACATACTTTTGAGCAATTGACTAAAATTGAGAATACATAAAAAATATTGTTTACCCAGAAGAAACAAATGAAGATTATTACGTCACTTGAAAAATACTAACATTAATTTAACGTACAACTACATTTTGTATATGTTAATATTTGTTCATATTTACCTCATTATACATATTAAAAAATTTTTTGATTAAATTTTTCTGGGGTTTTTTTAAGGTTGTATTTTTCAATGTACCTATAAAATTGAGGATAACAAACATTTCATTACCGTTTCACAATTTCATTACTATTTTATGTCAGATTTATGGACTCTCGCTAATACATACAATAAATGTTGGCCCTTTACTATCCATCTTAGCGAGAGATCACTGTATATAATTTTTTAATAGTATTTAAGTGATAAGCTAAAAGCATAAAATATTTGACAATTAAAAACTAATTAAATATGAAATCTTAATATTTTAATAAAATAGGAATTAATATAGAAGTATTTTAATGAAACACAAATTATGCTTATCTGAAATTAAATATGAATGAAAATGAATGCTTCTGAATTCATAGTACTATATTTGTATAAGCTCCCAATCATTTAGTCCCTCTGTTTAGCACAAAAATTAGCATATTGTCAATGATTCAAAATTTTGCCAAAATCGCACAAAATTTACAGATTTTAGCAAAAAATAAAAAAAGCATTTTTTTTTTTAATAAAAATTTTTATATTTTACAGCAATGATCATGATAGGCATAACATTTTCACATATACTAGAGTGTGCTGTTAGCACATTTCGGGCACGGTAGCCCAGTGGTTTGCGCACTGGATTTACACGCTGCCACAACTGCCGCCGTGTTCATGCGGAGTATGATCACGTTAAACATGTGGGTCCGTAAGTCCTTCCGAGAGGTCGGTGGTACGGGAAGGAGGGTACGGTCCCTGTGGATGCCTCCCCCACTGGGTTTCGGTCTAAATTGGGTGGCACTTCCCAGCCGTCTAAACAGTTACCTTACACCTTTCTGGTAGGTCGGACGGTCTGGGTTTCAACAACAACATATACTAGAGCACCCGGCCATCCAAACAGCTGCTCATTTCTCCGAACTGTCTGGGTCTTTAACATATACTAGAGGCTTTTTGCAAATTAATCTTGAAATCTGGAAATTCTGCAAAAACTACTGATTAATACATTTGCTATAAAGGAATTTGAGTCAAAGGTATGGTGTACCAAATCCGCAACCTTGTTTAGTAGGTGTCGGTATCATGGTAGTAATTATTTGTTTTGCTAATAGTCTGGTAGCCAGAGAATGCTGAACTAAGGATCATAATTTTCATGACAGTAGTCGGAAAATGTCGATTATTTTTCATACTCTCAGTGGTTTACTATAATACTTATAAATCTAAAATTTATTATAGTATCTGAAAATCTATGCACTTTCAAACTTATATGTTGAGAAAACAGTGTACACCTAGGGACATAAGAGTCCACCCTTATTATAATTTTTATTTCTATTTTCAAATAGGGGACTGTGGGGTACCTTGGAACACCTTAAAATTTAATATCTGGTTTTAGATTAATATCTTGTTATTTTATGTACCATCTCTATGACCCTACTAAGCATTTGTTGCTGTGTTTTGCAAACTCTACTACAAACAGATAATAATATATCAAATTTTTTTAGTTTTTTTAACAGTCAAAAATTATTTATATAAATTTTAAAGACAATAGTAGTGAGATTATAATTTAATTTGCTTAAATGAAACTACATATAAAAGAGCCGCTTAGACGGTGAAGTGGATAGCGTCGTCGGCTGCTGTCCGGTGGGCTCGGGTTCGAATCCCGAGTAAGGCATGGTTGTATATCGAGGTAAAGTCAGTCTTCCGCCTACTGGGTCCTCATCTACAATGTGAAGCTGCACCCCCTTTGACCTTCGTCAGTGATGCTTGTCCGTAATAAACTTTGTTCTCTTGTATTGTCTTGTTCGTTCTTTCCTGTGTCGGCTATGATTCGATTACAGGAGGTCATTAGAAATGACAAAAACAACAACAACATATAAAAGAAAGAAGCATGTTTAATGTAAAATTTGATAAATGGACATTGAGCCAATCATGTCCAGTAAGAAGATAAAAGAAAGCGACAGCCGAACGATAAGGGAAACTTGAAATTGGAGACTTTGAATCAGCAAGGCGTTCCTAAGCCTTTCCTGTAACTTTGTTGAATATGTTAAAATTAAATGTAAAATGGTCATTGTAGAGTTAATCCGTAAACAACATCCCTCAACATTAACAGGTCAAATTCTTCCTGAATGCTCCCATGTCTTTAAAATTAACTGTAAAATAGTCATTGTAGAGTTAATCTTAAAACTTGAGATCCTTCAGGAAGAAATTGCCCTGTTAATATTGAGGTACTTTGGAACACATGATAGTGATTCACCTTAGGGCACCTTATAGAATTGTTTTTTGAAATGACTGCTGTATGAAGTATCGATTTTGGCATTCTTAGTTATTTGAAGTAAATAAATTGCTTGACTCAAATAATTACCTGTAATTACTGCAATAATGACATGATAAATTAAAGCCTCATAAAATACAGCATATATACAAAAAATAAACTGTAGTTGTTAGATTTAAGCCTTTGTTGCTCAAAAAGCCTCTACATTTTTCATCTGTTAAAGTGTTTGATTTTTTTTCCAGCACTATTCCAAATTTTCAGTAAATTATTCATAATTTACTGAATAAATGTACATTGTATAATTTAATAAATGTGCATTGTATAAAATTGTTTCTGCTTAAATTCAGAATCTGTTCTGTTAGTTATTTAAATTTGGCAATATAACCAAAATTTGTCTAAGACATTTGAAGTGGATTATACTTTTATCTTATGCAGAAGTGTTTTAATAAATATAAGGTAAATATTTGGTTATGATAGATGGTAGCATATAGATAGTAGTAAACTGCTGCATATGAATGGTAGCAAATTGCCGCATATAGATGGTAACATAAGTTTGTATATTTAAATCTTTGAGCTCAGATATCTTTTTAATGAATTTTTGTTATGTAATTGGATTTACACAGCTGAAAGTAAAATTTTGCTTCCTCATATATTTCGGTTTTAGAATTCAAAAGTTAAGATGATTTGCTCTTTATTTCATATTTTCTTATTTAATCAAATGCAACTATTATTTTTTAAGGAAATTCAATGGGCAAAACTGGGGTGATATGGACCATAGTCCATTGCACCTAATATATTTTTTTAAATATCAATATCTTCCTTATGAGTAATACAGTGATATTTTCTTTATGAATCAACATATAATTTAAAACATGACATAAATAAATAAAATTGAATATGTTATTTTATTTTCTGCTTCTGAAAATGTGGAAAAAATAATTTAAATTGCTAAGGGAAAGTGGTCGATTATTTTTATAATAGATATTTTCAGTCATTGAAATAATTGAGCATTTTTCTTAGGAAATTGAATTTTAGTCCATAGATTCTGTATCCAGAGTACAATGGCACAGTTTTCATTTAAGATATATACCCCCCCCCCCCCCCAAAAAAAAAATTCAAATTATTATGTGTTTAAAATAAATGTAATAGTAGGGGAAATTGTACAGCTGCGGGAAAAAAAAAAAGCCCCACCCTCTGTTAATTAAGCATCGTTCATCATAGAGAAAATTGAAAGATACCATTCGATTAGGAATAATATCCTACACAAATAACTACAAATTAATATGCGCAAAATTTGGATAAGGGGCCGTTTTCATATCTAAACGCGCACAAACTTTGAAATTTTCAATGGCAACACCCAAGTTTGATGCAATATTCGAATATAACACTAAAAATTAACCTTGGATATTAAGTTTCAAGTTATTTGGATAAAGCGTTTCCCAATTATGAGTATGTAAAGTTTTGAGCTCTTAATGTTAAATTAGTTTCCAAGACTTCCATTCATATCGTCTGTAGTAATTATCTGCTCACGCCGATTATTTGTATGACGTTACTACTAAACAACCCAAACACATTTGCTTTATTTTTATGGAAATAATTGTATGAAATATTAATTATGAAATCAATAATTGAAAAAATATGAATACAAACTTTGACATGTTTTGATAAAAATCGATTCACAAAGACTTTTCATATGTTTATGTAAAATTCCAGGTGTTTCCTTGCTCTAATTCTTTCGAAATGTTTAAATATTCAGCATCACGATGATTTTAGCGGATCGTATATTAGTTTAAGAAATGACTAATTTGAAAAAGTTATATTAATTGTAAGTTAATCTTTATTTAAGAAAACGGGCATTTATTTTTACCCAGATTTAATAAAAACTTTGTATAAATAGTGTTGTATAGATGCAACCTAATCAACGTAATTCTGCTACTGTATTGAAGGGTGAAAACTTGTATTGTTATAAATGAGATTTATTTATGTTACTGTCGATTAATAGTTCCGGAGCTACTGCGAGTTGAAATCACTCACAATATGTGATAATTTATAATAAAAATATTTATATAAAACGATAACAAATTATAAAATTATGTGATACTAAACACCATAACACGTAGCTTTACATCAAAAGATGAATTTGCATAATTGCAGTTTAGTTTGATAGTTATTACAACAACCTGAGAACCTCTTATTCAAAGGTAAAATGATTCTTTAATTTTATTCTCAATTTATTTTCTCAATTTATTTTTGCAATAGTGCTGTGGTCAATCAACAAAACATTGCCCTTCAAATTGCGGTTTTCAATATGGAGCTAATCCCCAAAAATTGCACATTCCAGAATATTGAATATATTCGGATATAAAGATAGAAACGTCGTGAAAATTTGAATTTGGAACTAATTTGGGGGTCTAGAACTTGTGAGTGATGTCAAAATTGGGTGTTGCCATTGAAAATTTCAAAGTTTATGCGTGTTTAGATATGAAGACGACCCCTTATGCAAATTTTACACACATTAATTTGTAGAGGATGTTATTCCTAATCGAATAATATCTTTCAGTTTTCTCTACGATGAACGATGCTCGCTTAACAGAGGGTGGGGCGTTTTTTTTTTCCGCAGCTGTACATAAATTTTGAACAAATAGTAATAAAACAGAAAATAAAAATATACAAAAGTCATCTATTGTACCCTGCTCTTCTCCAAAATCTTTTGGATATATTTTAATACTGGTTTTTCCTTTTTGTTATAGGTGTAATGTTTTACGACTCAAAAAAGTTGAACCGAAAAAAGCAGCCATTGAGATCCCTGATGAACCTATCAAATTTTCAACCAGTAAAGCAGCCAAATGGAAGGCTATTGAGTCATCTAGTGGAGATTATTTTTCTACTCCAAATTCAGAATCTTTTGCCGTTGTTATGAGTGTCACTGCATTTATGGTATATTTTTGCATACTGAGAGAAGAAAATGATCTAGATGATTGGTTAAGGGAAATAGAAACTACTGTTCCTATGCAAGTTGAAGAAGCTCAACTTCGAGTAGAAATTATAAATGGCCAGAAGAAAGGCATTGATGTTAGTTGGCAACAAGCAAGGCTAAATGCACTTATTGAAAAGAGAACAAATCTGGTTAATGCTTCATAACTTTGAATGTTTATTTTTTTATTTAACTTAAAACTTCATGAATTTCACTGTCAGATTTATAAGAATATGTGAGAAATATACAGTTAACAGTCTTTCTATATGTAAGCAATTTTCCACTAGAAACTTTAAATATTATTATAATTAATAAGTGAATGAATAAATGATTGTTAAATTTTATACTGACAACCATTTTAATACAGTTATGTTCCATATGTTTTATTTCTCACTGTGACTTTAAATCTGGAAAGATGGCTGATGCCAAGACAAATAAAGTAGCATTAACAGCAAAGTTTATATACTTTATTATTTCTCTATTGCAATTCTCAAACCCACGGGAGTTTGTTCATATAGTTACTTTACTGGCAATCTTAGAGCAAATTATATAATATGGCAGAAATTCTTACAGAATATTAAGATGTTTGTTTTAAATATCTTGGAAAAAGATATTAAATATAATATATAATTAAATAAATATTTAATATTTTGAATAAAGATATTAAAGATAATTTAATATATTACAAATGATGGAAGTGTATTTTAAAAAGATATTCGTATACTTAAGAATTATGCTATTGAAATAAAATAATAAAATTGTTCAATAAATGCAAAACAAAGGAGACCACTCCTCTTTTGCATAATATATATATGTAATGTTTATTATTTATAAACATTTAGGTACTTAATTGTACACAAGTTTTGTGTGGTTATTCATTCATTAACACAAGGTTTTTATGTTTTTATAAATCAACAACTCTGCAAACTGTTCCTTAAATGAATTAGAACCCAATGGTATTCAATCCATGAAAGTTGGTGTAATCATCAAAGATTACACTTCCATTAGTCTCATTCATTCATATGTCGAAAAACTAAGATTTTTAAAGCTTTTAACCTTTTCACGGTGGTGCATTGCTGTTTAGAATGCTTACTCAAGACGTAGCGGGGTTGAAATACACTGATAACAGAGGACTGAACTCTTTGAATAGCTAAGCCTAAGTTTTGAAAAAAAATCTAAAAAAAAAAAGGTTATACAAAAAAATTCATTTGTTTCATTTTTTCGTATAACCTTAACTGACTTTTGAAGTAATTATGTAAATAATTATAGTTTTCTGGTTATATATATATATTTTTTAAATTATATGAAGATCATAAAAAGTTAATTTACATTGATTAAACATTTAAGAAAAAAAATACAACATTAGGAATTTTAATCAACACAATAATTAATGAAAACAAAGATTAGTAGAAAATATGCAACAAAGACTATTTACAATAAAATGTAACAAGCTCAATGTTAATTGACAATAGGAATGATTTCTTCTTCAAATAAAAAACACCTTCTTTTAGCTTTTGCAAATCACTAATTTCTTCTCTAAATGCAACCCAAAATATAACTATACACTGGGAAAAACACAAAAAATATGAAACAACTGAATACCAAAACTACAGAAATACCCCCATTTCTAAAAAATAAAAGTATTCAGGAGGGCCGGAAACACGAGAATGTCTATACCACATGTAACATTTAAAGAACCAGCTTAGTTTAGTATTACTCACAGTTCTGGCTTCTACATCAAACCAAAGTATCAAAAATATGAAACACTTGAACAAATCAAAGATCAACAATTTAGATTTATGGTAAATTCAACTATAGTGGACATAGGGCTCCATCTATTAACATTAAAAAATATTACTTCAAACTCATATGAGACGTCCGTCCTCAGAACCAATTCAAGTAGCAGCTATCATATGAGCCACTCAGCTGTGAGTGACATTCACTACTGGTGTTGGGTTATTTTTGGCTATTTAATAATTTTAGGAGTTTTGTTTTTAATCTAAACATGTTCAGGGGTCTTGTTTGCATAGTTATTATCTTTTTAGTCATCCATTTTCCAATTGTTTAGGTTTTTGGCATTCTTCTGTTCCAAATAGGTTCTATTCCATAGTCATTGTGTTCAAAATGGTGAAAGTTCATTCTTTTTAGGTTTCAGCAATTTAAATTGGTTAATTTGTGATTCCATTTATTGTCCTTTTTATTCTCTTTGATTTGATTCTAAATTTGTTGTTCTCAGTTAAAAATTCATTGATTTATCGCAATTTTTCAGTTTTATACTATTTTCAGCTTTTTAAATTTTTCAGAATCGTTCATATTTAAATTATTACCAAATTTGTATATTCCAAATCGTTTCACTTCATTCTTTTTAATTTTCGTCTGCTTTAAAATTTCGAGTTTTTGATTGGTTGACCATAATATTAAAATCGTCTGTCATTAATTATTTTATTGCTCATCAATGATTTTGTTTATGATGATGGCAGTGATATTTGGCGGTATATAAATAGATTCGTGCACTTTTTCATTCTCTTCTCTCTGCGCTTCTCTCTTTTGATTAGAACTCAATATGTTATCAATTAAGTTGTTCTGTGTGACACTAAGGGACAAAGGCAAGCGAAAATCCTCAACTGCAATTGCCCTAGTACACGTCAAAAGGAACTTTTCAGGCTCAGTAGAACTGGCATCAGGAGAGCTGTTGGGCTCCTTACTGAGCACTGCACCCTCAAGAGACATCTTAATATCATGGGTGTCTCCAAGGACTCGCTTTGCAGAGGCTGCAATTACAGCGAAGAAACTGCAGCTCACATTCTATGTGAATGTGAGGCCTACTCTGCTCACAGATTCGAACACATTGGTCGTCATGTGATTGAACCCTGGGAGCTGAACGACATTCCTGTCAAGTGCCTGCTTATTTTCACATCGGCTACTGGTCTCTTTTCTTAGGGATCTTCGTTTTCTTTTTGGGGTAGTACAATAGACCTCTGGTCGATGTGCTGGGCTCTTTTTGAGCCACCCACCTTTATTTCATTCATTCAAGTTGTTCTGTGTCGTTTGGCACATATTCTGAGAAACAAACGTTTTTATTTTCCGGCCTATTGATTTGTTCAGTTTATTTTTTTTTTCCTGCCGCGGAGGCAATGGTTAGTCTAAGCATTCAAGAGCCTCTGACAGTGTTGTGTCTGATGGCAGAGAGTTGTTGTGTATATAAAGACTGGATGTTTTGAACTCCTGCCTCTCCAGTCATCTAATTAGTGATCCACCGTGTTCCGAGCTGTTTGCTATGTCGGCCGAGGAAGTTTTACCGGCCAATTAAGAATTTGTTTATCCTGACAAGCTGTGAGCTCTATTTATGAAGAATGGAATTGTCATTTCCATAGCCTAATAGATGGACATATGCTTTGTTTTCCATTTTGATGTCAGTAATCCGGTGCAGCAGTTTGGAGAAATTATTTTTATTACTGGATGTCCTGCTGATGTGGAGAATTCCCCTTGGAGATGGATCTTGTGGAATGGTCATTTTTCCAGAATTCTACTGGACATAAATGTGATCCCATGTCATAGTTCTGGAGTTCTTTGGATCTGCTTCTCAGTTGGTGACTCTTCTGGTGATACTGCCTCCCGCCGATCTTTGCAGCTTCTCTTGGACCCTTGGTAAAATTGCTCTTTTTCTTTTAAATTATAATTGTTTTCAATTTGACATTAGTTTAAAGTTAAATTAAATTGGCGTGAATAAGACCCCTTATATATTTTAAGTTCCGAATCCTGGTTTATTGTTAAGTAATTTTTCTTTGGGTTTTAACGTTTTAGTTGAAATTTTTATTATATTCTAAATTTCCTTTTTGGCTAACTGATGTTCTCTTTTTATTTTAAATTCTAGTTTGGCAAATAATTGTATAATTTTAACATAATTTAAACATTAAAAGCTGTTTTCTTTAACTTTTAGTATTCTAACGTTTTTACTACCACTATATGACCGGCCACTTTATAAATTCAATTTATTTATTTATTTAATTTATTTATGATGTTTAATTTAATTTATTTAGTTAATGAGATGTAAATTTTAAAAGTTCTTTAAAGGTGAAGTTTAAATTTTAATAAACGTTAGATTTTGAAAACTTAAACTCTGTGTTTTCTTTAATGTGTTTTTATTTTTAGGAAAGTTCCATTTTAATATTTTACAGGTTAGCATATTTTTATCCATTTAGGGAGAGACTGGTCTTATGGCACACTTCAATATATTTTAGAATATCTTATGCTCTAATTCTGCAGGACACTGGTGCACCAGTGAGACAGCCATCTCGAAAGGGTTAATAAGGATACTTTAACCGTTTTTCGATTTGAGCTTTATTTTAATAACAGGGTTCGTGCACACTCTGGAAATCGGGAAAACCGGAATTTGAAAGTGGACTAAAATGTCTGGGAAATTGCAGGGAAAATTAATTTCTTATTTAAAATTCTGGAAAAATCGGGGAATTTTCAACTTGCCTATCTGCTCACAAAGATGCCTATTATTATGGATTCTCCATAGTTTCTTCAGGAAACATCCTCATACTACGGATAACAAAATTTGCATAGTTTCCTATGGAAAACTGCCTTCTGTGAAGGCCAATGTAAATTTATGTATAGCTGCATACATGGTAATTTCAACCAAATCAATGTAACAACAGGGATTTACGGCTGCATGGGTATTAATGCCAATCAAACTAACGTGACAACGGAAATTTACAGCCTCGTGCAAGGTAATACCAATCAAATCACCGTGACAATGATGATTTACCGCTGCGTGAAATGTAAAATGTCATTTGTTTTTCATGAAAGTAATAAATGTATTTCTTAGAAGTTATTAAATTTCGCATAAATCACTGAACAGTTAATTTTATAATTATTTGCACATAAACAGAGCTGTTGTGCAATTCACTTTATGTTCTCGTGAATTGCTGAGAGTTGATTAGTATCTTTTTCCATCTCCATCTTCTAAATTATTGCGTATTAGATTGACTAAATTAGCTTATTTTTATATTCTGATTAATTAAAGCTTAATTTTTTAATTATTTTCGTATAAACAGTGTGATTATGCAATTCACTTTATGTTCCCATGAATCGATGAGAGTCCATTAGTAACTTTTCAATTTATCCCCATCTTCTAAATGTTGCATATTAGATTGACTAAACTAGCTTTTTTTCATATTTTAGCTATTATTAAGGATAGATTTTTTTAATTATTTTCTCATATGTTCACGTGAATCACCTAGAGCCTATTAATATCTTTTCCCATCCATCTTCTAAATGTTGCATATTAAATTGACTAGACTAGCTTATTTTTATATTCTGGTTACTTATTAAGGTTAATTTTTACATAATACATATTTTCCTATTTTGGAAAATGGGTATGAACCTTTTGAAGGGATATTTTTCCAAAAAGTGGTATTGAAATAATGATTTTGGCAAATAAAAAAAGCAGCCATTTTGACAAGGATATATTAAAATTGATATATTCACATCTATAAATACATTACTATATTTTATTTTTTTTATTATTATTTAGTTTAATATTTGTTATTATCATTAGTGAAAACTTGTGCTCTATCAAATGGAAATGTTTGTTTTCAATATAAAGTATTTTTAACTGGATAAAAACTTATAAATATATATATGTTTACATAATTTTATGTATATGCATTTTTGTATTATGTGAGTATATATATTTCATTTCTTAACCTGACTACTGAAAAAGTTTTAAAACTTCTATATATTCTTTCTTCACAAATAAAATCTTTATCAGCTGAGTGGCATCAATATAATGATTGAAGCTGTTAAGTGTTACGATCATTGAGTCATAAATAATCCCTTTTATGTGTGATTATGCAAACTTTTGTCCTATGCTGCTCTAGAAAATATGAGATTTCACTCGAATTTCAAAAAATTCTATTTAGAGTTCTAGATTTTTCGATAATAAAGCCGGATATATAGTTTCATGAAAATCCATCAGTATTTATGGCAGCTATCGTGTACACTAGCAATAGACAACTGATGAATATTACTTTTAAAATAATCAAAATGTGTTCAGCAAGTCCTAATCAAAAAATTGGTATCAAAATCTCGAAATAAAAAAATATTCATCAAAACCATATTTTTTAATTCTATAGTATGAGAAAGTAAAAATATGTAGACATTTTGCCACCGAATTGAGGTGTATGTGTACGCGGAAGGAGTCAACAGAAAAAATATCTATTGATAATATCATGCACAAACAGTCGATCATGCAATTAAGAGTCTTGAACAAAGAAACTTCATAACCAAACAGGAAATAATGCCCATCTACCTACAGGATAAAAGAAAAACTACTTTCCCACAAACCAAAATTCATGAAACAACAAACATTAGTTCAAATGTTTAAACAAAATTAAAAAATGTAAACTTTCTTTTTCATTTTATTTCTTGTATATATTTTTTTTCTTAAAATTTCTTTTGTTCCAATGTTTTTGTATTAAATAATATTTTTCAATGGGTTAACTTGATTTTTTGTCATTATTTTTACTAAACATAATGTTTGATAATGTATTTAGTTGATATTAAGTTTGAATTTTATCCATACTCTATAATCCGGAAAGTTCTAAAATCTGAAATTGGCAAAATCCAGAATTTCGAGGTTGTACTGTGTATGCAGATAAAATTGTATACAAATATAGAAAATTTTGAGTTATTTTGAATGTTTTTTCCCCTCACTGTCATGTATTCTAAATAAATATCAGTTAAATCTAAAATTATTTTTTGAAATTGCCATTAAAATAGTACTACGCAGTACCTGGAATTTTGATGAAGACAACAGGGAAAATCTGGTAAACTCAGGGAATTTCATTTTGAATAATGGACATGAACCCTGTAAGATATTTAATGTCAAAGCTAAAGAAAGAATATTTTGGTGCATTACAAACAGATGGACAAGTCAGGCTCAGAATTTTAATTTAGACCTGTTAATTAAGTATTAGTTAATCAAATTTTGAATTTACCAGTAATAGCAAAGATTTCAGTGGTTAGGGCCAATTTCCAACTTCTCTCCGATTGGTTGCTGGTAAAAACATCATGTGGTAGACTACAATGTTCGCTACTACAGTAGAAGCAATGTGAACAATATTCCTTGTTGATTCTTGCAAACACAGAGAGAGCATTTTGCAACTATTATTCTCATGAACAAATGTGATTAAAATGTATTTATTATTGCAGAAAAAATATAAGTCGTATTGTTCTAAATATGTGACTGAAATTTACATATTTATACATCGGAGGCAACTCGCAAAGCTAGATCCAGCAGATTGAGCATCAGCGAACAAGGAGTCGAGTCCCAACAGTTATGCCTGTGTTGAAGACCCAGACCGTCCGACTCATCCAAAGGACATGAGCAACATCATAAGCATTATGCCTGTGTATCAGGTGAGATAAAATAAAACATCAAGTGATCTCTGGCAGTTAGTGAGTGACTTTTGAATTCAATAAATGACACTGCTTTTCGTTATGTAAAGTACTTCCTAGTTGTGCTGTAGTTTAACGAAAATCCTGGTCATTACCAAGAGTTGAACAACCACACATTGTTGCTTTCCTGGAATCGTCCTTCATTAGCTTTGATATCATACCAGATCTTCATTTTATTGATAGCAATGTTGATTCTCTCACAAATGAAATGATGAACCACCTTCAACCATATCTGCAGATCTTGCACATATTCATCAGGTGATGAAGGAGCATCACATGGTCTTTCCAAACGTTAGATTACATGGTAGTCGTAGATCCTGGCCAAAAGGCATTTTTAATATACAGTCAGTTTAGGAACAGCACTTCTGCAGGCCAGTAGGAACTAAGGTAATAGGTGACGGTTTCTAGTCTTGCTGATTTCTGGATACAAATATGAAGAGATGATTCAGTATCTTTCTGTTGAATCCCAAAAAAAGTTCAAAGGACAATGTCACCTAGAGAATGCATCAGTGCAGTCATGAGACGATACCTTTCAGTGTCGAATTTCCATGTCATATTCTTGAAGTCACTGAATCTATCTTGCGACCTGACCTTCAGGGTTCTTAAAACTGAGAAGTCAGCTCAGAGCATCGTGATCAGTCTGCAACAGGAATTTATTTCCGTAGAGATAATGATGGAATTGATCTATGGATTTACCAATTGCCGAAATTTATTTTCTTCTTACCCAGTAATTTCTTCCAGGCTTTGACAAGTATGTGATTACACATTCCTACCCTCTATTTCCTGAGAGAGAACTGCCCCTATTCCTTCTTTACTAGCATCGGTATCTAGTATAAAGCTCTCTGTTGGTTGAGGATATGACAAAATGGGAGCTGAAACCAGCATTTCCTTAAGCCGATTGAAGGCATCTTCACATTTCACAGTCTATTCAAATTTCTTGTTTCCTTCTGTTAACTGATGTAAGTGTTTGGGAATGTTTGAAAAGTTCTTTACAAATCGATGGTAATAGATATACAGACCGAAGAAACTTCTTAGTTGAAAAACATCTTGTAGTCTGCACCATTCTTTCACAGCATTGATTTTGTCAGAATTGGTCATGTCCCAAATATGCGATTTCTTTCTAGAATAATTTGCATTTTGAAGAATTTGATTTTAAATTAGCTCTCTTCAATTTTTCAAATACCTGCCTACGGTTTTGTAAGATATTTGTCAAATGAACATCCAATAATAATTATATCGTCCAAATAGACATGGCAAGATTCACAACATTACATGTCCAAATGTATTACAAAGTCCAAAAGGCATCACTGCCAGAGTCCTTGTCCAGAGGTTTTCTCTATCATCAAGGTGGATTTCTACTTAGTAGCCACTCTTATGATCTAGAGTCGAAAACCACTTGCTCCCAGAGAGAGGGTACCTAAAGTGTTGTCGATTCTTGGCAGTGGATAGCTGTCTTTCGTTATCATGGAGTTGAGTCTCCTGTAGTCAACACAAAATCTCATAGAATCATCTTTGTTCTTCTTCACCAAGACGATTGGTAAGGCCCAAGGACTTGGCGATGGTTTGATCACGTCACTCTCCTGCATATCTTTTAAAAGTTTATCTACTTTCAAGGAGCTTATTTAATCAGGAATTGGTTGCCAGTGTCCATTTCACAGACTAATATAGTACTCAATGGTCGATTCTATGTTTAGTTAGTCCAGTCTGTCCTATGTCTAAGCAGTCAAGAAAATTGTATTGTTTTGTGCCGGAAGTGGGGGGAACGAAACTGTTTTGAGCGGAGTAGAGATGATCGAGCTCAGCAGGAGGGACATCGATGGCTCCGGTGTGTAGAGGGAAGTTGATGGCAGTGATGGCGTAAGGTTCCACCGACAGCACAAAACTTGGTCGTGATGTATGAGCATATTTATTCGTAGATATTGCGTTGTGTCAACTTGAACATCATGAAGCCGGTAGGTGAATAAACGATTCGGATTCAGGAACGAAGATTTCCATGTGGGAAATCACAGCGATTGCACATCTAGTGGCTCGTGAATAATGAACTGCATGTAGAACTGACAATGATGTGACTTGGTTGCTAAATAATGACTCAGGAGTTGTTTCTTTCCAATTCCAATAATTCTTTATTAAATTCTTTAGGCAATGTTTTCATATTAATATCTTGACAAACATTTATCAGATACATAATTTCAACAGATGATATGCCGAAACATTCTTATAAGACGATTGATCAATTATTCGATATACGAAACATAAGTAGAACATTATGCATTACACGCGTTGAAATCCATCTGTTCTGAAAATCATCTCACAAATACGATAAAACTTTAATTTCTTCCGAATGTGACATTCTACTGAGATACTTCATTATTCCATATTTAAATTTAAAACCACTAAAAATTTAGATCAACCATTTCGATTTCTTGCCCCGTGGGCATACATGCTGCCTATCGCTTTGGAATTACATCGCCAACTGAACTAATCACAAATTCCATGCCGAAGAGTCTCAGTGTCAATGTGCGTTTCCTCATGACGAAACGGTAAAGAGTTCCAATGCTTTTCTATATGAAATGCAAATCCGCGGTAAATGTACAACAGCGCGGGAATGTAACACTACGCCAAGTTTATCGAAACTAGCGGGAAAGTTCCGAGAAGCCGAATTACAGAATTGGAGTGTTATCAATTTGGAATAAAATTTAAGAACAAGTTTTAGAATCGAAATGAAAGAATTCGCCAAATGTTAATATTTAGACAGAAATAATTAATAAATAAGGGTATGCATTTCATAACAGTATTGAATTACATGCCTCATGTTCTGCATGATTTAGTCCACTGAGATTGCTTAAGATAGAGCTTAGATTTTCAAGACTGCTGTCTCAATTTTTTAGACAACCTATATTACACTGGTTAACGTAGAGTATGAAACTAACTGACTCTTCATCAATTATTTCAAATATCGAATTCCCAAATGTCAAGGAGGGACACGGAGTTAGCTAGAGTTCATAGTAAAAGGGGGTAGAGCAGATATAAAACAATGCTAGATAAGTCGACTCCATTTAGGGTAGAAGAACGTATCCTTTGGATGTATTGGATTGTACCGCAGGATACTATTTAGCATGGTTTCCACAATGTATTTTGTTATAGACTTTTAAAACACATATATATATACAGGGTGAGTCAGAACTCTTGGGCCAAACTTTAAGGGGTGATAAATCACATCTAAACAAGCAATTTTTGTCATACAAAGCAGGGTCATAATGCAAGAGGTGAACCGCTAGATGTCACTGACAATGAACGCAGTGACGACTGCGTCAGAATTAGCCAAGGTTTAAGCTGATCTCTCCTTTCTCGACTTTTTCTTCTGGGGCCATATGAAAAGTCTCATCTACGATAGTCCCATCAACTCTGACGAGGACCTTCTTGCTAGAATTGCTGTTACTGCCAGCATTGTCCAAGATATGGCGGATGTTTTTGCTAACGTGCACTGCTCACTATTTTTGTCATACAAAGCAGGGTCGTAACGCACGAGGTGAACCACTAGGTGGTAGCTCATGAAAAGAGGAAATGATGACTCTCGTGAAAAGAGGAAACACAAAAATGACAGAGTAGGCACGAAGTACGTTTTACCGACAGAAACTGCAGAATGCATGGACAAAGTTACAGAAACTGCTCAAAAGTGCGACCATCAGCAGTAATGCAGGCTTCACACCTGCGACATAGAGAGCGGCGCACGTTAGCAAAAACACCTGGCATATCTTGGATAACGCTGGCAGCAACAGCAATTCTAGCAACAAAGTCTTTGTCGGAGTCAATGGAGCTATCATAGATGAGACTTTTTATATGGCCTCATAAGAAAAAGTCGAGACAGGAGAAATCGGGCAATCAGCTTAAACACTGGCTAGTTCTGACAGAGTTGTCACTGCGTTCAATGTCAGCGACAGCTAGCGGTGGTTCACCTCTTGTGTTACAACCCTGCTTTGTATGACAAAAATTGCTGCTTGTATAGATGTGATTTATCACCCCTTAAAGTTTGGCCCAAGAGTTCTGACTCACCCTGTATGTATGTATGTATGTATATATATATATATATATATATATATATAATCTTTATATTTCACAAAAAAAAAAGCCATAAATGTCAAATTAATAAGATTTTACATTCTACAACATAAATATACCTATATTGGTATACAAAAATGAAAGTTTATTTAGTCCTTCAGATCCATAATTGTTATATTGGACCCATTCGTGCAACAGATAAAACTGAGTGTAAATGTATGTTGTTCACAATCCACTTAAAACTAAGTTACAGACAATTTAGCTCATGTGTGTACAAAAAATATAATTTTACTCTAAATAATTTTGAAATGCAGATTTTGGTGAGAAAATTTTACAATTTGTCATTTTTTTAACGAATTTAGCATCTATTTCGTAGGATAGATGTTTAAAAAAATATAGTGCCTAATATGGATGCAGCATAAAATTACAGAGAAGGTACAGGATTCATGAAGGATTTCCACTTCTTGTTCTGGAGAGAGATGTCACTTCCTATTCAAAAATTTACATTTGAACATCTGTTTTTCAGACTTAGCTTTAGGTACAGCTTAGATGAAGACTGATAGATTAAACATTGAATGCCAGAGGGGTTGGGTTCACTTAGGATTTCCGGTTCTGAATATGTAATTTCTGGTTTTTCCAAAAATTCATGACTCACTGTATGAAATAAGTGTGCAAAAAAGTATAGAAATGCTTAATAGTTCTTTCGAAATTGAAGTGTACACATCACTTTCCATTGCATAAAGGCTTTCATATTTTTATAATTTTTGTATTAAAAATTTCAGTTTTGCCAAACTTAAACGTAAAAATAATTGCAAAATATATTACTAATTTGAATGAACGATTACACGTATGCAAGTTGCTGGAAATGTAATTGGCCAGAGAACCTTTAAATGCAAAGTGCAATTAATTTTGACATTTGTTTACCATATTTCAATTATTGAAAAATAAATAAAAATATTTCCTAACATTTAAAATTCTTTTAATAAAATATTTAAAATTAAAATAATTTAAAAGTATAAAAGCATTAAAATTTTACCAGTTTTTAAATTTTTAAGAAAATTTACTTAAAACTATCATGTTGTAGAACATATCTTGAAAAACATTGCATTATCCTATGTGTGTCGGAAAAGCAACATTGCTCACACAAACTGAAAAATGTCAAGCAAATTTCCTTAAAATGTTACACATTTTGCATTTATGATAATGACAAATATTTCCTCCTTTCAAAAAATCTTCAAATTTTGTTACGGATTTTTGTACTATATAAGAATTGAATAATATACGGATTCTACACATATTTACTACGATATCTCTCTGAATCATTTTATTCAAATAATTATATGTATGTGTGTCAAACATTTCTCTAACTAATTTCAAACAATCTGTATGCAGTACACAAAGTTCTTAAATACATGTATTTTAAATAGTATTACTTGAAAACCACATTAGTCAGATTCAGTATTTGAAATACTACTGTATACTTTGATAAGTTTCCCAACATCTTCCCTAATAATCTGATACAAATAATGATCTTCTAAATAATCCGATACAAATGTATCCAACAACATTCTCATACGCAATCAAATTATGAACAATAACCTTTATTAAAACAATTAGTCTTTCCCTCCAATTGCAGGTGTTGTCAGAATAAACCAGAACTGGCGAAAAGACATTTGCGCAGGAGAATACTTTTGAATTGGCACACGTTTTGACTTATCGCGTTAAGTACACAACACAAAATAACACGTGATAAAAATGTTACTCCTGTTAAAATTTCTCAATCAAAATATATTTAATTAATATCCATTAAATATTTCAAAAGTAAAAGTGGACTGACTGAGCCAAGCTGACTGAACGCGTGTGAAAATTTTTTAGGGTGTTTGTTCACAAAAGTGACCCTTCTATCAAAATGATTCAACAAAGCTTGTTAACCAAATTCTAAGAACATGCTAACATTTCAAAATATCTCAACCCATTTACCAAGGTCAAACAAAATCATTGACAGTGGCCATAATAATGTGCATACCTCTGTATTTGGTAATAAATCGCAGTCTAGTATATCAAGATAACCATTCCCAAGCAGCATGGAGACTGGCAAGTTAGTGCGAGATGAGCCATGGTGCATCCATTTGTCACATACTAATTATTTGTAGAACTATTCACGTTGAATGCAGGGTTCATACTCCTTTGCAAGAACCCATTTCCAGGACCTTTTCTAAACATTAAAAGTAAAAGTGAAACCAAGATTCTACAGATGTTTCTCTTTCAGCCATGTCACTTTGTTTTATACCAACTACATCACTTTGGCCATAAAAATTTTTTTTGTCTTGAATTACAAGGCACCAATAAAGGAAAAGTTTGCCAATTTACACTCCATAATTTATTAAATATCAGTGATGGAACAGGGTTCATTAACAAATTTCTTCTTAAACAAGTCTTTTATAATTTCAAATAAATCAAACACCAACTTGGCTGGCATGGTTGGTAACCAAATATTTTATTTTCCATTTCTCCATATATAATTTCTTTGAAATTTAATGGGTTTTTGGGGAGGGTATGACCCACAAATCCTTCTTCAGCAATGCTACTGCTCACACTTGCATTGTATTGTATTGCTATATATTGCTGCTTTGTATTTTCACAAAATTTATATGAATAATGGCTGCTTATAGTTTCAGCAATCTAGACAGGAAATTTTCAGTAATCTTTCAGTAATGACTACAGTGGTTCGATTTGGATAAAAAAAAAATTGTTTGCAATGATAATCAGAAAAATATTTAATCAAACATTTCATATATATTTTTATATGAAATGTTAAAATTTTTAAACTAAACAAACAAAATATAAATTAGTCTTCATTACTAAACAAAAAAGAAATTTCAAAATCCTTAGCTTAAACTAAAAAGTAGGAAAAAGAACATGCTTAGCTTAATAAAAAACAGAATATGCTTAGCTTAAACTAAATGTATTTGTTTATCTATTTTTAGCCTGCACTAGCTCAAACTTTAATAATTTCTTCCTAAAACATGAAAAATAAAAAAATAAAAGCCATGTCAAATGTTCTTTAAGTAATAAAAAAATCTAATGTGTCTGCACTCAATTTTAGCTTAAAATCAGCCCCATATTTTCTAATACAATACAGAATATACATTTTGAGACATTATTATGGGGAACAAATCACCAGATAATATTAAATTCTTCTAGATAAACTGTTACATTTTTCTAGGTAAATTGAATTGTGCAATCGCACTATGTAAATAAATAAAATATTTAAAATAATAAATAACCAAAATGTGAAAATACGCTAGTTTTGTAAATCTAATGATTAATATATAGAGGATGGAGATGGATAGAAAAGGATACTTGTAGACTCACAGGACTATACGAGAATTCCCTGAATTGCGCAATCATACTGAATGTCAAAATATTTATAAAATTAACATGAATAATAAACAAAACGAAGATAAACAAGCTTTGATAATTTAATGCGCAATAATTACAGGATGAAGATGGATGGGAAAAAGATTAGTCAACGCTCTGCAATGTATGCGATACTACCGGAATTACGCAATCCTCCTATTTATAAGAAAATAATTAAAAAATTAGCCTTTATAATTAACCCAAATGTGGAAATAGGCTGGCTCTGTTCATCTAATGACTAACATTTAGAGGATGGGGATGGATGGAAAAGGATACTTGTGGACGCCCGGGACTACGGGAGAATTCCCGAATTGCGCATTCATACTAAATATATCAAAATGATTAAAATATTTACATGAATAATAAACCAACATAGAGAAATAAACAAGTTTTGTCAATTTAAGGTGCAATAATTACAAGATGAAAAAAATAGGAATTTTCCGTAGTCTGTAATTTTGTTCAGAAATCCACAAGAATTGCCAAAAATCCGTAATGATTGATATCCCTGTATTTTCACCATCAGTATCTGTGCACTATCGTTAGTTTAGTGACGCCACCTATTGATATTATGAAATAAAAGATAGTGATGTTGATTTTCAGGAGTTTAAGCCTAAAATGAATAAAATAAAGGGGTTTTAGTTTTCATGGATTTCCAGGAGGCATAAAAACCCTGCGAATGAAAGAAATGCATGAATTAAAAAAATAAAAGGAACAGATTTTTTGTATAAAGGCCTTAAGGGGTTTCCCTAGACCAGTGGGAACCCTGTTATACCCTTTCAATGCCTGGTACATTCACACTATTTGTTAAAAGTTTAGTAAAATATTGGTGGTTAATTTATATATAGAGGGGCTTAATCGGGAGCTCTGAAGATGAAAAATTTTTTTGCAGAGCTACGCACGAGATTTGTTAAAAAGAACTGACATGCTTGAAATCGCTATTCAAAGTTGTATACAGTACGCGTACAGGATCTATCCGGACTGCTTTGGACTTCAGGCATTCTGGATAAGGGGTTTTTATGTAATTCGGAACACTTTCTAAAACTTACTGGAATGGTCTAAAATGTTATAGAAAATTATTAGTTTTAAAAACATGTATTAAATACAGATTTTTTACAATCCATATGAAAAGATGTAATTTGCATTTTAGTTAACCAAGTATAATTATAGTACCAAATTTAGTGATTAAGAAAATTTTTGAAAGAAAAAAATGTCTGAAAAAAGTTGATTATTCAGGGTAGTTATTAGAAGTCTTTTTTTTGAACATTTCAATTAAAGTGGGCCCTCACCATATTCATCTAATATTTTAGCAGAAGCACCTTTATTCATATGTTTAAAAATATTTTAAAGTACTTTTAATAAAATTAAGATGAGAAGGATGTTATTTTTAATTGAAATGAGAGATTCAACTATGGGTGCAAATATATCAAATTCTAATTTATGCTCTTCAAATGTATTTCTAATAAACCTTATAATTCTAAATGCCTGAATAAACAAACAAATTTAATTTCGTTATCCTAGACATATCTCAATTTCAACAATATGTTTAAAAATAATATCCCAGCATAAAAAACACAAACTGTGGATGGAAAACAGATTGGAAAATATACCAGCGATATCGTGTTTACATAAAAAATTTCCGCAATATTGCTAAACTGTCTTTTATAAACTACTAATTAATAAATGTAGCACGTTTACTCCATAAATATACTGCAATGGAACTTTTTGCTAGGGTCAATTTTCAGTTCAAAATAGCCATTTTGATCCAAATAAAAGGATTTAATTGAAAATGATTGATGTTTGAATTCCATAAACGTTTAAAATATTAAAGATGTGTATATTTCCACGGAGATGAAAAAAAAGTTGGGGTTTTCCGAGAAAATGACAAGTTTATTGCTTAGGTTAAGTATTTAAAGAGATCAATCAGAAGGCCGTGAATGACATTTTATAGCTGTTATATTTTTCTTCGCATTTCAGAAAAAATTAACTCATTATTTTCAGGAATTCCTTACTTAAACATATTTTCTATCATCTCTGAAATGCGCCGATGACTTTTCCAATAATTGTTTATTAAATTGTGCAAAATAGTGTGAATTCTGTGCGGCACATCGCGTTTGAAGGACGTACACAAAGCAAATGGAATATCTTTAGCGATATCTGAATATTTCTAGCAAAAAAGTTGGTATACTTTTACCGAAAATCAAAGTCCTGGAAAAAGAGCAGAAAAAATGTAACGAATTCGGAAAAATCTAAACCTTTGTGCCTAGTGTGCTCTGCCCTATATACCCAGAAAAAAAATGAAACGCCATTAAAAAAGCACTTGTCCGTAACTAAGGCTCCCATATATACAGGAGCTATATCCGTAACTAGTGAAGAATGGAATGACACGTCTTGCCATGAAGACTAGGTAGATCCTTTTAGCCTTAGTGAGTCTCATTCGTGTCGGATGCAGGCACTTCGGAAATTTTTGGGAAAACAGTGCTACTTCGGATGTTTTCCGGAAAATAGGAGTTGCAGAACTTCATGAAAAACACGATCCACGGAATATTTTAATTCCTGCTTTTCATTCGCTCTCGTAAGAATTCCTTTCATTCGTTTTTGAAATGCAAGAAGGATCAGTGGTGGCGAGTGCACGCAGGAATTTTGTGCGCATCCTGGGAAATATGTAGGCTTCAACGCATCATTTGTTTAATTGATATTGCTAATTAAGTCAAAAAGCGTTTGGCAGGATTTAAACAAATAAATTGCTTGTTTGCACAGAATTTGGTATTTTGCCGAATTTCAGTTTTGGGACGCCGGATAAGAGGTCACGTACTGTATTAAATATTAAACGATATTGGGCAAATGTTTAATCCCTACTTCACAATACTGTGGTGTTTTCACCTGACCGACTTAATGCAAAACACTTTATGGAAATATTTTCTCGTTAATAAGGAACATAAGGTAATTCTAATCTGAATAATTACATTTGAAAACATTCCCTTTAAAACCAAATGTGAATTTAAAGAGTTCTTAATGACCGTACAAACCAAGAGTATTTAGAAGCAGTGGCCAGCTGGATCCAATGTGTTAGCAAGGTATTCAAAATATGTCACTAGGACCAAACAAATTTCATAAAAATGTTTGAAGCTGAACTTCCCCCTCCGGCCGTCCAAATGTCTTGGAACAAGTCTGACTGTATGAGTCTTCCACTGACTGGTTCCGAATACAAATATGGGCTAAGCTCAGACAGTTCAACTTCACTTCTTTTAATCAAAAATCCTCTTTTTCAATATAAACTCTGAAAAAGGCATGCAATAATCTCAAGTTAAAAGTACAATATTACAAGTTGCCAGACTTCCAATTATAAAAATATATTTACTTTTAAAATTTTCAATTCGTAAATTTTTACAAGAAACCACAAGATTTTTTTTTTTTCACATTTATTTCAATAAAACATTACAGAAATTTTCAAACATAAATATAAACCCAAATGACAAAAGCACACATTTACATGAATAAGTAAAGTATCAAGGGAGAATAGAGAATGACATACAGTATGCATTGATGGTGATGATATTAAAAGCAGAAAATGCCCGAGTTAAGCTCGTTCTCCACGAATACGTCTTGCGAGCTGAATGTCTTTGGGCATAATAGTGACACGTTTGGCATGGATAGCGCACAAGTTTGTGTCTTCAAATAATCCAACAAGGTATGCCTCACTTGCTTCCTAAAATGTACATAATATAAATTTATAAATATAAATATAATTTACAGCAAAAGAATCAATGTGAAAAAATGATTGATGACAATATTTATCTTTCATTGGTAATGCTACTTATAACAAGTTTTGACACATAAGTTATTACTTGCCAAAACTGCCGCCGTGTTCATGCGGAGTACGATCACGTTAAACATGTGGGTCCGTAAGTCCTTCCGAGAGGTTGGTGGTAGGGGAAGGAGGGTACGGTCCCTGTGGATGCCTCCCCCACTGGGTTCCGGTCTAAATTGGGTGGCACTGCCCGGTGGACGGTCTGGGTCTCAACAGAAGTTATTACAAAATTTTTTGGATTAACAGTATGACAATTTTAAATAGTTTGATGAATACTACAAAATATCAAACTGTTTCAAAGCAAGTCTTTTCTTTACTGCCCTTCAAATTTTAGTTTTGTTATTTGCAATGGGAGTGTTCTCCAACTAAGAATGAAGATTTAGCAGGTGAAAAAATCAATCAAGTATAGTCCACATTAATTCAGGGGGGGGGGGGGGGGGGTAGTCTCAGATGCTTTTGAATTTATCATATGCATAGCTGCCAACCTGGAGAAGAAAATAAGAGCACTTCATGCAACATCAATATGCATACTAAAATGTCACATTTCATTCACGGGAGAATTCATGTTATATAATAAAATGTTTTACAATTTATCTGCTGTCACCATTTACATGTCTGCCTTTTTAGAAAGTGCAACTGTTGTTGCAGATTTAGTCTTTAAGAAAACATTATCAAGTACTTGGGAATAACAAGCTCCCGTAACATGAGTTTTGGCAACTAAAATTGCCTGTAGTGTTTGCAATATTGATCTTCAAAAGTCTTTTGTTGAGTCTCACAAAAGTTGAATATTTCCTCACAAGAAGCATTACTGTGTGGGAATGTTAAGATTCCTAACATAGTCAAACTTAAATGGATATATAAGGGTTTACCAAAGGGTCCCATTTCTTTTGAAAGCATAACCCATTGATCATCTGCTCACAATACATTTTCTGGAACAGAATCCAATTGATAATGTAAAAATTCTGATTCTAGTTTATCAATGGCATCAAAAAAGATTGTTTCTTTAACAAGCAAGGAAAAGAATCCATGCTTGAAGTGATGAAAATTTAACACAGCTTTTTTTTAGATACACCAGCAACTTCAGCATGCTGTAGCAATTCTGAACATGTAGGGAAACTACAAAAATATTTTTTCACATAGGCGAAAAATTCCCCAATTTAGTTTGTAGACAAGTCTTTCACACATTCTGCAGTTTGTTAACCAATTGTGATTTCATTATGATTTGTGATTTAAGGGGTCATTATCTTTTACATCAAACAGATTAAAGTTTCACAATGAAATTCACAATTTCCAATAAAAAGAAACTGTATTTGATGTTTGCATTTCCTTCAATTGAAATTTCTTTGTCCATGTGCCTTTTGGTTTTGGTAATAATATCACTTCTTCCATTGTGAAATTTTAAAAGTCCATTGCATGGATTGAAGAAAAAGCATATTGAAATTCACTGCTTGTAGATAATTTCAAAATAACATAGCTGCCAATCTACCAGAAAGAAAAATAGGCACACATTTTGCATGGGGGAAAAAAATTAAGATTTTTGGCCACACTAACAGGGCTCATTAATGCAATTGGAACAGATTTGATATAAAGAATTTGGCTAAATCTACCATTTTTTTTTTTGTCACCAAGAATGGTGCCAACGTGTACGGTGTTTGGAAAGTCCTAATGGACGCCATCTTGAACATTGCGCGTAAGAAATATAAACATAATTAAAAATGCATAAAAATGCCGATTTAACAATACTTAAAATACGAAATTTTATAAAAACGTTTGTTTGAAAAGTTGTAAAGGACACCATCTTGAACATTGCGCGTAACAAATATAAACAGCTATAATTAAAAATGCCGATAATTAGCAATAATTAACAATACTTAGAAAAAATACGAAATTTTATAAAAACATTTGAACTGTAATAAACATAATTAAAAATGCCAATCACGAATTTTATAAAAACGTTTGTACTTTAACAAAATTTAAGAAAAAACGATACTTAGAAAAAAAGTTTGTACTTTAAAGAAATTTAAAAAAACGATACTTATACGTCTCGCGTAGCAATAGCTATTTGTGCGACAACTATGTGGACAGCAAAATCAAAACACAATACCTGGTTTAAAGAAATCCAAAACTTTTCAAAGAAAAACACGTGTACATATCCAAATTGCACAAATAATAGTTTCCACATTGCGGTCATCCAAGAACTCTATTATTTCTATGTAAATTTTCTGCTTCTACATTTTATTTATTAACATGTGCTATCTTTAATTCCTGTATGATATACACATTTTTACACACACCCAAGAACAAAAACAAATAAAATGGCCACAGCCAACGATATCAGAAAGCTAAAAGGGGTTGCCAGAAAACGACATTTCGCACCACATTTGGCGACTTATAGTTTGCGAAAAAAGCTGAGAAAACCAAATTCTTTATATCAAAGCTGTACCATGCAATTAAGCCTTAAATTGTACAGCAACTAATACTCTCATATATTGTGCTTATTGAACACATACTCAATGAAATGGAATAATTTTATCAAATTTTTATTAAGTACTAAAATTTATTGCAACTGATTTAGCTTTCTCAGCATGCTCTAATAATTCTGAACCTATATTTTCTTAATTTTTATTATTCTCAGAAATCATTTAAACTAACATTATGCCATTTTCAGAATTCGGTCAGTTCTTGTATATTATACGATAATTATTGATCAACTCCTTCGTGAAGTGGAAGCAATTGCTGTGTGCAAGGGCCAACTTTACAGACAGAATTACAATTGCAGGGAAACAGATTTTTAGATGCAAGATCGGAAAAACTCCCATCTCAAAATTTGTGAGATTTTAGACATTCGTGACAGATTTTATAACTTTTATCGGACTTTTGTGCCCTGTGGGTACCCTGCTTAAGTAAGAGAAAATTTGGAATTTGCAAGGAAAATATTTGTCCGCAAAAAGAAAATTCTTTTGACAATAAACAAAAAGAAAATAAGAAATACTCTGGAATTTAAAAACTAACACAAAAGGGGAAATTTACAGATCCTTGGAAGAATCTAGGGTAAAACCAGAAAATAGACCCCACTCATTTTTCTAAGTACAAAATTGCACCAAGTTTGCACGTTTCTCAGTGTTTTGAAATTGACTCCTCCCAACTGAAGTGACATATTTTCCAGTGTTTTAAAATAGGCTCCTACCAAAATGACGTCGTATTCTATAATTTTATGAACTGGAATTTTGTTAAATGATATTGCAATTGAATATAAATAAAAGTGAATAATACTCAAAAATATTACAAAATACGATTTTTGTGCATTTTAAAAATATTGTGTAATGACAGAATTATAAAAATACAGTGTAATGGCAGATTGTACTTTAACAAAATTGAAGAAAAACGATACTTAGAAAAAAGTTTGTACTTCAACAAAAATCAAGAAAAAAACGATACTTAAGAAACCCATTTTAAAAACACTGAAAAATACAAAAGACAATTTCAAAACACGGATGAACAAAGAAAAGAACTAACCTTTATGTAACGGATATCCATATTTTTAATTACATCCACCCCGTAATAAGTTTTCTTACACATACATTCAACACTGCAGCACGTTTTCTTGAACATACACGTACATTCAACACCGGAACCTGCATATTTATTGAAAATTTGCGTAAAATGTTAATGTCCATGAATTACGAGGAATGTTTTAAATACGTATTCCAAAAAGTTTGTACGTGTTTAAATCTTTGCAAATCGATCGAAAAAGATCTGTAAAAACAAGTCAACGAATTCGATCGAAAAAAGTTTTATGAAATACACGGACGACTATTACTGCCTATTAAAATGCAGATTCCCAAACAGCCGAGTGCTGATTGGATGTCAGTGGGTTACCAGAATTGGCGAAGTATACGAAATGAAATTGCAACCTGATGAATTGCGCCAACTTGGCGCGGGATCGTACTTTGAAAAATGAGTGTGGGGGCTTATTTTCCGGTTCAACCGAATCTAATGCCTGTAATTAAAAAGAAATTATGGTCGCCAACTCAGATTTTTTTAAACCCTGGTTGCTGTGAACCGTCGCGATGCGGTGAGTGAGAAGGCACCTCAAGTATAGTATTTTTCAAATTTCATTAAAGTACAATATTTTTTTTAAGTATAGTCTTTAAAAATTTCTTTAGCTATAAAAATTATCCAATTTGTATAAAATTTGACCAAAAATACCATTTTAAGAACTAAAGATACTTTTTAGAAATTTTGTAGAAATAATAAAAAAATAAAGATGGGCATGTTTGTCAGAAACCGACAAAAATAAAAGTAAACTGAAAATTTAGGAAGCTAGCTATAAATAAAGATTGACTAAATAAAATAATAGCAAGTGTCATTGATGACAAATCCTTTAGCACTGCTATCTGTCTGCAAAGAGTCATTCTCATTCTACAATAATAATAATGTCTACCACAGAGATTACAAATACAGGTGGAAAATGTTAACACAAGATAACAAAATCTTATACAAAAGGCATACCTGCAAAGCACCAATTGCAGCACTCTGGAAACGTAAATCAGTCTTGAAATCTTGGGCAATTTCTCTTACAAGACGTTGAAATGGCAACTTCCTGATCAACAACTCTGTAGATTTCTGGTAACGACGAATCTCACGAAGGGCGACAGTACCAGGCCTATAACGATGTGGCTTTTTCACACCACCTGTAGATGGAGCACTCTTTCGTGCTGCTTTGGTTGCAAGCTGTTTTCTTGGAGCTTTACCACCAGTTGATTTTCTAGCAGTCTGCTTTGTACGAGCCATTATTTAACCTCTAGATTAAAAAGATAAAGAATAAGTTTCATACAAATGTAACTTGTAAGGCACAAAAGTTTATGGGTTTCAAAAATTGTGAGCTTTATGTGAAATAAGATTATTTGATACAATTACAAGCTATAATAAAAACTTCATAAAAGCCATCAGATTGGAATTTATATGATGTAGTGTCACCTAGGGAAATTCTCTAATTATCAAAACTTCCAATTTTGGCAGGCAGTAAGCATTGTTTGATATCCATATAGTAAAATGCATACTTCAATATAAATGCACCTGTAATTTGAATTATAATTTTAACCAACCTGGAATTGCCCAAAGTTTGCGGTAATTATCAGTCTGCATCCTTTTTGATATGAATAGAATATTGTTTTATTATTTACTGCAGTGTTAAAAGCAATTAGACTAAATTATTTTAATCTTATAATTAGAGGAAACTGAAACTGCACATAGACTATTTTGTTTGCAAATACAAATTTATAAGATACGCAAAAGATATACACCTGCTCTATAAAACATTAACTACCCAATGAATTTTTTCATATCATTTAGAAGAAATATTTATTGCTTCATTACTGTGAATGGATCGGTACAACTTTAGTATACAAAATTTCTATTTGCCAAGATTTTTGGTATAATCAATAGCACAATATGAGAATCCCTCAATTTTTTTTTAGGCAAGTGTACAATGTTTGATATTTACTGTCCGAGAATTTATATGAATTTTAAGAAAAGTTTTTGTAAAAAATGTTTAGATTTTGTCATTTTAAGTGTCGTATACGCGACAGAAAAGTACATTTTTTTTTTATTTATGTCAGAAACCCTAAATATATTTTCAATTAAACAATATATTTTAAATAAGACATACCTATTATGCGATTGGTTGAGATTTTTTATTTTTTTGGTGTCCATACTAAGTAAACAACTTGACGTGTCCCATGTATGGCATTGACAAAGCCATGAAGAAAGTATGAAGCTGCAGGAGAAGAGCCTTAGATCCAGACTTTCAGAAGGAAAATGCCAGAATCTATAAACTCACAGCTAAAAAGAAAATGGATGACAAAGCGAAGGAAGCCCACAAATTTTTTTGAAAGAGATCGCAAGACTGCAAAGAGCCAAGAAACGTGAACTTGCGGCTGCGGTAAATGATGCAAACCTATCGTCTATAACCACCTATCAAAGCAGATGTACCTATAGAAAGGCAATTTGTAAGACACTGAGAACCCTCCCTGAGTCACAAAGGAAAAAAGCAGTCATAGTATAAGGGCTAGCCAACAGAATCGGCATGACATTGGAAAGTTCTATGCAGAAAGAAATCTCACATGTAACGAAAATCGCATAAATTGGCAGAAACTTTTTACTCCTGAAATAGCATACACATGTCCAGGCATAAAGGACACAATTACAGTCTGGGGAAATGCAGAAGCTGCAAAAATATTATCTAACAACCTATTTGAAGGAAGCTCATGCAATTTTTGTCCAACATCCTACTGCAAAAATTTGTTTCTCCAAGTTCTTCTGCTCCTTAAGTATTGTTTTTTTCTTCCAAAAATTGTTTCAAATAGCGTTTTTTGGTCCAAAAGATATGGTGAAAGCAAATTAAAAACTGCACATGAAGAACAGAATTTTGGTTTTGATTCCATGTAACATAAAGGCGGTGAACATTTGCTGTCCCATATGTGACAACAGCAAATCAAATAACTTTTTTTCAAAAAGAGATTCAATGTTTAAAATTTTTTATATATATATAAAATACTACAGCCTCAGTAGCACCAACATGCAAAAAATCAAACTAATTATTCAATTTGGGGGCTCACAATGAAAATGCATCCAAACTTACCATACATGACCGTGGAATGTCCCAAAATAAGATTTTTGTGCATTCTAAAAATATTGCGTAACAAGCGTAATTACAGAATAAAAAACTTTTATTAAAATTTAAAAAACATATCGAAATACTTAAGATTACGTAATTTTAAATCAATTTAAAAATTTTAACTCGAAACTTCGAAAATTTTAGAAATTTAATAAAAAGGACTATCGGACTTACGACATTTAAGAAAAATGATACTTTGTACTTAAATACGAAATTAAAAAAAAAAAAACTATTGGACTTTTAACGAAATTTAAGGGAAAGGGATACTTGAAATTTATGAAAACCCGATAGATACTAATTAAGAGAACCATTTTAAAAACACGGGATGAATAAATAAAAGTAACCTTTATGTAAATGCGCTTACATCCACACAAACGCGTTTTCTTTAATATACACGCGCATTTTTTTTTTTTATAACTGGATCGAAACTAAAGTAGTCCACAGTACTAAATTATAAAAAAACTTGCGAAAAATGTCTTACTTAAACAAAATAAATATTTTAAATGCAGCTTACGCTTATTTGTTGAAAAGGCTTATGTTAATTTGACATGAGTGTGAGCAAATGTAAATTGCCAAGTTTTATAAATTGTATTACAATAATATCGTAAAAATGTAAAGATATATAAATGTGAAAGCTTAATTAGTATTAATTAAACAATAGCAAATAAATTTCAGAGAATAGCCACTGGTCCCCTTCCCTTTTCGGAAAGAGGTTAATAGTTAGTCAATAAATAAAAGCAATAAGAAAATACTCAAATATTTAAAATTACTAAGAAATTCAAAGATTAAACACTTGAAATGTACTTTGATTTGATTTAGCACATAAGTAGCCTACAAAGAAAAAGGCGCCAAACAGACAACCGTTAATTAGGCCTAAAGCAAAGAAGGCTGGCATATAGGAAACGCTTTAAAATTAACAAAAGAAAAGTAGACTAGTTAATTTTACTTATAATAGCGTTATTTATCTATAAAAAAAACTTACCCGATATATAAAGCAATCCAAACTTCTAAAATATAAATATCAACAAATAGAGTCCTTTTTAACGAGAACAAAAAGACGCTCAAAATCAAAAGATGATTCTCAAAACCTATGCGAAATGAAATGCAATGCAACGTTTATATGGAAAAAAGAGAACGAAAACACTGTTGCCAGAAGTTAAATAAAATAATAAAAAAAAAATTGCACCGACCGCTATCTTCAGGGCTAAACGGAAAAAGCAATCAACAAAAACTCAAATCTAGGCACGTTAATTTGTTGTGTTTATTCTACAAAATGGAAAAATTAAAAGTTTAATTTGAATAAATATATTAGATAAATTACTTACCGAAATTTTCGAATATGATTTCTTGTTATTTCACAATCATCATTTGCAAGGTTTTGCATGTCCATGGCCCAGATGACAGTAACTGTGACCTGTTACCAAGGCTTCAAAACCAAAACCTTTAATTTTCAATTTTATTTTTATCATCCATCGAAATAACAGGTGTCAACTAACTGAGTATGCAATTAACTGAGTATTTGACACTAAACTAAAGTATTAAGTTAACTAAAGTATTTGATATATAAATAATAATCACATGTAAGTTATCATTTATATGTACTTTTCTACAAGTAAATTCATTCACTTAGTACGTTTTAGAATATTTTTCATTAAATATATTTTTTTACTTAATTACAGATCGGGAAGATCTATCTAGAGCCCCTATCTGCATATAGGGAACTATGTAAAGGGAAAATTTAAACTACGTATCAAAACTTAAGACTAATTAAAAACTCGAGGGCGTTATAAACCTCCTTCCCACTAAGAATGAACTCGCTTTCGACAGTCCGTTCTTAGCGGTTGTTAAGGGCGCATACTGTTTTACTACCTGCTCTTTTGGCTGGTAGAAAGGGACTTCCGCCCTTAAAATAACTGCTTTTTTTCAAGTAAGTTTTTACCTTACAAGCAGCAGTTGATTTACTGGATACTACTAGCAGGGTTACAAATTCTTTGCTACTAGGACTGGTTTTCAACTTTTATCTCTAGAGTACTCCCTAGTTGTTTGTTTCTTTCATCTAGCGTATCCTCGAAACAGCTGTATGCTGCATTAGGTATTGTGTTATTTGTATTCCTCAGTTTTTCTTATACATCACGCAAAGTGTATTTTATTTATTAATTTCCTAGGCTTCAATGAACCTTACTTTTCATTATTTTATAGTTTCATAATCCAATCGTTTTTCCAATTTTCACTTAAAAATTCTTAAATCATTTAAGCCTTCTTTTAAAATGTAGACGTTGTAAAGTTGTTCCAAAATTTATTTCCATAGCCTTAAGCTTTCTAATAGAGTTCGTAAATCTATCTAACTTCCGCTTGTTCATTCTTAGAGCGGTTATTCATCCTACCATTGAAAAAGAGTTGCCAATCTTCATTAGGACATTTTTATTTCTCACCCTAATTTCTTTGCATTTGAGCATAATTCTTGGCATAGGGTGGCTAATGCTTCTTTACCTAAGGCTTCTGTGTATGAAAAAATTTTGAAACTTTGTCAACATTTAGCTCCTTGTTCAGTGATGTTTTGGTTAATTAAAATTCTTTAGTAAATACAACATTTGACAACTTTCCAATTTAGAACAGATTTTAAGTGAAATTTTAGCTAAAATCAAAATTAGTTCTTTGCCGAATGAAATGGAATTTTGACATCATGCTTTCAAAAATGAAATTTAGATGCATATTATTTATGGAAGCAGAATACAACATAGTCATTCAAAGTATTTATAATTTTCCTAACACTCCAATTTCAGCCAGAAATATCCCAACCATAGATGTTATTTATTTGCATTAAAAAAATGGTTTTACTACTTTTAAACCGAAAAACATGGTTTAAACTAAACAAAAAAAAAAATGTTTTAAATCAGTCAACCCCGCTGCTGATAAATGAAAGAAAAATCTGAAAGACTCTTGTTTATGCCCTTTAAGCGCATGCAGATTATCCCAATATGTTAAAAGGAACTCATTTGAAAAACTCAAGAACTGAAAAGACTTTCATCCTGTCTCAAGAACACAAAGAATTTTCCTGACAAAAATAAATATTTTTATACAATTTGTTTTAATTATGCAAAGAACATATAATTTTCTAGCCATTATCAAAAGTATGCTGAAAATTATATAAATGTGCATTATGAATATAATGTGTCGCACACAATTAGTGGCACTTCGTATTGATAATAGAAATTTTTAATAGTGTTAGCACTTCTGAGAACATTAATAAGTAATATTGAATCAGAATAGCAGTTTAAATTTAATTCAATGATGTTTGATAAGTTTAACATATAAGTTTTAGTTTTCTCAACATATGGTAACAATTTCAATAATGCATCCCAATGCTTAATCTCTGGATTTTCTTGGAACTGAGATAATATGTTAATAGCATAACATAAATCTGGTCTAGTCCTACTGGATAGAAAAGCTAAACATCTGATTAAACTTCTGTATGGAAAATCTTGCATTTGAATCAGTTCCTCATTTGTTAATGGACAGTCAATTTTACTCTGAATACTGTCTTTTGCAATAGGAAGTGAAGTGATAGGATAATTGAAGTGTTTAAACATTTGACACACTTTCTCAATGTATTGGCCTTGATGTATAAAAAACTTATCAATTTCTTTAAATTCCGCCCCTAACAGTTTCTTAATTTTCCCTAACACCTTAATATCAAATTCATTACTAAGTAAAGAAACAATATAGTCTATATCATCCTGATATTTAGAAAAGAGAATTATATCGTCAACATAAATTAGCATAAGAACTTTGTCATTGTATATGTATGCACAATTACACCATTTAAATTTTGAAAAGTTTAACATCTTTAGAATGGTGTCAAGTTCCATGTACCATTCCCTTCCACTTTGATGAAGGCCATATATGACTCTCTTTGACAAACATACATAATCTTGGTGATTATGATCAACATAACCATTAGGTTGTTTCATATAAATTTTTAGATTCAACTTAGCGTAAAGAAATGCTGATTTGAAAATGCATCCAGCCAAGCATACAAACAAAGATAGAGACAAAGGCTCTAATTATACTGAAGTTAACCACTGGACTAAAGACTTATAATATGAATCTCCTTTTCCTTGTGTATATTCTTGAGCTACCAAACGTGCCTTAAATCTTTTGATTTCCCCTTTCTCATCCTTCTTTAAAGTGTAGACTCATCTACAGCCTATTTGCTTTTGTGAGGTGGGTGCAGGAACTAACTCCCAGATGCCCCTCTCATGCATTACGTCTATTTCCTCATCCATGGCCTCACACCATTTTTTAGACTGGGGAGATTTAATGGCTGCATTGTAGCTCATTGGTATTTGTATTTCTACGTTGTTCGCCACTGGTTTATTTCTGTTCCCTAACATTTTTTTCTTTTCCCTAAAATTAAATAAGTGCTGATCATATTGTACCTTTGTTTTTACACAATATCTTTGCACAATATAATTTGTTTTGCAACATTATATGACCTCAGCCTTTTCTTATCTCCCTTGACATAGTAATAGACATCTGTTCTACTGCCATCGGGTCTTGGTATGATCTTTCGTTCCCAAGCAATATCTGAGCAAGGAGTTAGATCAGAATCTGCAGGAAAGTCTGTTTCCTCGCTGGATTCAGACAGATCTTCACCAGTGTCTTCACTCTCTCCTGCTTTTTCAGCTGACCTCCCCTCAGATATTCCCCTTCAGAACTAATAGAACAGCTATCACTTGGTATCCTCAAGGAGATAATACTGGGATAAATAGGGTCCAGGATGCTTTCCATTGTCTCACACTCTTCAAACCTTACATTGCTGGTTTCAATAACCCGCTTTTCTTTTGAAATGAAATCAAGATTCTATATCCTTTGGTGCCTGTGGCATAACCGATCATGACTCCCACCTGAGCCCTCATATCCAACTTTTTTCTAAGTTGACCTGGTTTGCCAATATAGTCTTTGCTACCAAAGGTTCTGAGGTGATTAACAGCTGGTTTTCTACCACTGTAGAGTTCGTGTGGAGTTTTACATTTGAATTTATGACAGACCCAGTTCTTTGTATAGGTAAAACATAAAATAGCTTCTGCCCACATTTTGTAATCAACCTTGCTTTCATGCAACATTGCCTTTACACAATCAAGGGCTGTTAGATTAAAGTATTCAGATACCCCATTTTGTTGTGGTGTATAGGTATTTATTCGCTCTGCTTTAATCTCAAAATTGTTTAAGTAGGCTTTGAACTGGTTGTAACAAAATTTCATCCCGCAATCCGTCCGGATGCTTAGGATCTTTTTACCTGACTGCCTTTTCTCTCTAACTTGAAACTCCTTGAAAATTTTAAAAACTTCTGATTTTTGTTTCATGAAAAGTACAAACACCTTTTGGCTAAAGTCATCTGTTATTGACAAAAAATACTTCTTACCACCTAAAGAAACTGTAGGTAATGGACCACAAACATCCATATGAAGCAACTGCAATGGTCTGATGGACCTTATCCTACTTATAGGCTGGTATGACACTCTCCTAGATTTAGCCAATTTACAATACTTACAGTTAATTTTACTGTACTTAAGTCTAGGGAGTCCATTGACTGCATAAACTTTGCTCATCTGATATATATATAATCAGCATTAATGTGGCAATATCTTTTATGCCATAAATTATTAACATCCTTTAGCTCAATTGCTGAGTTACTAGGCTTAACTTTAGTACTGCCCACATCAATTTTCTGTTTTGTCATTGACTTTACTGAATCAGAATTTTAAATTTTAGTTTCATTAGATTTAGTCATTTTATTTGCATTTTTAAACAATCTACGTTCTTTAATTTGGGGTTTTATATCTCTTTTAGATTTCCTATCCCCTTTCCGATCCTCATTTTTAGGCTTAATGGTCTTCTATGTTATTAATTTGCTCTTTAGAACTATACACTTATCCCCCAATTTACACGGCACTTGTTTTACACAATTTCACTTTTACACGGTTTATAAATTAACAGATTTCAAAAAATTGATAAAAATGTATATTTCGCTCCATATACACCTATACAAAGATGTGATGACATTTTTTAATTTTATTCCTTTGGTAACACTGATAAAAACAACAGGGGATTCCCGGTGTTGTAAAATATATACATTTAGGGGAATCCCCGTATAGGGAAATTCCCATAATAGGGGAATCCCCGTATGTATTTCACAACAGTAAAGCTAGGGGCGCGGTAGCCCTGTGGTTAGCGCGCTGGAGTTGCACTCGGTAGACCCGGGTTCGATTCCAGCCGCTGCCAAAACTGCCGCAGTGTTCACGCGGAGTACGATCACGTTAAACATGTGGGTCCGTAAGTCCTTCCGAGAGGTTGGTGGTAGGGGAAGGAGGGTACGGTTCCTGTGGATGCCTCTCCCACTGGGTTCCGGTCTAAATTGGGTGGCACTTCCCGGCCGTCCAAACAGTTACCTTATACCTTTCTGGTAGGTCGGACGGTCTGGGTTTCAACAACAACAGTAAAGCTATCTGGTTCATGCAAGTACATAGTGCAGAAACATTTTAGCAACAAAGCTTATATTATTGTGCGTTTATCTTTTGAACTGGTAAGTTTTCAACATTTATAGTTTTTCTTGCATCTTTATAGTTTGCGTAAATTTGTTAAGGTTCTATAATGTCAAAGGATTTCAAGAAAAATCAAATGAAAAGAAAAGTTATTTCTTTAGAAACTAAAATTCAAATATTAGACCGTCTACATAATAGAGAAAGAGTAACGGATGTTGCTAAATTTTACTCCATGAATGAAGCCACAATAAGAAAAAATGAAGACTCCATTAGAAAAAGTGTAGCAGCTAGAACCTGCAGCAGTATGAATACGACTTCATATGTTAGAGATGTTACAATGGAAAATATGGAAAAAGCCTTAGTGATATGGATAGAAAGCCAAACTCAAAAGTGAATCCCGATCGAAACCAATGCTGTTACAAATAAAGCTTTGGAGATTTATCAATCACTTAAGAATCAGTCGCCGTCGACTTCGTCTGATGAAAAGAAGGTATCTTTTTCCGCAAGCCATGGGTGGTTTGAGAGATTCAAACAAAGGCATTCTTTACATAATCTGAGAATGAAAGGTGAAAGTGCATCTGCTGATTCGGATGCAGCACAACAATATCCGGCAAAACTTGCTGAAATCATTGCCGCTAACTCCTACACTTCTGATCAGGTTTTCAATGCTGACGAGTCCGGATTATTCTGGAAAAAAATGCCGGAAAGAACCTTTATAGCCAAAGCTCACAAATCAGCTAGTAGTCATAAAGTAGCGAAAAATCGTATAACAGTTCTTTTCTGTTGCAATGCTTCTGGCGATCATATGATGAAACCATTGGTGATTAATAAATCAAAATCACCACAATCATTCAAAGGAATAAATATCAAAAACCTTCCAGTCTATTGAATGGCTAATAGAAAAGCATGAGTCACTGCCATAGCTTTCAATGAATGGCTCCATAACTTCTTTGTTCCAGATGTCAAAAATTATTTAACTAAAAAGGGATTGCCTTTTAAGGCTCTTCTATTAATTAATAATGCACCAGGTCATCCTCCAGGTTTACAACACGAAAATGTAAAAGTTGTTTTTTTATCAAAGAATACAACTTCCTTATTATAGCCGTTAGATCAAGGGATAATTTCGACTTTTAAAGCACTGTACATCAAGCAAACTTTCAGGTATATCTTAGAACAAATGGAGAATGATGAATCTCTTACTCTGATGGATGCTTGGAAGAAATTTACAATTTTAGATCGTGCTAAGCATGTTGGACTGTCATACACTCAGATCAAACAATCAACGATCAACGCCTGCTGGAAAGCAATATGGCCGGATGTTGTTGAAAGTGGAAATGATAAATCACCAATAGAGCATGAATATTCTCAGATCACTGAGTTGGCCCATACTATAGGAGGAGAAGGTTTTGAAGATTTAGCTCAAGCAGATATTGAAGAAATAATGGCTGATGAAGAATTGAATGAAGATGATTTAATTAACATGATTCGTGAAACAAACAAACATGATGAAGAGCAGTCTGAACCAGTTGCGTTCACAGCAAGAATCATAAGCGTAGGACTTGATTTGGGAAGAAAATTGGGCAACCATTTCTTACAATATGACACAAATGTTGATCGAGCTCTCCGATTCCAGCGAGACCTTCGTAAATGCTTAAATCAATATGAAGAGGTCTATAAAGATTTAGCAATAAAACCTACGCAATTATTAATTACCGATTTCATGACAAAGTCTTGTCAATCCGAGATCTTGCCTAATTCGTCAACCATTGAGCCAGAATCGCATCAAGAAAGCTCAAGTGATGAAAGTGACATCATACCTATCAGAAAGAAAAGACTGATAGTACATGAAAGTGATGACAGTGATTAAACTTATAATTAATTTTTAAGGGTCTTTTTGTTTTTTGTTCCTAATGTAAAATAAATTAAATATGTTATATTACTACATTCATATGTTTGTTGTTTTATAAACTAAGCATAATTTTAAGTTTTCTAAGATGTCTTACTTTTGTTTTACTTAAATAAATGACTGAATCATGCACATTTTGGGGTTATTTTCGTTTTACACGATTTTACTTAGCAAAATCCAAGATTTCAATTTACACGGTTTTGTGCAGAACCTATCTTCTATGTAAATCGGGGGACAGGCGTATTGTGGTTTTAAGAAGTATAAACCCTCTTTCCCTTTGGTGTAGAAAATTTTTTCGCCTTCAGGCATGAAAAACCACAATACCCCATTAGCTTCATTAAAACTAAAGTTCTGTTCCTCAAGAACAGAGGCTGCTAATAGGTTACGTCTAAGGTTTGGTGTATACATCACATTATTCAAAGTAATAACATTTTTCTTGTCCTTAAACTGGACAAACATTTCTACCATACCGGTAGCCTCAACTGGACTTTCGATATTCCCTACTGCTAGTGACATGGATGTGCCTGCCTTTGCACTCCCTAAATTTAGAAAATAACTTAATGTTATTGCAAAAATGTCGCGCAGCAGTATCTACTACCCAGTTGAACCTATCGCTAGGATCAATAACAGTATTGGATTCAATACTTGTGGATGTGTGCAACTCCACAATATTATTATTACTAGATTTTTGGATTTAAAATGACCCATGTTTTTACAATAGTAACATGGTCCCTTATTTACACTTTTAGTATTAACATTTCTAGACTTAATAAATTTATTAACACTGACAGTTTTATTAAACTTAGAAGTAAAAAATGCAGAAGAGTTAACACTCACATTGTTTAAGTCTTTAGTCTGCTGACGTAATTGTTCTTTCTCCGCTGAGAGCTCAGCCTGGATTTTCTAAAATTTAAAACCTCGTCTGTCCAGTGATAAATAATCTGGACGATGGCATGGAACTCCTCGGATAAGTATCAAATTGCCTGGAAGGAGATGTAAAGGTCCTCTACTGGGTGGTTTACATCTTTTAACTTCATCACTGCCCTCCTGAGTATCGAACAGAAGATTTCGATCGGCTCATCGGGTTCTGGATTCACAGAAAAGAATTCGTCTAACAGGTGAACCAAGTTGGCATGAGGTATGAGTAGGCACATCAAAGTGTTGTTGGAGTCTCCCAAGCGTCGGCTGGGTCATTCGTGATGTTAATCAATTTCTTGTATTCCGGCGACAAACTTTGATAGATGATAGCAAGAGCTTTATCTCTACGCTGCATAAACTCGTCTTCATCCCAACGTGATGTATTTTCATCCAATGGTTTCACTTACCTGTCTACATATCCGAAATATCCCTCAGCTTTGAGAGCGAATGAGATTTCAGTTCTCCACGTGACATAGTTATTACGCGTCAGCCGCTCAATCTTTATCACCCTCATGGCATGTCGTGTAAATGAAGAGCAAAATCTTAGCACTTTTGTTTACTTTCTCACACATGCGAATGGCGCCGTCTGACGGCCCACATCTGTGGATTCTCTTAGCTCAAAAATTTAGAAGCTATAGTTCTTTTCATAAACAAAGTCTTTACTTTTTATGGGCATTTAATTGTAGTTTAAACGTTTCATCGGCCCATACGTATTATGGAAGAGATATCTTCGTTGTACAGATTAGAATGTTGAATTCACAACTGCGTAGCAGAGTAAATTTTAAAAATAAATGTCCATTGTTGTAAAGAAAGACAGAGTCGTATTAGAAAATCAAATCACTTTTATTAGTGAATGAGGAATCCATTACCAAAATGGTATTACATTACTTGGTTACTTGGTAACATTTTTATGGTAAAGCAAGTGTATGTACAGCTTGAACGAACATGCTCAAAAGATTTTCGTTCATTACTTTCCAGATCATCTCAAAGGCATTTCATATTATCAAGGTAATAAAATTAACTACATTACCTAATCTTTATACATGCATTTGCGAAGCCACCTGGACTGGTATCATACTTAGCGTAAACAGTTCATTTGGATAAGCTCTTTCCAAATATAACTGATACCGTACAAGCACTTTACGCGACTTCACAAACCATCAAAAAATAAGTATAATGACCTTTAATTGCATGGTTATTCAGACATAATTTGTCCACTAAATATGATTTAAATCCACATCGATCAGCATCCTGCTATTCTTGATCATGTGTCCGTTCAAACTTCGTCAAACTAACTCTGTCTTACTTCTGAGTCTCAGTCTGAAGTGCCTTTGAATGAGTCAGCTGAATAAGTCACAGAGGCGCAGGACGAGGCGCATTCCCAGGCAACAAGACCAGAAGCTTGTAAAAGCTGGTGCTGTCAAAAAGAAGGTCGGAGGCACCAAACGACTTAGGTCAGATGGAGCCACATCTTCTTCAGATCCCCACTGGTGAGCAACTTCCGAAGATCCATGGTTCTGGCTTATATGCTGGAGCCTTGGTTCTTCAGTGCTATGATACTAAGACTGTGGGATGGGTTAAGAAAACCTTTCACAATAACAGACAGGTTTTAGGTGTAGCACTCAAAGTCATGAGTGCCAATGATCTACCCAAACCTGTCAAGGTGGCCTTCAAGACCAAAGATGTTTACAAACGGCCGTACCGTGCTGAAAACACCGGTTCTCGTTAGATCACCGAAGTCAGGTAGCATCGGGCGCGGTTAGTACTTAGGTGGGTACCCACCTGGGAACACCGCGTGCTGTTGGCACATTTCGGGCATGGTAGCCCGGTGGTTGGCGCGCTGGATTTGCACACTGCCACAACTGCCGCCATGTTCATGCGGAGTACGATCACGTTAAACATGTGTGTCCGTAAGTCCTTCAGAGAGCTTGGTGGTAGGGGAAGGAGGGTACGGTCCCTGTGGATGCCTCCCCCACTGGGTTCTGGTCTAAATTGGGTGGCACTTTCCGGCCGTCCAAACAGTTATCTTACACCTTTCTGGTAGATTGGACGGTCTGGGTCTCAACAACAACACCACCAAGGAGCCGAGCGTTTTGCTGAAACGGCTGAACCGTTTCAACCCGGAGTTGAAGTCTGAGGAGTGGCATGTTCTGCAAAACTTTGTGAAATCCCTCTTCATAGGATGGATCTTCGAGGTGGATTCGAAGGATGCGGATGCGATTCGCAAAGCTGACCTTGATGCTTACACCGGTTTGGACCATGGAGTTTTCAAGATTCTATGGGACCCAAACGAAAGGCCCAAAGGGAAATTGGAGATAGAGGTACAGCCAGAAGATCAGGCAACCTCCTCTCAGGTAAGTATCACTAGTATTGATACTATGCTACCAAAGTTAGATGAACTGGAAATTGCTTCCAGCTCTGATAACACACTGCATACTAATCTACCGCTTTCTGATGATGAGCTAGAAAGACGTATGCAGGATTTTGAGAATGATACCATGTCTAACACTGATCATGTCACACTAGGGAGACTATTTCTTCCTAGTTTTTCTTCATTGCCCTTTTTTTGCTTTTGCTTATGGGTTGTCTAAATATTGTGCAAATCAATCTGCACTACAGTAGGTCTGCCTCTGTTGTTATTAGCAAAAGGCTGATAAATGGTAGAGCTGATATTGCTCTAATTCAAGAGCCCTGGACCTGTAATGGCAAAATCTTGGGTCTTGGAGTCAAGGGCTTTAACGTCTTTTATGATACATCCTGTATCAGACCCAGAGCCTGTATTGTTGTAAGCAACGGGCTCAATGCCCTTCATCTTGTGAAATTCCTTGATGTTGCCATCAGTGTGAATTTTAAAACCAATGAACATAAGATGAAATACATCTTCGCTTCTGCGTATCTTCCTTATGAAGATAAGGAAATCCTTTTCAATGTCACTACTAGTCTCATTGAGTACTGTAATGGGGGCAAAAGAATGATTATTGGTTGTGACGCGAATGCCCATAGCACTGTTTGGGGCAGCAGTGATTGCAACCATCGAGGTGATGATCTCTTAGAACAGATCATACATTTCAAGCTCTTTACAAGGGCAACTCTCCTACTTTTGTGATGGTAAAACGTCGCGAGGTAATTGATGTAAGCATAAGCAAGTACTACGTAAGCAGTACTACGAACGTAAGCAGTACTGACGTAAGCGTAAGCAGTACTACGAACAATTGTCTGATTTTGAGAGAAGTTGCATCATTGACCCAAGGTAAACTGGTTGGTCCAATAGACGTATCAGTCGCCATCTTGGTCGGAGCGATTTGGTAGTTACTCGGTGATGAAAACAGTGGATTAGAGAAGACCTACGTAGCAGAAGCTCAGAACGCCCCAGACAGACAACTGCTCGAGAGGATCGAGCAGTCAGGAGAGGAGCCACGTCTACTTCGATGGTGTCGCTATTAGCCAATCGGAAGCATTTGGCATCCCTATGCATCTTGTACCAATGTATATCATTCGAAGACGACTGGAAGAATGTGGGATTAAGTGTCGACGTCCATTAACGCATCTACCACTTACCCCTCAACATAGGCAGAACCGCCTGGATTGGTGTTTAACTCGGTTGGCCTAGACAGTGTCCGATTAGAGGCATGTTTAGAGACGAATCCCGCGTCTCTCTCAGTACTAATGACTGCTGCATAAGTGTGTAAATGAGATCTGGACTTTTTTCATGATTATACGAGAAAGCTATTAAGAGCAAAGCATCTTAGATAGGCAAGAGCAGGAGGGGACTAATCCCCCTTAGAAACAAGATCACCATCACCTTACGAAAATTATTTTATTTCAATGACCTATCAAATGCTATTCTCATCTAAATTTATAGCTCTAATTAGCAGTTTAGAAAATGGAATGCTTTACATTTATTTCTACATACATATACATATATAATACAGCAATAATTTATAATACATAACTGAATTTTTGACTTTAATTTCCCTGTACACAAATAATATATAGGAAAAATATTGATGGGGTCGAAAATTGGAATTTTCGGCAGATTAATACACGTTTTGGGCATCCTTTAACCCGAATCAATTATTTTTAAAGGGATGTCTGTGCGTATGTGAGTATAATGTTAGAATGAATGGAATGAAGCGAATAAAATTCATGATTTTAAAGGGCAAAGAACATTGAGAAAGTCGCAAATTTTCAAACTTCTTTTAAATCATAAAAAAAGACATCCAAAAATATTAAATGAACGATCATGTTATATATGTAAGTTTTCAGCAGAAATCAAATGGAATTTACTTTAGACAGCATGAACCGTTCTCGTGCTATTACAGGTTTTTCGAATATATGGATAAAAAATGATGCATAAAAGTAATAAAAGAGTATTTATACTATATATATACTATCGACATTCTCGTATATATAGCGCGTTTCATTAACGAGAAAAAACAAGTCAATTTTGTTTTGTTCAATAATGCTATAAATTTCTGTTTACGTTAATTATTACACTGCTAATATTATTGTGAAATAAATTCTAGAACGTGGATATAAGTGGTTTTTTTTTCTTTTTTTTACGTGAATAACATCTATGTTTAGGGTTTCTGTAGAGGGAAAACGAAGCGTTACGAAAAATGTAAACTCTTTGGGCGCTAATAATAATAATTTCAATATTTAGAACTTTTTTCTAGAAAACAAAAAAGTATCTGTCCGAGTGAGTGTTTTTTTTTTATTCTTGTTTTCATTTTAAAATATAAAATATAGATATAAATAATTTAGCATAAAAATCTATATTTGTTATTACGAAAATCTTTTATAGTTCTCGAGTAATCGCCTTGCCAAATTGAAGAAGACTGAAAATTTTCCAATTTTCAAATTTGTTACATTTGTTAAATGAAAAGATCTAGCCTTGAACAATAAGCATGAATTTGAAGCTCTTTGAAAGTCCTACAAGCATATATAATTGGATTTTGGATCGAACCTTTTTTTGAGAGGGGGAGGGGGAGGGAACTTAAACTTTGAAACTTAAAAATGAGTTTTTTTCCATGTTTAAGACTTTCACGCGAAATATCTTCGAAAGTATAAAAGATCGATATAATTAGTAAGCGACAAAAATATGTATGAGGAAATTTTGTTTCTAAATTTATATGTATATTTAAAAAAAGCTTTTATAGTTTTCAAGTAATCGTCTTTTGAAAGTTTGAAAGAAGTTTGAAAATTTGACGTTTTTCAAGTTTGTAATGCTTATATCTTAAAAACTAGAAGTGATAGCTATAAACAATAAACATGAATTTATTGCTCTTTAAAAATCCTACAATTGTATATAATTGGATTTTAGGTCACTTTCCTGGTTTTTGAAGTATAGTGGTTATAATTTCGATATTTTAGCATATCAAAATTATAACCACTATACCTCAAAATCCAAGTTTTCCAGTGGGTGGAAAAGCTGTAATATTTGAAATGCCACGATCGTTGCAGCTCAGTTTGGTTACTTACTCTTTTGTGAAATATTGGTACACAACCCCGAGATATTTTGTTTTGCTTTAAAAATAATTAGGATGTTAGATGAACATGGGGATTCTAAAGATGTTTAATGCATGGCGAGGTTTGAACAGAATAGGTGGAAATATACATATTCAAGTACGTATTTATGTGCCGCAAGTTTATAGATTAGCTAGAATATAAAATCTCGTCAGTAAGTTTAATTTTTATACCGCAAATCGAGTTAGTCAAATAATCGATTATATTAAAGTGGAGTCCATGGTCGGAGTTTTCAGATGAAATCGGGGCGAAAACTAAAAGTGCTATCTATCTATAAATAGTTAGCTAGTAATTTATATTGCTTTGCCAGCCTGTAAATGAAACAAATAAATCTGAAGAAATTGAATAAACTTATTGAACTTTACTGGAGTTTTACCTTACCAATATATTATTTACGTAAAACAATTTCAGCTCCATTGGACTGGAGCCATTATATTTTTCTGAATTTATCAGGAGTCAGAAGTAACTTACTGCATTGCATATAGTGCCATGAAAGTTGCCCTCACCATTATTTTTTCTAATAAAATTTGAATTTGTAATTGTATAAATCTTATGAATTATTTGTACATTTTAGCAGTGAAACATTATAAACAAATCAAACAAATGATCTCATAAACAAATTAGAAAAGGGGAGAGATAAAGGAGAAGCATTTTAATCCCTAAAAAGCAAATATATAATATAACAAGACAATTCAGAATTTTACAGGTTATTATCAGCAATTTATTTAAATAGCTAATATTTAAATATTAGATTAAAAACGCAAAAATATTTGAATTTATTGCGTTTCTGATTTCGAAGATAAAAACCTGGAATCCTATTTCGAAGCTGTTTGTTACTGTCCATTGTAGCCCCTCTAAAATCTGATTCAAATACTGTAGGGACATAGATACAGAATAATGGAATACTAGCCAAATTACAAGAAAATTTTACACCTTGACGAATTTAACAGTTGTTTTATTGTATCACTGGAACGAATTACCCAGTATTGACTGGGATGTAAATAAACCCCCGCTATTTAAATAATACACTTACAGATAACATTACTCAATTTTCTTCAAATCCTAAACCGACGACAAATTACCAGTACGCTATCCGCAAAGCAAAAAAAAAAAAAAAATACAGGCTCTCCGTAATGCAAAAAATAAATGAATGAAAGATTAATAACCTGTAGGAGATGAACTTGGCATTAGAACGTTATGGTAGCTGTTAAATCATATCGATGACTGGAGGTTCTGTAACTGTTAAATCGTGAATATAGCTGCTTGGTCATATCGGTAGCTAGAGATTAACTGATTTTAGAATTTAAAAATTCGTTACAAAATCTAATTTATATTTTTAAAAAGGCCTTCGAGGCGCATTAGTTCAGGTACAGATGCGACTGTGTGAAAAATTCAGTGTGGTAGATATCGCGGTACTGTGGACAGACAAACAGACAGGTTCTTCTTTTTATTAAAGATTCACTGGGGGTGAAGACGATAGAAATGTAATGTTTAAAATGTCCCTGAGTTTGTGACAAGTGAATGAAAATAAATAAAAAATATTAGAAGATACAAAACCTAATCCAAAGGCACGAAAAATACTTAGAATAGAAAAGGGGATAACAATTAGGAAGGAAAGGGGAGGAGAGTAAAAATGAAAAATAGTCTATTTTTCTGCCAAAAGATAAAGTGCATCACAAAACTAAGAGGGGGGGGGGGATAATATTTGCAATTATTGGAGGACAAGGCGGTAAAAAAACGCAATATTTTTTATAGTAATTTTTAAAAAAATAATAAACGAAAACATATGGAAAGAATTTAGAGATAAATGGACTCAACAGAAACACAGGGAAATACCCAAATGCTTCCAGATTAATTCAAGAAAAGGGGGGGGGGGGGGTAGAAATTAAAAAATGTAAATTTCGAGTGGGGTAATAAAAAAATTCTATTCGTTGGAAAAGAGGAACGCCAATATTTCATTTTTTCTAGGTTTTGAAAAAAAAATGGACAAAAAAATGCCACATATCATACAATAAAACTTTATATAAGAATAATATTAACTCTAATGTTTTAAGTTGACTGGAACATGGGGATAGGGGTAATGAATTGTTTGAATAGAAATAAAACAAATCACAATATCAAAATGTATATTACAAATTTTAAGATTGTTTACTTAACATTTTACCTAAAAGTGTATTACATTATTATTATAACTAAAAGTGTAATTATGCAAAATTAAAATAATATTTACAGATTATTGAAAGTATTATCTAGACAGAAATTTGTATGCATGAGCAAAAGAATCTGTCAAATTCGCAGACTGGGGCTATAGAATAAATTTATTAATTTATAAAACAACTCTAACAATTTAGAAACAACTTTTCCACTTTTATGCAAATATTCATAAAGGAATATTTTGCTTCGCAAAAATCTTTTATACCATTTTTTTTTTTTCGTTTTGCAATGAAACTGGAAAAATTACAAAATTAAGATCATTTTACACCATTGTTTAATTATTTGAGTCTGCAAATTCTTCATAGAACAGCCATGGGGCCTATAGATATTATTTTGGATGAAAACGTGAAAAATTCTTCTTTTCTCAGTATTGTTCTAGGCCCTGGGGCTAATGCCATAGACTAAATTCAGCATCAAATTTATTTTATTTATTAAAACACATTAAAAATCAACAAAAGACATAATCAATTAAGAAATTTTACGAAAATATTTTTAAATAATTGAAAAAAAAGTTACCCGAATACCTAAGAAGCCATATTTGACGAAGATGAATTTGTGGATCTTGCACAGCAGCAGAGCACAACACTCTGAATACTAAGAAGTAGTTTTTTACTTCTAGTCACTGTGTTATCTGCAACTGCAATGGCCTCCTGCTAGGCTCAATGCCCAAATGAGCTAAAATGGTAGATGACCAAAATAATGACCATCTGGACTAATCTCCTCCCTTCCGCCCTTTTAGAAGTGCGATCATAGAGACCGCATCCATGTGTTTGCAATTTGAATATGGAAGCAGGAACAAATTCTGAGAATCGCTCCTTGGGTTTTTTCCAGTATTTAGGGAGAAACAAGGTGGTCGTAGGCCTCAGGGATTGCAGGCTGCACCCAGCTGCAAGATGTCTAAAATCTAGTAATCTTCTAAGTATTTAAGCTTACTACTTTCAAGTAGAACTATACATTGCTTCAAAAAAGATATAATTATGGGAGAAAAACGATTCTCACCTTTTAATGTTTTAATACTATCTAAAAGAGTACATTAATTCATTTATATTAAAGTGGCACAAAATTGGTTCAATTTCAAAAAAATTTTTAATATGACCACAAAAGTCATTCTTACTACACCTAATTTCACTTCCAAATGGCCGCCCCTAATTCGGCCGCCGTGGGCAATTGCCCACGCCTTAAACCGGGCCTGACTGCACCCTTAAAAGGCACCTTAATATTATGGATGTCATTGAAGATTCGCTTTGCAGGGGCTGCAATTATAGTGAAGAAACGGCCGCTCACATTCTCTGTGAATATGAGGTCTACTCTGCTCACAGATTCGAACACTTAGGCCGACATGTGATTGAACCCTGGGAGCTGAATGACATCCCTGTCATGTGCCTGCTCATCTTTGCATCGGCTACTGATCTCTTTTCTTAGTGATCTTCAATGATCTTAGTGATCTTCATTTTGGGCGGGGGGGGGGAAGGAGGGGGGTAGTACAATAGACATCTGGTTGATGTGCTGGGCTCTACTTGAGCCACCTGCCCTTATTTCATAGTCATAGTCATGAATCCGCTATATATGCATGAAGATAGGATTGTTCTGGAACAAGTTTGTTTCTGGAAACACCTCCAAATATGCAAATTACTTGCATACGTGTCGGGCACTCGATCTGCATGATTTGCATGTTGGAAAAATGTTGCGATTCACTTCCGAGAACGAATTGAGTCGCTCACAAGAAAAATTAGAATATGAATAACACGTTCATGGGAAACGTGAATTGCGATGTTTGCATCCATTTTTCCAACAAACCTACTTCATGAACAATCCCGTTAGCCGCGACTTTCACGCTTAGAAGAGGTGTACAATAAGCACCTACTTCATGAACTATCCCGTTAGTCTTGACTTTCGCACTTAGCGGAGCGATTGACAGCTACTTAATGAACTGTGCCATTAGCCATGACTTACACGCGTAGCTGAGGAGTGCAACAGACAGCTACTTTATGACTGCACTGTTAGCCGTGTCTTACACGTGTATAGGAGGTCGAAAGTTACTTCATGACCTGTACCGTTAGCCATGACTTTTACACGTAGTCAGACTGCTTTATCAACACCTAATTTATGAACTGTGTTGGGAAAACGCAGGTAAATATCGCAATTCATGTTTACCGTGAACATGCATTCATAAAATTCTTCATGAACGACTCACTACGTTATCAGGTGTGAACCGTGATGTTTTTTCCACATGCTTTTTCATGGAAATCCAGTTCTCGATGCGTACGCAGCTCATTTGCATATCCGGGGGCATTTCTGGTAAGGATGGCTTTCCGGAACGATCCCATCTTAGGATATAAATAGCAGAATTTTCTTGAAGCATGTCAGTCAAAGTCAGTCGAAGAAGTCAGATATAGACGGTATTAAACGTCGTAGAAGATGGTCTTATGTAGACGGATATAGTAGTATTAGCTGTCATCTTGGTGATACGATGTAGTTAGTATGTACGTTATGAAAGTTAAGTCAGAAGTGTTGGTAAAATAACACTGACTTGTTTTAAACTTTGTGTCGGCTGTTTGTAACGTGAAGTTGCGATAATTTTTTACTGGTGAAAAAGTATCTCTTCAAATAGAACTTTGCTTTGCCAGATGTGACACCGGCAATGGTGGCTTCAAGTGCACTCAAGGAGATTCAGTAATGTAAGCATTTAATTTATTATACTGATAATTGCTTCAAGAACGTTCTGCTTACTTAGTTAATACGAGCTTATGAGCTCAAAAATGTAAATAGTATTGTTTTTACTTGACATGATATTACCAGGTGTATAATTTGTCTTAAGTGATCATTTATTCACAAAATAAAGTGAACTGTTTTTTTTTCTAAACTTGCTTCGTATTTCCTTTGCATATTCACTGAACTGTCATATTTCACTGTAATATATCACTGTGGATAAAACGAAGCTTTTACTCATCCATGTTTCCAGTACAGTATAAATTTAAATTGACTATCAAACTGTGCCGTTAGACGTGACTTGCTCGCGCTATCAAAAGATACTGCAAAAAATCTATTAAAAATTAAGAGTTTTTTCAAACAACAACAAGGCTGGTTGCCAGAAGCTGTTAGTAAATAACATGAGCCAAATACATTCTTTCATATTTCATCAACGCCGGCAAAGATCGAAGCTACTGAAAAGGCCTATTTTGTTTCCCCCTTCAATCATCCTGTGTTTTTTTGACAGACTTAACTTAGGCCATCAGATGTTCCATGTTGACAGCCTTAACATACACCATGACATTGCATGTTCCTACAAATGACGGCGCAAAAAAAAATAGTCCAGGAAGCTAAATTAAGTATTAGTTTTAGAGCAATAATGCTTACCATCAAATCTTCAGAACTTTAAGTTGATAAATAATAAATGAAAACAACTTTGAAAGTTTTTATTTATTGGAAGAAGAAATGTATTTGTTTATTTGTTAATGTATTTGTTGTTCCAAGTGAAAATTTTACGGGAAAGATTTAATTGACGAACTTGAAATTTTCGGTATATCTTCCCGATATCACTTAGATGATTTTACATGTGGCCATATTATTTGAAAGATTGAAGAAGGGCGAAAAATAACAGATGTTGCCAGGGAGTTCAACATATGTAACCACAGCGTTGTTTCACGGCTATGACAAGCATTTAAAACTGGAATGTGTAGCAAGCATCACGGTGGAGGTCATGTTAAAAGTATGATGCCTGCAGGAGACAAGTACATTATCGGCAAAAAGGGACCGGTGCACCACAGCTCAGCAGGTGGCAAATCAGTTTCTTGCTGCCACAAGACAGCGGATCTCCCTAAAAACTGTAGCCAGACATTTGGGAGAAAGAGGACTATACACCCGCAGACCTGTTGTGTGTGTCCCATTGTTCAGACTGCACCATACCACCTGTTTGCAATGATGTCTTGAGCATCGTAATTGGACCGAACAGGATTGGATTTGCTTACTATTCTCAAATGAGAGTAGGTTCAATCTGTCATCGGATTGTAGACGCCAACTGATCTGGCGTGAGAATGGTACTGCTTATCATCCAGAAAATATCCAGGAAAGAGATCGATATCCAACATGCAGTATCATGGTATAGGCCGGCATCATGATCAATGGCCGCACTCCCCTACATGTGGTTGCAGCTGGGACTATGGCTGGCCAAAGATACATTAATGAAGTTCTACTGCCTCATGTTCACCTTTTCCGTGGTGCTGTTTGTTATAAATTTGTTTTCATAGACAACACACCATGTCATCGAACACTCGCTGTTCAGGATTGTCTAGTCAGCGAGGGTATTCAATGCCTCATATAGCCAGCACGTTCTCCAGATCGAAACCCCAATGAAAATGTTTGGGATGCTTTGAGGCGGTGACTTGCTGGTCGAAAATATCCTCCAACAAATAAGAACACCCTCATCCGTGCACTGACAGAGGAGTGGGATAACTTGCCTCAACAGCTGCTGGATAATGTTGTGCAAAGCATGATACGACATGTGGAATGTTGCATTGCACTCCATGGTGGACATATCCCGTACTGACACCTTTCTCAAAGGTGCCTGTTATCATTCATATGCATTTTTCCATTTCTGTATACACAGCATGAAATAAACACTTTTTCCCTTTCAGATGTTTCAAAACCTTCTGTATTTTGCAGAACAATAAATGATCTTTATTCTAATGTCCGAATAGTGTGGCAACTATATTTTATCCTGCTGGGCCTCCATCCCGGTTTAATGTTTTGCTACATTGCAATTTGTGATCCGTTCTTAACAATTGTTCAGCAGTGTGTATATATATATATATATATATATATATATATATATATATATAGTATATATATGAGGGTCACACTGAAATTTTTGACACAAGAGCAGACGATATGCTCTAGAAAAGAATTATTGGTTGGATATTTAAATTTGAACTTTTTTATTCGAAAAATGTTATCACTGTACCTACCAAATGATACAGAAGAAACTTAACATTTGATCCGCAGCTATACATAAAATTATTCATGAAGATCTACATACGAAAAATTTAGTTTGCTGTTGGGTCCCCCATAATTTAACAGAATAGCAAAAAGCGGAGAGTGTCAGAATCAGTAAAAAACCCCTGAAATTACTTAATAATGGTGGACACAGCATTATTTCTAAAATCATAACTGGTGATGAAACATACATACCGTTTTTTGACGTTCCAATACGTCAATAAAGAAAGTATGGGACTTTGAAGATGACCCCAAACCAACAATGGTGAAAAGACGACGAGCAATGAAAAAAGTACTGTATGCCATGTTCTTCACAAGTACAGGTCTGGTCAAAGCTATAAAGCTAGAGGGACAGAAGACAGTTACAGCTAATTGGTACACCACTAAGTGTCTTGCAGAAATTCTTCAGGAAGTGAATGTTAGGGGACTCATGCTTCACCATAACAATGCATCTTTTCCTTCCGCAAAAATGACAGTCAAATTTCTTGAACAGAAAAACATCAAAGTGATAGAACATTCACCCTATTCTCCAAATCTTGCTACGTGTGACTTTTCGCTATTTTTCAATCTAAAAAAAATTTGTGTGGGTGTTGCTTTCATTCCAAAGATGAGATTGATGAAGCTATGAAAGCATATTTTTCATAGATTCCAAGAAATGGATGGCTTGAAGCATTTAATTTTTGGAAAATTCGACTACAAAAGTGCATTGATGTTGGAGGGCAGTACTGTGAACACGCCTAAGAGTTGGTAAGTTTAACTTGTACCACTTAGCCGTTATCTCAAAAATTTCAGTCTGACCCTCGTATATATATATATATTATATATATATAAAAGAAATGTTTGTAAAATTAAGTGTACCATTTTAAATGGAACCCAGATTTCTCTATACCCAACATGAATTTATTACTTTCTGAAATAACTAATAATAAAATAAATTGTTCAGCTTATTATAAGAAATATATTAAATATATAAAAATGCTTATAATTAAATTTTTAAGAAAAATAATTGTTACATATTATATTAACTTATAAAAAAAGAATACCTATTTATAATTGAATAAGTGAATATCATGATATAAGAGACAATTTGGTGGAACTTGAATTAAGTACTATATCTCATGATGGGATTCTCAAGAGAACATTATAAAATAATTTGTTCAAACAGCAGTTTTGTAAAGAAATAAACAACAAATATGTAAAAGTACCAAGCAGTTGGAATAAAGTAAGCTCTCTTCCTCATGATAAATGAGAAATAATAGTCAGTACGTTAAAACAGAAAAATGTTTGACATTTTCCTGCTTTAACTGCTCCGTCTCATTTATCTTAAAGAATGTTTTTTTTAACTCATAAGCTAACAGATACCTTTACATATTTGTTATATTCTGTTTCACCAATAATATTTTTATTTTCAGTAAGTGTTGTTATTCTGAGTTTGAAAGTTCCAGATTATATTGTCATAGAAAAGTTATATTTTTACTACAGGGGAAGTTTCCGAAGCTAGAATCGGTGCAACAAGCAGAATTCATGTACTGGTTTGTCTAGTCTATCCTTAGCACAGAATAGTTAATAATTGCACTGGCAGCATGAAAACTTGCTATGTGCCTAAATTTAGCGAACATCTTGGTGAATAAAGAAGCCAGTTGTACTGTCCGCTACAAGAAAGTTTCTGAACAGAGTTGCCGCAAGTAGACGAATCGAAGAAAGGAGGGAGAAAGGTTTAAAATCAACTGCAACATTTGGCAAATCAAGTGCACTTCATTAGGCGAGGAATCCATTTCGTCTATCATTATGCACTAAAAAAAAAGTAGTAGATGTTTTTTATCTGACAGTTAAACAAAATTTTCATATTAAATGGCATTAAATTATATATTAACTTAAAAATTTCTCGTTATTTAAACTCAGAAAATAATTTGTTATTATAGGCGACAGCGGCTACGGGAAGCCGTTAATCTATTAGAACAAAGTAGTTTTAGATTTTTTTTTTAGATACGGGCGGTTTTGGGAGAGAAAAGCTTATGATTTAAAACTAGAATTTATATCATTTTGTTTAAAACTAAATTCCAAATTAGATGAAAATTATTAGTTTTCAATAAGCAAGATATCAGCAAGTTACACAATTATTAGTCAGGAAAAAGATAAATAAATAAGCAAAATTATGACTTTAAAATATTCATTCTTTTCATATTTTTCAATCCATTATAAAATATCCATTCACATTCATAGGAATAACACAAAGATTTATCACTAATTTGTCCACCATATCTTCTATCAGTCCGTCTTTCTTCCAATAAATATTTTCTATTTTTTTAATGTGTTTATTCACAGTGTTTTTTCTATTCATTTTGTGTTACTTTTAAAAAAGCTTCTTTAAGCAATAGTTGTAAATTGTTCAAACTTAAGTCACCTACTACATTTTTTTCTCAGATGCAACGTTTGACAGGCGACCATATGTATTCAATGGGGTTGAGGTTACAATGGTAGGGAGGTAATCTTGCAATTTCATGCCCTGTTTCTTTTAAAATTCGGTCCGCCCTGTATGTGGCAGATTTGGGCGCATGTTTTGAAATAATATGAAATAGTTCTACTTTTCGCATTGTTGAGTCATGGAACATTTTCTTTTTTTCCAACCATTCAAGCATCGCTCCTTTAGTCGAATATTTTGTAGGAATGCAATCTGCTTTTACTGAATAGTAGGGAGCATTGTCCATACAGATCACACTATGAGGCTGCAAATTAGGCAACAGTTTTTCAATAATCCATTTTTCGAATTGTTGGCCATTCATCTGTCCATGGTAGTCGCCGCTACTTGAAGAAGCTTTGTAAATTAGCTCAGCTCCGTCAATAAATCCATCAGATGAACCTGCATGTACGACAATGAGACGGTTTATAGAACTGGTATTCGTACAAATACCTTCAATAAAATCATCCTACCAACATTTGCCGTACGTTAAATTTCTGTCTACCCAAATTTCGTCCATGTAAACCAAACAACGTTGCTCCTCTGAATTTTTTCAATGCTCTCAATACTTATGCCTCCAAAACACGTGTCTGGCTTTTCGATTAAAATCTTTCGTGAGCTAATACAATTCTTCCATCGAAAATTCAGTGAATGTAAAATTCGTCTCAGGGACTCTCTTTTCCATACAAAATTAATTTTTTCTTTTAACACTGGGAGCAGTTTCCCAATAGAAGGAACACATTTCTCTTTTATGTAAAAGTCCTGAATATTTTGTCTTATGACACATTTGTCAAAATCATTAATATTGCAGTTTCGATATGATGGTCTTTTTCTATGTTTTCCGGGGGTAGATAAAATACTTATCTCGGTGTCATTAAGAGATTTCACCTCACGTTTTATTTTTTTAACTGACGACGCTGAAACCCCTGTCGCTTCCGCAGTTCTCTTCATTGCATTTGAAATTGATATTTTTAGAGAATTTGGGGTTTTTTCTCTTCAAAAAATGCCGTAACATTGTGGACTATTGCACGTGCTTGCGAATGCAAAGTCTTTCCATTTTTAAATGTAGTCATTTTTCAACTAGACAAAATCTACAAAATGTATAACACAGTGACAAGTTATTTCACGGCTTAAAAAATCATAGAATGCAAGCGTCTAGCATTGACCCTAGTACAAAGCGAAATGTGGATTTCGGTTCTATCTACGTCAAATCGAAAAAAGCACTTTCCGTCACACCTAAAATGCAGTGGAATAACCTGTTTCCATGGCGACCACCAACAAAACGTCTGCTGTCTAGGGACTTTCTCGTGGCGGTAAAATAGTACCCATACAGCCGGTTTCAAATTATTTGCACGCCATCATACTAAAAGCAAGATTTTTAGGTTTAGAACCCTCTTTTAGGTAGATTGTATAACTGTAAAATTGGCATCCTCATGCAGTCTGAGCTCAATCTTCCTTATATTTGAAGCCGACTGTGATATTACTGATTTAATCACTCATCACAAAGGTGTACAAAATTGTAACACACAACAAGTTTTCAGTTATTGCAATTATGGGCTATTCCATATTGAAGAGGTCTGAAATGTGCAAAACCGATCATCAAGTGGCAGTTGCACTAGGAGCACAATTATTAACTCTGAATGTTGTTTAACTATTTCTACTTGTGATGCATAAGCTATATTTAACTGTGAATAATGCATGAAAATGATCATAATTTTATTAAATTAATCAGACTCGACATAGGACTGGTCATTTTTCTTTCATACTTTAAATTATACCTTGAATTGGTATTGTATGTTGCATCTGTATTTAATTACTTTGAAAGTAATTGGTTTTATTCTATTTTCAAAGAAACTTGTCAATTTTTTAATTTAAATTGCTAAATGATTTACCAAATAGGGGCCTAGAAATATTGTTATCCTGGGGATCCCAAAATTCTTAATCCTTTACTCTGTATTATAGCATATTTTATCGATGTTATTGCTTTAAAACTATTTCATTATATTCATAGGAAAAATGGATTATTTTTGTCAACCATGTGATAAGGTTTTTAATGGTGCAAAACCTCACCAGGACCATTTAAATAGTGAGAAGCATAGAAAGACAATTAATGAAAAAGCATATTCTGGAAGTACACCAGTATATTCTTCAAATTATCTTCAGAAGATAGAAGATCCTTATGTCAAACAATGTGGAATTGGATATAAATGTATTTTATGTAATATGGTGCTCAATAGCCTACAGCAAGCTCTAAGCCACATAAATGGCAAGAGTCATTCAAATTTATCGAGGAAAAAGCAATCAAGTTATTCAGATTCTTTGCTATCAAATAACATTGTGTCTAATCCATCCAGTGCAAAAGTTTTGACTTTGGATTCTTATATAAAGCAATATGAAAAGCAATATAAATGCACTTTATGTGACACAGTGCTCAATAGTGCTCAGCAAGTACAAAGCCACATAGCTGGCAAGTATCATTTGTCGAAGAAGTCAAATCATACAGGAGCAGTCTCAAGCTCAGCTGATGGAAGTATTTTGCCTGAAAATGAATTTACAGCTAATTTTTCATTACCCATGGAAATCGGTGGTGTTTTGGAAAACATTAAAGTGTTCAATATTGATGAACCAATATGTTTTTAAGGCACTCTGTAATATTAAGATTTTCCATCTTTGTTTCATGTCAAAATACCCAATATATATATTTTTTTTTTATCATGTGTATATTGCATAAACTGTTTTGTGCTACGAATATGACTCTAAGAAAAATGAGATTTTGAAATATTTACATAACTACTAAAATTGTATTTTATGTTTATATTATTGTATTTACTTCATCATTTTATGCTACCTTGTAATTCACACATCTTTCATAATCAATTTCAGATATCTTTATATCTTTTATGTAATTAATATTTTTTTTCTTCTCCAGAACCCAGGGTGTCCAGGGGTGCCCCATCTAGTAGGGTACCTTGGGTTAGTGCCTTCAGTATATAAAACATTATCAACTTTTCTGAAAAAAAAATTTTGGATATATTTTTTAATTTAAATAACTAACACAACAGACTCTGAATTTAAGCACAAGAAATTTTATTCAATGCACATATATTGAACTGAAATGGAAAATTTTAGAGCCTTGTTGAGTAACACAGGCTTAAATTGAATTCCTATAGCAAATTAAAATCATTACATTATAGCAGTCATTGCAAATAGCAATTCCATCTGGTGTTCTAACTGGCTCTTCCTGAAGACCTCCATACTTTTTAGCTTAATTCTACAGTGGGAATTTTATATCTAATTTAAAAAAACATGCTGCTTCCTATAATATTTTTATTTAAATAAATTAAATTCAAATCCAACTGTTACTGTCTACAAAATTTACATAAAAGTTTTTTGACTATTTATTATAAAAACAAAAAATTTGATAAATTACCTAATTGCAGCAGCAAATGCACAGGAAGGCCAGGCCACCCAGTAGGTAGTACATAAAATAACAAAATTTTGATCTCAAACCCGATTCTTAAGATATCCCAATGAGGGCTGTTTCCCATAGTGCTGCACTGTCCCTTACTATTTATAAAAATATATTTGAATTTTAGAGTAATCAGTAAGCAACAAGTTCTAGTTTTAGTTTCATTTAAATAGTTACTCCAGTCATTAAACAATTTATTCAAAATGTGAAATAATAGTAATGACATATTAAGATCTTAATTAAATTTTTGTTTTCAAAGATGACTATTTTGATTTATATATATTTTTGTGTATTCCATCTATAAATTTTCATTTATCACTGATTGTTACTATATAAACTGTTACTATATAAACTGATTGTTACTATATAAATTATTGTTACTATATAAACTGATTTTTAGGAAGTAAATAAAAATTCCATGTCATGCAGAATTACATATTGAACAGGCTCCATTTTATACAAACATCACTGCAATTATATCAATATAATTTACGAGTATCATATGTTATGACATAATTATATGGGGGCAAACTGTAGTCTGAAGTCACTAAAATAACTGCTGAAGAATAGAATGAGGGGTGTGAAAGTTATGTGGTAGTAAGTACTGTAAAGTGACGATGACTAATTAATGAATACCATAATAGAGCTAAATGGAGAATTTGAAGTATTTGCAAATCTTAACTTTGCAACTTACTGAAAGATATCAATTATAAAGTTCTAGAGTAGTATCTAATTATTACGAATTGACATATTACACCCCTAAAAAGTTTACAGAATGTGCAAAACACTGTTGAATTCAAATATAGATTCAGGTTTGTGTAATTACAATATACATACATTGCTTCTAGTTTTAATTAATGAATTTAATATTGTATAGAAATACAGAATCACAGTAATTTTAATGTATCCTAAATCTGAAAATTACAAAACTTGTATAAAATGTTTTTATACCACAGACCATTCATTCTATATCTATTTTACCTATTAGGTGTTGCACTTCTCTTCAAGCTTTTTTAGTTGTTTGATTGGGCATGTGATTTTAGTTGTTTGATTGGGCATAAATGTTTAGAAAATTATGTATCAAGATACTTTAGTGAGTTGCTAAAATCGGATATGTTGCTAAGTATATTTATAAATCAAAATAGTTCAAACATGTTTTTTTTTTCATTTTAAACTGTTTATTTTTATTTAGATATATCTAGAAGCTGTGGGAATAAGCACATAAGTCAAAAATTCTAATTTTTTCTTTCTTTATTATTTGAGTTAAGAAATTTATGATCTTTGTTGTGGGAAAAGCACATAAATCAGTTAGGCTTCTAAATTATTAAAAAAAAGAAAAACTTTAAGCACATTTTGTATGAATAGCAGTGGGGTAAAAAATATAAATTAAGAAAAGTTATTATTTATTTGCCTTATAAATGCATAACAAACTCCATAAAAATTAAATTTATATTCTGAAAAACAAAAAAGTAAATAAAAGTTCTCCTGAAAGCATCAAAATTTTATTTCCTCGATATTTCAAAATCCTGGTTTTTAACTTATGTGCTTTTTCCCGCCAACTCTAGATATATTAATTACTAAACTAATCAACAACCCAACTGAACGATAGTGGCCTTATATACCACATTCTGCACAAAGCACATAAATTGCAAAGTTCTTAAAATCTACAAAATTAAAGTTTATATATTACTGGCCATGTTGACGATATTTCATCAAATTCGTCCCCAAGATAGAACAATCCAAACCGTCAAATTATATCAATGGTTTTCTGTTACGTACTTATTACAATATATTGCACACATGGTGAACTGAAATAACTTTTTAATAAATTAATAATACGACTTCCAATGCCGTTCATTTTGACAAATGAAACCTGGTGTAAATAATTGGCCTAATCATTCTCCATGTGCTAATATAAATTTTATGATCCAGAACATGGTGAAATGAACTAGTGGCTTCATTTTTTAAATATATGCTAGAAAATGTACCTGGGTTTGCTTGGAAGTCATGGCATAGCAGAAGTTCTATTTATTTACTTTTTGATGTAAGCGAGAATATTGATAAAGCATTCTTTAGATTTCAAGAATTTGCTATACGTTCCGGTGAACGAAATTTAAAGGACACTTTAATAATATATCCACTTATAACCACAATAACACCAAAAACAACATTTTCGCAGAGGCGCATCATCCCCAGGTCCTGAAGTACTTGTGTACCAAATTTCATGGCTGTAGAACGCTTAGATTTCCCGCTACAGACTGCACACACACAGTCTTTTATTATGTATAGCTGTACCTGCACAGAGCTCCCTAAAAATAACAATTTAATTAGAACTATATTTTGCATTTCTTCTTTGGCTGAGACTTATTTCAATATTTTGTTCGGTCCATAGAAATCTATCCGATTCATTTCTCATTCAATAGCTTCATAAACAGTCTCATTACGCATTTTCATTCATAATTAATATATATATATATATATATAAAGCAAAGTTGGATATTGGACTCTATTATTCAATGGTTATTACACTGCTTCTTTTTGTATTGCCACGTTATAAATTTCTGTTTTATATATAGATCATGGCTAGATGTGCTGGGGAAAAAAGATCTTCCCCATTGTTGGCAGTAAACAGGCGATTTGAACACTTTGAGAAGTTTTAAAATCTAATTAAAAATTTTGAAAAAGGTTTTTAAGGTGCATTAGTTCAGGTTTAGATATTACTGTGTGAAAAATCTCAGACTTGTATGTGTGGTACAGGGATTATTAATATTTTCAATTTTTTAAGTCATCTGTTTTATTTTGGCAAAGATTTTTCAAACTGATATATTGTATTTAGCCAGTTGTTGAAACAGAATAAAGATGGTATGGGTATATCTTCTAATACCGCTTTTTAATTTTCGCACCTTCATTTTAGCATACGTTGATCCAATAAGCACTTACATTTTAGCATATATTGATCCAATTTCATATTTTTTGTAAATTTGTTTACAAATGGGACCAGGATGTTTTATTCTTCAGATCTGGCTGTGAAGATAAATTTGTATAAGGAGAACAGAGATTGTTATACTTCTTTTTAGAATTAAATTAAATATTTTAATAGAATGTTTTGAACAAGAATGTCATTTAGAATACTACATGAATTTGGACATAATTGTGAATTTTAAGTTTCCTTTCCATACGAAGAATGGGTATACTGTTAGTTATTAAAGAGCGGTACATGCAGATTTCTTCCTGTAGTATGAGGTATGTCTGCTAAATTTTTGTTGAGACAATGACAATAATCGGCTTCTGAAAAGTTGGCTTTTATAGCTTTCCAAGTACACCATCCTTTTGTGACATATCTCACTTCGAACAAAATTCGTGAATGCTCTACAAGTTTCAAATTTAGTTTTTTCCCATATCTCTTATAGTTTCCAAGATAGGAGTTCTAAGTTCCATATTTTGTCACTAGGGTAATGTGGTCACTCATCTGATAACACATAGTTATTTTACTATAGCAATATCTAACTTCCATAGCTGTAGTGTGTTTATTCTAAAGTTATTTAGCTGAATTAAGAATAACCTTGTATAATGAAAAGTAGTAACTTCAAAATAAAAATTGCTATTTTATGGTTATGGTGTTATCATACAGGGCAATTTTTATTGCCGAACTTCAGCAATTCCACCAGTTAACCATATTTTAGGTCCCGCCTTTCTAATGGCACCAATTTTATTCCAGGAAGTAATATGGATATTTAATAATTCAGATACTTTTTTTTTTCCCACGGGTTGTAATTTAGTAGAAGTTCTATTAATTTTTTTTTCCATCTCCAGATTCCAACGTAGTTGAGCTACTTGAGATTTGCTTGCAGTCGCCATTGCCATTTTTAATGCAAATGAGCAGAAAGGTGGAATGGAGTAACATCCAATCTTATCATCCTCTGATTGGTTCATGCTCAGAAATTTAGCAATTTTTATTGCAGAGTTAGAAAAAACTGCAGCAATTTGGTGGCAAGATTTCTTACCATTGAAATGTATGCTGTTGCTAAAATATTGCTGGAAGAAATTGCTCTATGTAATAACACCTTTAATTTCGATTTTAATAAATTTCTGACATGCAGTGTATAGCTTGTATGAACTAAATCAACTTTATAGTGATCTCTAGTGGCACATGTATAGAATACACTCATTAGTTTTTTCACAACCCTATAGATAGAGCTAGAATAAGTATAGGTACAAAACTTTTCCCTATAATAAGAAATCATCTGCTATTACTGGTGTGACTGCTATTTCTGTTACCCTGGAGGAGACTTGCGTTGCTTCTAAAACTGGCTGGTACTTTTTTTATTCTCTGCTGTTTACTAAAGATTTTTATTCACATGTGTTAGGATAATTGTTCAAAATTGGGACTATTCGAAATTGTGTGCTATACAATGTCAACATGCTTTTGAAAAATTAAATACTGTTTTGGTGAAGTATTGCTCTATTATATAGATAGCATCGTTTTTTGTACCAATACTAGCCGAATACCCGTTGAAAATCAACAGTCTAGCAATAAGCAACCCCTGAATAATGTAAATTTTTGAATAATTCGTGTTTCACATTTATTCGGCAAATCGAATATTTTAGTGTGCAGAAGCCCCTAAAGAAGAAAATATTGGAAAATTTAAGTTGCGCACGTCGTCCTTTTGAATTATCTAGCAGTACACCAAATTCTCTATCTCATCCCGAAGCATACTATTTTATCATCTCCCCTTTTGAACGTTTTTCTTTGGAGCACCCCCATAAATGAACATTTTTGGAAAACTCTGTTCGTGTTGTGTTTTTTATCAGATGATTGGCCCATATACCAAATATCAAGCCTCTAACACATTTAAAAGCAAGTGTCTCATTTATTCCGAAAATCGAACATATTAGTGTGCGACACCCCCTAAAGTAGCAAATATTGGAAATCTGAAATTTGTACACTTTCTTCCTTTCAAAGAATCTACCAGTACACCAAATTTGATGTCTCTAGCCTATTGTGGAGCATGTTTTTCTATCACTTCATATTTCGAACATTTTTACGTTTTTCTGTGTTGCACCCCCTTAAATGATCATTTTTAAAAACTGTAATAATCTTAGGGTTTTTTTATCAAATGATTAGCCCATATACTAAATTTCAAGCTTCTATCACACTCTAAAGGAGGCGTTTTTCAGTTGTTTGTGAAATCGAACATTTTAGTGTGCGGCACCCCCCTACAATAGCAAATGTTTGTAAACTGAAATTGCACAATTTCGTCCTTTCAAACTATATACCCCTATACCAAATTTGAATTCTCTAACTCATCGCGAAGTATACTTTTTCTATTATTTCACCCTTCGAATGTTTTTCTGTGGAGTACCCCCCCCCCCCCCCCCCCACTTCAATATATATTTTTGAAAAACTCCATTCTTCTTGGGTTTTCTATCAAATTATTTGCCCATACACCAAATATCAAGCCTCTATCACGTTCTAAAAGGGATATTTCTACTTCATTCCGAAAATCAAACATTTTTGTGTGCAACACCCCCTAAACTATACAATATTGGAAAACTGAAATTGTACACTTTCTTCCTTCCAAACTATCTACCAGTATACCAAATTTCAAATATCTATGTCACCCCGCAGTATGTTTTCTTATCAATTCATCTTTCGAAAGTTTTCATCTAGAGCAGTGGTTCCCAAACTGGGGTCCCCGGACCCCTGGGGATCCATGACGAGGTTTTAGGGGGTCCACGAACAACACGCAATATTTAACTCGTAAATAGTTAGCTTTAAAAAAAATAAAATTCATTATTTTTCTCCACTCTTTTTTTTATTTTATTTTTTTTTAAATAAAATAATAATGAACTTTCTTTCTAAATAACTTTGATTTAAATACATTCATGAAATTAATTTCAAACTGATAGGTTATATCTTCAAACAGAATTAAATTGTTTGGGAATAGGTTTCGTTTTGGCACAATGCCATGATTAATGGTGACGATACTCTGATGTAGCTCGGATGTCAAAGCACTTGTAACTTCGAGCATTAATACTACTAGAGACCGGATTATGTCACGTGACGTACTTCACTAACATACTTTCTTGGTCGTGTGGTCTGGGGTTTTCAACTAACGTACTTTCAACCCTGCAGATATTTGTTAATTATTTGATAAAATGGATCGTTGGCTAAAATTAGGTGCTTCAAAGCGTCCTTTGGAAACTGAAAATGTTGTTGGTTCTAGTCGTATCGCGAATAATGAAGTGACGAGTCCGAAAGTAGATAGTTGTTCCAGTGCCAAAATTGTGAATGCTGATGTAAAAAAGGTTCGTAAATATTGTGATTCATATATAAACTTCGGGTTTATTTCCATCGAAAAGGCAGAAAGAAGTGTTATCTCCAGAATGTGTTATTTGTTACCAAGTTTTATCTAATGAAATCATGAAACCTGCAAAACTCTCTCAACATTTACAAACAAGACACCCCGAGTTTGTTAAAAAATCTGTTGATTTTTTTCAATTAAAAGCTGACGAGTTGCGTGGCAACCAAACAATGTTGTATAAAAAAGCCAGTGGTGGCGATAATGAAAATGCTGTTCGTGCGTCATATGAGGTCTCTCTACTCATCTCTGAAAAGGGAAAAGCCACATACCATTGGTGAAGAAATTATAAAACCAGCAGCTCAATTTATGGTCTCAGCAGTTCTGGATGAAAAAGCTAGTAAGTCTTTGAATTTAATTTCCTTGTCTAACAATACAGTAAAAAGACGGATAGATGAAATGACCCAAAATGTGAAAGAACTTCTCAACAGAATTAAAAAGCATTGCACATTATTTGCAATCCAGTTAGACAAAAGCACTGACATTGTCAATAATGCAAATTTGATTGCTTTTTATCCGCTATGATTATGAAAAAAAATTACATGAGGATTTTCTTTTTTGTGTAAATCTACAATCACGCACAACTTCAGTAGAACTGTTTAACATTGTGAACAAGTTTATGGTTGAGAATGACATTGATTGGAATAAATGTGTAGGTGTCAGCACTGACAGAGCAAGAGCGATGTGTAAAAGGAAGAGTGGATTGGTAACTAAATTAAAAGCTATAGCAACATCTATTGAGTGGGTTCATTGCTGTATCCACAGAGAAGCATTAATTAGCAACAAAAAAAGTCACAAGAATTGAAGGAATGTTTTGATGAGGTAGTTAGAATTGTAAATTATATTAAAGCACATCCTTTAAATTCTCGATTGTTTGCCATATTATGTGTGGAAACGGGCAGCAATCACAAACAATTAATTGTTAATGCACTGTGATGTACGGTGGCTTTCTCGTGGAAAAGTATTCAGAATATTTGAATTGAGGGAAGAAGTAAAATTATTTTTATTTGAATATAACTTTGACCTTAAAGATAGGTTCCATGAAACTAATTGTATTTTGAAGTTGTCATATCTGGCTGACATCTTTAACTATCTAAATGGACTTAATTTAAGCCTGCAGGAATCTAGCGTCACTATTTTTCAAGTTCAGGACAAAATCAAGGGGATGAAAAAATAATTAAAGATGTGGATTCAAGAGATTGGACACCGAGATCTTCGAACAATTTTCGTCCATGACAGAATATATCCAGAGTTCAGAAGAAAATGTTCCACAGGAAATAATTAATATTATTAAATTACACTTTGAACAATTGCATTTACAGCTAGATGAATATTTTCCCAAAACCAATGACTGTGACGTGTGAATATTTAATCCATTTGCTAGTAAACTACCAACCAACCACTCTCTTACACCACAAGAAGAAGATTTTATGGCGGATCTTTCATCAGATTGTTCTCTGAAATTAATGTTCTCACAAGTACAATTAGCTGACTTTTGGTTATCAATAATGGCTGACTATTCTTAACTCGCAAGAAAGGCTCTTAAGTGCTTAACTCCCTTTCCCACAACTTGCTTGTGCAAAACAGCTTTCTCCCACCTGACATATTTAAAATCTAAGTTGAGAAATAGACTTGAAGTTGAAAGTGACTTAAGACTGAAATTATCAGACATTTAACCAAATATTACTGAGCTAATTGCAAGAAAGCAGCATCACTGTTCACACTAAATTATGCTTGTTGTACATATCCAATAGAAACACACCCTTGCAATATGGTTTTAAGGGGGTCCGCGAATTTTTTTTTTCTACGAGGGGGTCCGCGGACCGGAAAGTTTGGGAACCACTGCTCTAGAGCATACCCTTAAACAAACGTTTTTGAAAAACTATATTCGTCTTGGGTGTTTTCATCAAATGATTAATCCATATACCTAATTTCAAGCCTCTATCAAATTTTAAAGGAGACGTTTCTCATTTATTCGGTACATCGAACATTTTGGTATGTGGCACCCCCTTAAGTATAGAAAATATTGGTTATCTGATATTGCACACTTTCTTCCTTTCAAACGATTTACCCATACACCAAATTTGAAGTCTCTATCTCATCGCAAAGCTTGCTTTCCTATCATTTCACTCTTCGAAAGTTTTGGTGTGCGGCACCCCCTTAAGTAAAAAATATTAGAAATCTGAAATTGCACACTGTCTTCCTTTCAAACGATTTACCCATACACTAAATTTGAAGTCTCTATCTCATCGCCAAGCATGCTTTTCCATCATTTCACTTTTCGAACGTTTTGGTGTGCGGCACCCCTTAAGGCAGAAAATATTAGAAATCTAAAATTGCACACTTTCTTCCTTTCGAATGATTTACTCATACACCAAATTTGAAGTCTCTATCTCATTGCAAAGTATGCTTTCCCATCATTTCACTTTTCGAACGTTTTGGTGTGAGGCACCCCCTCTATAGAACGTTTTCAAAAAATTTGATTTTTCCAGGGGGTTTTATTGAACGACCGAGCCGTGTACCAAATTGCAAGTCTATCTATTCGGGAAGTGCCTAAAAACATCATGACAGACAGACGGACACTTGGCAATTAGTATATATAGATGAACAACCTGCAAAATTAAGACACCATTATTTCATAAATTAAACCCATTTGGGTAAATGCCAGGATTTTGAAATTAATTTTATGAGTAGGATTCCAGGATAAACAATCCTTTATACAAATGTTAAAACTTTATAATGAAAAGAAACTAATCTAAAAACCTGTCTAAATGAAATTTGATGAGGATATATGTCTATCAGAATATAGACAAATGCCTTTTCTTAATTCATTTTATTAAGAAGCTTCAGTGAACCCTTAGTCCTCTTTGACTTCATTTTATAAAATGTACACTTATGTAGTGAAGCATGATAGCTAGGTCTATGGATAACTAGTTTCTGTACATTTTGGCTCTTCAGTATCCTAATGCTGTTCCTATCAGTCTCTACAGACAAAAATTTATTTACTATTATTTTACCATTGTAATCCATCTTACGTCAGGAAGATGGATTACATGATCATGCATTTGCTTTATACCATTTTGCTCTATCATCCATTAATGACTGATACAATTTGTATGTCAACAGATGAAGCAGACAATATAAAATTAATTTTGTTTCTTTTGCCAAAATTTTATCATTGAATGACTAAGATCAAATTATTTCTTGAAAATTATCTATTGGATTGGTATTGATTTATTTCCCACCTGAAAATCAACTCAAATATAAGTTCTAATTTATAGAAAATTTACATAATGTTTTTGTAGATAATATTATATAAAAAGTTGGTGGTATGATACGTATAAGTGTTAAATTAGTAAGATTAGTAGATAATTTATGTGCTTGTTAATTAATTTTGCTATTTATATATTACTGCTGTTGCTGTATTTTTGAACAAAATAAAGATTTTGTATCTATTTCCATCTTACTTTAATTGTGCATACTCACTTGACACTTCTGAATTGATCAATATACATTATTTATCGGGAGGGGAAATTTGCCAATATTCAGAATGAAACAATCAAATTGAATTTTTTGCAACTAATTTCTCTAAACAAAATCTGCTTAAAATTACCATTCATAAATCACTACATTCTCTTCACATTGAGTCTCTAATATAGCTCTTGAATATTTTTGTGCAAGAAAATTATAATGTTTTGAAAAGCATAAATTTTGATAAATAAAATGAGTTGAATGAAATAAAGAGTCCACTAAATTAAAAAAATAAACAAATAAGACATAGAAAACTGTAATTTACTTAGAAGATAACAAATTTACAATCACATCTTTATGTAATAGATACAAAAAGATATTTCTTATCTAAAACATTTTTATTTTGAACACTAAAATTTTCATAAACATGAAATGTACTGAAAATATGAATTTGTGTAATTTAATGCCAGAAGAGTATTTAAAACAAAGATATATCTCTGATGTTTTAAATAATTTACAAACACACAACCTTTACAGACTATATTAAAATGTTAAGATACTTTGTCCAAATGGTTCAGTACAAAGTAACTTAAGGGGATCATCATTAAGATACACCAAATCAGTGAGTTATATGTAAAATCTAGTTTATAAAATAATAAAAGTAGAATCTAAAATTATATAACTTAACAGAAATTGAAATGCAATAATCATGTTATTAATAATGAATATGAAACCTTTACTCAAAACTGATTAAAAACTTATCTGGTAAGTTAAAATAAAAAATTGTTTATAAAATGTAAAATCTTGGAATCTTAAAGTGAAATCAGTAATATATGTTTTATTGGTAAATCAATACAGTATGACAAACTAGAAACAAACACTAAAAATTCAGCTAGGTAAGTAAGCACTAAGTCACTTTAACCTAATAAATACTTCTGAGCTGGTAGATATTTCAGTTTTTTAGCTGTATTTGTAATATACTATATTAGTTCAGAGATAAAACCAATTCTTACTTGATTACTACAAAATCAAGCTTTCACACAAGTTGGTCGCTAACTTCAAATATTTAAATATGAAATGTTATTTTCATAAAAGTAAGATATCACAAAATCCAACTCTTTCCACTTTTTACAAAAATAAGGGAAAACAAGGTAGAGATTATAACTGAATTTTTTAACCAATATAATCAATGTATGTATGTGTACTTTAGAGATTACAGTGAAATTTTTTTAACTAATAATTACAAGTTATAACCCTATTGTTTTCATGAAATTACTTTTTTTTGTAATTAAAGAACTTTACATTTTCTAAACTAACAAAGAATTGTTTAAAAATAATGTGGTAATTTGTTGAATTTTTACTACGTTAATACAATAAATAAGTTTACTATCTTTAAAATATACATCAAAATTTTAAATTTTGCATATTTTGAAAATCTTGGAAAGATCTAAAGTAACAGTTCTGAACACTTGGTGTTATTTTAGACTGAAATCAAAACCAGTTTTAGCAATATGCAAGATATTTAAACTTATAGTAAGATTGACAATATATGAAATTTTTTACACCCCTATAGGAATTATTTACACCCACACACAGGACGAATGGAGTTAACAGTTTTTTCTGAATAGAAAGTTATCAAATGTTCACCATTTTTCACAAAATACAAACTATACAAGTATACAAATTTAAATGCACAAGAAAATTTACAGAGAAAACATTTTGCTGATCCCCTTAAGTTACATTCAATCGCAAATAATAGTGCATTGAGTTGGCACCATAATGCAGATTTTTAACACTTTCAAAACTAGCTGCAAGGTTTTGTACTTCATGTGATAAAAAACATGTGGCTTTAAATATCCACAAGTAAATAACAGTGACAAAGAGTAAGGTAAAAAATTAGCAGATCACCGAGTTTAATGTAAAAATTATTTAAGTAATACGCTTCTTTGTAGATGTCATTATGTACAGGAATATGCTAGTAAGCCAAGTGAAGCTATTAAAACTAAATAACAAAAATCAATTTTAACAAAACAATGTATAAAAATAAAATTTTAAATGAAAATCAATATTAATTTCAAACAGTTAGACAAGCTCTTGTTCAAACAAAATTATTACATTATCACAAAGTTTAAACACTGAATTTGTTTTAAAAAAAAAATCAGTATGTAAAGTATTTTTGAACTAAACTACATAAGTATGATTGCCTTTCAAGGGTGAAAGAAACCTAATAATTATTTTAGCAAACATAACACTCTTTGATTGATTTCCAAATTGTATATTTAAATGATTACCTTTAATTAATAATTAGGTTATACACAATATGCATGCTAATATCAAGCTGCTAGCTCAGTGAAATGAATAACAGATATTATCTGGATATATCTAACCAATTATGGTGCAAATCATAATAGCATGGATGTGGAATCCTAGAATGACAAATAAAGTAAACAATTTTACTATTAGGATTTTTTTCTCTTTTAATTTTTATAATGTGTAGTCATATCCTTATTGATATAACACTATTTTTATGCATAAGGAATCTAAATTAACTAGACTAATTTAAAATTTTAAGTTATGTGTAGATCCTAAGATCTTTATGCGCTTCCAACTTCTGAATTCTGCAGTAATAACCGTACATCCATAGGATTCCACTCAATTTGAAACAGTATTCCATAGTAATTATAAGGGTTTATCCAGATGAATATTTTAATAATTTTTGGAACTCTTCACAAAAAGGATGTTTCACAAAATTCAATTTCAAAATCAGACCCTTTACAAAATTCTACATTCCAAGATGAAATTTCATGCAACCAGACAAAATGAGTCTTTTGAAAACTGAATAATAAAACACTTTTTCGAAGAATATGCTCGCTACATCCTTATTAGATTTTTTATCACCTACATCATATGCGATACAACAGGGTCAATGTTATGTAAGAATATTATCTTTGACATTCAAATCTGTTAAACTTGCATCTTTTCTTCTTTTAACACTATATTTGTAACTAACATTCTTCGTTTAGCATAAAAATAAAACAAATTGTGGGAAAGATATTGTTTTATTTATAAATGTTTCTTGCATCTCTCAAAACATTTTAATTTAATATTTCAAAATGAAAAAATATTTTCAGATCTTAAACAAAAATTACTTTCAATTTTCCACAGAAAAACTTTGACAATAAAAATATCTAACATCAAATAAATAAAATTAAACTAACCACTATTTGCAAATTTAAACTGAAAAAACAAAATTGGGCATATAGATTTGGCAGATAAACTATAATGCATTTAACTGATATTCAATTTATTAACCAATACGTTTACAATGATTCATAATTTTTATGTTAATATACATATTTAAGTCATCTACAAAATTTAGAAGAACATTTAGATATTTAAACTATTTAACAAGTAATCAAGAAAAAGCTCCAATAGTGTAAAGGGAAATGCTCATAAAACAAGTTAACTCATGATAAAAGTTTTATTTCCAATTAAGAAATATTTTTATAACTGCAATAGGCAGAACTGGGGGGGGGGGGGGGGGCTAAGCACATCTAAGTGATTTTTTATACGTACATATTAGTATGCTAGACTGCAATTCAAACTATAAGTGCTAGAGAGGATGTAACACCCTCATATAGATTTCAGCATGCCCTAACTAATATTCAAAGCCTTGTGTGTAACCCCAAGTTTATTGTTATGCTATTTCGGCCTATATGTTCTTAAAATCTACTTGTCTAATTAGTGTGAATTTTTCAAATAGTCCCAGATTTATTAAAACAAATTTGAAAATAGAGAAAAGATTTTCTACTATTGATGAGATACAAATAATGATATTGTATAATAAAGGCAATTTAAATTTCTCACAAAAATCCTAGTTTTATTCACTTTGTTGCAATACACTGTACAAACTCAACATTGAAATTTCAAATTACTGTTTATCTGCAAGTCTCATTTAATTTAATTAATTTTTGCCATCTTAATATATGGTTAATTTTCTACATATTCAAGTTTTTATGTAAATACAAATAGTACTGTATATACTTGTGTATAAGTTGACCACCTTGATTGAGAGAAAAAAAATCTGAAAATCTAAAACTTGTGTACACGTCAATACCCAGTGAGCACCTTGTTTCATTACCATTTTATCTTCCTGAAATTAAAGTGTTGGTTTTGTGGCTTCTGCTATGTTCATTCCAATTTTTAGGCAATATTTTTAATTTTCAATTAAGACATGTATTTTTTTTAATAATAATCCTCTAACATACCCAATTAAAAGAATGAATGTTCATTAGCATTATAACTTTATATATATATATATATATATATGTAATTCTTATTCCATTCCTTAACTTTTATATAGAACAGGGAAAAAGGGGGTATTTTATACCAATTCAGTACCTGTTTTATTTATAATGTTTTCTTATCATGTTTTTTAAAATATTAAAATATTCAATGGCTTGTCGTATAGTATTTTTGATGTCACATTTACATTTCAGTCCATCTTCCTTTCACTTATGTTATACAGAACATTTTCTATTAATGATTTATCTCAGGTATATATAATACAAGTAAAATAAAAATTCTTCAATTTTATATATATATATATATATATATATATATATATATAAGAAAAAAAAGGGGTTTGAAGATCCAATGAAAGAAAAGTGAGAAGCTGTAACACAAAAATTATATATATATATATATATATATATATATATATATATAAGAAAAAAAAGGGGTTTGAAGATCCAATGAAAGAAAAGTGAGAAGCTGTAACACAAAAATTATATATATATATATATATATATATATATATATATATATATATATATATATATATATATAATAGTTTGAAAGTCCAATGAAAGAAAAGTGAGAAGCTGCAACTCGATAAACCTAACTTTCTAAAACACCCACAAAATAAAAGTATATAATTTTATATTTCCCCTTGCACAATAACAAAATTTTTTTATTTGTCTTAAAACTTTTTAATAAAACAATTGTAACAGCAAGTGTTTTACAGCAAACAAAAATTTTCTGTTTTCTGAACTACTGTAGAAATATTTTTTTAAACTGATCCATGTATAAGTTGACCTATTCATCCCTTCCAATTTGCAGTTTTTTACATTTTTCTGTCCAAAGGTTTTCGACTTATACATGAATATTTATGGTACTTTTATAGGACACATATTCAAAAAGTAGTCTTTTGCCGAGTTTTTTAACATATTTCAAGGAGTGTAAAAGAAAAACTTTCACTTGGCTTGCCAACTAAAATAACCAGCATGTTCCTTAAGAGATAAGCTTAAAAAAATTATCTATTTAAGACTAACAGGTAAATGTGCTTTCTTACCAAAACATTTACAGCTACAATGACTGCACTTTTTACTCTCATAGATCTAATGTTTAAAATACTTATAAATAAAATCTACTAATGAAAATTTTGTGTAATATGGAAATATATATATATACATGTATGCCCATTCACAAAATGTGTTTATAGTCACAATAACAAAATAGCATCCCCTGAGACTAAGATCTCACTTCATATAATAGAGCTGAATCTGACTAAATTTTAAGATATATTGCTGAAGTGTTGAAGGATTGTATAGATACCTTTAAAATAACTGAAAATATATTCATTTATAATACTGTTTGCCCAGCAATAAAAAGTAATTTAATTCAATCATATATTTAAAAATGTATCAAAAGTGCTGTAGTAAATATAATTAATATTTTGTGAAACTTTAGATACAGAAAAAACATGCCAGAATAAACATCAACTTCAATTTTTAGATTCAAAGGATTTAGTCTAAATTGTTATAAGCAAATAGCATAAAATATAACAGGGTTGCCACCCTAGTGATAGTCAGATTTAAAAAAAAAAAAAAAAAATTTTTTTTTTTTTTTTTTAATAAAAGACTTAAGAATTTTAATATTAAGAAAATCTAGTGTGCTCAATATTAATAAATATCATTTCCAGGGCTTGTTTTGAAGAAGAATGTAATAGACACTCTTTATTATATATATATATATATAATAAAGAGTGTCTATCCTGAAAACAAATGCAGTTTTGGTATATTTATTCCCTACTTCACTGCAGATAATACCATCCATGTTTCTAGTTTTTAGGCCTAGGAATTGTCAAGATATTAATTTAAAACTTCCATTGAAACAGCATTCCCCAGATTATTTTATCTGAAACATTATTTGAAGAAAATTATATGTTGCTTAGTGAAGGAATTAAATGAAATGTGTTTATACAGAAAATTATTTTTATTCAATTTATCCAATTTAAATGATAAAGAAATTGACATACATTTAACAAATTAATAGTATCATATTTTGAATTGAGCTATATTAGTTATGGTCATAGCATAATTAAGATTACAGAAATTATTGATACTTTTAATTTTCTTTTTTTTTTAAAGATTTGTGAAATTAGTATATTTTCAATTGTGTTTAATTTAATGTTGCAAAGGAGTAAAATAGTATGGGAATATCTTTTGCTATTATTTCAGCTTCTTCATTTTAGTTTATAGCCTAAACATCATATTTTGATTGGTTTACAAATGAAACTAGGATTTTTATTTTATTCTTTAGATTTTGCAAAATAATTAAATTTTATTCTAGATAATGCATTTTAATAATTTTATTTTATTCTATGCAAATAATAAGATAATTTGTGTGATGAGGACAAAGATTCTTATATTTTATTTTTATAAAGGAATTAAATATTTTTAATGAAGTTTTGAGTAATATGATTTATAATGCTATTAGAATTTGCACATATTTTAAATCATAAACAACACTGGGTATATCTGCTAATTTTCAGATAAAATTAAAGTAAGATAGTCAAAATAATTGCATTTGCATACCAACCTTGTATTTATATAATTTTACAAAAATATAGGTAATTTTTTTTATAAACTAAGAGGACTGACATTACTCAGTTGAGTTGGATGTTAAAGCAACTTTATCTAGTCATGAAGTTAACTTTTCAACCTAAAAAATAAGGTTGAATATTTTTTGTTGTTTGATTGGCAACCCTGTGTTTAAGACATAATTACCCCCACAATTAAAAATAAAAGATCAATGCTACTGATACGATTTAATATATATATATATATATATATATATATATATATATATATATATTAATTTCGTATGCATTGAAAATAAAAGTAATTACCTAAAGTTCCATTTACATAAAAACATACAACCAGGGAATAAGTTATCCCCATTTCTTTTCTGTAAATGCTTATTTATACAGTTACAAATACAGTAAACATTTCAAGGAAAATAAATGCAAATATAATTTTCCTATAAATCTTTGGAAATGGGAATAAATTCTACTTTAATTTCATATTTTTACAGAACTACAAGATGTTAAAGATTTATTTGAATGCTTATTCTTTTTTTAAAAAAAAAAAAAACTTTTTTCAGAATTTTTTTTAACTGGAATTCATAATTTTTATTCAAAATGTTGGAAGTTTGATTCACTTTCATAAATTCAAAGATTAGGAATTTTAAATGTGTAGTTTAACACATTACAGGAATAAAGAAATTGACATCGAGGATGCTGCAACGTAAGCTTTTTAATATTGAAATGTGTAAATACATGACAGTGACCTTCCTTATCAATATAGCATTAAATTCCTTAGTATCTTAACATCATTAAATGGCACAGTGCAGTATTTAATTCTGTAAGTAACATATAACCTCATTTAAAAAAGTGTCTCTGTATTTGGGAAAAAAACTTTCATAATAAAAAATGCTATATAACTTTACATGAATTAAATACAGCTTTTATAGGAAATTACAATTTACAAAATTAAAAATGTAAAAATAAGGCAATTACAGATAATTCATTTTACTTACTTGCAGAATCATGCTAGACAATGCATACTCATAAAAGTAAATCAGAAAATTATACATTTTTACTCCTAGGTTCTTGATACAGGCACAAATACCATATGTCCTGGGATAATCCCAGTTTGGAGAACCTGCCTTGGTATCAGTTTAAGATTTTTTTTTTTTTTAATTAAAATATAGAAGTCCAAAAATATTTAAAAATAATAGGAAAGACTATAATTTTTTTGGCAAAAATGCACAAGGAAAATTGAAAATTAATAGACAGTCTATATATTAAAAAGTAATGTTCTAGATAAGAGTATTGTCCATATTTCTTACATTATTAAATATAAAATTTTGAAATTTTGAAGCATATTGTGTATATTGTAGTAGTTATCTATTCTTGCATGTTTATTTGATCGCTGGTTAAGTTTATAATTTTTTACAATTGTCTTTGAATGACAACTGATTTCAATAACCATTCCTGCATGAGGTGACAAATTATAAAAACCTAACTTTTATGCATTTAAAAAATACATGAGTAAGCATTGTGTACAGTGTACATTTTATAAATAGATCAGTGACATCAAATTTTTTATGCATGAATACATTTTTTTATTTTAATACATTCTATTTAATTATAACCCCATTCATTATTACATGTACCTTACCGACTAATATTCACACAAACTGTCAATTATGGACGCTTCCAAAACTTGAAAAGCGATCCTCATTAACTGGCCTTTTTTGCTCATGTTAGTATTCTTTACTGGCTATTCAGTCAGTGCACAAATGTAAAAACAGTACAACTAAAATATGTACACTAGTCACTGTACTAGGAGTGCGATTCCTGACTCAATTTTAAGAAATGAGAAGGTCAATTTATAATTTATTGAAATTTCAAATTTACACATCAAAAATGGAGGGGGCGGGGCATAATGAGAAAAGCTCCCTAGTTCACACATTCTGTTATTTCACTTGGCAATTTTAAATGTTGCAAAACAAAGATATTAATTTATTTTTAAATAGTCAAATTTTATATCAAATAAATGTAAACTAATATCATCAAATCATTATACAATAAAAGTATGATATATATGTGTTAAGGATTGTTTCAATTGGACCGCCTCAAAGTATGATAACCATATCTATATGCAAACATGTTTATATTGTCAGCCATGTCATTAACATTTTACATCAACCAGCTGTATCTTACTAAAGTAGTAAAGTCTGTAGTAATTGTGCAAGTATTATGTTTGTAAAGCTCTGAAGTGGGACAAAATAAAAATATTTTGATCTGTTTAAAAGGCATGCAACTCCTTGAAAATGTGTCGAAAGCCCAAGCCATCCGACTCGTCCTAGGACTCAGAGCAGTAGATTGGATGGCCGGGGAAAACCTTGAAAATGTGTGTAATATCTCCCAAGAATTTTATAATATATATATATATATATATATATATATATACATATAGCTTTAAAAAGAAATAAAACATACTACCTATGTTTGGGTTTTCTTTTATTAATCTATGGAAAAAAGTGTTACAGCTCTAGCTTGTTTAGTTTTTGGATTTTTCCCATTATTTCATAGTTGTTAAAATAGGGAATGTTTGTGCTTTTTCAAAAAAAATCATAAATAAGGAGATTTATAATACTTATGTAAAATGTATGTATATTTTGATAAATATTAAAAATACTTATTATCAATTTCTTTATTAAAGCACAAATTTGCCTCTTTTTAGTATTTACATTTGGCAAAACACAGCGAGAAATTTTTTTTATAAGCTTTAGCATTTCCCTTCCATAGGTTAACATGTAAACGCAAACTTCTAATTCTTAAAATTATTTTCTGAGAATATAAATTTAAATAAAAAATTTTTATCACCTTTCATAAATTTTGACCTATCTTTTACATAGACATTTTCAAATGAATGGTTTAATGCTTATGCATTCAAATCACAAACAAAACACTATTAAAACAAGTGATATTTTCTTTACAAAAATATAGTAATTTGAGTAATTTGAAAAAAAAAATACTGCATTTACCTTTTTAAACAAAAAATTATAATTTATTTCAAATTCAAATTAAACAAATCTTAATTACCTTTCAAGAATAGTAAAATGGAAGATAAAATGCATAAAAATTAGTAAAACTTACAGTGGAAACTGCATGAGAGAAATAGTTTAAATAATTATAATATTCAAGTTTCTAATTAAAATAAGTACAGGCAAGAAAAGGTAATCTGAATATTGAAGAAATATATATTCATTTCCTTCCCAAATATGTACTGATTACATACATAAGGTATTTCATGATAAAAAAAAAATTCTAATACAATTAATTATAACTACAATACTTTTGCTTAAAACAAGAAAGATTAAATTATACAGTTAATAGATATTAAACATACTAAATTACTTGAAAATGTTTTCGGATTAAATTTGCTCAATTTAATAATTGTAATATTTTGTACAACTTCTTAAATAAAAATATCAATAAAAACTAAATAATATACATTTTCTCATTAAAAGATTTTTTTTAATTACTCTAGACATACTTAATCAAATAAATTGAGATACTCTCATAAAACAAATATTGAATAGGAGTTAGGTGTATGTCTATCAAAGATAATTTTCTAAAGGGAACTATGATATAAACATAATATACTAAAGAAACCATAAATTCAGCAATACTATATACCTAAAGGAATGATATCACAATGACTTCCTTTGATTCAGTGAATAATGTACTAATCACTTAGCTATGAACAGACCATTTTCATACAAGGAATAAGTTACCATGTATAATTAGTCATATATATATATATATATATATATATATATATATATATATATATATATATATATATATATATATATATATATATATATACTATTATTGCTATATAAGAGATATTGCATAATTCATGTTGAAATATACAGTGATAAGCTTGATTATTGGCTTTATCCCACTAGTGTAAAAGGAAGTTTCTTTGAATATTTATTTAGGCATCATTCTAGCTGATATTTTGTCATGATAGTATTATTTTCTGCATATTTAAAAGAAGTAAAGTTGTCAAGCAATATTGCCAAGTTCCCACTTCTCTTAGATTCTAATTTCAAACCTTTTATATTCAGGATGGATTCCTCCCTTCTGGAACAAACTTACTCGGATTTTAATTTCAAAATGTTTTATATTCACGCTGGGTTGAGTCAATGAATGAGCAGACAACAGTGAGTGAAATAAAAATATAGCATATGCAAAAACTAGTTTAAGATTCTACTTACTCTACTAAATCAGCAAAGTTCTACTGTATTAAAAAAAATAAAATGTAACTTTCATTTTATGAAGCACACATGTGGTAAAATAATACTAGCAATAGGTATATGTCAAATTGTGCATAACATGGCTGTCAACCCAATGAAATAAAAGTCAGATTTTTCCAAGACATTAACTTACAGTGAACACTTTTTAATCTTCAAAATAGGGGAAATTTCTATGCTGATGATGTAACACTTCATAGATAGGATAAAGGAAGATTTTAATATTATAGAGAATTTTTATTTTATTGATAACATTACAAGTAACTTCCTAAAAGTATATATCTCTATAAAAATTAATAAAAGATACTAAAATTAAAAAATTCCCCAATAAAGATGAACAAGAATTTTTCTCGGCTAAATTCTAAAATAGTTTTGTTTTCCATGAGAATTAAGAAATTATTAAAAACTTGACATTTTCCAAGAAAATCAGGAGAGTTAACAGTTATAACATGAACTATGGCATATGCACATTGCTCTTTGAGACCAAAAGTAAGCTAATAAACAATGTCCACCACAAAACATGTGCTGCCATTATTTTATCACATATGTGCTGTAAAAAGGTTTATAACTTTGGGCCAGTTAATGCAGGATTCCACTGTACTGCATTTCTGAAATTTAATATGCTTTTCTAAAAATATACTAGAAATAATATTCAAGTTACAAGGGGATTTATATACATACAATGGGTAAATGAAGGACTATAAACAGCCATAATATATGGGAATCACCTTAACAAGCAAATGCAAAAGGTATAAAACATCTAATACTAAATAACCAGATCACAGCTTAAAATGCTATGCAAAACAAATGGAAAAACCAGCCTATCATTTTGAAAATTGATTATAGGGTTTCTTCAGTGTGAACAAACCACGAGCTACATAACTTAATTACAATTCCATAAACTAACCTTGCCTGCTTTTAACATTTTATTTATGCAGCATTTCCATTGTGATCTTAATCATTTATTGTTTGTGCGTAAAGTCAAGTTCTGTATTTACAAAACATATAATCATAGATATTCGATTCTATAGCTACATTAATAAAAAATGTTAATATTTTCAAAGATATGCTGGTCAAAAAAGTTAAAGTACAAAAGTCTAAAATATATATACAATGTTTACCGGCATACTTTCTAAACTATAACAAAAGTTCTAATACTAAACAAAATTTAATTAATTCTAATTTCAGATACTTCTGAACATAAAAAAATTCTCTCATTTAACCTCATCCATAGTTTTTTTTTGTTGTTTTTTTTTTAAAGTTAAATATGAATGAAAACATAGCAGGCACAACAGAAAAAAGATTAGCAAAGTTTTTAACAAATGCAAACTTTTATATCTGTAATTCTAATATACTATGCCCGACAACTAATTTTTTATATTTAATGATTATATATCAAATATTCAATACATAAACTATACAAATTATAACAAAAATAGACTAGAACAAGTGGCACCTAATTGCCAATCAATTATCAAAATTTTGCCGTAAAGAACTTGCAGCTCTAAACTGTTATTCAATATCTATATACAAAATTGAAACTTTGTTTGTTCTTTTTATACAATTTCACATTTTTTAATCAAAAATGCGTTATGAATATTCATTATTTCACTCAAGTAACTATGTCTATGTTTTAAATTTCAAGGCTCGGGGCTTGACAAGACATTAATAAAGATGTCCCTATAGAAATAACATAAAACAGATCATTTTTCCTCCTAAAAAGTTTATTTGAAGAAAAAAAGGTTGTGATGCAATGAAATACTTTTTTTTTATTCTGTAAATGTTTAAATTACATGCATTCATAGTTCAAATGATACATTTAAGTATTTTATGGAAAAACTTGTTCAATAAAGCTAAAAATTATTAATATAATTAATAAATGCAATAACTGATGATATCTAACTTAAGATATACATATCAAAGTTGGGCAAACTGTGGCTCACTAATAAGACTACTATAACTGAGTAGACTATTATATAGTTGTATCTTTTATTATTAAAAATACAATTTTGAAATAATATTTTCTGTTGCTTTTGAACATTAATATATATATATATATATATATATATATACACAAAAAAAATGACATATTTGATATAAGAGAATTACATGACATCTATAGCAAATGTGTAGATAATAAACTAAGAAGCTACTTAATTTAAAAAACACATATATTAAATATAAAATACCTCCAACTGAAATAATTTACAGGTATGGATGATAGGAAAATTAACAAATAAGCAAAAACCTTATGATTTAGCCCCTCTATTCTGAATGAATACATGAAATATTTTTACGGAGCAAATATAAGAGGACAACAATTTTTTTTTTATTAAACAACATTATCCAGGAAAGTTTTTTCACTTTTCTTTTGTGTAAACAGTATGTTTTAAAAGTCCTTGAACTTATATGATGCAATAAGTTACTGTACATGATACCACATAAGTTAGCCTTAATAGAATGATCTCTTACTAGACTGAGTCAGAACAAGGGTGATTTCATTGCAACACAAATTTCTATGAAAACAGTGGGATAATAAGACTGAAAAGTGGGATTATCCCCCTAAAATAGGGATGTCTGGTCACTTTATCGATTCAGTTCCAATGCAATACATAAGATAATCGTCTACCAAGCACAATTTGTGTGCTTTTGAGGAACAATAAGTATTTCACATAAAAAAATTAAGATTTTTTTTTAATATGCCTCTTTAATATGCACAAAATTGATCATATTGTAAAGCATAAAAGGAATGCCTTTATAAGCAATTCGTTAAACTAAAAATCATAAAATAATTATAAATCAAAGATAATATACTATAAACAATTTGCTTAGCAATAAGAACTATAAACTTAAATTATTAAAACTACAAGAAAATTTTTATTTTTAAAAATTACTTCTAATCAAAATATGCAAGGTCCAGCATTATTTACTAAATTAGCTTTTCCTTCAAAAGCTAATAAAAATATATTTGACAACCTTAACCATCTATACGAAAAAAAAAAAAAATATATATATATATATATATATATATATATATATATAATTAACTATATAGCTACTAGCACCGGATTTTTCACTGGGATTAATATAAACCAATATGTTCTATCACACATATGCTAAAAAACTCGAGCAAAATAGTAATCAGACCTCAGTGCTTAGAAGGAAATGAATATATTCAAATTTAAAATCAACTTTGGCATTCATTCAATGTGAAAGTATAAGTTGAATATAAAATGAAAAGAAAGCATTTAATTAAAATAATAAATGATTCATTTAGATTTACATAATTATAAATTTACAGAAACTGCTTGTAACACACATCTAATGAAGCAAGGACAATATTTGTAATTAATAAATCTAATTCATATATATTTTACATATATAGAAAATATAAATGCAAAACAAAAATGTATGTAATGAAACTTCTTAATGCAAAATAAAAAATATTAAGCCGTAGCTGCCAACTCGAAAAAATGTAAAACCAGGAGATTTTTCATAAGATACCAATTTTTATGGCCAAAGAATATAGGGAAGTCACTATTACATAAAGTTTTATAATATTTAAAGAAAAAATGGAGAACAATTTAACTATGTCACAGGGATTTTTTTATAAAGAAGTTAGTAAAAAAATTATGTGTAATTTCTTATCATTTTCTTTTCTCTTCACAGGGATATTTTCTCATCAAAATATAGGGATTTGTTAGCATAATATGGTGTTTATTTAAAAAAATTTATATTACAGAATTTAATTTAAAGTGGTATGAAAAATCAGAAGTAATTGATACATTTCAAGAGTCTTCCGGGAAAATCAGGAGAGTTGACAACAATTAAACTGATAAACGAAGCAGAAACTGGAAAACACTGTTCCAGTTGATAAAAATAATACAACACTATAATCGCGAAACATTCTTACATGTCTGAAAAGTAGAAATGTTTAATTTCATTAAATTAAAAAGAACTCTTCAGATTCATTTGATATAACTTTTCTATCTTCTTTTAGGTTTTTTCTTTTATATTAATGAAAAATAGAATGTTAACCTTTATGATCATATACATGCTTCTTATAACATGAGAAATACAAACCTTCATTTTAGTTCAGTTATCCAAATCTCAAAATATTTAATAATTAATAAAAAATGTGGGTTTTTTTATTAACTCAATAATTTCTATGTAAATAATTATAATTTAAGTCATGGACATTTTAATCTAGCTACATTCTAAAGAAAAATGAATAGGCTACAATAAAACATGCTTCACAACTTTTTTTCAATACATTTCACTATGAATAAATTCTCACGAGAAATATCAGAGAATTTTTATCACCAGGAGAAAAAAAAATTATGTTTCATAAGGTTACTTTTTAAAGTGAAAACTTTCATTAGAGACTGTGTATAAAATAGAAAATATACACTAGCAATTTTATCATGCCTCATAAAAGTTAAACTAATTTTATTAATCACATGATTAGAAAATGATAAATTAAGCAGTAGTTTCATTGAGTATTGCATATTATTTTTTTAAATTTATTTATTTATTTTTTAGAGGGGGGAGGGGGGAATAACTTTATATTTTTAACAATTTTATTAATTTGCTTACAAGTTAACCTCAAGCTTTAATATATTGGGTAATTGCAACTAAAGTAACCCTATTCAACACTGTCCAGAGAGATATTTAATAGTCCAAATGCAACCAAAATTGGAAGTGACATTTCAGGACATGCAGAAGCAATTATATGATGTAAAATGTGCCAAAAATAAATGATCCTATGTATAATTTTCACAGTAAATGAACCAAAAATTTAAATCTAAAGTGTAATCAATAAATTTTGTTGATTTTCTGTGTTATTTTCATTTTGATTTTCTGTGTTATTTTCATTTTATTGCTTTACTGTGTTATTTTCATTTTATTACTTTACTGTATTATTTTCATTTTATTAATTTTCTGCACATATTCCAGTGTTCTGCACCATTTATATCACAACCAGTATCAGAATGCCAAAAACATATATTTTTTAGATTGGCACTAAAGTTTTTTTTTTTTTTAATATTTCATATAAATTATTTAAAAATTTATTTGTTTTCAAGTTGGTAACATTTTATGACATCTATGGATATATTTGGCTTATATGTGTTAATAAAAACCATTTTGATATCAGTAACATCCATAGCATAATTCAAATTATCAATCACCCCAAATACTACAATCATTGTTCCTATAATTATATCATTGTTTTCCATAGAAAATAATTCTATGAAAATCTTAAAATTAGAGTCATTTCGGTTCTAATAAGAATTATCAAAGACTGCATCGAGTTCTAGTTTTTCAAATAATGTATCGATATATACAATTTCATAGCAATAAAGTTATCTTGTCCGACACCTAACATAGCAACACACAATATTTTTAGTGTTCAAAATGAGTTCAGGTCTTACAAAATCTCAAAGTAGAACAATTTGGGGAAAACAATACTTTCTCTATACAATAGTATGAGGAAATAATTATTGTTAATTTTAGCAATGCATAGAAAAAGCTTAACAAAATTTTTTTATACAATTCTTGAGTACTAGATGGCTTTTATGATTTTAGATATATGGGGAAAAAACAATAGGTCTTGCAATTCTGTTGTCTTTTTTATAGACTCAATCATTTATCTATGTATTTATTGTTTTGCAAGTTCAATTGAATTGATAGGCTAATATAATTTGGGCATAATTTGAATTTTTTTGTTGTTGTTGTTGTTTGTTTAACCACAAATATGTGCATAAGCAAAAATTTCCATTGAAACATATTGCATAATTAATTTCTATTTTCATAAGTTTCACAATTTTGTCAAATTTAGTCATTTAGTATAGTTGATTGCATAAAATGAATATCTTGAAAAGGTAAATTTAACTCATTATTTATATAATGTTTATCAATCTACTCCTATCACCCAGTGTAGAAATATGTAATTATTGAAAATTATATTGATTTTAGGGGTAACGGTACAAAAGGATTTTCAAAAACTTACACAACTTTGTCTCTTAAAAATGTGTATCATTCCATTTTTATACTTATATTTAAAACTGTTTTTGATATTAAAAACTTTTATTAAGTGTGTGTAGGTATCACATTTAGTGATCACTAGCCATTGAGAATGCGTAAAGTGTGGGTGAAATGGCTAATATTGTAATACTGGCTGAAATTATGCAACAAACATATCTTAACAGTGTTATCAAATATAGTGTATACATCTTTCTACTGTGTATAATACTACACAGCAAAAGGTGAGAAGGGAGGGGACAATGGCTTGAAGAAGTGGTATTATCAGTCACTCCAGTTTTATAGAGATCAATGAAAAGATATGCCTCCAAGATATTATGAATACTTTAATTATGATAACCCTGTAGTAGTCACCCACCAACAAGAGAAACAGAAGCAGATTTTGGTAAAGGAACTTTGAAGCATTGCCACTATTAACCCCATGTAAACTTTTTTATTAAAAAAATGTATCGCCCTGCTTTGCTAAACAAGTGTTATAATTTCTATTAATTTTAAACAATTCCCAATATCGATTACAAAAACATAACTTTTGAACACAATGAAAAGGATATACAGAATACGTTAAGACATGATCAGCATGTTTTATATGAAAGCCTATCTCAAAATTCTTTATCAGACAAAAACAATGAACAAAGGACAAGAAAAAAATTAAATAAACCTAATAAAATAACTGTTTAAGTTTATATACAGTAAAGTAGAAAAAGAATTACAAAGAAATTCCAAAGATATGAGTTAATTTAAAAAATATACACATAGATATACATTTTTATTTAAAATATTCAAACCATGAAGATCATAAAAATTTGCTTTTCTTACAAAATAAATAACATACTAATTTTTTTTTCTTACTTTTCTGCTTCATCTTGTCCAACCACTGCAGTGTTAAAATCTAAAATAAATTTTTCTCATTTTCCATAGAGCTGTATATTATACAAATAGAAATATTCTTTATCACCGAATGTTGACAGCAAAACAGGGGAACTATATTAAAAGTTTCAATCTCAAAAAACCTAAAAACAATTATTCTTATAAAGATGCATTGGATAATGAAGTGATCTCCTCATGGCAGTAAGGACAGTTCTTTTGGTGTGGGGCACACTGATTACACAAAACATAGTGACTACAGGGCACCACAGTAATACTACGGTTACGGTCTTCACATATCATACATTTGGTTGCTGTTTGATAAAATACAACCTAGAGAAAAAACATAACTTTTAGAAATGTGTTTTAGAAATGCAAGTATACCAGGGTGAGTCAAAAATTTGTTCTGTTTTGTGTTACACATAATGTCAGGTCTCCAGATCTGCACAAAATGTGCACTAGTGTTGACTGGCTGGATACTGTGATAACATAGTACACACATGGTTGAAACAAAGCCCAATTGAATACACTGAGCATGTAGCTTGGAACTTAATTGCATTACTGAGCATATGATAGAGGTTGATAAACATATTGTTCAGATTTCTTATATTGGGTTGCATTTAGTAATTTTAGAACTAATAAGTTTAATTATCTAAATGTGTTCACGAGGCATACTTCTATATTATTGCTCCCTTTTCTTAGTTCTATTTACCTATTTTCCATTTATTTAGGATTTTAATACTCTTCTATCCCAAAAGTATTCCATTCTATATTTGTTGTGGTTCAAAGTGGCAAAAGTTTGTTTTTCTTTAGGTTTTAGTAATTTAAATCTAATTAAATTAGCTAAATTGTAATTCATTTTATTCTCCATAAATTTCGCTTTCATTTAATACTAGTTTTGTTATTTTTGGTTAAGAATTCTTTAATTTACTGTGATTTTTCATTAAAATTCTATTTCCTGCATTTTAAAAATTTCAGAATCTTCCATTTTAAAATCTTTTCATTTCATATTTCTTAATTTTTGAGTTTTTTAATAATTGTCCTCTTTAAGATTAAGAGTTATTCATTGTCTGTTTGCATATAATAATGTTAGATAAATGTTGAAAAATGCCTGAAAATGATTTTGTAAATCATGAACTAGCTTTAGGAGTATATATACTGTGTTTTAACACTTCATTTTAGTTGATTAGAATAAAACATGCAAATTTGATTGTACATGGTGGAGCGCAGCCAACGGACACATTTCAACTAGTCATATATCATATACGGAAGCAGGGAAAAAATAAGTAAAAATATCTATAAATACAACCAAGAATGCCATTTATATACCACCGATTACAAGGTTATTTTTTGAAAACTACATCAGGCAGATGGTCTCCGTTTACATCAATGCGAGATTGCTGGCGCGCCGAGCGGCGAGGACTGCATTCAAAAGCTTCTCTCACAGTCTGCAGGTTCTCTGGCGTCCACACTGTTCGTGGAGATCCATGCTTCATGTCTAACATGCTACTAGTTTCTTCAAATTTCTTCACCCAAGCCAATATGGTATTGTGAGACGGTACATAACCATGTCGACCAATATTGAACAGTCGTCGATAGACACGCTGCACTTCCGTGACATAATTTGTTTTGAAATAACTACGAACACAGGTAAAACGGTGTTGCACATTCCAACGCTCCATTGCGACTGACTTATCGCAGCGGTGCACGTCATGAAATGGCATCCCCCCTCTACCATTCCCCCTCCCGCCAACCACGACAAGCGATCGTGGCGCCGCACTATTCAGATTTGAAATGTGTCAGTTGGCTGAGCTCCACCCTTTATGTGCAGTTCCATGGTTCCTGTCCTAAGGGGTGTGTGAATTGTTGTGTCTTTAGCGAGAATTGTATTGTTCTGTTTTCAGTGACCCAATGAATAGGAATAGAGATATTTTAAACTCCTGGATAAGAGAAGGACATTTTCACTGCTTTAGAGTAGATCAGGGATACCCATAGAAATGATGCCCCCCCCCCACAAACATTTATCCCTCCTCCATATTTGTCTTTGTGAATATTTCATGTCTTTTCCAGTTTAAAAAAAATATTGGCAGTTCAGACCCTTACTAAATGATCATCTAAAATTAAGATTATATTTCAGAATGGCAATACCATAAAAGTAATCCCAACATGATATCCCACCTTTTTTTTTTTAATACCCTTTTAAAACCATACTTTTAGGCATTACACCATAACAGTCAAGGGGGCGCGGTAGCCCATTGGTTAGCGCGCTGGAGTTGCACTCGGTAGGCCCGGGTTCGATTCCAGCCACTGCCAAAAAAACTGCCGCCGTGTTCATGCGGAGTACGATCACGTTAAACATGTGGGTCCGAAAGTCCTTCCGAGAGGTTGGTGGTAGGGGAAGGAGGGTACGGTCCCTGTGGATGCCTCCCCCACTGGATTCCGGTCTGAATTGGGTGGCACTTCCCGACCGTCCAAACAGTTACCTTACACCTTTCTAGTAGGTCGGACGGTCTGGGTTTCAATCAACAACAACCATAACAGTCAAGGTCTTTAGGTCAAGGAATAGTCTTTTGAGATTAAAATTTTGTTAATAAAATGAAACTAATTAAATTTTAGTGTCTCTCTGAGGTAGACAATATTTATAATTTTCCCCCAAAGAATCTGCACACTTTTATTGATATGTGGTAAATATTTGGTAGTGATATATTGATTAGACAGAGATATGAATTTTTTCCTCAAATACTGCCTCTAAAAGTGGAGTCTCCGAATAGTCATTTACGTGCTTTGATACTTTATATCTCAAACTATGTGGCCTAGAGAGGAAAAAATTTATATGTAATAGTAACTTAGTCGTAGTAACAACCAAGTAAAAAAAAAAAAGGTTTTATGAAAATCAGAGCTAGTGGGTGTCATTTCAAAATTTAATTGGGTGATATAACATGAAATAATCCTGCAGTTCTTTAATGATTGGCTTACCTTTCAAGCTACTAAAACTATTGGCAATTAAAATGTCATCATTTTTCTTTCACAGCTTTTTAGACTATACGGTTTTTATATTTAAAAAGCATCCCGATAACTGTTGTGCCTTATGCTATAATACTCAAAAATGAATATTTCTTGGCACTCAAAAAATTTTTAATAAAATAAATTAATTTTAGTGTTTTTCAGAAGTAAGCAATATTTATACACCATTTTTTTCCGAAATCTATACTTTTACTGACATGGGGTAAAAATTTGGCAGTGATATGTAAATTGGATACAGAGATATGGATTTTTTCCTCAAGTACTATCTTTAAAAGCAGAGTCTCGTAAATGTTATTTATGTGCAATTTTCTAAAATTTTGACATTTTATATCTCAGAAACTATGGGGTTTAGAGAAGAAAAAATTAACATAGATTAATAACTTGGTGGTAACAGCAAGTAAAAAAAAGTTTCATGAAAATCCGAGTTGGTGGGTGTTATGGCCTGGGTGAATTGACATAGAATGACCCCTATATCAAACAACTGTAGCAGGTTCATGAAGTTTTGTGCCAATGCTACCCAACTCTCATCAATTGGAAACAGACTTTGCTATAAGTGGAATCCTCAAATTGCATACTCAAAGTGCTCTGCCAAAAATGACAGGTCCTGGAAGGGGTTGAGTTTCTACCTCATACAGTCTGGACCATACACCTGGTCAACACCACCTGTGCCATTCCATAACTGATTTCCTACAAAACCATTTTGTTCCAGTTAGGGGTGTACAAACTAGTATCATATCTTGAAACTGGCTGAATAGCACTGTTGTGAGATTTTGACTTTAGTAAAACAATAGCAAAGGATTATTGAAAACTATGGTCTGAACTTTGCAGAATAAGGCAAGTATTATAGTTATTTTTACGCCATTAAATTTTGTGCTGAAATCGAGATAAATTTTTAACTCACCCTGGTACACAACTATACATCAGGATGCAAATACTATGACGAATGCCTCCTCTACATTAAATGTCTGTTGAATCCTCTTGAAAAATAACAAATTTTAACTATGTTTATCTTGTGGGTAATAATATCATCTAAAACTTTTTAATGCCTATGATAAAGGCCAGCAGAGAGATATCATTGACTATTGGTCTCTGGACAAGAATGTGAAGTGAAAATATATGATTTTGACTGTCAATGATAATTATAGCTATTCACTAAATATGGCACATATTTATTAACAAGGAAGCAATAAAAAAGTCTACCAAACTGAGCATTTAAAAGGTTGGTATTATACTTCGTACAATAACCAGCATCGATAAACCAGTTTCATACTATCAGCAATCATCACTAGAGAATTGTGGTTAACTGAAATTACAGAAAGAGAAGCTATATATTCAATTTTACAAACCTCTGTGATGTGACTAATGAAGTCAATTGTACCAGTCAGCTGGCTTCAAATATGAAGAATATTAATTAAGTTCAGACTGCATAAAGCTGCAAGACTTAATTTACAGTTGCAAAACCTAGCAAAAGGCAGTGCTCCGACACTTAAAACCATTCTGTCGTGTCATTATTCTATGATGATGAGCACTAACAAGTGCAAAAGCAGTCTATTGATACTAGTTGCAGCACTGCAAACATTCCTAACTAGAATATGTTTCTGTACTAAAAATTTGTTGAGGTTTCATCACCGACAAATTTTTTTAATTCAAATAATAGATTTTTCCCATCTTATTACAAAATATTGCTGAGATTAATGAGTAACAATTGGGAATGCTCTTATGTGAATATAAAAAAGTAACATTTGCTTTTCTATATAACAATTTTCAAAAATAAAGTTATTTTTGCCAAATTTAACAATTTAAATCAAATCAAAATAAAATGTAATTTCAATGCTTAACGAAAAAGTCTAAAAAAATACTTACTTTTTCTATTTTTTCTAAATCGTTTCTAAGTTGTTCTTGAAGTTGTTTTAATTTATTTAGCGGTAAAGTTTCTAATTCAGATATCCTAGTTAATGTGTGAAGAAAAGGTCCACCAGTTAAAGCATCTAATTCTTTTTGTAAAGTGTTCGCTTTAGTTAGTGCCTGAAAAGTAAAACAAAATATTGTTCTAAAAGCTGTAAATACAACTCTGAAAAAAAAAATTCAGTTTGAAATAAAATATTTATGAATGCTTACATATTAGAGCAAATGCATTGAGCATGTTTACAAAACAATTGTTGAGTTTGTGGGTTTCTTATTCTTTTGATTTAAAACTGCAAAGTTCCTCCCTCCCAAAACATAGTCATAAAACCATGTAATAAGATACATTCAAATCAATTTTTAAAATGCTTTACTTTTACTAACAGAATGTCTACAGTATATTTAAAATGTAATAAACTGGAAAATTTTTGATTTTTTTTTTCTTCGAATAATTTAATTTATTTAAATACATGTAAATTTAAATCTTTACTCACCTTAAAAGAATAAAGACAAGTGGTCACAGCTTTTATGAACAGAATGATTTACATAAAATAGTCACCGAGTACTCAAACAACTTTCGCAAAAGGCATTAAAGAATGTCTGTCTACAAAGATACAGGGCCTACTTGCAGTTAAATGTAAAACTAATACAAAATTCACAAAGAGGGCCACCTTATGGGCACTGGCCATTTACAGCTTACCTATCTCACTTATTAAAAATAGAAGCAAACAAGCAATTTTTGTTGAATGTCTAAAATCATTATTTACAAATCGTAAGTTCATAATCACACATTTTTCTTCCCATAAACCCAATTTCTCACCCTAAGAAAGAGGGAAAGCCAGTCTAAAAAAGCTGGGAATCTCAAAATTTGTAACATTGTTTCAAACTTTTGTATGCAGTCCACTTAGCTCTAATTTCTCAATAATTTTAAATAAAATCAGAAAAAAATTACTGACAAAATCTGAGAAAAAAAGGGCATCAAATTTGGAACAGTAGAAATCTCAAAATTTGTGCCTTTATTTCCAATTTTGTGACATTTTCAGAACATTCCGACAGATTTCTGATTACATGACATTTGCACCTTATAGACACCCTAAATATTTTATTCATTGAAATTTTAAAATATTTTCTTAACATTCATATTTTAAATATTTATCTATTTGTGCATATTTAAGTTTAAAATGCTTGTATATTTTCATAGCAAGGTATTTAAATATTAATGTTTAATTCATTGTTAAATAAAATATTTAAATGTTTGCTAATCACTTTAAAGTACCCATTATTATTCCTATGTTTGAGTTAAAATAATGTATCTGAAAACTTTTTCATAATTGTTTGTGCAGTGCTTTTTCCCACAAGTAACAAAAACTGTATTACTGCTCCACCCACCCCAACTGATCGCCGATTCCTTCCTCTCAATCTCGATCAGACAGTCACATTTTTTCTTTCATAACTTTTTCCAAAACTAATAGAAACAAATACTTGGATGTTTTTAGCCCTCCCCCAGTGAATGCAAATACAAGGGTCACACTGAAATTTTTGAGATACGGCTAAGTGGTACAAGTTAAACTTACCAACTCTTATGAGTATTCAAAGTACTGTCCTCCAATATCAATGCACTTTTGCAGGCGAAGTTTCCAAAGATTAAATGGTTCAAGCCATCCATTTCTGGGAATCGATGAAAAATATGCTTTTATAGCCTTATCAATCTCATCTTCAGAATGAAAATGAAGCCCATGTAAATTTTTTTTAGATTAAAAAATAGCCAAAAGTCACACATAGCAAGATCAGGAGAATAGGGTGGATATTCTATCACTTTGATGTTCTTTTGTTTAAAAAATTCAGCTGTCATTCTTGCTGAATAAGAAGATGCATTGTCATGATGAAGCATGCGTCCCCTAACATTCACTTCCTGCAGAATTTCTGAAAGACACTTAGTGGTGTACCAGTTAGCTGTAACTGCCTTCTATCCCTCTAGCTTTATGGTTTTGACCAGACCTGTACTTCTGAAGAACACAGCATACATTACTTTTTTCATTGCTCGTTGTCTTTTCACCATTGTTGGTTTGGGGTCATCTTCAAAGACCCATACTTTACTTTCTTAATGAGTTGGAATGTTAAAAAAGGGTATGCATGTTTCATCACCAGTTATGATTTTAGAAATATTACCATTATTAAGTAATTTTAGGGTTTCTTTACTGATTCTGACACGCTCCACTTTTTTAGTGTTCTGTTAAATTATGGGGTACCCAACGACAAACTAATTTTTTCATTTGCAGTTCTTCAAGAATAACTTTATGTATAGCTGCAGATCCAATGTTAAGTTCTTTTTGTATCATTTGGTAGGTACAGCGATTATCATCAACATTTTTTGAATGGCAGACACATTTTCTGGGACTACAGCTGACAAAGGTCTTCCTGTGCATTCTTCATCCAGGAGAGAATTTCGACCGCTTCTAAACTCTGTAAACCATCTGAATACGAGATGGAGCATCATTTCCATATACTAATTGCAGATGTTGAAGACATTCTTCTTGATTTAGCCCCACTTTAACATAATAGAAAATCATAGTTCGATAATACTCTTGCATCAACTCCATTTTCTTTTCTTTCAAAATTTATCCTACGATAGCTAAATTGTAATTGTTGCAATAAATTATTGTATGCGGACATAAAAGAGTTCAAATTTAAATATCCGACCAATAATTTTTTTTCTAGCGTATATCGGGGGTGGAAAACTGAAAACTGAGTTTTGTAGCACCTTTGTAGCAGGAAATATTGCTGTTTCGTAGCAGTGCAGAGCAGTTTTGTAGCAGCTATAGAAAATGATGTTACGCACACTCGATAGTTATTTTAGGCATATAAAAATTTCATTTTACATTAATTAAAGCATGAAGAGTATTAAATCTTAAAAAGTTAAGCTAGAAAAATGAGAAAAAGATTAATGATACTATCTAATCTTAAAGAACAGAAGTTGCCTGCTAGTTAAATACACACTAAATTTTTTTTTATCTAAAATACAAATAGTTTATGTCCGAGATGCTTGTTTTTTAGCAGTTTGAACATACTGAATTAATTCGAGTTTCTGTGCTCTTCTAATTTTGAGAGATTTTTTTCAATATTTGATTTTGCCTCTTTTAAGAGAACTTGGCCATTTTCAATCACTGATAAATCATTCTTTTTTATGCTACCTTCAATCATCTTCTCTGCTGTAGAAAGCACTTTTTGTGATGATTGTAACTTTTTTTTTAACTCATCACTGTCTATTTCCAAACTCTTTAATACATCTTTCTCGTGTTCAGCTTTTGGCTTAACTTCTTTTCTGCTGTTTTCTCCATTCTTTGTCTATATTTTTCTCCTGCTTCTTTTACAGATTTTAAAAGTTCTTTAGTTATTGACAAATTGCTCACATCTCCATTTAGTAGATTTTCAAAATCTTAATAGGAAAACTTCAAAAAGTCAGGAGTTTATTATTAAAACATAAAAAAAATTTTTTGCATCACTTTATATTACAACCAGTTTTCCCTAGGACTAAAAAAGGCCAGAAAAAGGGGACTACATAAAGACACTAAGTTACAGAATACTAATAAATGGGAAATTTAATAAAAGATAAAAAAATCACTGTCAAACTATTATTAAGAATATCTTAATTTAATTGCTTTTTTAGTTTTCTTAAATTCCTTCTCATTTAAATATTGAAGTTAGTTTATAAATTTCACTTTCTGAATACCCATTTTAGAAAAGTTCATATGTATTTTTTAGGTTCTAGCGTAACCACAATTTGAAATAATAATTCATAGCTTCAGTTTCCAAAAAAGTAAAATAAAAAATATTTAATAAATTTATGAATAATCAAAATTTATTTTCGATCTATACTTGCTAACCTTATAAGAAAAAACAGATTTTAATGTTATTTTATAAGGTGGGGAAAGTTTTAAGTTCAAATAAATACGAAATTTTCCCTATAATTATTATATAATTTACTTTTCTATGCAATTATAAGTAATGCTTAAGACATATAAAAGTATTTATTAATACTATTTTATTTATTGTGCAAAGCATTGTCAGTTGTGAGTCCACGTAAATCTTTATTGAATTGAGTTTGGTTATTGATGCACCAGCGTAGCGCGTTAAAGGAGAATACGCGAATAAAGTGCAATTTATATTGTGAATTCGCTACACGGGTGCCATGCTCCCGCACAAATGGTGCACGAAACACGTGCGGCCTTGAACGCGCATAATGAGCGTGTGCGCGATTGCCAGCTATTTCAATGCTACGCAGATTGTATGTGCCCGCTCAGCGTGCATAGCGTTATTGCATGCCAGCATCCGCTAATAAAAGAAAATTCATTTTGTAATGCGATGCGAATTGCATATGTTCGCGCATCATGCGTATCGTTATTGCATGAAGCAGAGTCATCGTTATTGCATATAACTTACGTGGATTGCATGCGCCTCTGAAGTATTCTTAACATTAGCCGAGAGCCCGTGGTGACTTGCATGCGTAGCAGAGATACGCGATCTAAAACTGCTTTCTAAACTGCACTGCGATCATCGACAGCTACTTCCTAAATTGCACCGTTAGCCGTGACTTAGATGTGTAGCAGTGATGAGCGATCGACATCTATTGCAAAGAACTATAGGGCTGGTCACCGAACGCCGTAATTAAATAATATGAGGAAAATAAATTTTCCAGTATTTCATCAAAGCCAGTGAAGATCCATGCAATGCTAGTGTAACGTGTTATTCTAAACACAACTTTTCATTCCCTTCTTATCATCCTGTATTTTGACTTGTTCAACATAAATAGATACATGTTCCGGCAATTTGCAGCGCAAATTTATGTGAAAATTATTTATTTTAATAAAAGATTTATTTATTTTTTTACCCGCACTATTAAAATAAGAGTTTTGTTGCTCTAATATGGAATAATTAAAAGATGAAAATTTAAATAGATGCAAAAGGGTACTTTACGACTATCTCTAACGATCTATCTATCTGAAGTAAAAATTGGTACAACTACAGAAAATTCGTAAAAGTCGGAATTTCTATACCTTTAAACAACAAACATAAAATAACTTGAAAAAGAAGTTATAAAAAAATAGTACAGTACAACCTCGAAAATCCAGTTGTTTTCCAAATTTTCATTTTTTTTTTCCCCCGGACTGACGAATTCGCGGATTTAAAACAACAGGGTAAGATTATTTATATGGAATTATATTTTATAAACAAATACCGAATTTTCCGGTCGACTTTCTGAACCCCGAAATGAAACAAAAGTTTAGATGGATGGCTGTACATCGGCTCGTGGTTGGAGCGTGAATTACGTTGTTGGCGTTGATCCCTCCTCCCCCTTATTCAAGTCACAACTCCTGATGAATTATTTCACGTAAAATATACATCGTTAATTAAATACTGAATTTTTATTATTAAAATTTCCTTTTCTCATTATTGAAAAAGACATTTTTCTAAAACAATGTAATTTTTAATATTAAGCAGTTTAAAATGTTATCGTAACATTTTATCACAGATTGTTCAATTAAATCTAAAAATTCCGAGAATACATATTAACGCTCACGGAAATTTATTTTGTTCACTTCGTAGTACGAATCCCATTCTTCAATGAATTCTGTTTTGTCTTCAGAATCTCCTCTCCCTCCCAATACCTGACGATTTTTTCGTTTTCGTCGAACGTGTCAGTATATCGTGTCGAATCGTCAGTATAACGTGTCGAAGCGACAGTATATTTTGCATTTTTTGTTTAGAAAGTCATATTTACATACCATAAATAGCAAATAAATAACTAAATAATATTGTATCGCACAGAACCGAGCACCAAGGTCATTAACATACAAACCTCTCAAAGGGGTCAGCTGTGTTTAAAATTAGGAACTAAGCAAATTCCTTTCTTCGATTTCCCTGCCCCACCACGTCCCGGTGCTGCTGCAGCATAGTAATGACTCGTCATAATTTAGAAAAATCATTGAGAGGAGAGATATTTTCTTTTTTCGGAAAGACATTCATTTTATCTACTGCGATATTTTTTACATATATGACTATTACTAATAAAGTTTTTACTTTTTTCAGAGACATCAGCCTTATATTAAACATAACATTATATAGATGCTAGAAGATAAATAAAACTTTTAAATTCTTATTTTTTGCTTTTCGTTCGTTAATAGCGAAAACGGTTTAAACGCATTTACACCTTTAAATATATCAGCAAAAGTGCTAATCCTCGCGCTTTATTAAATCTCGGTGCTTCATTAAATCTCGGCAAAGCCGAAAAAATGGAAGTTCTGCACTGTGATGATGATGCACCAATCGTAAATAAATTGAGTGATGGCGAAATTCCCGATATGATATTAAATAAAAAAAATATCAAAGTAGAGATGATAAATGTGGAGAAGAAAAAATACCCATTGATAATCATATGCAAACAATCGATCATGCAATTAAAGGTCTTGAATAAAGAAGCTTTAAAACCAAACAGATATAATGACCATCTACAGGATAAAGAAAACTGCTTTCTCATAAACTAAAATTAATGAAATAACAAATGTTAATTCAAATATTTAAACGAAATGATAAAATGTAATTTTATCATTTCGTTTTGTTCACACATTCTAAATTATTAATGTGTATAAATTTTTTCTTAGAAATTTCTTTTGCCCTATTTTTTAGATTAAATAATATGTTTTAATTGATTAACTTAACTTTTGTCATTATTTTTACTAAAGATAGTGCTTTATAGTGTATTTAGTTAATATTAAATCTGAATTTTATTAAAATTCTATAATCCGGAATCGGCAAAGTCCGAATTTTCAAGGTTGTACTCTAAAGTACTCGTGATGTGGTCATGTGATACGCAGACTTGTTTTACTGAAAATGCAGTCTGAAATCGCGCCAAATAACTGCAGATAAACGGATTTTTTCTTCTCGTATTTCGGACCGATCAGCGCGGAACTTTCGCTTTTGCATGTGTAAAAAAATTGCGTTTTTGGCGCAGTTTGGTGCAGATATTGAGATTTTAGGTGCTTTTGTAGCAGGATGTAGCTGTTGGAAAATTTAAAATTTGAAGAAGCAAAGTACGCACTGGCATAAAGTCAATAAGTGTTGGCTGGGTCATAAAAGTATGCAGATCCAGTTTCAAAGAAAAACATCGTTCACTTTATTTCGTGAGAAACATAACTAGGCAAATTACACATTCCAGGGTTCCATGCCACAAAACATCAAAAGAATACTATGTACAAAAAGTTTGCAGTTGTAAATAACCAGACAGAAATTCCTTGAAGCATGGGTAGTAAAATAACTATACTACCTCTATCACTTGCGTGTATTTGCAGCCACCATTGAAGGTATCACACTTGGCAAAGGAAAACCAAAGGATAAGACATCAGAAAAATATTTAACGTGATTTCCAGACATAAGAAAGTAAATTTAATGTTCAATACATACTGGTCTAAACTGACCATCTCTGCGTCCGTCTCGACTAAAAACCGTCGTCAAACGATATCCCGCAGTGCTTCTGTCTAAAGCATTTCCGTCTTCCTGCATCAGACCATCAGTGTCTATGTCTTACAAAGCCTTCTCCGCTCCGTTCTGGATCAGACTGGGTGTCTCACTCTGCTTCAAGAAATCTCTGCCTTATATATCCGAGAATGGACTGTTCCAGAAACGCCCCTGGATATGCAAATCAGATGCGTACGCATTGAGAACTGATTTGCATGAAATCTCATGTTGAAAAACATCATGGTTCACGCCAGAGTCGTTCATATTAAATTTGCATAAACGCCCGTGAACGTGAATCGCGATGTATTGTTTTTTTCCAACAATCGGCCCCCTCATGCAAATCCTTAAGTCTCAATGCATATGCAAAAGGAAACTTACTCTGAGAAACCAAGGTATATCAATAAACACCAAGGCCCCCAGTATTCTATCAAACATATAATGAAGGAATAAATTTAAAGTATTATATCATTACTAAATTTAAAATAAAAAATGCATAAGTACTTATAGCATCTGAAAAACAGTTAAGTATTGTCGACAATATTGTAACAACAACATTTCACATCAAGTAGAAATTTATATACAAAACTTCAATGCTTAAGTATTAGCATTCAAAAATTTAAATTTTAGTTTAAGTTTAATTATAAGTATCCAAAATTTAAGTATAAGCATATTATCATATTTAACAAGTCAACTTTAAAAGATTAAGATTTTGTATAAGCATAGAATTTAAGTTTACTTTAAATTTGAGTATAAACACTATAATTCAAAAAGCTTAAAAAAATTTTAGTCTATTAATACAATACAAGTATACATAATTAATACTATTAGACTGCATTGATATACCAAATATTTAAAAAATATATGATGCAAGTAATCAGATAATAAAAAAATCCTTTATCAAAACTTTCAACACATACTTTTTACCAAGTTGAAAACTACAAAATTTTATACACACAAGCTACTATTTAGCATTATGCGGGTAATAAAAAATGGATGTAAAATGGATGGGACAAAGGTGTAAAGTGAAAAGATTCAATATCACAAAAATTTATACTCAAGATATACTATCTTATATCAATGAGGTTTAAGATAAACAATAATGTATATATATGACATCTTTAAAAATTCCCAAGTTGTAAATTCAATTTAGTATTTAAAATTTTCTTTAGACTAAACATTTAATCTCAAAAAGTTTGATTTAGTTTTTAAAAAAAATTTTATTACAAAATTTAAGTATTATTTCCTTAGTCATTGGTTTAGTAAAGTGATCTGCTAAGTTATCTTTACTATTTACAAATTTAACATTAAATGATTCATTGACTATTAAATTTCTTAGGAAATGATATCTAACATCAATATGCTTAGTTCTATTGTTTTCAATTGGAGAGTTAGAAAAATTAATGGCTGCTTGGTTGTCGCTAAAAATAACACTGTTACTTTTATTAAAGTTTAACCCAAGTAAATGACATTCTTCAATTATGTTTTGTACCCATACCATTTCCTTAGCGGCTTCAGTTAGTGATACGTATTCAGCTTCCATGGTTGATAAGCTGACACACTTATGTTTAAAGGTACGCCAAGAAATAGGTACATTGTCAGTAAAGAGTATCATGCCTCCAAGTGAAACACTGTCATCTCTGTTTGCAGAAAAAGTCAGAATCTGAGTAACAATTTATTTCTAACTCCTGAATGTTAGATAAATTCAACATATAATTTTTAGTCTTTTCAACATATCCTAAAAGTCTTAACAATGCATCCCAATGCTTAATTCCATGGTTTTCTTGAAATTGAGATAATATATTGATGGCGTAACAAATATCAGGTCTAGTTCTACTAGATATAAAAGCCAAACACCCAATTAAGCTCCTGTAAGGAAAACTTTGCATTTGCTTTATTTCTTCACTTGTCTTTGGACAATCTATTTTACTTAGAATATTCGCTTTAGAAATGGGAAGTGAAGTAACTGGATATTTATATTGTTGAAATATTTGACATACTTTATCTATATACTGACTTTGATGTATAAAAAATTTATTGTCACACTCTTTAAATTCCACGCCTAAAAGTTTTCTAATTTTTCCTAATACCTTGATATCAAATTCTATGCTAAGTAATAAAACAATGTGGTCTATGTCATTTTGATACTTTGAGAAGAGAATTATGTCATCCACATAAACTAGCATAAGAACTTTGCTATTGTAAATATAGGCACAATTACACCATTGAAGTTTTAAAAAATTTAATTCTTTTAATTTGGTGTCAAGTTCATTAAACCATTCTCTTCCACTTTGATGAAGACCATAAATGGCTTTCTTCAACAAACAAACATAATCAGGCTGTTCCTGATTGACATAACCTTGAGGCTGTTTCATATATACTTTTTGACTCAATTTAGCATAGAGATAGGCAGATTTGATATCTAACTGGAAATGCATCCAGCCAAGCATGCATACGAAAATTGAGAAGAATGCTCTAATTAAGTTGAAGTTAACAACAGGGCTAAACACTTCATCGTATGATTCTCCCTTTTTCTGACCATACCCCTGGGCTACCAAACGAGCTTTAAATCTCTTGATTTTCCCGTTCTCGTCTTTCTTAATAGTGTAGACCCATCTATTGCCTATATGCTTTTGTGAGGTGGATGCAGGAACTAGTTCCCAGACACCCCTCTCTTGCATTATGGCCATTTCTTCATCCATAGCTTTACACCATTTTTCGGACTGGGAGGATTTAATAGCAGCGTTGTACCCTTTTGGTATATTTATTTCAATATTGCTTGCTTCTGGTCTGCCTTTGATCCTTTTAAGACCTTTATTTTCCAGAAAATTAAACAGTTGCTGATCAAATTGTATATTTCTTTTATCACAATATTTCTTAACATCATTGTGCGACCTCAGCCTTTTATTATCTCCTTGAGCGTAATAATACACATCGGTTCTACTCCCATCGGGTCTTGGAACCGTCTTTCGCTGCCAAGCAATATCCGAGCAAGGAGTCATACTGGAGTCAGCAGGAGAGTCCGTTTCCTCACTGGATTCAGACGGATCGTCACCAGTGTCTTCACTCTCTCCTGCCCCCCCATCAGACTGCTCTCTCGGATATTCCCCGTCGGAGTATTCTGAAAGGTTATCTCTTGATATCCCTAAGGAGATATTTCTGGGATAAATTAGGTCCAGGATGCCTTCCACTACCTCACCCTCATCAAACCTCACATTGCAGGTCTCAATTGTTCGTTTTTCTCCTGACAAAAATATCCTATAGCCTTTAGTTTTAGTAGCATAGCCTACCATCACCCCTTCTGTAGCTTTCATGTCTAACTTCTTTCTGAGCTGACTGGGTTTGCCTACATATACTCTACAACCAAAGGTTCTAAGATGGCTGACTGAAGGTTTTCTACCACTGTAGAGTTCATGTGGAGTTTTAGTCTTAAATTTGTGACATATTCGATTTTTAGTGTATGTAAAACACAATATTGCTTCCGCCCAGAATCTGTCATGCATTTTGCTCTCGTTCAACATGGCTCTAACACAGTCAAATGCAGTTAAGTTAAATCGCTCCGATACTCCATTTTGCTGTGGGGTATATGTGTTAGTCCTTTCAGCCTTAATACCGATATCCCTCGGGTAATTTTTGAACTTATCATGGCAGAATTCCATTCCATTATCCGTCCGGATACATAGAATTTTAGTACCTAATTGCCTTTCCTCTCTGGCCTGAAACTCTTTAAAATGTGAAAACACTTCTGACTTCTGTTTCATCAGGTAAACAAAAACTTTTCTACTATAATCATCTGTTATAGTTAAGATATACTTATTTCCACCGTATGAGGCTGTGGGTAAGGGACCACACACATCCATGTGTAATAATTGCAATGGTTTAGTGGACCTTATCCTACCGGTGGGTTTATACGATACTCTCCTAGACGTAGCCAATTTACAAGATTTACAATTTAACTTTTTGTATTTAAGCCTAGGAAGTCCGTTTACAGCAGAAACTTTGCTGGTTTGGAGGAGATATTCAGCGTTTATGTGGCAATATCGTTTGTGCCAAAGATAGTTTGTACTGTTAAGTTCAGTTACTGAACTGCTAGGTTTAGATATTAAAGTATCGACATTTTTATTCTGCGTAGATTTGAAGAAGCAGAAGTAAAAGTCTTTTGTACACTATTTACGTTTCGTTTTTGTTATTCACACGTACTTCAAAATGGTGCCAGGCGCGGCCCAAATCTGAACACTGGAACAATGATTCTTTAAAATACTTGCACTTATGATTCTATTGGGCGTTAAACTGGCCCGTAACCGTTTCTTGTTGGAAAATTTAAAATTTTAAGAAGCAAAGTACGCACTGGCATAGAGTCAATAAGTGTTGGCTGGGTCATAAAAGTATGCAGATCCAGTTTCAAAGAAAAACATCGTTCACTTTATTTCATGAGAAACATAACTAGGCAAGTTACACATTCCAGGTTTCCATGCCACAAAACATCAAAAGAATACTATGTACAAAAAGTTTGCAGTTGTAAATAACCAGACAGAAATTCCTTGAAGCATGGGTAGTAAAATAACTATACTACCTCTATCACTTGCGTGTATTTGCAGCCACCATTGAAGGTATCACACTTGGCAAAGGAAAACCAAAGGATAAGACATCAGAAAAATATTTAACGTGATTTCCAGACATAAGAAAGTAAATTTAATGCTCAATACATACTGGTCTAAACTGACCATCTCTGCGTCCGTCTCGACTAAAAACCATCGTCAAACGATATCCCGCAGTGCTTCTGTCTAAAGCATTTCTGTCTGCCTGCATCAGACCATCAGTGTCTATGTCTTACAAAGCCTTCTCCGCTCCGTTCTGGATCAGACTGGGTGTCTCACTCTGCTTCAAGAAATCTCTGCCTTATATATCCGAGAATGGACTGTTCCGGAAACGCCCCCAGATATGCAAATCAGATGCGTACGCATTGAGAACTGATTTGCATGAAACCTCATGTTGAAAAACTTCACGGTTCACGCCGGTGAACGGGAAGAGTCGTTCATATTAAATTTGCATAAACGCCCGTTCACGGGAACGTGAATCGCGATGTATTGTTTTTTTCCAACAGTAGCAGTGAATGGAAATTGTAGCAGTTTGGCGCAGATTTTCCACCCCTGCGTATATGATCTGCCCCTCTCAAAAATTTCAGTGTGACCCTCTTATAAAATATTTGGTATTTTTCTCAAAGCCTTTAGGCACCCCTTCATTCGATATATCATTCTATTTGGTTCAAATGTATTTTATTTCTTGACCAACTTCTTTATTCCCCCATTCCACCTCTCCAGAATTTAAACACTTTAAATTTACAAAAACCTAGTGTTATTGGACCACGAATCTATATCTGCATGTCAAATTTCAAGTTTGTCTATTAGAGAGGTTAATTCAAAGGAGGGACAGATACAAACAGCAGGTTAATAGATTTCTGTCTGTTATCTACAAAACCCTAAAAATGGTATGGGAATATTTTTTGCCACTTATTTTAACTTTCTTTTTATTAGGGAGCATGAGCAAGTTAGTGAGATATTTTATGCATTTTAAAGCAAATGGGACAAGAATGTTTTATTCTTGAAATAATAATTAATATGTGAAACTAATTTTTAAAGAACATTTTTTCATAAACTTCCCATATGCCCAAGTTATTGAACCACACATCTGAATGCCAAATTTTAAGGTTGTCTATTACACAGGTTAATACAAAGGTGGGGAGCCAGACACAAATAGCAGGTTAATAGGGTTAACTACAAAACTGTAAAAAAGGGTAAAGGAATTTCTTTGCTTCTTATTTTAACTTTTTTTTAACATGAGCAAGTTGATGAGATGTTTTGTAAATTGGTAAGCAAAGGGGACCGGAATGCTTTATATACGAAATATAAATTTACACATAAAATCAATTTTTAAGAGAACAAACGGAACAGATTTTTTTTTTTTTTTTTAAAGACAAAATTAATTTGTTAATTTGTGAACCAGAATGCAATTAGAGTTTGCATGTATTAAACATTACAAGCAACATTGTATATATCAGTTGTTATCCATAGGGAACAAGTAAAACAAATGTATAAAGGAAGTGAGATGTTAATTGCATCAAACAAGAATTAGGGCCCTAGATGAAAATTTGTTAGGAGTCCTCGTAGTTTCTATGAATGGCCTTAATGCTAGTAATGTTAATACTGAAGTGTTTATAGCAACTTTTAAAATAACCTGATTTAAGATAATTGGCTTATATCAGGTATATATATCTGACACTGTTATAAAGTTAATTTAATGTACAACACTGCTATGAAAATGTTGAAATTATGAACAAAAAAAAAAAATCACTGTCAAGTCAAAACAGATTACCTCATCTCTTTGTTGTTCAGCTAACCTTTCTCTTCTAGATGCTTCTTCAACTTCTCTTTTCCATACTTCACAATTATTATATACCTGGAAAATTCTCAAAATGAATTTGATGCTGAATTTTATTAAGCCCTGCATTTTCATTGTTTGCTGTTAACAGAAGCTTTATACAGAAATCTACTGAACGCCAAATTGACAGGTGTCAAATAATTAACAGTTTTTAACATTTAAACCAAATAGATAAATTTTATTTTTCATATCACCCTTGTCTGGAGGCAAGAAGAATGTACAATATATATAATAGTCCGATATATTCGGGGGGGGGGGGGGGGGGGGGGGGGGGGGGGGGGAGAATAGTTAAATTTTTAACATTCTATAAATTTTTCAGGTTCTGGACTTTAAAAAGGATTTTATGACAATTCAAGGTTCTAAAGGTAGCACCCAGGTAAAATGTGATTGAACAGCATTTTTTTCACTTGCTATGCTGACCAACACCCAATTTCATTGAGTACATAAACATTTCAAAACCAATAAATGCATTTAGTTATAGTTGGAAATTCCCAATTAGTGTCATTTATAATTCAAATAAAAAGCACTCTCAAAAGACCATGTAATGTGTTAATTAACTTAAAAAAAAATCACTCCGAAATTGCATAATAGAAATTTAAATCCAGCTGTGGCCAAAATAACAAAGCAGTGGTGCTGACTTCGTGAGTTCAAGACACTTTTTGAATCCCCAATAATTTTGTTGTGTATTCCTCGAACTCCTAATGTTTTTGTGCATACTTTGTGGAGAAAATGTTTGCATTACATGCATAAATTCTGTTTTTTGTTATTAATTCTTCAAGTTTTTCATTATTCATCCCCTGTTTACTATATATAAAGTTGCAGATATAGAAATATTCCCCCTCAAACTGTTTATTGTATTCTGAATACAAGATTTTAACTCAGAATTGATTTAAAAACAAATTCATTGACATTTTTAACATTAGTAAAAATTTCTAAAAATAAATTTTACATTTTTTGCTATTTTTATAAAGATAATTGAGTTGGAAATTCACACAGTATCTGTATATTGTATTATAATAATGTTGTGCCAATAAAAGTAAAAAATATGAAAAAATAATTATCTACAGAAAAAAGATTTTTCTGTACTTAACTATAATTTGCTTCATTTCAGTATTTCAGATGTTTTATTGTGCCAGATGATCTGACTGAATGAAATTTAAATTAGACTTAAATCCTTTAAAAAATGCATGGGTCATTCGATTTAAAACTTCCGGAACCCCCAATAATATTTCAAGTTGACACAATATTCTAGACCAGTGATTCCCAACCAAGGTTCCAAGGAAACCTTGGGCTCTGCATGTCCGTGCCTGGGGTTCGAGAGTTTGAAAAAGTTTGCGAAAGAAATTACAACTTTAAAAAATTAATCTTTCTCAGAATTGAATAAAATATTCAAATTTTAAGGCTTTAACGTGATTTAGATAAAATAATGAAGCATTTTAAAAGAGTAACTTAATTGGATATTTTCGTGATAATTAGAATTTAAGCAGCGAGAGCAAAAATCATCAACACAAAGAATTTTTTGATCGGTAGTTTTACTCCTATCCTAAAACTTGAGGAGTAATTTTCCAAAAGTGGGGAGTAAGAAGAAATAAAGAATGGGTATAATAATAGTAAAGAATGGGTAATAGTATAAATAATTTTCTTGTATTATTTTCTTAAAACAACGATACTTATTAGCATGTGCCTACAGACGTTTTCCTGCTTTTATGGAGTGACTGATATGTTTCTTTTATTCTGAAATATGTTCGTTTTTGTGTTTGAGACTAGTTGGTATCCTTATGTTTTTGTTTTTTGGTATTTTCCTAACAGAAGTTTTTATTCACAAATGCATCCATACTTTATTTATAAATAGTTAATATTTTTTTTTTACTAAATTATCAATAAAATATATTTATATTGTTTGTAAAACAGTAAAATTAAATTTCAAAGATAGACTTAAGATTTCACAAGCATTATTGAGTAACAAAAATTTATTACAAACTTTAAATAAAGTAACAAGTTAATAAATAGTAATTTAAAGGCTGTGCCATATTATTGTAATAATTTAAGAAAATTAACATTTTATACAGCCCCTCTATAAAAAAGAAATCAAATTACAAAAATGTTACCTATTTTGTATTTAGTAAAACTGAAAGAAAACTTGGTTGTAATACAATCCAATTTGGCATAGATATCATAGATTAAAATTTTCATTGGGAAATAAGGGGACATCCACAAATCAAGTTTGATTGCAAATAGTTACCAATATTTTTACCACTTATTTAAATTTATTTTATGCAGGTATTTCAATAAAGCTATTACATCATCATTATATCAATTCACAGTTTGTATTTAAGCATCCAAGTAACTCTGTTACTTAACTAAAGTTTGAGTTGTGGCATTGTTCAGTAATGCCAAACTCTTTAAGGTGATTTTAATTTATGGCAAATACAGCCAATCTCTTAGGGATACAATAAGGATATAATGTCGCTGTCTCCCGTACAGCAGGCATCCTTCTAGAGTTTTTATCCTGTGGCTCATATGTCGACCGTAATCAACAGGTTCACATCATCATAGATATGGGTTAGGAAGGCAATGAGTACTAACAGAAAATGATAAAATAGATATTTTAGCCTATTTCTTGCATCATCCACATGCAAGTGTCTGGTTTGTAAGTACTGAATGTCTTCCTCAGTCTCTTCGAACCCACCACCTGTTGTGTCAAATGCAAGAGCCTTTACCAATTCGTCTACAAGGGCTCTCATTCTGGTGGTATAAGGGCAGTTAAAAAAATGTGTTAGAAACTTATTGGGCCAACTGAAAACAGTGGTTTTAAATGATCTTAGTTGTTTTCAAAAATGAAGGGAATGTTTTTTTTTTCCCCATAGATTTTGTTAGGCTATATATCTAACAAACCAACAAAATCACAATAATCTGTTTTATTTATCTTATTTTAGTCTAAAAATAGATTTTAACCAGTATTGTCTGTCTGTCTTTAATAGTTTCAAAGACAAACCATGGAAAAAATTATTTTAAAATCCTACTAAATGATTTCTGTGAATAAATTCAATTTATAAATAAATTCATGAATTTTGGTGATTACAAGAGTATCAAAAAGGCACAAGAAAGTGGTGTAAGTCAGGAAATTTGACAATTTATTTTGCCCTAAATTTGAATATTTGAGATCAATTTTTTTTCTTTAGTTTAACTAAATGAAGTATTGACGACATTTTAGCAATTTAACTTTTTTCGCAAAAGGATTTGTTTGAAAAAAGTTCATATTTTCATTTTTTTTACAAAAATATTACACATCATTTAAATTACGATTTCACAACTTCCTCCTTATTTAAAACAATTTTTCCAATTGGAATTATGTATCTACAATCAACAGTTAAAAATTTTTTCTACTGTTCATTTTTGTGAGACACCCTGTTTGTAACTACAAATGTAAATCAAAAATTTTTGTCTTTTTTTTTATTAACAGTGATTATTAAATAGGCAATAAATACTTTAGTAATATTTTATTCAAAAATAAGAGTTATTTAGTACTTACACACATTACTGCTTTACCTGTATATTTTGTAATTTACCACTGTCGAGCCTAGTAAGATTTTATGAAATATTTCAAGGGCTTCTCCAAAGCTGCCAACTATGAATGGCTGAAAATCTGCAGATTTTTACTTATGGCAAAATATTTGAGCCAGTCACCATAATGGAAGTAAATTCACACCATACTTAAAAAAAAAAGGGATAAAATAAGCTAAAATAGGGAAAAGTGAAAAAAGCTAATAAAGGGAAAACGGCATTTTATTCAATGTAACTTTAAATTTTGCCTTATGGATATTTTTTACTCTCTTTTACAAATGTTGTTGGACAAGATTTTGTTTTTACAAGAAACATTTTATCCAAAGAAGTTTAAAAATCATTTAGCACTGTCTAAATTTTGTTATAAGAAGTTTTTCAAAGTTTCATTGGTCATTTATGACCTAAAATAAGTCCTTATTTTCCTGATATGGCTAAAGACCCTTTCACATTCTGCATTACTGTGGTTACTGCGAGGAATAGGACATATGACATAAATTGTAAAAGTTTTCAAATTTTAACTGATTCAGCTCATTTTTTATCAGGGTTACGTTGACCCACTGCACATCAATGCATTCTTCAGAAAATTTAAGCATTTGAATTAATGACAAATGAACAAGGGTTTAAATGCATTGTCATATAAGAGAGCCAGATGGGATTGAAGAAAAATGACGATTTATCCGGAGTACCAAGTTATCCAAAGGATGACTTATCAAGGTTTTATTGTGTGTGTGTGTATATATATATATAAATATTTTCTTTATTCGTCTCCATACCATTGAATTTTGTTGATTTTCTATAACTTGATTACTAGTGTTTTGTATTTTTTACCATTTGATTCATGATTTGCTGTTTTATATTTTATTTTGTGAGTGTTTTAGAAAGTTAGGTTTATCGTGTTATATATATATATATATATATAACATGATAATGGACCAGTTCAAAAGGATTATATATATGTATATATATATATATATATATATATATATATATATATATATAGCACAATCCTGACTTAACAACAAAGAAATAAATACTTACAGATCTACTTGACAACGATGATTCATCCCAGGACATTTTTAACCTACTTGAAGAAAATTCATCTCGTATCCTTTGGATATCGGAAAGATTTGAAGAACCTAAAGAATTGAATCCACTCATGGATTGAACTATGGATTGCTGCGTTCCCATCCTGTTTGATGGTGACATATTTTGAGGTGCGGTGAAGTCATATAAACTAGAACCAGGATAGTGAAACTTTGAATTTGTATAAGACCCAGAATGACCATAGAAAGCAGCAGCAGTCTGAAAGAAAAAATGAAAAAATTTATTATAAGCAGCAGATGACATACCCTATGACAGAGTAGAGTACTGCAAGAAGTGAAACTACAGTAGTCAATAATTTTTTCATATTTTGTAGTGTAATTCACTACTTTTACAAAACATTAGTGTGATAAAAGAAATAACTAGTTTGTATTGAAGTTAGATGCAACTTTTTATGTTGTTTGAGATAAAACAAATTAAAATTTTAAGCATATGATAATAAAAGTTGCATATTTAAATTTGCCGATTTTGGGGTGAAGATGCATATACTGCATGGATGCATATACTGTGCATAGGCAGTGATGAGTTATTACATCATCCTTTTGAACTGGTCCATTAACATGAGTAAATTATTTCCCACTACAAGTAATTTGTATAACATTAAATGACCACACTAGAAAGATATTTTGATTCGTTAAAATAAAATAAAATAAAAGAAATTTCTAAAGCAATCAAGAACATCGTTTGATCATTGTTTTTTGAAAGAGATTCAAGTATTTCGTACTATTTGTTGTTCTATGAAATGTTACTATGCTATGCTATTTTCTTTAACATACAGGTCATCATTTTGAACTAGTCCATTAACCCCTTGCGGACAGCAGACACATCTGCATGTCGACTGTGAAACTGCATTCAAAGACAATACTCACGCATTCGAGTTCAGAAGAAATTTTCCCTAAAGGACGACGGACACGAATACACATTTTCATGCAGAATGCTTTTTATTAAATTTATTTGAATACTAGATGACACTAAATGTTAAGTATTTACAAAGTATTTTGCTAATACTTGACCTTGATATAGGAGGGTCCCTGTAAATCATCCCTTCATCTAGAATGGTAAAACGTGGTTTGTAATATAAATAAACAGATCATTTCTCGCAGACTCTGCTATATTCTAATTGAGTAAGGGTTCTCGCTTTGGTTTTAGTTTAATGATTGCAATGGTGAATTATTAGAATGAAAGATAGTATTTTCTTTCAAGTTTGGGTTTTAGAAGAATGTGAGGTAGTTGATTTAAGTTATTTTGGAAAAAAGAGTGGCTGGGTCAAGATGTTTTTTACGTATGGAAGAATATACTGGCATGGTAATCAAATGCGATAGTTATGAAATTAATGCAGATAGTGAAGATTCGTGGAACTTTGGTATTTCTGATAAGAGCAGGGACAATTTTTATGAATGCAAAGCTTGCAATGTTGGTTTGTGTGTGAATCTATATTTTGAAATACATTATACGCAAAATGTTATAATTAGTAACAATGCTATTTTCTTCTTTAAAATTGTACATAATCTCTATTAGCTATATAAAGTATTGAGTACAATCATTTGGATATTTTTCCTGCATAACAAATAACCATTTTAATCAAGTTAATTAATCATTTTTAATCATTTAAATTTTTAATATTTAAACAAAATATAATTTGCGTATAACGTATACATCTAATGGAAAATAAGTATTTACTTTATTACTGAAAAAAGTAGAATGCTGTGTTGAATGGGTGATTTTTAGAATTTTTTTTTTAGAGTTAGGCTTAGTGCAAAAAATGTGCCGTCCTTTGGGAATAGTTCAGAAGCGAAACGCTTCATCCTTTGGGCCACAGCAGTTCCGAAATGCCGCCGTCCGCAAAGGGTTAACAGAAATGCCAACTAGTTGATGAAGATTTCAGTAGTGAAGAAAGAAAATATCACTAGTTTTAAGACTTTTTCAGTAGTAGGTTAAGAAACTACATATATAAGCTCCCATAATACAAAAATGCATAAACATAAAATTATTTAAGCATATGTATAATTACGCATTAATTTAAATATTTATATTTACATATAAGTTTTTATCCAGTGAAAATTACTTTATATTGAAACAAACATTTACATTTGGTAAAACACAAATTTTCACTATAGATAATAACAAATATTGATCTTTAACAAAAAAAAAAATATATATATATATATAGAATGCATTAAAAGATGTGCATATATCAATTTTAATATATCCCTGCCAAAATGGATGTTTTATTACTTGCCTAAATCATTTTTTAATACCACTTTCTTAAAAATAGCCTTTCACAGGATTCATACCCATTTTTTAAAATGGGAAAATATGTATTATGCAAAAATAATTAAAAAATTAATCTTAATTAATTAACCAGAATATGAAAATATGCTAGTTTAGTCAATCTAATATACAATATTTAGAAGATAGAAATGGATGGAAAAAGATGCTAATGTACTCTCAACAATTCAGAAGAACAAACTGAATTGCACAATCGTACTGTTTATGCAAAAATAATTAAAAAATTTGCCTTAATAATTAATTAAAATATGAACAAAAGCTAGTTTAGTCAATCTAATATGCAATATTTGGAAGATGGGGATAGATGGAAAAAGATACTAATGGAGTATCGGCAATTTACAACAACATAAACTGAATGTGCGAAAATAATTTTAGCCTAGACAGAAGATAATTTTCAGTAGGAAACTATGCAAATTCTGTAATCCATAGTATGAGGTTGTTTCCCATAGAAACTATGGAGAATCCATAGTAATCAGCATCTCTGTATTAACATGAGTAAATTATTTCCCCCACTACAAGTAATTTTCTTAATATTGAATAGCAACACTAGAAGGATATTGTGATTCGCTAAATCATCAAAATGCTATTAAAACTAAAATGAAACAAATTTGAAAAGCACCCATGAACATAAATTGATCACTGTTTTCTGAAAGCGATTCTATTCAAGTGCTTTGTACAGTTTGTCGTTCTATAAAATTACTACTATGCTATGTTGTTTCTATGCTATGCTGTTTTCTTTAACCCCACACAGGGTAAATTATACAACATAGCATAGTAACATAGCACAGAATGACAAGCAGTAAGAAAATAATCTAGGTATGTAACTAGCTAGAATATTTCTTCTTTTGTTGCAAGAAATGTTGATAATGGATAACCCATTGGCATTTATTTGAGATAGAGTCTCCAGATTGTTTTAGCTTTTTCAGGTTGGTATGTATGTCTGATCCTGTTTTAAAAGTAGCTTTGTAGTAACTATTCTTTAAAAGCAGTTGTAATCACAATCTTTTAAAAATAAATAGTTGTAGTTAACATTTGTTATGAAGTAGTAGCAGTGTACTACAAAAAATAAGTAGTTTTTCCAATCACTGAAGCAGATGACATACCCTGAAATGGGATGTTGATTTTATAGCACAAAATAATACATTAGATGAATATTGTAGTTCTTAAGTAATTTAATTTTTCATTTGGTAACTTTTCAAAATTTAAAATACCAATTTACTAAAATTTAAAAAATATTATAAAACAGTTTATTTTTTCTAAATGCTAGTGGATGCTTCCATTTTGTAAGAAATTTAAACACTAAATATAATATCAGGATTAGAAGTCATAACTTGGAAAAATATAGGACATTTTCATAAAAAATATAGGACAAAAGAAATCAGCATAAATATCTTACAAATTTTGCTATTTTCATTTTTGAAAAAGTGTTCTATCAGATAACAAAATGACTAAGAAAAGTTTACTCATCTTACCTTAAAAGTTCTGAAAAGTTTAATATCATGTATTTCTCTTATTGTTTTGACCTTACATCTCTTTAACTCTTTTTAACTTTTTGTTACCAGCATCTATAAGAGCTTGTGTTGCTTCAATGTCAGTCATACATTGCCGTTTTAATCTCATTTTCAGTCTCAGATTACCTTACCTTCTTCAATCATTGCTTGAGCAGAAGTAACATTCTCTTGCAAACCTTTTATTTTGTCTTCTGCTGTTCTTTTCTTAGGGACCTCAAGTGATGACTTTGTTTTCAAAATTTTCACACTCTCTGCTTGTTTCTGTTCATTATATTTCCGATGAGCATCTTTATAAAATGATATCATTTCTTGAGTTACACATATGTCGGATGCTTTTCCATGAACAGCATCTTTAATTAATCTTAAAACTTTTATGGTACAGAGACTCATCCGAAAACGTTCTGATGTCAACATTCTTTTGTTCACTGAAAATCCTCTCTCCACCGAAGCTTGACCATGAGGAAAAGTCAAAGCTGCTTTTATTAAAGTTGCTAAATATGGATATCTAATATTTCCGGTACTGCAGTTAACCAATTCAAAAACTTTACTCCAGACAGAGTCTATTGAATTTTCATTAGGGCAAATCCACTCTTCAAGAATATCTGAATCACAAGTATAGAGACGCCATTCATACATCAGTTTGTCAGTGCAGTCTTCTGGAATCACCTGTGGCAAACAGTTTGCCAACCTCCTGACTGATGGTAAAATATCTTTCAGTGGTTCTTTACGAATTACAGGATGCAAGACTTGCAAACTCTGATAAGGAAGATTTCTTTCAAATATAACGTAACAAGAATATAAAATTTTTTAGCATCAGAAAAAAATTCAGCTTCGTGCTCAACAGATAATGAAACCAAAACTTTCCTGGTACCATTCCCAACATCAATTACTTTTACATTTAGTGCATTCTTTCTAACATCAATATCATACAGCTGCTCTCCATTTTTATCTTTAATAGCCTCTTCGTTTATAAATCAGCTTATGATCTTTTTCAATTGTTTACTTAGCTCATCATACAAGATGTGTATCAATGTTTTTTTATCCGGAAGAAGTTTCAAGAATTCTTCAAAAATTGAGCCAACACTTATCAAAAATTTCAAATATACTAGCGTCAATGGAGATTCCAATATTTTTACAATGCACTTATATCGATCAAGTTTCATCAATCTCTTGCATTCCTTTGGAATTTCTTCTAAGAAATATGATTTTATACCCGGCAGCAACTCTATAATTCTCTCACATACACACACAACAGTCAGCCACCGATTGCTTACATATCTGAGTATTTTGGAATATTCATTATCAAACCTTTCCATAACTTTTTGTAAATCCTCTTGACGTGAAGGATATTTTGAAAACCATAAATGTATATTTTCAATAAAATCTGTAATATTTCCAAATGAGTCTATCATTAGACCTTTGCCAAAAGCGTTATGGATTACGTGCAAGTTGCATGTCCCTACATTAATTAATCCAAATTCATTGAACAATTTGACTTCTCTGTCAATCAACTTAAAAACTACTTTATCAACGTTTGGACCATCAGATCCTACCTAACATAATAAGGTTTTTAAATCGATTTCACATGACTCTGTAATAGATTTTATGCTGGATGATATATCCAGGGCTGTAGAATGTCCTAGTAAGTCACTTCCAATGTACCGTTCAGAAATACATTTCTCATTTGTATTCCAATATCTGACATGGACGTCTAATTGCTTTAAGTTTTGTTGATTTAGTGTCTCATCATACATGAGTGTGAAAAAGGGATGTTTAGTCTTAAACTCATTTGTAATCTGTTTTAAAAAATATGGCCCAAGTCCATGAGACACAGCATAAGGTATTTTTCTAGAACACATCTTAATGCCTTTGAGGATAGAAGAATCTGGAAACATTTCTTTGAAAACACTGTTAATGTTGTCACATGATAGGTATGAATAATTATTCAGTGCTACATGGATAACCCAAATAATTTCCGATCGACAAATTCTTTCTTCTTCATTAATACTCCACAGAAGCCTTGGTTGATTAGATGGGCCATTCTGATTTGCATCAAAACACACACTTTTACGACCATTGCTATTTACTTTTTCTTTCAACCGGCACTGCATATGATCTTTGTTTTGAGTATCCAAAGTCTTATGTTTTGCAGTGCTCGCATGTTGCAGAAGCTGAATTTTCCCACTGTTGCCGATCGCGAAAGTCTTTTTGCATAACACACAATATGCAGAAAAATCATCATTTCCTTTTGTGCACCAATCACTGATAATAGTTCCATTTTTATAGATGACTTTCAAACTATTAACACTGAAAATTAGTAACTATAGATAGTTCCTTCGGAAACTATTGATTGCTGCAATTACCGATATTTCTCCGCCCCTAATCTACAGTACCGCTACCGTTACCACGCTTTCCGTCCAGCCGGCGGGCGTCATGTTTAGAGTAGTATTACGTCATGTGCAATTGGAAACCAATTGCAGACGTCCAACATCCCGTACTTCCACGTTTTTTGAAATTCTGGGAAGATTTGGCAGATAGACTGAAAACAAAATGATAGAAATAAGGATTTTATTGCTTGTAATTTGGAAATATAGGATTTATGTCCACAAGTGCGAAATATAGGACAAAATAGGACGTTTTTTATGAAATTTTTTAAAATATAGGAATTATAGGACAACTTTGACCCCTGTAATATGCTTTTATTTTTAAAAAATAGGCTACCTCATGGTTTTGGATAACACTATTTTTTACATAAATCAGAGGTCTATAACTTGTTGCTCACAAGCAACATAGTGCTTGTGATAATCACATATGTAAATGTATAACAGGGCGGTTCTTAAAAGACACATTTGATTTATTTATTTTATCTTGGTCTCACCCTCTAAAATTATTAGTTTTGTATAAAATATGTTTTTTAATGTAGAGGTAGCTCAAAGTGTAACATTTTCAATTAATTAAATGCAGGGCATGTCAAATTTCTCCTCAATCTAGGAGCCAGGCCAGAAAGTTAGGAGCCAGCTTTTAATTTTACAATATTTTTCATTTTGACGACATTGGTTATAAAAAGCATATCAGGCTTCCGGAAATAGCCAGTCCTCACCAAGTTAAAATTCAGCGAGGACAGCCAATTTTCAGAAGTTGCCCTCTTCTCGGATGGCCTTGAGATTAGAAATTCCATTAAAAAAAAAAAAAGTAAGTTTGTCATTATGGCGAAAACCACCCTTTCCCGTGCTATGCATGAAAATTGAAATGTCATCACCTACAAATCACCTCCCTCTCCCCTAACTTAGCTAGTGTGCATTATCAACACCTTCTTTCTAGTAGAGCCGTCAGGTCTGCATTGTAGCCACAGGTGCTCTCCTCTCATCCTCCACCCAGTGAATCCGATGACCGAACAAAAATGCAATAGCGTGCTCACGATCGAAGTGACATGTTCTGTTCTCCTGTACGAGGTCTACATGTGCAGAAATTTCAGATTTTCACCCGACCGACAATACCCATGCTTAAACCAGAGTCAAGCCCGAAGAAATTTATAAATGTAGAATGAACTCGATTTGAAGATAACTGCGTCTCGACAGGCCGAAATGATTTGTATTCAAATATGTTAAAAACAAATTTGTGATAATTTTGTACTGAGAATTGAGTTTGTTTTCTTAAACATTTTTCTTTACATTGCTGAAATAAACGGAATAAGTTCATGTATTCAATTTTTAAATCCATTAAAAAAATTTCAAAATAAATATGTTCGGTCTGGTTGTAAAGGACGTTTAAAAAAAAAAAAAAAAAAAAAAAAAAAAAAAAAAAAAAAAAACCCTCAATCCGGCCTGAAACAGTAGAAAACTCAAGCCCAGCCTGGGTCTAAGCCCAAACCCGTGCAGAGCGCTATCCCCTTTTAACTCTTTAAAACCTAAGCTATAAAATTTCCATTTGCTATAATAGACGGGAGTACGTAACAAATTTTAATTTTTGGAATGGATTCTTCTAGTTTCAGCAAGAAGTATTTCCTTTTCCTCCCCACTTTGGTTTCAACTTTAAAACTATTACATTTACAATTCATTCATGCCATTTGTTCCAGTTGCATGACAACTGAAGTTAAGGTATGAAACATCTATTCAGTCCAAGAAGATTTTAATCTTGATTCAGTCACATTCCCTAGAAATTAAGAGTGCAAATGAGGTTTAAGCTGCTTAGAGACCAGAGGATTTATATGATTATTTATTTACCACTTCAAGTTACCAAACATTGGAAAAAGGAGAGATTCCTTTCATCTCTTACCCTTCAACCCCCACCCATAGATCGGAATTCCGCCGGGTTCAGTCCTTTATCAGAGATGCCGCGTCAGCGAGTTTGATCCGGGCGGCTAAGAACTGTGAGGGTGGCATATGAATATGCAGTTATCACACTTCATCGTGAGGCAGTTGGTTCTAATTTATTATTGTTGTGTGATGTATTTAAGCATATATGTTAATGAATATAATATAAAAAAAATTCTTAGGAGGACGGGTAAAAAACTTTAATAGCCATCATCGAGGGCGGGCTAGATTTTACCGATTTCCCGAAGCCTGGAGCATATGACAAATAGTTATACTGGTATAATTATATATAGAGGTTAACACTATTCCTTGATTAAATGACCTAACTTGATTAATTTTTTAATATTTGTAAAAAAAATCTTTCCCATGTTAATCACCTATGTATGTATGTGAATGATATACCGAAGCTCCTAATCGGCCTAGCCAGTTTCTTTTAAAATGTAAGTATGGAACCAAAGGTGATGTTGTTGAGACCCAGACCGTCAGACCTACCAGAAAGGTGTAAGGTAACTGTTTGGACGGCTGGGAAGTGCCACACAATTTAGACCGGAACCCAGTGGGGGGAGGCATCCACAGGGACCGTACCCTCCTTCCCCTACCACAAACCTCTCGGAAGAACTTACGAACCCACATGTTTAACGTGATCATACTCCGCATGAACACGGCGGCAGTTGTGGCAGCGTGCAAATCCAGCACGTAAACCACCGGGCAACTGCGCCCGAAATGTGCCAACAGCACGCGGTGTTGCCAGGTGATCACCCACCCAAATATTAACCGTGCCTGATGCTGCTTGACTTCGGTGATCTAACGAGAACCAGTGTTATCAGCACGGTAGGGCCGTTGGCCGGAACCAAGGGTGTGTCCTTTACATTCGAAAAATCCAAAAAGTTGATAGATTTTTAAATATTTGTAAAAAACACCTTTTCCCATGTTAATCTCCTATGCATGTATGTGAACGCTATATGAAGCCCCTACTTATCCCAGAAGGTTGCAGTTAGTTTTAAAATGTAAGTATCAAACTGCAAGTGTGTCTGCTACATTAAAAAAATCCAAAAAGATAATAGATTTTTAAATATTTGTAAAAAAATCCTTTTTCCTATGTTAATCTCCTATATATGCATGTGAACACTATACAAAGCCCCTACTTGGCTAAGAAAATGGCAGTTTGCTTTAAAATGTAGGTATCAAACCGAAGGTGTGTCCTCTACATTTGAAAAATCCAAAAAGTTGATAGATTTTTAAATATTTGTAAAAAACAGTTTTCCCATGTTAATCTCCTATACTAGGACGTTCACATACAGTATAGCCTTCACTTACACACACACATATATATATACACATCTATGTGAACGCTTTACTGAAACCCCCTACTCAAGCTAGAAGGTCACAGTTTGTCATAAAATGTAGTACATTTATAAACGTATGCATTTGAATAACACCTAATGATTCATCCACTTATGTGTTGTACAGCATTATTTGAGTTGACACTTCCAAGTAACAATAAAGTTTGAGTAATTAAAGTTTATACTCACTTTATCTAGTGAATGATCTGATTGGTTAAGTGATGAAGAACCTAATTGTAAATTTTGAGTAAAAGAACCTAATGGTGATGTTACAGGTGGTGATAAGCTTGATAACCCTCTGTCATGCAAATCACCACTACAAGGAATATTCACAGGTGCTGAAGCTCCTAATAAACCTAAAATATATAAATGAATTAAATACATTTAAGTTAATCTGCAATAAAAATACTTTGTTAATAACAGTATAAGAAGTTGATAAAAAGTATAAAATTTCAAAAGCAAAAATAGTCATCTGTGGATGGACAAATTTTACCTTTGTTGGCAGGGTTGTTTTGTCTCTATATCCTTAAGTCTTAAAGGAGGCTGTTTTTTTTATTTTACTTTCTCTACAATACATGGTAATGAATTGGGAAAATATTGAAATAGTGTCAAAAATCATAACTCAAGTTTCAAACGGACCTACATGTTTTGGGACCTCTGGAACATGAGAAAACTATTCCATCAAGTCTGTGTGTGTGTCTGTCTGAGCAATGTATGTATCCACTCTAACTCAAAAATTAATTGATTAAATTTCATAATATTTTATAGGCAAATTACTTGTGGGTTACTCTGGTTCTGATTAGATTTTGTACTCCGGTTTTGATTAGATTTTGGTGTGATTTGGGATTTAAAAAAAACCTGACTTTTCTTGTGAAATGGACTGCAAAAGGAAATCAAGAAAAAATGAATTTGAGTCTGTAGGGAAAGTCATATGCTGTCCACATCAGATTTTTTTTTTTTTTAAGCTGATTGACACTTTTAATCAACTTATTTTACTTTTATTAACAAAGTATTTTTATTGCAGATTAATTAAGTCAGCTGTTTGAATTAATTTTTATAGATTTTTAGTGTATTTATATAGCAGTGGCATATAAAATACTTTTTGTGAAGCCTAGTGTTCCACAGATTGCTATTTAGGGAGATTAATTAATATAACTGTTAAAGGATAAAACTACAATAGATGACTTCTTATTTAAAATAAAAGCATGCATTTCATAAAACAATTAGACATGTTTCAATGATATTATGAGTCCTGTTTTCGGTGTCAAAGAATGTAGCCTCTGTATCAAAAGCCTCTGTACACTCGTGTTTGTATAAAACCAAACTTTTGGTTCATAAACATTGCTTCTTTAGAACTGAAAATAAAGGTTTCTAATAACATGCAACAAATATTGCCATGAATTTATTACATGCAGAATTTTAATTAGTAAACCACTAAGGATTATATCAGAGTTTCAACTATTTTTATAATACAAAGTATATGCAGTTCTTAAGGACGTAGAATTTGGAATATTTTAGGATTAACTTAAATAAATTCCATCAACAGTTAAATTTAAGATAAAAATAATAAATATGACAAAAAAAAAAATTTCTATTAATATGTGTTACCGGGGATCAAAAATTAGCTACCCACTCACCATCTGCAAATTAATTTTCTATTAGGTTAGGTGAAGAAAACCTACAGGGAAGAACTGCATTTCGTAACAAAAAAATGTTTGCTGCAGGTAGTTAAAATTACAATGCCTCCAGTTTCTTAACTTTTATTTATAAGTTTAAAATAATTTCCATAAACAGTAAAAATAATATTTGGTTTTACATATTTGGTAATCAAAAATGCATGCCATATATGTAATACATAATAAAAAATCTGATGTGGGCAGCACATGACTTTCCCTGCAGACATATCCACGTTCTCTTTATTTTAATTAAATTTAATTCACTTTTAATTCAATTTTCATTCTCATTTGCTAATTGAACTTATTTTCAAAGGTGGAGTAAATAAAATACGAAAATACAAAAGTATCTCGAGAACGGCTAGTCCTAGTGTAACGGGATTAGTCTTATTCTTTTTTTTGTTAAAATTTATGTATAAAACAAGCTTTTAATGGATATATTTGAGCATGCGTAGTTTTTTATTTTAGAATTTGACGACTTTTGAGGGCCATTTTGCAAAAAAAAGGCAGGTTATTTTTTTCCAAATCATACCAAAATCTAATCAGCACCAGGGTGATCCACAAGAGACTTATCTACCGAATTTTGTGAAATTTGGTCCATTAGTTTTTCAGCTAAAGTGGATACAAGCTTTTGCTGGGGCCATTTCGCAAAAAAAAGGCGGGTTCTTTTATCACGAATCGTATCCAAAACTAATCAGCACCAGATTCGCCCACAAGTGACTTATCTACCAAATCTTATGAAATTCGGTCAATTAGTTTTTTAGTTAGAATGGATACAAAATCTGCACAGACAGACACACACACACAGACCTCACGCTAAAAGCAGTTTTTTCGTATTCTAGAGGTTTCGAAACATGTAGATCCATCGCAAACTCGAGTTGTGATTTTCGGTATGATTCCAATACTTTCTCTATACATTACCATGTATTGCAGGGAAAGTAAAAATCTGATGTGGGCAGCACATGACTTTCCCTGCAAACTTATATCCACGTTCTATTTATTTCAATTAAATGTAATTCACTTTTAATTCAAATTTCGTTCTCATTCGGTAACCGGGCTTATTTTCAAAGGTGGCGTAGGGAAAGTACGAAAAACTAAAATATCTCGAGAACGGCTAGTCCTAGTGTAATGGGGTTGGTCTTATTCTTTTCGCCGTTAAACATTACGTATTAAACGGGCATTTAATGGATATATCTAAGTATACCAAGTTCTTTAGTTTAGATTTTGAAGATTTTTGCGGGCCGTTTTGCAAAAAAAGGCAGGTTATTTTTTTCCGAATGGTACTAAAATCTAATCAGCACCAGAGTGACCTATACGTGACTCATCTACCGAATTTTGTGAAATTCGGTTCATTAGTTTTTCAGCTAGAGTGGATACAAGCTTTTGCGGGCCATTTCGCAAAAAAAGGCGGGTTCTTTTATTCCGAATCGTACCCAAAACTAATCAGCACTAGCCCCGCCCACAAGTGACTTACCTACCAAATTTTGTGAAATTCGGTCGATTAGTTTTTTAGTTACAGTGGATACAAAATCTGCACAGACAGACAGACAGACACACAGACAGACAGACACACAGACAGACAGACAGACAGACAGACACACAGACACACGCACAGACGTCACGCTAAAAATGGTTTTTTCGTATTCTAGGGGTCTCGAAACGTGTAGATCCGTCGAAAACTCGAGTTGTGATTTTCGGCATGATTCCAATACTTTCCCTATACATTACCATGTATTGCAGGGAAAGTAAAAATTGCATATAAAATGGTAATTTTCTGTAACAATTTTGAATATATATTTTTTTTCAATTTAAAAATAAATACAAAACTTTGAGGAGGTTTCCTAATCCAAGGTTTATGGCCTGATATTTATTGATTGAAAACATTGTTCTAAATTTAATCCGATTTACTCAATTTGTTTAACTCAATTTACTCAATTTTATTATCCTGCACAGTCTTGGACAGACACACATACATAATTGATAAAATGATTGATGTATATACAGTGATGGTCAAACATCCTAAAAATATAAAAGTTAGATTTTTGACTCCACACATTAATTCCCATTTACATATACCATGCATTGTAAGGAAAATAAAAAGTAAAATATTTCCTAATAATTCACATAAAGCACTGAATTATTTTCCAAATTTCTATCAGATTTAAAATAAGAAGATTTAAGGACTGGAAAAAATTTGAAGGACCTTAAGAAAAAGGGATTTTCTATAATGATTACATAACTTTTTAAAGACGTTAAGTTTAAATTAAATTCTATAAAAAGTTAAAAATAATATCTGGTTTTACATAAAAAATATGTAAAGTTCTTACACAAGAATAAATTTCCTTGCAGAGAGAAAATAATCAGATGTGTACAATACCTGACTTTAGTTACAGATTAATGATTTTTCAAATTGTATAAAAACCATAAAATCAGAGCTTTTTTACAACTTGTTCATACTAAAAAAAGTATTTTTGTTGTCACCAACTAAAATAAACTTACCAAATTTCTTGAAAATTGCTCCAATCTTGAAAAATATAGCATTTCTTTTTGAAAAGTAAAAATTTCTATAACTTAACAGGTCGTAACCAGACCTACTTAAAATAATGGTGTCCTTTTATTTTTGTTTAAAAGTTCTTACAAATCATTTACTTTTTTAATAGTGACTATATTTATTTATTTTTTTTTTTTTTCTATTTTAGATCAAAAATAAGCTATATCTCAAGGGGCATGTCAACATGCCATACATTATGTAACACACAATAAAAAATTATAAATAAAATGGCCGTTTCTTGTAACAATTTTGAAAATATATATATCTTTTTCAATTTAAAAATAAATATGAAAAGTTGAGGGACTTTCCTTAGTCCAAACTTTTTAGGTAATAAAATTCAAGTAAAAGCTTTATGGACTGACATTTATCGATTGAAATCATTGTTCTAAATTTAATTTGGTTTACTCAATTTATTCAACTCAATTTACTCAATTTTGTTATCTTGCAGTCTCAGACAGACAAACATAAATAATTGATAAAATAGTTGACGTGTATACAGTGATGGTCAAAATGATCTAAAAATCTGAGATGAATTTTTGATTTCACACGTTACTTCCCATTTACATATACCATGTATTGTAAAGAAAGTAAAAAGGAATATATTTCCAAATAATTCACAAAAAGCACTGAATTACTTCTGTCAGGTTCAAATTAAAAATTAAGGACCTTTGGAAAAAATGAAGTACCTTAAAAAAAGAAGGGGGGTTTCTGAAAACATTGCCTTTTCTCACGAGCAGCAGTTGCCTTCAAAATGTGGAAGAATTTAGAATAATTTAAAGGAATTCAAAACTGAACTTACTTGAACTGCTCATTCCAGATATTGAACTATTTCCTCCTACAGAATCATTAATTAGTTCTCTATTTAAAGATGCTTCTACATTTATATCCTCTAAATTTAAATCATCTAAAGCTTTGCCTACAAATGAAAAAATAAATTGTAAAATCATAAATACATAATTTTCAATGTAATAAATCAATAAGGAAAAAAAAATCTTCAAAATGTCTAAGTAAAATAAGTACAGTGGAACCCATATATAATGAAGTTCTTAGGGGATGGGAAAACTTCTTCGCTATATTTGATATTCGCAATAGTAAATGAAAAATAAATTATGACTTATCTAGTTAATTAAAAGCATAAAGACTTAATTTGGTTTATTTTTGTGGTTTAATCGTGGTTTATTTTTTTAAGGTAAAAAATCTGCTACTTTCTTTTAAACAGTTTAAGTTATAACACCTGTACAAAATCTGCCCTCTATTACATTTAAAAATTATTGCAGTCAATACAGAAAGCTCCAAAATTTGATTGCAAATTTAAAAAAAAAATCTTTAGCAGTAGTTTCTTAAATCACTAAACGTCTGCTTCTCTTCAGTTCCATCTTTATCGTCTGACTCTTTAAAAAAGATGTGCTCCTTATCCAATAAGTCCCTAATAATGCTTTCAGTCATGCTCTCTGTCTCTCTCTCTCTCTCTCTCTCTTCTCTCTCTCAGTTTCCACATTCTTATCCACCATTGAACACACTAAGCATAATCATGAAAATTATGTTTTCCTTTTTATCATCAAATACCACTTTTTGGGTAAATTGGTTTTAATTGCTTGTAACCATTGTGCACAGACAAAAAATAAATAAATAAATAAAATAAAAATAAAATAATAAAAAAATAAATAAATAAATAAAAAATCTGTTTCACTCTCCAGAACTGAAAATTTTCTAATAGGGTAGACGATCCAGTGAATGGCCATAAGATTCTGTTTTAGTTTCAACAGTCACAAAAAGAGATTGACAATTAAGGATGCTCAATGATTATCATCATAACTTTGAAATGCATAGATTCTACTTAAAAATACTAATTTGAAAGAAAAACCAGGTATTATGTAAAATAAAAGTAAAGAAAACAAGAAAGATCAATCATGCTTAAAGCATTGATTATGAAACACTTTCCAACTTCAATGCAATTTTATTTAAAAAAGTCGAAAATGCAATACATTCCTCGGTAATATTTTAAAACTTATCACGATACTACATTGATTTATTATATTTGAAAACTTAGACCTTCATTGAAAAAAATGAACTTCATTCAAAAGACGGCATTGAAATATAAATTGCGTGGTTTAAATATCTCTAAAATGCAATACATTCCACGGTAATATTTTTAAATCTATCATAATACTACGATAATTTATTATATTTGAAAACTTCATCGAAAACAACTGAAATTAATTCAAATGACGTCATAGAAAAAATAACACGCCTGGATCTCTCTATAAAAGCAGGATTTCATTCATAACTTTCTCCATTTCATTCATCACAATACTATAATAATTTATTTTATTTAAAAATTAAGACCATGGAGCTACAATTCATAAACTTTATGCTTAAAACTTCATCGAAAAAAATCGTCCTTCTGTTTATAAAATCAATTAATATTTCATTCATATCAGCCATGCAGACTCCATGGACTGAATTATTTTGTGTTAAAGAAATACAGTAATTCTAATACAACTCATTCTACATATTTTGCTGTTTACATTTTACATAGGTGAAAAATAGGCTTAATTGTAGAAATAATCAAATTTGAATGAGAATTTAAACTCAAATATATTGTCATTGTGTTGTTTTAGTATGTAGATGCACAGAATTTAAACAGAAATAAAGTAGTTTTAGGATGGATACAACACTCAATATGAATTAAAAAGAACTTTAAAAAATCACGAATTTGAAACAAGATGGATGCCATATCTCATTTTGAAGTGGGTCATGTGATCGTTTCATATCATGGTCACGTGATCGTTTCATATAAGATGTGTAATTATTATTTTAATTTTTATTTAAAAAACTACTGAATATATTTAGCTGAATTTTTTTTTATATATTTTATGGAACAATTTGACTATTACCTAAAATTTTCGAAGCAATTTGTGAATTTTAAATCCGTTTAAAAAATGTTAGAAAAATTAGGTCCCATAGGTCTCAATGTATTTCATTTTTTCAACCCGGGTTCAATCCAAAACTAATTGTGTGATATTATTCATTTATATTCCCATAGGTCCTACAGACCGTCTGAACAACATACTAAAATTTCATTTTGATTAAGTCATTTTTACGGCAGTTATCGTGCTAACGGACAGACAGACAGACAGACAGACAGACAGAATGAACAAAGTCATAAACACTTTTCAACTTTGTTGTAAAGTGTTAAAAATGAAAGTGCCATTGAATGAACAGACTAGTGATATTCAGTTAATGGACTAAAAATAAGCCAGTGAATGACCAATTTAATACAGAAATTTATTACTGCACATTATATGCAACATTTATATTTTCATTCTGCAATATATAATTTACTGAAGGAAATTTTAGTCAGTGTTCATAAACATAATAAAAAAGCCATTTTTACAGTTTCGCATTACAAAATTTCGAAATTTGCGCTGTCTATGTCATGGATCACATCTTAAACAGTGACTAATTAGACTTAAACAGCGACTAATTACTTTTCAGTGTAAATCTATCGCTTGTATATCTTGAGCTTTGTACTTATATTATCTGCTATTTATTTTATTTTCTCTACGTCAATTTTTTCTATAAGGAACTTGTCATAAATAGCTTAGCTGTATAAATACAAAGAGGCTATCAAATAACCACTGTGGTCATTCATTGGAGAATTTTTCAAATAAATAACCAATAATACGAACATCCTGTCTACATGCTTGAATCATACCCAAAACAAAAATCCATTTTTTCTTATATTTGTAAACTAAATGCTTACATCAAAAGCATACAAAAATTATTTAAATAATAATGTATAAATACAGGACTTCTTTTCCAAAGTCTAACTATTTATTTTATTTACCTAAAAGCATTATTGTAAACACATTTGAATGGGCAGGAGTGATGAACAAACAGTAAGCCATTTTTCAGCATTAATGATGACTGCTTGGAACAATCACAGCCTGTTTTAACTATTAGACTAATAAAACCAGTATGCCACTTTCATTATGATTGGAATGATTAATTTAAGTTCATCATTAGAACAATTTGATATACACATGGTCATTTATTGAAACCTGGTCATTCACTAGTAAATGCACCCTAACTGATATTTGGTCATTTTACTATTTGAAATATCCAATACGTTTAACATGGCCTTGGTATCATAGATCTAAGGGACAGTGGAAACTTCATAATACTTTACTGTACATCCAAGCTTGTTATTAGTGGGCTCCACTGCAATGTGCATTTATTAATATACAGCGTGCCCCACAAAATGTGAACAGTGGAATACTTTTTGAACCGTTGGTTGTAGATGCATAGTTCCAATTGCAAAAATGCTTTAAATAAGATAGGAAGTTATGAAAGAATAATTTAAATGATGTACAATATTTTTGTACAAAGTTAAAATTTAACTTTTTATACAGACCCTAGCAAAAAAAGTCAAATTACAAAACTACTGTCAATACTTTATTTAGACAAACTAAAGAGAAATTTGATTCTTAAAAGTTCAAATTTAGGACAAAATAAATTGTCAAACTTTTTGACTTACACCACTTTCTCGTGACTTTTCGATATCCTTTTAATCATTAATATTCATGAATCCGGAGGCCATTCACAAATTGAATTGATGCACAGAAATCATTTAATAGGGTTTTAAAATAATTTTGTTCATGGTTTCTTTTAGAAACTATTAAAACCAAGCCGACTACTGTTTAAAAGTTATTTTAACATTTAAATAAGGTAAATGAAATAGATTATTGTGATTTTGCCGGCCTGTCATATTTTCCTGACAAAATCTATGAAAAAATTAACTGAAGTGTGACTCAACTCAACTTTCTCATAACAGAATTCATTTTTCGGAAGAAAAAAATTTCTGTAATTTGATTTTTTTCGATAGAGAGGCTATATAAAAAGTTAATTTTCTTAACATTCTATAAAAATATGGTACAGCATTTAAATTACTATTTCATAATGTCCTACCTTATGTAAAGCATTTTTACAATTGGAACTATGGGTCCACAACCAATGGTTCAAAAATCATCCACTGTTCACTTTTGAGGGGACACCCTGTATATAAAAGGATAATTCAAAATGTAAAGGCAATTTTATTTTTACAAACTGAGTATACAAGTTTTTGCAAAGTTAATAATTTATTTTTCAACATAGACACCTATTACTGCTACACACTTTTTGCAGCAGTCCAGAAGCTTATGGATTTCCTCTGAGAAAAGATTTTTGGCTGGTCAATTAATCAAATTGTGCATCACCGTCTTGACCTTCTCATCACTGCCGAATCTTCGGCCACATAGTCCTTTGATCTCCTTTGCCCACAAGAAACTGACTACAGAACACCGTTTCTCAGTTGTACAATCAATAAGTGGTCCATTCATTTTTACAAGGTAATGATTTTAATGCAGATAATACTAGGGTGCTAAATGACAGAGTGATACACAATCAGACTTGTCTGTGATGTGTTCATAAATGCCACATAGCGTTTATCTCTATCTGCAAGCCAGGCCGTCTGATAGTCAAGACATATCAGAAGTGCCTTTACTTTTTGAATTACCCTTGTATATACAGAACACATTAAATTGCAAATTGTATAAAATTAATCCATACAAATAGAAAATCAGACAACTGTGCAATATTTAATAATTTTCAACTATCAAATATACCTGGCTCTGCCCAGGTTTTTTTTTTTTCTCTTATGAAAAACATTTAATTAACTAGTATAAATAAAATGTGTGCATAGCTCCTTTTAATGTGCTATTTTATTTAATATTTGATATAATTTTATCAGCAAGTAAATGCCATAGACTTTACATACATCTGTCAATAATATACTAAAACATACATAGATGTCTGGCTTTTCACATAAGTATTATTTAAATCTTATAAAATAATGAGTATTTTTCAAGCATTTTTTTTTTTTTAATTTTCATAAGTAGAATTTCTTATTTTTGTAATATCTAAATGATCTGTTTGTTCTGTTAGGCTTAGCTGTTATTCATTTTCTGTACATTACTTTAAGTCCATTACTTTTACTTACTGTTGCAGTGGTGAGCTGCAAATTTTAAATAGTTTTCAGCATAATAATATGTTTAAATGTCTTATTTTCAGTTTACTATATGCTGTCATTCAAAAGATAAGCACATATTTACAGTTCAAGGTATAGAGTGAACTAATAGCTAAGCTTATTGTGCATTTATAAATTTATTAGTTAAATTTATGGCATTACACTTTTAACATTTTTCATAACTGATTCCAAATAATCTGCCCAATTTTACAGCAGGTTCTTGGGCCTTGAAAGCTTTAACCAGCTAGCATGTATTGATGAAAATCATCCATAGCTCCGCTTGGGTTGAAGTTCCGATTTGGGATTTTTATTTGCCACAAAATATGGATCTCATTATATAGTCAGTAACACAACTTAGGGACACTAAAAATACTACTAGAAATGTACTACTAGACTAGAAATGTCCTGAAAGAAAACGAATATACAGAAATTACCTCATATAAAATACTCATACATAGTTGTGAAAAAATTCGACAACTGATATATACATTGCACAGGCATCACGCTAAAAATAGTGTTTTTTGTGTTCTAGGATGCTCGAAACTTGTAGATCCGTCAAAAACTCAAGTTGTGATTTTTGATATGATTCCAATACTTTCCCTATACATTAGTATTGCAGGGAAAGTAAAAATCTGATGTTAGCAGCACATGACTTTCCCTACAGACTCAAATATATTTTCTTACTTTTTATTTCATGATGCATTAAAATGAGTTAATTGCAGGAAAAATAACATACTTTCCTGATATTATGTCAAATTTGCAATTTTAATGCATCTTTGTTTTATTTGGCAACTTAATGCACTTTAAAGTCTTAGCTACTCAAAATTCCAAAAAACTAAATGGTTCATCCTAGAGTCATGGGGGAGGGGAGTAAAGTTTTATTCACTTTGTTATCAAAAATTACATAAAGTACAAGTATTTAATCAATATATTTCAGCAATTTTAGTCATTTATTTCAGATTTTCACAATCCTTGTGGGTCATTTCCCTCCCCCCCCCCCCCTCCCCAAAAAAAGGATTAGTTATATTTTTTCGATTCATGTCAAAATCTAATCAGTATCAGGATAGCCCTCAAGGGACATAACTACTAAATTTTAAGAAATTCCAATAAATAATTTTTAAACAACAATGAAAAACATCTTAAGTTCCTCAAAATTAAAAACTTAAATATCTCAAATATGGTCCATCTTAGAGTATTGGAGTTGGTCTTCTCTTTTCATCATAAAAAGTTATATACAAAGCAAACATTTAATTGATATATTTGTAGTACTTTATTTTAGATCTTGATGATTTTTGCAGGCCATTTCCCCAAAAAGGCATATTTCTACTGGTTTTTCCATGAGCACAATTTCGCATTTGCCACTACAGTTTCCTTTTTAGTTATAGTATAAACTCTTCCCGTCGCTGTAGAGGGATCAACTATTGTTAATACATCTTACACAGGTACCAAAAGTACATCTGGCTTATTTGGAAATTTGAATGATGAAGGTCCAGATGGATGGAGAAAACTTAATTTAACTATTACATTACCTCCATCGATATCAATTACACATGTCACCCACCATTTTTCGTCATAAACAGCAGTCACAAATCCATTGATATCACTAATCGAAAGTTCGCATCCTAATGTGATAACTTGTTCAACTTTTGATACAGGTGAATCAGAATACACTTTAGTGCAAATTGTATGTGCTGTCAAAAGAATAAACAAGTGGAGCTTCTGAGACCCAGCAATTGTACGCAATTGTTCAAATCGTTCTTTCAGTTTTCCAAGACATTTAAACTATGATTTAAAGAATCTAGTGCTACTTCACGATTTAATTCATTAGTTCATCATCACAAACTTGCAGAACATTTGGTCCAGGTAGCAGGTCTCCTTTCGGACCTAGATTTCAGAGCCAAGTCATCTGTTAATGCACATGTTTCTTTCCTGCACCGGTCACATATCATTTGTCCAACAAATTCAGGAAATTTTTCACAAATCAACTTAGAAACAGGACATAGACTTTTTCTTTTACACGAATATTTCTCTTTTCCCAAAGGGTTGCAACATCTGTTTAACCACTGTTCATAATGAAATTTTCCTTACTTAAAAATTAAATTCTTACAAAAATATTTACACAAATTCTAATAAAGTATAGCATCAATGTAGCAATATTTCATCATAAATATGCTTTTAAAGCTTTATATGTGGTTTGGCTTTTCAACCTAAAACTCAAATTGCAAACTAACACCATTTGAATCAAACAGTCAGCTCTAATTCAAACTAAAACCCAAATTGCAAACCAAAACCATCTGAATCAACAAATCACCTCTAATTTAAACTAAAACCCAAACTACAAACCAAAAGTAAGGATGTGTCAGTGGTGGCACTAATTAGCAAATTTAGTTGTTTTATAACTAGAAAATTTAATTTGCAGCTATATTTGGCTTATTTATGGATAAATCTGGTTATTTTTGGTAGTATATTTGGAGAACTGTCAAATCACCCCAATAAAATACTGAATCAAACAACATGCCAAATGCTTGTAATAGTATAGTCTAGCTTGTAAAAGTATAGTATTTTTATCCACAAAATCAAAAACTGCAGCATTCCTAAAAAAAAAAACTGTCGAAGGGTTATATCAACATTTAAATATTGTATTTTTTGTTTCTAATTATTATTTTTTGTGTGATCCCATTGAGTGCCCATTTTGAAAATTGGTATACATGTAGTTAAGATGTTGTAGTATTTATTCAGGGTAAAATTATAGTGAAAAATAAGAAATTCAATTTATAGCAATTCAAGGTCTGAAATGTTTTTCCCAAAAACTTCATGTGTTTGATATCATTTTAAACATCATTTAAAGAGCTTTAAAATGATACCAAAATTGTTTCTGTATGTCAATTAGAACAGGAGTTGTGATAATTTAAATGTAGCCATCCGAGGGTAAATAGTGCTTTTTACCCTTGGATCTAGTTCACTGAATTTCATAAAAATCTGAGATGAGAGGAAAATGACTGTGATTTTACATGGAATGACTCACTATCTTCTTTCAAAATACAAATAATCTCATTAATTTGGCATCATTTTTATAAACTTAGCGACATTTTTATTGATTTTGTAACATTTTCTTTAATTTGGTGATATTTTGATTTTGGCGACATTTATAAAAGTCGCAAAATTTGTCACCAAGTGTGATGGGTTGGAATAAGACAAATGCTAGTGAAACATCATTACAATACTATCCCCTTTCAAAACACAATTTCACTGATTTAGTGCTATTTTTATCAATTTGGCATATTTTTATGGTTTGGGCGACATTTTCGTCAATTTTGCAACATTTAAAAAAAATTGCTACGTTGGCGATATCCCACCAATTACATTGCCAAATTTTTTGCAAAGCGTTATAGAGATGGATGAACGGAGGGAGAAATAGGTTATTCTTATAGGTAATATAAGTGCTTGTTAATGGTAAAATGTTGCAGACCACTGCTGGAGACTGTAAATATTTACATGTAAACATTCTTAATATAATTCCAGCAAAAAGACATGAAAAATGACAAATTTTGCAAATGAACCATTTGCAACCTTAAGCTTAACCATGGTAGTTTTTTTTTAATTCGTCGTTTAAAAAATATTTTGTCATGGCATCAGGGGAATTATACTTCTCTGGCTAAAAAGTTTTTTATTGTGAGCCAAATGTTCTAAAATTTCTCTTTCTAAACAATTGAGGCAATCATATTTTATTCTGTTCATGTATAAGAAGCATTGTTCAACACAAGCAATCAATACAATCTGAAACTAATAGTAGACATAGCTTTTGGGGAATGCTAAAATCAATGCAAGTAACAAGATTTTTAATTGATATTTCAGAGAACAAAAGGAGAGATTTTTCTTTAATAGCATTTTTTTAATTTATTTGCAAAAGAGCAATATTGAGTTGCAAATTACAATGCGATACTACATAGTGTAAGCTAGATTGTCAGGCATTATTGAAAGGTTTTTATTAATTTCGATGCTTACATGACTTGCAGCATAAAAGATAAGCAGAGTCTGAGTACAAAACAGTCATCAGTAACCACGTGTTTCTACAAAAATGTGCCAGTGGTCACAAAAAATATACATTCCTTGTGTGTGAAACGGTAAAAATAAACAAGATTTTATGCATAGGCTTTGAAGTGAATTAAAAAAAGAAGTCCATATCATCAGATACAACATTAATAATGTGGATATACAGATTGTGCAAACAGCCTTAGAAGAAGACAGACATGTGACATTGGTAGCTGATGACACAGACATTGTGCTAATGCTTCTTTATCATGCCTGAAAAATTATTGTGATGTAGTCATAAAAAATTACAAACGAGAAAATGTGTGACATAATTTACATGAGGAAAGCTTTTGGTCATAATGCTTGCAAATTATTGCTTTCTACTTTATGTGTTGATAAGTAGTAACAAGTTCACCATTTGAAAATTATGCTCCTCAAAAGACTTATATTATGCAGGTTGATTGTTTACATTGGAGGATGTTCTAACAGATAATGTAATAAATTCAGGATCAAGAATAGTAGTATCTGTATGAGTGCATGGAGGGAGCCCTGTTAAAGAATCCTTAAATTTTTTGTGATATATAATATATCTCAGAAAAATCTGCATTGCAAAGAATGAATTTTATACTGTGAGTCTACCACCAACTGAAATAAAATAAAATACAATCTTCTACATTTACATTTTTAGTACATAAGCTGGAAGAAGCTGAAAAATAATTCTCCAAATGCAATTTCATGTGGCTACAAGAACATAGACTTGCAGTTTTTGTATCACAGACTGGAGTGATAATGAACTTGAGATTTTTAAATATTTATCAATCTCAACTCAAAACATATTTTCTTCAAGATTTTTTTTTTTTTTTTTTGGGGGGGGGGGGGGGGGGGGGTCTACCATTTAAAAATCAGTAAATATAGTTATCAAGTAGTCTGGCAAAAACAAAGTGGACACAGGTGATAAATTTTAGCACAATCCATTTCTGCAAATGGAGGAAAGGGAAGAGTAGGCAAGTAACTTTTACTTATATATAACCAGCTTCACTTATTTAAATAATTTATGCTCAAATAAAGCTCAATACATTGGTTTCAATTTTACTATAACTTCAATTATAGTTATTCTGTGTTCAAATAAATATTACAAAATCACGTATTATTGCAATTACATAAAATACCTAAAGTATTGCTCAGACGCAACAAAAGTTGTTCACCTTCAATTTAATAATATGTTTATAAAATTCAGAACATAATTATTTTCAAAATATCATTTTTTTATCTTTTGTTTGTTCCATAAAAAATATGGTGGTGGGGATGAGGGATATGGATTTATAAGAAGAGAAATGGATGGATATCATGTTTAAAAAAATGGGGCTGCACTAACAGATGACATTAATGTTAATTGGAGCAAGGGTGCACGGTTCTCTGTAAAATGTAGCTATTCAAATGTATTGAGCATTTTGTATCTTTGTTATTTTCTAACTATATCGATTATATTTTTAATCATTTTGCAAGAAAAAAAAATAATCAACCTGCTTCTTTAATTTTATGTTTGAATTGATACTAAAGAGATAAATATTATATTAAATAAATATTTATTTATTATAATTTATTAAATAAATATTATATCTTACTCAATAAAGGAAGATGTCTTGTGTGTGCAGTCTGTAGCTAGAAATCTAAACATTGTACAACAATGAAAGTTGGTATAGAGGTACTTCTGGACCCCAAGATACATCTCAGCATTATTAATATTTATTATTTTTTTTTCGAATTAGTTTTTAAGTTATTTTGTGTTTTAGTCTGATTTAAAACGATTTTGGGCAATTCTCTCACAAATGCATTCCTTAGCAGCATAAAATATCACACAGTTTTCATTGTGACACCATTGGAAAATTCTCTTTTAAACAAACTTTGAACGGAGTCCATATGATAAATAAATAAATTTTAATGAATTTTTATAAAGTATATACTTTTTGTATGTTTTAAACCCTTCCGATTTTTATATTATAATGTATTAATTGCTGGGCCTTCCAACATTCATTTCTCTTCAACAGCTACTTAAAATATTGCAGACCACACCAGAAAAAAATTAATTTCATAAACCCATCCATTAATTAATTAAACTTTTTATTCGAGGTATGTCTTCGATTTTTTTTAATAAATCTAGCAGTTTTCGGTTCCAACTCGAGGTGGAAACATGTGGGGAAATAGATCAAGTTCATTTTGTTTTAGGGGAGTGGATATTTTAGGATTGGGTGAGAAGGTCTGCATGTTTCCCGTCTTCATGAGCGGTGTGTTAAATATTTGGTCAATTGTGATTCTTAGTTTTTGCTTCAGCAGTTTAAAGCCATTTTAAATTGTGTTCAAATATATAGTGGGCACATATTTAATTATTTATACATAGTGGATGCTTAGATTTCACACTATTTAGAAAATATGGTGTGATTAGATTGTTATTTAAGATGAGCATGTGCTGGCATGTGTTTTATAATTTAAGTATATATGCTTACACAGCAGGTAAATAGGCCTTTCGAAAAATTTAATGAATTTAATTAATCCCTGCTATAAATTCAGGGCAATGCCGGGTACAGTTTCTAGTTAAATAAATGAAATAAATATCTATATCGACTCTATCATAGACAAGTTGCTGAAACCGTCCACTTGGAGATATTTTGTTTGCATCTGCGGAAGTCATTCATTCCATGTGAAAACACCCATTTTAAGAAAAACTTGTTGCACCATAGTCATGAATTTTTTTTTTTTAATTTTACCATGGATACACATGGTAATAAAACCTCAAAATCTGAAATTGTAATATATATATCCTAATAATGACCAAAATAAGGGCATTTGAAAATCGGTCATTTTTACCAAATGACAGCCATCTTGGATTTTGCACCAATGTTTCTAAATGTAATAGTTTGAGAACTAATAACTCAAACTAAATAATTTTGGTACTAATTTAAAGCTATTTATATCAGGAATAAAAGTGCCATATCAAAACAATAAAAAATATATATTTTAATATTGTTATAACATGAAAATTGCAAAAATCACCTTCGGATTAATAGTCAACTTTAATGGCTATAAAAAAAAATAGTCTCTAATATTTTTTTCTGAAACTTGGTACAAATACTAACTAATATATGTGCTTTAAGTACAAAAAAAAATTTGACAGGTAATATTTCTTATTAGAGAGAAAAATAACTTTAAAACATATATACATTTAGTTAACATTTGACATGCAATGCTTTAATCATTTAAAAAAATATATTTTTTAAAAAACAAATAATGAGCAAAAACAAAACATAGGAATTTTTACACACTAACTAGTATGTGTGCTTTAAGTACAAAAAAAATTAGGATGGTAATATCTAATTTATTGACTAAAAAAAATACTGTTATATGTATGGAAAATCAGTATAAAATTTCTGGGGTGCTGAAACATTCTAATAAAAATCATCCTAAAAACCATACAGTTATCTCTCTTATATTTTATTTTCTTGTTTCAAAATATAAAAAGGTATTTTCTATATTCAGCAGAGCTGAAGATAACCATTTTTTCCTAGTGGGCACTGGCTCCTAAACCAATTTCATCTAATAGCAAGTATAATAAATCATCTTTGGCACACATCTAGCTTTTTTTGGTCATATATATGATGTACTTGGGCCATGAGAATGCACAAACATAACATATTATACAAACAAAACACATACTAATTTCTAATTCATTGGGATGCATTGGTACTTCTTTATGAATTTCTAGAGATGGACTGTTATCACACCTGCGCACCATACTTTTCTGATTCAGTGCAATAAACTTGTTTCTTTTAATAATGATGTAGTATAGTGTTATGAAGCATGAGTTTAATATTCAGATGGTATATATAAACACATAGAGAATGAATAACTTTGCTTCCACAGTTACATATTTTGTTGAATGTAGTGTGCAAAATTTACATAGCATTTTTATTTCATTATGATTTTCTTTAAATGCAGCATATAATTCCTTTAAATTATGCAAAGGTAATCTTTTTTGTTTTAATACTTTCCCATTTTCACTTGGTATAAATATGCAATCTTTTTTTTATGGACAAATACAACTGTTATAATAAAAACTAGTAACTTTTTTATAGTGTCAGAATTTAATGTAACACTTATATCTCATTAGGCATTGATAACATTCCTTCTGTTTCTTTTAATTTTCTTGCTTTTTTTTTTACTAAATTCTCTGTTGTAAAATAACAAGTCTTTGTTGGACTATCTATGAATCTTGGACTAATTTTAAAATTTGCACCTTTTCTTTAAATAATGCATCTAAAGAAAACTTATTCAATAATTTTTCCATCATAGAAGTGCAATTTGGACAAATAATGTTTTGAATTTTGTGGCTTATTAATACTTTCAATACCTAATACTGTAGCAGTTTTAGTAGCAACATGGCTACTTAATTTCTTAACTTGCATATAACTAAGTTTCCTCTTACAGCTAAATCTATTGACCTTTATTGGTGATAAATCCAAAAGTTCACAGCTTTTATTCAATTGTTCCATTACTATTGTGACTTCACTATAGTTTGCATCATTGGTCATTTCCAAGTCAGCAGTAGGAACCTCTGACTTACTAATTGATGAATGCAATAAAGAATAACACAACGTGCAGAGTTTTTTCCTGGAATGAGTAATTCTTTAATTATCATTGACAGTCTGAGAGAAGTTGGTTTTAGGGACTTGGCTCTGATTTTGGTGGTTTATTAAATGGATCACAAGTTTTCTGTCTTAAACTGTACTGTTTCAGATATTCATCCTTGTGAACCTTGCATATACTAGTACCACTCAGGACACAAGTACAGGAATAAACTCGGTACTTAATGACACACTGATTTTCTTGCATACAAAACATTCAATATTTATAGCATAAGACATAAACTAATCATGGAAGATAAATAAAAGAAATAATGATAGAAGCACAATTCACTGATCTATTTGTTGAACATATTCAGCTCTGAACACTTTAGCAAAAATGAGCTCTGAAACGAATAAGTCACCCAGAAAAGTAATATTGCATCTTACTTTAAATTTAACCTAAGAGAAAGCAGATGATGCAGTTCAAGTAATCATTTCAGGAACTCTGACAACTGGTATACGTTAATTGCTATTACTTATATAACAGAACTGTGTGAGTGAAAATTCTGAGACTATAGGCAGCTGATGTTTCATGCACACAAAGACCAGAAGCAGATGTCTTTAAATGTTCCAGAAACAATATTGGTACTGTAGGATCATTTCCTTCTCCTATAGCTTGTTTGTTTATGTTTAGGTACTTGTTTCAACTGGATAGGGATATTGCTCAGTGTTTCCTTTGGAGCTGGCAGAAGGCTAAAGATATTTTGGGTGATTATAACATGCTGTAGTTCTGTGTTTAATTTTTTTTTTCAATGCTTTTCATAAAAATGAGTATTTTATATTTTCTAATTACAAATTATTTTTTGTGGAATTAACTATATGTATGCTGTAAAGTTTCAGCTTTATGTGATAGTTGTCATTTATAACCAATATGCCAAAGATTATTATACTGCCACTTAGCTGAAATTGGTTTAGGAACCAGTGGTCACTAGGAAAAAATGGATATCTTCAGCTCTACTGAATATAGAAAATACCTTTTTATAATTTGAAATAAGAAAATAAAATATAAGAGAGATAACTGTATGGAAGATTTTAAGAAGAGTTTTATTAGAATGTTTCAGCACCCCAGAAATTTTACACTGATTTCCCATACATATAACAGTATTTTTTAGTCATTGAATCAAATATTACCATCCTAATTTTTTTTTATTTTTTTTTTTACTTAAAGTACATATACTAGTTAGTGTGTAAAAAAGTCCTAGGTTTTATTTTTGTTCATTATTTGTTTTTAAAAAACGTATTTTTTTAAATGATTAACCCTTTCGGGATGGCGGCATTCCGAAACTGCCGTGGCCCAAAGGACGGAGCACTTCATTTCCGAACTGTTCCCAAAAGACTGCTAATTTTTTGCGCTAAGCCTAACTCTCGAAAAAAATTCACTAAAAATCACCCGTTCAACACAGCATTTTACTTTTTTCAGGAATACTTATTTTCTATTTGATGTATATTTTTTATACAAAATTTCTTTTATCAAAATATTAAAAATTTTAGTGTATATATGTTTTAGGTACAGATGGATAATTCTTTGGCATGTCCTTCTGATTTTTTAAAACTGTACCACATATATGCGTATTCTTAGACAACAAATACTTTGCAAGTATAGGAGAGGTAAAAAATTTATCCAAATACAAAGTATATCCTTTTCCTAAAAGTTCACTTAGAAATGTTTTCACAACGCGTTCTACATACCCACCATCAGAGCTTGATAATTCCGTGTCCTTTCCAGTATACACAAGAAAATTCCATTTATAGCCTGATTCCAATTCTGACAATTTATACATTTTAATTCCATATCTGGACCTTTTCGAGGGGATATATTGACGAAATCCCAGCCTTCCTTTCCATGAGAACAAAGATTCATCAATGAACACATTTCTTCTAGGAGTGTATATAGATTTAAATTTTGAAACTAATGCATCTAACACGGGTTTCAATTTAACTAGTTTTTGGGCATTACTATCAAGAGTAAAATGAAGGTAACGTAATATTCCTATAAATCGATCGCGACTCATAACTGAATTAAAAAAAGGAGTACTGATAATTGGATTCTTAGAAAAATGAATTTTAAGATTTGGTTTTCTGACAATGCTCGTCAAAATTACTAGTGCGAGAAACACACGAAATTCATTTCCTGTCACAGGTGTAAATACATTTGAAACAGGTGGAGTCTTCGATGTGGAAGGAGAGAGGAGATTTTTCTCCCATTTTTTCTTGCAAACTCATTAGTTGCTTTTACGATAAATTCTACTAGTTCATCATCAAAAAATATGCTAACAAAATCAAGTTCCTTATCTAAATTAAGCGGCATGATATTATGATTTATTGCAGGTATGTTCAAAAACTCCAAAGAATTCAGATCTTTCAAATCACATGTCCAAACATCATTCGAAAAAACAGCAACTGAAGCTGGCGGTGTTGTAATAATAGTATGCTCAGAATCTGAAGAATCAATTGCATTTTCAGATTAATCATCAGAAATAACACTGTTCCAAGAATCTTCACTATCTACTTTGCTTTCATTACTGTCTGGTTCGTTTACCATACGCGTATATTCTTCCACAGAAAGAAAAAGTCTCAAACCAGCCATACTTTTATCCGAAATAGCCTAATTATTTCACTGTTGCACATTCCTTTAACACCCCCCCCCCTCCAAAAAATATACTCTCTTATATTCCTGTAATTCACCAACGAAATCATTAAAAGCTAAAATCAAAAGAAGACCCGGAACTCAATTATAAAATTGTTTATGCTGCGAGAAGTGCTCTGTCTGTTTACTTTACAGAACCATGTTTCACCGCTCCAAATGGAGAAATAATTCATTGGATCCTCCTTATGTCAAGGTCAAGCATTTGCAAAATGCATTTAAGTTGCTTCCACGGGCATTTAATGCCATCTAGTAGACAAATAAATTCAAATAAAAACGTTTCACGTAGAAACACTGATATGTGCCACTCGCTGTTTAGGGTAAAGTTCTCTCCGGCACGAGTGTGTGCCGTAAGTCCTTGAATGCAAGTTCGCAGCCAGCACGGGGGCGTGCCAACCGCCACGAAAGAGTTAAAACATTGCCTGTCAAATGTTAATTAAATGTATATATGTTTTAAAGCTATTTTTTTCTGTAATAAGAAATATTACCTTTCTAATTTTTTTTTTGTACTTAAAGTACACATATTAGTTAGTATTCGTACCAAGTTTCAGAAAAAAATGTTAGGGACCATTTTTTTTATAGCCTATTAAAGTTGACTATCAATCTGAAGGTGATTTTTGTAATTTTCATGTAATAACAATATTAAAATATATATTGTTTTTTGTTTTGATATGGCACTTATATCCCTGATATAAATAGCTTTAAATTGGTACCAGAATTACTTCATTTGAGCCATTAGTTCTCACACTATTACATTTTTAAACATTAGTGCAAAATCCAAGATGGCCGCCATTTGGCGAAAATGACCATTTTTCAAATGCTTGTATCTAGGTCATTATTGGGATATATATACATTACAAATTCAGATCTGAGGGTTTTATTACCTTGTGCATCCATGGTAAAAATTTCAAAAAAATCTGTGACTATAGAGCAACACTCATCGAATGTCCCCATACGGCTGCAATTTTTTGCAGCACCCAGAATGATGCGTTATCCATCCAATTCTCTTTGAAATCCTTGGTGAGGGGTAACAGTTGTTAATTTTTAATATATTTATGAAGGGGCATATAAGCTTCTGGAAAATTTTAATTTCACTTTTATTTGAATTAATTGCTTCAAAAAATATATTTCAACTGGACTAAAAATGTCTATACATGGATCAAAATCATCAAAAGACTCATATAAAAGGGAAAATAATATGTGGTAGGATAACCGGATAGAAGTCAGGAAATGAATCTCTTTCAAATTGAAAGATTCTTTTTGATAATGTTTTTGGATGAAATAAACGACTGTAGAACTAAAACTAACTGTAGCAGTCATGTCAGAATGGTGTATGCATTACAAAAGAATATTTTGAGAAATCTTTTGAATTCCATCTGAAATTAATATACAGAATGTTACACAATTTTGGCATGTTTTCTTTTCATTTGTAATACAGTACAACCTCGAAAATCCGGACCTCCAAAATCCGGACGTTTTCCAAATTTTCGTTTTTTTTTTTTATTATTTATTTTACCGTATTTTCTGGTCGACTTTCTGAACCCGGAAATGAAACGAAAGTTTAGATGGACGGCAGTAGATAGATAGGCTCGTGGTTGGAGCGTGAATTGAGTTGTTAGCGTTAATCCCTCCTCCCCCTTATTCAAGTCACAACTCCTGATGAATTATTTCGCGTAAAATATACATCGTTATTTAAATACAGAATTTTATTATCAAAATTTCCTTTTCTCATTATTGAAAAAGATATTTTTCTGAAACAATGTAATTTTTAATATTAAACACTTTAAAACGTTATCGTAATATTTTATCACAGATGTTCAATTCAATCTAAAAATCCCGAGAATTCATATTAACGCTCACGGAAATTTATTTTATTCACTTCGTAGTACGATTTCCATTCTTCAATGTATTCCGTTTTGTCTTTAGAATCTCCTCCCCCTCCCGATATCTGATGATTTTTTCGTTCTCGTCGAACGTGTCAGCTTGAAATCGACAGTATATTTTGCCTTTTTTGTTTAGAAAGCCATATTTACATACTATAAATAGCAAATAAATAACTAAATAATATCGTATTGCACAGAACCGAGCAACAAGGTCATTAACACACACACCTCTCAAAGGGGTCGGCTTGCCACCGGTGACAGTGGGCTGTGTTTACGATTAGGAACTAAGCAGATTCCTTTCTTCGCTTTCCCTGCCCCACCACGTCCGGAACCTAGTGATGACTCATCGTAATTTAGAATAATCATTGAGAGGAGAGATATTTTTCTTTTTTGGAAAAGATATTTATTTTATCTACTGCGATATTTTTTACACATTTGACTATTACTAATAAAGTTTTTACTTTTTTCAGAGTCATCAGTCTTTTTAAACATAACATTATATAGATGCTAGATAATAAATAAAACTTTTAAGTTATTATTTTTTGCTTTTCGTTCGTTAATAGCGAAAAGTATAGGACAATTTCAGTGCATTCCATATTTCCTGAAATTTCTAATTAGGTTTATAGTATCCCTATAATTTTATTTAGTATCCCTATAATTTTATTTCAGGCTGTATTCATTAGTCATTGAATTTTCATTTTGAAAAATAAAACAAAATCAAGAAACACAATATTTACAATTAGCATCAGTTGCAACTAAACTTTACATTATCATTCGTAAAAAAATTTCTAAAAATGTAATTTTAAAACTTCAGCCATATCCTTTACTTCTTTCCTTTTTAATATTTTAGTACCATTTTAAACATGTATTTTCAAGTATGGGGCAATTTCAATACATTCCATATTTCCAGAAATTTCTAATTAGTTTTATAGTATTCCTATAATTTTATTTCAGGCTGTATTTATTAGTCATTGAATTTTCATTTTGTAAAATAAAAATACTCAAAAAACACAATATTTACAATTAGCATCAGTTGCAACTAAACATAACATTATCATTTGTAAAAACTTTCTAAAAACGTAATTTTGAAACTTCAGTCATATCCTTTACTTCTTTCCTTTTTAATAGAAAAGCTAAAACTTTTGTCAGAAAAAAAATTGTTTATTATTCTTTATATTTAAATGGCAAAATTGGTTATTTCCAAAGATATATTAGTCAGTCAAAAATATGACTATTTAAACTATCTTAAAATTTCTTTTGATCTTAATATTATATTATTTTTTAATGTTTCACTATTCTTATTGTTTAGTCAAACAATTACTAATAATGTATAAAAATTGAACTGAATACACAATAATGCACTTAACCCCATTTTTGGGGATTTCCATCATATGTACTGATTTTTGGAGCAATTATCTGACTTACACTGGCTGTTATAAAAGGCACTCACTATAACCCCCAGTTTGTCATTCAGAGGATAAAAATAGAGGATAATACAGAGAATAAAAATAGAGGATAATACAGAGAATAAAAATAGAGAATAATACAGAACAATCATCTTTAAAATAGGGTTCATTTAGCAAGATATGAAGATTTTGCAACAAAATAGGGACAACCTCAAACCGGAACTTCAGCCTAAATTAAATTTTATTTGTAATTGATTTAGCAGTGGTAACTCTGAACTTGTCTTTACCCACCATAATAAATGATAGGCTACATTTTTTATATATATAAAGATTAAACATATTTATAAATTAAAAACATAGTGTAAAAGTACTATTAATGATGCCTAGCATTTTGAATGGCACAAGCATTACACATTTAGGCCTAACAGAATCAAAGAAATATCATTTAGCAAAAATAATAAACTCAACTTACTTCTCAGATGTGGATTGTAGAAAATGCTTCCTGCAAAAGAATTCCTTTCAGCGAATCTTATGTATGAGAAGTAAATAAATGTATAAATGGGAAAGCCAGATAAAAATTAAATTATTAAATTAAAAATTATGTGAATAAAAAAAAATTAAAAAAATTAATGTCTACTACAAAAATATAACTGAATTTATTTTATATAAAAGGGCATTATGTTTGTACCAATTTGATTTTTTCATTTAGTAATACACAATTTTGCTGACAGATTCTGATTTTCCAAATCAGTGTAGTAAAGTTATAAATTTTAAACATTTTGCTTCTAAACTACCCCCTTGCCACTTTTGCTGCTAAGATTAGGATAGGTCACATAGTCACCCAAGCCTACTTGAACAGATTTCACCTAGTTGACTCTAACAAGTGCCTTATTTGCTCTGTAAAAGAAGAGACCCTGAAACACATCTTGTTCTTTTGCACTGAAGAGAACTTTTTAAGAACCTTTTTAACAAAAATTTTTGTCCCTCTGTCTATTTTATCTGTTTTGTCCAATGTATGTTTAATGTTGTTGTTGTTGAAACCCAGACCGTCCGACCTACCAGAAAGGTGTAAGGTGACTGTTTGGACGGTCGGGAAGTGCCACCCAATTTAGACCGGAACCCAGTGGGGGAGGCATCCACAGGGACCGTACCCTCCTTCCCCTACCACCAACCTCTCGGAAGGACTTTCGGACCCACATGCTTAACGTGATCGTACTCCGCATGAACACGGCGGCAGTTTTGGCAGCGGCTGGAATCGATCCCGGGCCTACCGAGTGCAACTCCAGGGCGCTAACCAATAGGCTACCGCGCCTCCAATGTATGTTTAATGTTGATTACTTCTTTGGTTTATAGAAAATATCGTGAAATTGACCTCTAAATGTGCCGGACTCACGTATCTGGAAACATTTTGCTCAAATTGTTGGCTAGTTATAAATGCTTAAAATTTCTGGAATCATCTACATATTGAATACAGCATATTAAATACAACACAGATCCTATATTTTCAATTATCAGGGTCTTTCAGGATAATTTCAATTATTAAATTCATATTTTGGAATTATTGTGCTGGTGAAACAATTCTACTGTTTTAAAATGTCAAATTCTGAAGCAATTGGAAAAGAAAATATTTTTTCAACACCTTTGGGTAACAATGGATTTTAAGGGTAATTTTAGCATTTTTTAACTATTTATTTATTAGTAGACATTAATAGTGTGACGACTTCTGGATGCAAAATATTGAAAAAGTATATAGCAGCCTCAATAAATGCTTATTATTAAAAAGCGTCGTATACTATATATCATTTACTGGAAGTGTATTATTCTACAGTGGTTTAGAGTCACAGATGAGCACTCACCACATGCCAATTGGTGAGTATAATTTTCAAAAATGGCTGGTAAAAAAATGTGCAATACATGACAGACTGTGCATTTTATATAGTGGAAATGAGCAGTCTACAATATTTATTGAACAACTTATGTCTGTTATCTGCAAAAATGCCAACCTCCGCATAGTCTAGTCAGTAAAGTTTCAGTAATAACTCTTAAATTTTGTAGCAAAATACATTTCTAAATTTATAAATAAAATGTGATATAATAGTAGCTGACACTTTAAAGTTTTTAATAGTAAAATATAGAAAAAACATTAATAAGTTGCTACATATTGATTGAATTTAGAATATGAAGCTGTAAAATGTAATATAAAATATTTTTTAAAAGCAATTATTTTAACGTATTTTAAGACTCTGGTTTATGCTCTCTATGACACTAATTATTTTTAAAAAAAAAGCAAAAGAATAAAATGAGTTACCCTGTTACGATGCAATGGAGGAAAAATGCTTTTAGAATACTTCATTACCAAGAAAATATGAGAATAAAAACTAAAAACGCAATATGTACCACAATTTTTATTTTTTTCAAGAAAATAATTATTCATTTTTATACAAAGTGTAAATATATAAAAGGCCAGGCAATGTGAGGTAATTTGTTCTAGAATATATAAATATGTATCAATATATATATATATATGATATACGAAAGCAATTTATTAAGAAAAAGGATTAATGATTACTGCAATTTCAATTTACAGTGTGCAAAGCAGCTACAAATAAAATGGAAAATATCAAAGAAACAGTTATACCGAATGTAAAAGCTTTGGGCTTACAGCATTAAATAGTACCAAATTGATCATAATGAATTTTTGGAAATAACTTTGAGCCTTTATCAAGCCCAATCTGAAAGCAAAAAGCCTCAAGCAACTTCTGGAGCAGGCCAATATATATTAATATGAATTACTATAAATTATTAGACAGACATTGGGTGATTGCCTGCAAAAGTCAATTTCCAAATCAACAGACATAAAAATGGATGAACTTCGGATCAATATACAATAAAATATATTTTGATTTATTTGTTCGATTCAAAAAAGGATATTGTATGAACAACATATAATGTGATGTTAAAATCCAAAGACATAACAAAAATGCTTATAATTAAAATAAATTTAAAAAGTTAATTCGTTAAATGAATTCTTGAAAATGAATATTCAATTTTTTTTCCAAATTTAAGAAAAAATATACATAACTATCTGAATAACACATAGTGATGCATGTATCATTTAGAGTTATTATAGAAAATCTTGATAATACATACATCACTATAACCTACGTTATAAAATTTGTTCAAATTTAATTTATAATACAATAAAAAATTTATTATTCCAACATTACTATATCTACTAATGAGCTGTCTATTGATTTTGGTGTCGCCATCTCTGAACAACAGAAATTTCTAATCAACTATAATAATATATTTCTTATATAAGTTAAAATAACCTGGCACAGACACTGGCTATTTCAAAAGTTATTTTTGGGATTCACCATTAATTAATAATCTACTAGATAAATAAAATTAGTTAATACTGGGTATCAAAACAAATATTTGATGTATGATAATTATCAGCTATGAATACAAAGCGATTATTTAAACATGGAATTATTGACAAAACTGTTGATAAACTTTACTGGATATGAATATTTAATACAAACATTTCAAAATTCTAAAATATTTTGATTTATGTTTTAGTTAGAACATAATTTATAAATTCGAAGCAAGCTACTAACAATATTTCTAAAAATGCCACTAGAAAGATTAGACGAGAAGTACACTTATCTCCCGATTTACACGGCACTTGTTTTACACGATTTCGCTTTTACACGGTTTATAAATTAACAGATTTCAAAAAATTGATAAAAATGTATATTCCGCTCCATATACTCCTATACAAAGATTTGATGACATTTTTGAATTTTATTCCTTTGGTAACACTGATGAAAACAACAGGGGATTCCCGAGGTTGTAAAATATATACATTTAGGAGAATCCCCGTAATGGGGAATCCCTGTATAGAGAAATCCCCGTAATAGGGGAATCTCTGTATGTATTTCACAACAGTAAAGCTATCTGGTTCATGCAAGTACATAGTGCAGAAACATTTTAGCAGCAAAGCTTATATTATTGTGCGTTTATCTTTTGAACTGGTAAGTTTTCACCATTTATAGTTTTTCTTGCATCTTTATAGTTTGCGTAAATTTGTTAAGGATCTATAATATCAAAGAATTTGAAGAAAAATCAAATGAAAAGAAAAGTTATTTCTTTAGAAACTAAAATTCAAATATTAGACCGTCTACGTAATAGAGAAAGAGTAACGGATGTTGCTAAATTTTACTCCATGAATGAAGCCACAATAAGGACAATAAAAAAAAATAAAGACTCCATTAGAAAAAGTGTAGCAGCTGGAACCTGCAGCAGTATGAATACGACTTCATATGTTAGAGATGTTACAATGGAAAATATGGGAAAAGCCTTAGTGATATGGATAGAAGACCAAACTCAAAAGTGAATCCCGATCAATACCAATGCTGTTACAAATAAAGCTTTGAAGATTTATCAATCACTTAAGAATCAGTCGCAGTCGACTTCGTCCGATGAAAAGAAGGTATCTTTTTCCGCAAGCCATGGGTGGTTCGAGAGATTCAAACAAAGACATTCTTTACATAATCTGAGAATGAAAGGTGAAAGTGCATCTACTGATTCGGATGCGGCACAACAATATCCGGCAAAACTTGCTGAAATCATTGCCGCTAACTCCTACACTTCTGATCAGGTTTTTAATTCTGGCGAGTCCAGATTATTCTGGAAAAAAAATGCCGGAAAGAACCTTTATAGCCAAAGCACACAAATCAGCTAGTGGCCATAAAGTAGCGAAAAGTCATACAACAGTTCTTTTCTGTTGCAATGCTTCTGGCGATTATATGATGAAACCATTGGTGATTAACAAATCAAAATCACCACGATCATTCAAAGGAATAAATATCAAAAACCTTCCCGTCTATTGGATGGCTAATAGAAAAGCATGGGTCACTGCCATAGCTTTCATTGAATGGTTCCATAACTTCTTTGTTCCAGATGTCAAAAATTATTTAACTAAAAAGGGATTGCCTTTTAAGGCTCTTCTATTAATTGATAATGCACCAGGTCATCCTCCAGACCTCCAGATTCACAACACGAAAATGTAAAAGTTGTTTTTTTTACCAAAGAATACAACTTCCTTATTACAGCCGTTAGATCAAGGGATAATTTCGACTTTTAAAGCACTGTACATCAAGCAAACTTTCAGGTATATCTTAGAACAAATGGAGAATGATGAATTTCTTACTCTGATGGATGCTTGGAAGAAATTTACAATTTTAGATTGTGTTAAACATGTTGGACTGTCATACACTCAGATCAAACAATCAACGATCAACACCTGCTGGAAAGCAATATGGCCGGATGTTGCTGAAAGTGGAAATGATAAATCGCCAATAGAGCGCATGAATATTCTCAGATCACTGAGTTTGCCCATACTATAGGAGGAGAAAGTTTTGAAGATTTAGCTCAGGCAGATATTGAAGAAATAACGGCTGATGAAGAATTGAATGAAGATGATTTAATTAACATGATTCGTGAAACAAACAAACATGATGAAGACAATGATTCTGATGAAGAGCAATCTGAACCAGTTGCGTTCACAGCAAGAATCATAAGCGTAGGACTTGATTTGGGAAGAAAATTGGGCAACCATTTCTTACAATATGACAAATGTTGATCGAGCTCTCCGATTCCAGCCAGACCTTCGTAAATGCTTAATTCAATATGAAGAGGTCTATAAAGATTTAGCAAAAAAAACCTACGCAATTGTTAATTACCGATTTCATGGCAAAGTCTTGTCAACCCGAAATCTTGCCTAATTCGTCAACCATTGAGCCAGAATGGCATAAGAAAGCTCAAGTAATGAAAGTGACATCATACCTATCAGAACGAAAAGACTGATAGTACATGAAAGTGATTAAACTTATAATTAATTTTTAAGGGTCTTTTTGTTTTTTGTTCTTTGTTCCTAATGTAAAATAAATTAAATATGTTATAGTACTACATTTATACATTTGTTGTTTTATAAACTAAGTATAATTTTCAGTTTTCTAAGATGTCTTACTTTTGTTTTACTTAAATAAATGACTGAATCATGCACATTTTAGGATTATTTTCGTTTTACACGATTTTACTTAGCAAAATCCAAGATTTCAATTTACACGGTTTTGTGCAGAACTTATCTTCCATGTAAATCGGGGGACAGGTGTACTGCATATTAGTGATTTCAAACTTAAAGTGGTTAATTTTATTTTAGATATCAAATTGTACTAATTGATTATTATTATCAAGTATTATTGTAAGCTCTTAATTAGTTTCAATTATTATGCATTGTTGTTCTGGTTTCCCCAAATAAATTTATATCTTTAACTAGCAGCATACTCGTTCTTCGTACGAAGTATATAATACATATAAAGAAACTTAAAATTCACAATCATGTGCAAATTCCTATAGTATACTAAATGACATTTTTAATCAAAATATTCTGTTAAAATAATATAAGGCTCCTAAAAAGAAGTTTAAGAATCTTTGTTCTCGCTATATAAAATTATCTTCACGGGCAGATCTGAAGAATAAAACATCCTGGCCCCTTATGTAAGCAAATTTACAAAAAATATGGAATTGAATCAATATATGCAAAATAAAAGCGCTAAAATTGTATGGGACCCATACTAATTATATACGCGAATAGTAGAAGATATAACCTGTATTAGTAGATTACATGTATAAATTGAAAATATCAATAAACCCAAAATCTTTAAACCTGAATACAGAAATTTATTCCAATAAATGTCAAAATGAAAGTGCTAAAATTATATGGGAAGATATACCCGTACTACTTATAATATCGTAAATTAGAAGATATGTCTGAGTATTAGTAGAAGATTACCCGTATTACAATATGAATCTCAAATATCTTTGCCAAAATAAAACAGATAACATAATAAATTGAAAATATCAATAATTCCCTTAATCTTCATACCAGAAGGCCGTACTTCCTTCCAATATATGCCAATATATGCCAATATGCAGATACTACTTATATTCTCGTAGATTAAAAAATATACCCGTGCATTCCTAGAAGATTACTCGTACAACGTACTATATGTGAGTTTCAACAATTTTTGCCGCAATAAAACAATGGCATAATAACTTGAAAATATCGATAATCTATGAATTAATAATCCCCGAAAATATCGATAATAATAATGTTTAAACCTGAAGACTGTAATTGATATTATCCAGTCAAAAATGCAATGGTAATGAAATTTATTTTATATGCACATATCTTCATTATTCAAATCGGAAAATATTTAATAAAAATCATCTGCCGCATAAACACATAGGATTTAAATTCGTTGCTGAGCGGCATGATATCATTTGTTTCAAATAAATTGGTGGAAAAAATATCATCTGAATAATGCTATCTTTATGGAAGGTTTGACGACATTTTCGTCAATTTAGCGACATTTTAAAAAATCGCCAAATTTATCGCCAAGTGGAACTGTAGAACTAACTGGCAGTCCCACTTGCCGATAAATTGACGAAATATCATCACAATACTATCCCCTAACAAATCACAATTAATTTAATTTATTTAATGCAATTTTATCAATTTAAAGATATTCTTATGAATTTACAAACATGTTTGTCAATTTGGTGACATTTTAAAAATTCGCTAAATGTGTTACTAAGTAGGACGGTTGGTCTGACATAAATGTTAATAAAACATCATTTCAGTACTCTCTTCTAACAAATCAAATTTAATTTCATTGATTTGCATAGTTTTTATCAATTTCGCGACATTTCCGTCAATTTGGCAACGTTTAAGAAAAGTTGCCAAATTAGCGATATCTCACCAAATTTGTAGCTCTGATTTTGCAGATCTGAATGAAACATCCTGATCCCATTTGTATATACTAAATGAGAACACTAAAATTGTATTAGAAGATATACCTGTTCTACTCTTTTTCTGTTTCAACAATAGGCTAAATGAATTTATTGGCTAAACACAATATATGAGTTTATCAGCTAAACACAATATATAAGCTTGAAAACTCTGTGCCAAAATAAATGAAAGTGATGTATGCAGTTTGCAATTAATATAATTAAAAGAAAAATCAAACCGTTCATTTATAAGATATATTTCTTATATCCAATTATTTATTATTCAAATCAAAAAATAAAAATAAACATTAACAAACACATTTAATTTAACTGCGTTGCCGAGCAACATGATATATCCTCATAGAATGCTAAAAATTAATTAACCATTTTGATTTCATAATACTTTTCATTGTTGAGTAAAAGCTTGTGAGAAATAAACCATGGTGACAGATTTTCCATTTAAATTCATGTTTTCAAACAATTCATGATTTCAAAAAGTGACTATTTAGCGCAAAAATTTGCCACCAAACTCAGATATGAAGTTTTAATTCAATTTTACGTTTGAAACAAATTATTTTCAATCCTTTCGTTTGGAGGAACCAGGGAGTTAGAGAGTAGAACTCCTAGAGAAAAGTTTCATTTTTCATTAATATCTCGACAGCCCCTGGTCTTAGAAACTCGAAACTTGGAGTAAATTAATGGGGGCCTATTTGAAGCCTACCTACAAAATTACATTAAATTTGGTTCAGCCATTTTCTCATGATGATGAGACAAACGAAAGTTTCGTTTCGTACTAATATCTCGAGAACCATTAGTCGTAGAAACTTGAAACACAGACTAAATTTTAAGTGGGGCTATTTCAAAGCTACCCACAAAATTTCATAAAATTCGGTTCAGCCGTTTTCCCATGATAATGGGACAGACAGAGAGATTTTCAATTTTATTTATATAGATTTATATACCTGAAAGTTTGTGAAATTAAGACTTTTAAGTAAGTTAAGCAAGTAAATGTTATAGTAGTGATGAGCTCCTTAACATTGATAATCTGCAGAACAAACTTTCAGATTTAAAAGAATTATAAGAAGAATGCTGCCCATGTACAAGGTAAAAAAAAAAAATTACATTTAAATATTCACATCTAAATTTAAATACATGAAAATTAAAAGCTCAGAAACTTTGTCATGCCCATTTGATGGAATTAGATTATCCTGAATACAAAGAGATACATTTTTACTATAAGCAAAATGTGTTTTAATATAATTTTTATTTCCATAAATAATTTATATAATAAATAACTACTCTGAAATTTAATGTTTAGCATTTTAATTAATAAAGCAAACAAAACTTGGAAAAATAAATACTTTTAATAATAATAAAAATATAGTGGAATACAATCAGGGGATATATTGTAATGGTGAATTTGCAATATTTTGTACAAAATAGCAAATTTGTATTAATAGATATGAAATGGAAAAATTTGCATTAATGGATATATTTTTTTAATTGTATTTCTTTCAGTTGCATTAATTCAACAGGCTTAAATTTCACCAAAAATTAGCATTTGGTTTTTATATTAAATTATTTTGCACTAATTTTAATCAAATGCTTATTTTTTAGCATTTTCATCAGGAATACTATGTAGCAAAAGGAATAAATTAATGGAAATTCAAGCACAATGTTCGTGGCCAAAATGATATTTCATAAATGATTTATATTTTGTCATTTCTTTACCAATATTTCCCAATAACGCAATAATAAGAAGACTTTATTATTGTTAAATGACTTTAATTACTGCTTTAAGTTTTCAATTAGATGAGAAAAATATTTAAAGAAAATTATTAAAATGATTGAGATTTTAAAGCTGTTTTAATAAGAAATGTGCAAATATTTTGTGGAGAAAAATTGATTTTATTCTTTAAGATAATCTATTGAAGCCATGCTATAAAAATTATGAAGATCTAAGAGTTGGTAAACGAACTTGAACATTCTTTGCCAATAGATCACGGATTAATGTTTATGTTAGAAATGAGTTTTCTAAAGCATGGCAATGTTTATAAACAGAAATTTCACAATTGATTTTTTGTTTAAATACAAAAACTTCCAATATTATTTTTGAAACAGACGATTGACAAAACTTTCCTGTAAATTATACATAGACTGTTTTGGGGCACATGCATTTTTTTTCTAACTAATTTAAAATACATGCTTTCCATTGGAAGATATACTTAACATCAACATCTTTTTTTTAGGTTTCTAGTTTTTCGAAATTTCTGGATTTTGAATAATTGGTCTGTTACTATAATTGCTGTGTTAAGGCCAATATGAACAATAAGAATATATATCCATCATTAACATTTCCATAACTTGGCTTATTTTTTAGGAAAAGTAGAACAGGGGTGAATGGCGACAACAAATATTAAACAATGTCAGACATTTAAACATAGACACTACACACTTCGTAGTAAAAAAATTGCATCCATACTATATAAAAAAAAATCTGATGTGGGCAGCACATGACTTTCCTTATTAGCGGTATTCCTTATTTCCTGATTAGCGGTCACCCTCAGATACGGACGCGGACACTATTTTAATGATTCATTCCATTAGACTAAAACCTCTGTACGGACACAATCAAAATTTGAATTTTCTATACCAAAGATAGATTCCCAGAAAAAATTGCAACTGGCCTGAGTAAGAAAAACACCTGCGCCTACAACAATGGTCATTCTCTAGGGACATTACGAGCAAGCAATTCAAAAGGGAGATAAGGAGTAACGAGAACTCCCCTACCCCTCAGTCACAAAGTAGTGGGATCCACTTCAAGGGAAAAACTCGACTAAGACCACAATGAGTATGGAAGTGGAGTGGGCATGGTCGTTAAATTAACATTTAATGCATTGATTTTCGAGAATTTGAAGTCACATCGGCGTTGAGGTCGCAAAGTTCATACATGTATGTATAGTTGCCATTCTTTCGAAATAGCCAGCATTAAAGTAATTGTCGTGCTCTGTCTCTGAAAGATAAAATTAATGTTATTGAGTATAATGAAAAACATAAAGTGGGAGTTCGTACCCTCGCGAATAAATTTAATGAAGAACCTAAATATGCTGTATTTTGAAAAAGAAAGAATATTGGTGAAACCAATGGTTGAAAAATGGAAATCAAGAAAGAAAAAATAAATTTCCTAAAACACCTGGACTTGTTGTAGATACAGTTGTTTACGATTGGTTTCTGCAAGAAACAAAAATCTCCCTATTTCTGGGGCAATTCTCCAAGTGAAAGCAAGAGAAGCCGCAGAAGAGTTAGGATTCACAGACTTCAAAGCCTTGAATGGTTAGCTGGATTGATTTCGCGTTCGACATGAAATCGCGTTCAGGAAACTGGTCGGCGAATCTGCTGATGTTGACAACGGTGTGTGTGAAGATTGGGTTGCAAAAATACCAAAAATTATTAAATGATATTCAGATCCATAACATTGATGGAACTGGACTGTTCTATTGAGCTCTTCCTGATAAAACGCTTTGCTTAAAAAAAGAATGTTGCAATGGAGGAAAAATTTCTAAAGAGCGATTGACAATACTGCTGGGAGCAAACATGCAAGGTGAAAAGTTAACCCCATTGGTGATTGGAAAAGCAGCAAAGCCTCGCTGCTTTAAGGGATTGGATATACGTGGCTTACCCGTCGAATGGCACTCTAATAGGAAAGCATGGATGACTTCTGATATCATGTTGAAATATTTGATAAACTTGGACAAGCACATCGTGAAGGAAAAAAGAAAAGTCCTGCTGTTTATGGATAATGCCGCGTCCCATCCAACAGACGTTCGCATGAAAAACATAAAGGTAATTTTCCTTCCCCCTAACACGACATCAAAGTGTCAACCAACGGATCTCGGTATAATAAAATCTTTTAAAGTTCAATACCGCAAGCTACTTTTAAAGCATTTGATCTGTAAAATGGAAGAAGCTAAATCAGCCACAGAACTATCTATTTCGATCAACGTTTTGGATGCAGTTGGATGGATAAAATCTGCATGGAATAGTGTAAAAGAAGAAACAATTTCTAACTGTTATCAAAAAGCTGGCTTTAGGGAGTTTGCAACACTTCCGACTGATTCAGATGAAGAATCTAAAAGTTTACAGAGCTTGATGGAAAAGGTCAGATTCGTGGGCGTATCGTCTGAAGAATATGCTCCTATGGATGCAGATATGATGATAGAAGAAAACAACAGAGAAATATCCGATATCGTCAAGGAATTTGCAACATAATCATCTGAAGAGGAAGAAAGTGAGGAAGAAGTCGAGTGTGAAGAGCAAGGAGTGAGCATCAGAAATTACTCTGAAGTTTTTAAAGTGTTAGAAGGAATAAAGACATTTTCCTGTAAGCATAATGATGGAAAGGCATTAAATTCAGTCTCACAACTTAAAATACACTTCGAAGGAGAAAGACTGGTGGCTAAAACTCACCAAAGATCAATTGATCAGTTCTTTCCCCGAAGGTAAATAAATGCAATGTATACTACTGTACGTTTTTTGCATATGAGCTTACATTTTGTGAATTTAATTGTTTTTATGAAACAAATGTGCACGTTCGTCACCAAGATCACAGCTGGGGGGGGGGGGAGTTAACCCCCGATGAAAGAAAAATTTAACACTGAAAAGGTACAAAGTAAAGATCTAATCAGGTATAGTATCAAAAACAATGCTCAACCTCGCCCCCCTCCCGCGAAATCAAATTTAGGCGACGGGTTTATCCGTTACCTTAAAATTGTTTTATGTTCTCAAAAATAGGTATGTTTCAATATGAGAAATTTAAAATGATTAATGTGTAATATTTTTGATCTAATTTAGAACGATCCCCTCTTTTACGGTCACCCCTCATTTACAAACAAATTTTTCTGTCCGGAGAGTGACTGTAAATGAGAGGTTCGACTGTATAATGCAATGAATTTAATACTTTTACAGTAAAAACAAAATAGAATATTTTTATTGTATATACTTATATTCTTTCCCTGTTTAAAAACAATAGGCTTCCAGTATTCACCGACTGTAATTTTTGTATCAAATTTCATTTGAATCACTCCATTCATTCGTGAGATATCGTCTCCACAGATTCACTGACACACACACACCCACACATGCATACTTTCACACACACACAGACATCACCTCAGAAATGTTCGATTCGTGATCAGGGAGGTTCGAAACATGCTCGCCCGTCGAAAACTCATTAGAATTTTCAACCCCATCACAATACTTTCCTTATACATTATATGTATATAAGAAAAGTAAAAAATGCTTATCACTGTTGTCACACTTTGTGACAAATAGTAGAGCTTGGTCACAAATTCAGGGCAGCAACACCAACTTGGCGTCTTTTATAAAATGCTGCCAAGTTAAAGATAATTCAATATCTCTGAAAATTAAATTTTATTCCTTTGATTCTGTCACATTCTGGGAATTATTAAATACTGTTGATTCAAAATATGGCAAGTTTCACATTTATGGAACAGGAATGTTTTCTTAGGGAGGGGTCTAGGTAGGTCATAAAGTAATTGCATTTTGTTAAGGGGTGATTATAGTAATTATTTAGTTTTGTTTTTATTAATGGATCATACAGTAAGTAATAGTATTGACCAGGAGAGGTGTATAGTCCATGTGTATCCATAAGTTTTAGGAGCACGAATACTACAGGTGGGTAGATGGAAGATAATTGTACATGTAACTTATGCCCTAGCATATGACAGACTTAACTTGACAAAGAAGCATGCATGTATGCATACATACATACATATATACATTCATACACATACAAACATATTGGTGACATTACAATCTACATTATATAACATTCGAAATAATTAAATGTGCTTTAAAATCAATATCAACCAAACACAAATATACTATGAATGTTACAATAAATTCAAAGGTGAAAAGTGCCAAAATTACATCACATTTTAGATTCATGCTCCAAATGAAGATATGATAATTGTTCCATTATTGTATGCAATGAAGTCAATTTAACAGCTCTAAGTTATCTTACTGAAATCTTAGTACATATAGCAATCTCCTTCATAACTAGAGTAAAAAACACCTTATTTCAGCGCAATAACATTCATCTACATATGGCAAACATATCAAGGCATCGGTATACTACCATCACCTGCCAGATAAATATTTATCCTCAAATGGAAATGTTTGGGACAGCAAGAGAAGTTCATGGATCTCACATAACTACTGCAGACAACAGGAAATCTTCAACATAGCAAGCAGTACACCAAGAATGTATATAGCATTTATACGATTCATTGTTGTAATAGGTAATGAAGTGCATTGCTAACAAGCAAGGAGCCATTCTATATTAATACGGTTATATATGCCATTCACTGCACAATAAATTGCTTATATGACCTTTACTTTGGAAATTTCATGTTTTATTTACACCTACCCAGTTTTATTCATAAGTTTCAGGCCAATCATACTCCCCCATCATGTTTTGATTTCAACTTCACCAAGCGTATGTAGGGAAATATTGAGGGTTTACTGAAAATTATCTTTCTGTTGATATAATTATTCTATAGAACTAAAACTATGCTTTTTTAGATCTTTCATATTTACACCTCACCTAAAAGTAAACAATGTGATCAGCTATGGTCATTTTAAGCCAAAAGTTAAAAAACTGATATGGGCAGCACATGACTTTCTCAACATAATGAAAGTACTTTACTTCTTTCAATGTGAAATAATGATGGACAAGATCCACGGCACAATGTTTTTAACACTTACAGATACACTGACATTTGGCACTTTTATGGATGACAAATTACTACATGTAAAATTATTTGAAAGTGGTACTTATATTTCAAACAAATATAACTTGACAATTGGAAATATTGCTAACACATGCTGAGCAATATACTCCATATTTAAATATGTTAATTATAATTTCATCATTTTGGTATCATTTTCATACTTTTACATCATTTCTGCCAATTTGACAACATTTTCATCAATTTGGCCCCACATTCAAGTCAGTCACCAAGTTGGCGATATTTCACCAAATGAGCTACCTCATCAAATTTTTCGCCAAGTGTTACATATTTGAAGATATGAGTTTTTCTTTAAATACATTTGAAAAACTAGCAATATCTTGAGAATGGAACAAGCTAGTCTTCTTTTAAAGTTTATGCCATTTACTTTAGAATTTAAAAAAAAATTATGAAATCATTATTTATTTAACATTATTGAATGTCCTGATTTTTTAAATAAATTCATCCGGAAATTTGTGGGGGGGTCTTCGGAACGTTTGATTGCATTTAAAATCAATAGAGTTCCAGTATTCACAGATCATAATAATCATACCAAATGATGTTCGAAATGCTTCATTCATTCGTAAAATATTCCACCCATAAAATTACAGACACACACATACATACATCACCTCAAAAATAGTCGAGTTCAGAAATGCTTGAAATATGCTCTCCTGTCAAAAACCTGAATTCAAATTTTCGATCTCGTCACAATGCTTTCCCTGTACATTATACTATGCATGTATTGAAAATAAAAAGAAAATATTGAGACAATAGATGTCAAGAGACCTCATATAGATATTTTTGCTAACATAGAAGAGTACCAGACATTTTAATTAAAAATAGAAATTCAGGATAAATTTTTAAATGTAATTTTAAACAATTGGGAGACTTTATTACCTGTTGAGGGCACTAAAATTAGGTTCACGAGCACTGTGGTGCTTACAAGCAACAGGTTACAGACCTTTGATTTAGTGTATACAGAAAATTTTGAAAATTAATATAAGCATTTAAAGGGAGCATTTAATTTAATTTTAAGCATTTAATTTTAAGCATTTAGTTTAATTATATACAAAATTTTTATGAAACTTCAGCTGGTTTTAGAGAGTATCATTAAAATACAAGTTTATTTTAGTAAAAGCAAAATATTGACATTTTGCTAGAAATACATATTAACTCATAAAACAAAATACAAAACTACATACCAACAACAGATTCAACTGTGTCCACTGCTGGATAAAATGAAGTTGCTAAAGGAGACATGGTTTTTAAAGAACTTGACAAATGACCTAAAGAAACGTCATATGCTAAATATATACTTTGCTTGCGACGAGCTTTTTCATGCGGTTCTAGTGTAGGATCATCATCTATAGCTTGAAGTTGCCTACGTATACAAGCCTAAAAATATATTAGAACATTTAAGTTAATGATACTGCAGGCGAAAAATAGTTAAAACACAATAAAAATTCACAGAATGATTAGTAGATTGGGGAAGGCAAATACAATGATTCAGACAAGTGTGATTATTCATTTTATATCTTAAAATTAATTCTTTTAATGCTTTAAAAATAAAGACAATTAAAAAATTGGTCATAATTAATCCTTTCGTGATGACGGCATTCCGAAACTACTGTGGCCCAAAGGACGGAGCGTTTTGTTTCCGAACTGTTCCCAAAAGACGGCTATTTTTTTTTTGCGCTAAGCCTAACTTTCGAAAAAAATTCACTAAAAATCACCCGTTCAACACAGCATTCTACTATTTTCAGGAATAAAGGAAATTCTTTTCTATTTGATGTATATTTTTCATACAAATTTTCTTTTATCAAAATATTAAAAATTTTAGTGTATTAAAAAAGATTACTTACCTTGATTAAAATAGTTACAGTTAATCAGAAAAAATATTGAAATGATGGTAATGAAATATTTATATAGCTAATAGAAATTATGTACATATATACACGAGAAAATAGCGTAGCTATTTTCATTAATTAATACACCTTTTGCGCATGGTATATTTCAAAGCAAGTACCCAGCACAGGCCAACATTGCAATCTTTGCATTCATAATAAGTCATTATAAGCTTTCTTTTGCCTTTTGTAGTTTACGAGCAAACTATACATCATCTTCGGAGGTCTTTTTTACCTGTATCAGAGCACAATTTTGGAAAATGTCTTTCAGTTAGACGAAGAGGAGAGGGGATGAGATAACTACTTCTACTAGACTGTTCAGGGGTAAAGAACATTTCAATAAGTTGCTCTATGAGATGAAGACGAAACTGCAAGATTGGAGATTTTTTCCCTTTCTTATTGTCAAAAAGACTATGAGCATTCAATATTGTAATATCTAGAAAGCCAAAAAGTAATTTTCTGTACCATTTGATAGTTTTTCTATAAACTTGATAATGCGTTAGAGACGCATCTGCAATATCCACACACCCCATATATTTACCAGTTACCTTACACCTTTCTGGTAGGTCGGACGGTCTGGGTCTCAACAACAACAACAACACCCCATATATTTGTTATATTCCAAAATACAATTTGGTTTTAAAATGTCTTCAGATGTTTTCCGGTCTTTCTTTCCAGAATTTTGCATTTTGTCAGTATGAAGAGTTGTTAAAATTAAGACATCCTTCTTTTTATCTTTGAATAAAATGACATTCACACCATCCTTTTGCACTGCTGCAATTTCTCCTTTGTGTAGAGGTACAGATGGAAAATTCTTTGGCATGTCCTTCCGAATTTTTAAAACTGTACCACATACATGCGTATTGTTAGACAACAAATACTTTGCAAGTACAGGAGAGGTAAAAAATCTATCCAAATACAAAGTATATCCTTTTCCTAAAAGTTCACTTAGAAGTGTTTTCACAACAATTTCTCCATACCCACCATCAGAATTTGATAATTCCGTGTCCTTTCCAGTATACACAAGGAAATTCAATATATATCCTGAATACGATTCTGACAATTTATATATTTTTATTCCATATCTGGACCTTTTTGAGGGGATATATTGACGAAATCCCAGCCTTCCTTTCCATGAAAACAAAGATTCATCAATGCACACATTTCTTCCAGGAGTGTATATAGATTTAAATTTTGAAACTAATGCATCTAACACGGGTTTCAATTTATCTAGTTTTTGGGCATTACTATCAAGAGTAAAATGAAGATAACGTAATATTCCTAAAAATTGATCGCGACTCATAACTGAATTGAAAAAAGGAGTACTGATAATTGGATTCTTAGAAAAATACATTTTAAGATTTGGTTTTCTGACAATGCTCATCAAAACTACTAGTGCGAGAAACACACGAAATTCGTTTCATGTCACAGGTGAAAATACATTTAAAACAGGTGGAATCCTTGATGTGGAAGGAGAGAGGAGATTTTTTTCCCATTTTTTCTTTGCAAACTCATTAGTTGCTTTTACGATAAATTCTACTAGTTCATCATCAAAAAATATGCTAAAAACATCAAGTTCCTTATCTAAATTAGGCGGCATGATATTATGATTTATTCCAGGTATGTTCAAAAACTCCAAAAAATTCAGATCTTTCAAATCACATGTCCAAACATCATTCGAAAAAACAGCAACTGAAGCTGGCGGCGTTGTAATAATAGTACGCTCAGCATTTGAAGAATCAATTGCATTTTCAGATTCATCATCAGAAATAACACTGTTCCACGAATCTTCACTATCTGCATCGCTTTCATTACTGTCTGGTTCATTTACCATACGCATATATTCTTACACAGAAAGGAAACGTCTCAAACCAGCCATACTTTTATCCGAAATAACCTAATCATTTCATTGCCGCACATTCCTTTACCCCCCCCCCCCTCCCCCCCCCAAAAAAAATACTCTTATATTCCTGTAAGTCACCAACGAAATCATTAAAAGCTAAAATCAAAATGAGACCCGGAACTCAATTATGAAATTGTTTATGCTGTGAGAACTGCTCTGTCTGTTTACTTTACAGAACCATGTTTCACCGCTCCAAATGGAGAAATAATTCATTGGATCCTCCTTATGTCACGGTCAAGCATTTGCAAAATACATTTAAGTTGTTTCCACGGGCATTTAACGCCATCTAGTAGACAAATTCAAATGAAAACGTTTCACATAGAAACACCGATACGTGCCACTCACCGTTTAGGGTAAAGTTCTCTCCGTCACGAGTGCGTGCCATCCGTTCTTGAATGCAAATTCGCAGCCGGCACGTGAGCGTGCCAACCGTGGCGAAAGAGTTAAAAGTATTAAAATCTTCTTTAACGACGTATTAAAATTACACAGCTATAGAGCTTTCGCGCATAACCACAGCTCTAGCCCAATTTGTTATTAAATATAATTTTCATCCTATATTTGATAAGCATTTTCTTTTAATTAGCTGCAATAACCCTAAGGAAACCAGCCGAAAATTAAGAGAAATCTAGAAATCTGAACTAAATGGATTTCTTCCCTCAAATGGCATAGTTAAATTTTCTGTTTACAGGTGGTGAAAAATATGGCAAGAAACTATTAGTTTTACTTATCTTACAAAAATACTCCTAGAAAAGTGATCAAAAACTCTGCAGATATTCAAAACAAATACTTACCATCTGTGTCACTTGACTCCTTTTGCATCAAAGTAGACCGCGAGAAGGGAGAATAAAAAAAAGCTGCTATTACCATGGTTGCAGTTTGTCTAAGGAGGCAATTAACAAAAATTTCCTACATTCGGTAATTCCTTACCAAGATTCCTAAAAATCTCCGAATTTCCCTAGACCTAGGGAAACAGTCACCTTCGTCATATTACATCACGATAGTGACACAGCAACCTTTCACAATGTACGCACACACCGGAATATTGAGTCACTAATACTTGTGCAGTTCCCAAACTATGATCCAGAACTATAAATGATCATGTGAGTCACCATTCCATCATTAACGTATTTCACTAAAACCGCCCATCATCGGTGGAGAAAATTATGTGGTTTAGCCACTGAGAAACATCCATTCATATTGATTAACACTTTTTGTCATCTTTGTTAACTAGTAAGCAAGTTATTTTGAGCAATGGTCTTCTTTTCTGAAGGTTCGAAATTTTTTTAATATCGACTGCCGTACAAATAGATTCGGGCGATCAAGAGCAAATCGGATGCCGTTGTTTAGACATATCAAAACTTTAGGATGATTTAGAAATTTTAGGTATAATTTTAAGAATTTAAGGGAAGCTTCAAACTATTAGAAAATTTAGGAATTTTAGGTAGAATGTGATCCCTGGCAAAAGGATAATAGACTTAGATTTTTGCAAATTCAACATGCTTGCCGCTTGCAGCATGACGTCAATAATCATTGTGTCTCTTGTGGAGTACAGAGAAATTCAAGGAACATATCGTGCAGTATGTGATGATTGTCGACACTATGTTGCAAGGAACAAGCCTGTTGAATTGCAAAATCCCTCTGTTTTAGAAGCTATAAGGCAAGGTTGTATCTTCATATAATCCTCTCAAAATTTTTGACAATTCTTTTATTTTTTTTATCGGGTGGCACTGCAGCAGGGTCATCATTTATACACTTTAGGAGAAAATGATCATGTTTATGAAATAATAAAATTTACCACAGTCAATGAGGAAAAAAAAAAAGTAAAATTTCACAAGCACTCGAACAGACTAAAGAAACAAATGTGAACTAAATGGAAACATGTTTTTAGCATGCTGTTCAGCGAATGGGTGCGTCGCATTGCCAGATTCTAAATTTCTATTAGCAACAATAAGTCACGTGTGTTGACCATCAATAACTTACTTCTCCAAACACCATCAACTGAATCTGCATTAGCGTACTTCACCCATGCACTGCATTCCTTTCGGCTCGTGTGCCATCATACTTTTATGTACATCTAGCGTGACATGCAGGAAGAGCAAAAAGATAAACATATTTATTAATGAGGGAGGAAAATGATAAACACTTGCACTCGCAAATATTTATACTTCACACGATCCTAATTAAGGGGTTTTTTTTAGTTTATAATGATAAATAATTGTTAAAAATAATAATTTTGCAATACAAGATAAAACTCTGAAGAATTCATAGTTTTAACGATGTCTTACATATTCTATAGTTGGATATCAAAATTCATAGAAACTACAGAGATTCCGTAGTAGTTGGCAGATATGCTGTCTGTAGAAGATATTTAGACTATAGTATCACTAGTGTGTCTCAAGATAATGCTGAAGATTCCGTTGACGCAAATTAACTAAGAGACTCATACATTTCACTAAACATTCAAGCAAAACATTGCTATTCAAGTTTGAAACAAAAAGTATAATTTAATTATGCCATTTCATTATAAACTATTACATGTGTATTTTTTTATTTTTAAATTTCTCATTAGTCTGCTAAACAAAATTTTTTTTGTTAAGTTATTTGCCAAATTTTTTCTGATCACACCCATTTTATTGGATTTTCTCATATTCTTGGTCTCAATTAAGTCAGTTAAGAGGGATTCTATTGTACCCTTTTCCCTGATAGGATCAGTTAGTTTAACCCTTCAAACTAAAAATATTCAGGCAAATCACCATAAGATGGCATACTAAATCTACATTTTTAAATACATATTTCTTCAACAAATCCCAAAGATTTGATCAAAATATGCCACTTTATTCATACAGCATAATTCCCACCATACTATTAGTCAACTTAAGATACTATAGTAATTAAGATTGTTGCCCAAAAGTATAGACATTTCATCCACATACCTTATATGACTACAGTAATGCTATTGGAGAGAAACCTAATTTCAAATACCACACATGGTAAAATATCAACTGTTAAAATGTCTTTCACCAACAATTTACAGCCTTGAGTAAAAATGGCAACCAGATCTGTGTAACTGTTTTACAAATTTGCATCTGATATTTTTAATGAATTAAATGGTTGAACTTACCTCTCTATCTTCTCTTTCAGAGCCTGGTGCCTTGGGGTAATGGGGCATTGATTCTCCAGAGTGATTGGTTGAGGAACTATAAGATCTTGGTCTACTGATGGGAGTTGGTAGAGGATTACTAGGTGAAGAATAGTGATCCAGAGCGTTAGCCTGCCAAAGCAGAAGCAAAATGAAAATCATTTGAGATTCCTCAAACATACCATTTCAAACTAAAATCAATACAATAATAATACACTGCCTTCCAAAAGTTAAGCATACAATGTAAATTGTCAAATAACAAATACATATAATGATTTTATTGGGAAAAATTACTGTTGTCCTCGATGGGGTATATAAATAACAAATATGTCCAATAGCGATTTACTCCTCGAATGAAAATTACAAGTGGGGCAAAAACAACTTGTTTATTCCTAAGAGTTTCAATGCTCAAAGAAATTTTTTTCAAAGAGTGTTATGGTTGATTTGGGATTAGATTAGTTTTGTTAATCACACAAGGAATACGTTCGGCTTTTCTGTAGACTATTCTGTCATTTCTCATTTATGAAAACAATTCCAAAAAAGTGAAACTGTTATCCAGAGCCCTGTTAAAGATTGTTAGCTACAAAAATCCTCTGATGAACGAGGTACGTACATTGCATTTCCGGCCAAACATAATCGTCAAACAACCGCACCAGCTCTCCGATCAATAGCCAACACAACAATAGGAAATCAATATCCACCAGTACTATGAGACAAAGGCTACATATCAAAGGGCCCTATCTGAGTACCACAAATTTGTGTCCCTTTGAGATCTAAAGCCATAGGAGTATGTTTAATGTGGTTTCATATCAGTATGCAACTTGAACAGAAACACAAAGGTCCAATACACTTTTCAAAGATGAGTAACAATTTGCTCTAGATTCGAACAATAAACATACAAAGGACATAAGAGAGTGGGGAACACACAACCAATCTAATAACATCATTGAACACCACACCTTTAGTTGTTGTAGTATGATGGTATGGACTGGATTTTCTTTGGAACACAAGGGTCACACTGAAATTTTTGAGACAGAGGCAGACAATATGCGCTAGAAAAAAATTATTGGTTGAATATTTAAATTTGAACTCTTATGTCCACAGACGATAATTTGTGGCAACAATTACAATTTAGCTATTGTAGAATACATTTTTAAAGAAAAGAAAATGGAGTTGACGCGAGAGCATTATCGAGCTATGATTTTCTATGATTTTAAAGTGGGGCTAAATCAAGAAGAATGTCTTCAACATCTATAATTAATTAGCCTATGGAAATAATGCTCCATCTCGTGCCACTGTATTCAGATGGTTTACAGAATTTAGAAGACAACGAAATTCTCTCCTGGATGAAGAACACACAGGAAGACCTTTGTCAGCTGTAGTCCCAGAAAATGTGCCAGCCATTCGAAAAATGTTAATCAATGATAATCGTTGTACCGACCAAATGATACAGAAGGAACTTAACATTGGATCAGCAGCTATACATAAAATTATTCACGAAGAACTGCATATGAAAAAATCAGTTTGTCGTTGGGTCCCCCATAATTTAACAGTACACCAAATAGCGGAACATGTCAGAATCAGTAAAGAAACCCTAAAATTGCTTAATGATGGTAGACACTGCATTATTTCTAAAATCATAACTGGTGATGAAAAGTACATACCATTTTTTGACGTTTCAACACGTCAAGAAAGTTAAGTATGGGTTTTTGAAGATGAACCCAAACCAATAATGGTGAAAAGACAATGAGCAATGAAAAAAGTAATATATGCCATGTTTTTCAGAAGTACAGGTCTAGTCAAAGCCATAAAGCTAGAGGGACAGAAGACAGTTACAGCTAACTGGTACACTACTAAGTGTCTTCCAGAAATTCTTCAGGAAGTGAATGTTAGAGAACTCATGCTTTACCATGACAATGCATCTTCTCATTCAGCAAAAGTGACAGTCGAATTTCTTGAACAAAAAACGTCAAAGTGATAGAACATCCACCCTATTCTCCTGACCTTGCTATGTGTGACTTTTGGCTATTTTTTAATCTAAAAAAAAATTTACGTGGGCGTCTTTTTCATTCCGAAGATGAGATTGATAAGGCTATAAAAGCATATTTTTTATCGATTCCAAGAAATGGATGGCTTGAAGCATTTAATCTTTGAAAAATTTGTCTACAAAAGTGCATTGATGTTGGAGGGAAGTACTTTGAACACGCCTAAGAGTTGGTAAGTTTAACTTGTACCACTTAGCTGTATCTCAAAAATTGCAGTGTGACCCTCGTATCAATTCGACTTGCATGTGTTCACAGAGTAATGATGGCGGAAAGGTATTGGGATCAAAACCTTGAACACTTCATGAGACTCTATACTGCAGCAATCAGTCCAGATATTCTTTTGATGGATGTTAATGCTCATCCACACAGAACAGGACTAGTGAACTAGTATGCTGGCCACTTTATGCACCTTGATTGGTCACATATAGTGACCAGCATATTTTCCCGACATTAATCCCATCAAAAATTCCTAGAATGCCTTTGGAAAAGATGCCTCCTCTACCTGTCTACCCCTTCCATCAACACTTCCTAAAGCTAAAAACTGCCCTTCTACAGGAATGGCCATTATTGCCCATGGCTGCACTGAATAAACTGAAGAAATGAGATGTTAATGTGAAGCTTGTGTCAAAGTCATTCTATATTAAGGCATGTTTGTATAGCCTACAACACATTTTCTAAATATAAAAAGTGTGAAATAAGCACTTAAATGGTAAAAAAATACCTAAATATATTTCTTTATTTTTATACTCATGAGTATATTACTCAATTGACTATCTTCTTGTAAAATTTGAAGTCAATAAAAATAAAACTTTATCAGTTATGTCAAATTTCCTACCACATGCTTAACTTTTGGAAGGAAGTATATAATTTGTGATACAAATGCCCTTGGATTCAAAGAATTGTATTTTCAACTTTCTGCATAATATTAGATATTAAGAATTAATCTTTTTAACAAAACAGTCATTTCAACATTTTTTTTATCTGTATTCGTATAAATATTAGAAATATCAGTGATTATTATTTTTGAACATTTTAAGAAATATCAGTATATCTCCATTAGGGCCTTATATTTTATAGCTATCTGAATTTTTCCTGATGCTAAATTTGAAAATCCAGATTATTCCAACATCAATTTTGGATGCAAAATAATTTTGTGTACATTTTTTAAAATTATAAATGTTTAAGCATCTCAAGTATCGGCACTTCTAAATATCAAAATCAATGTTTAATATTATTCAAAAAATATCCCTCCAGTTCATTAATAACATGCTTGAAAAATAATTTTTCTATATAAAATCTATATAAATAAAATTGCAAATCTGTCTTTTTGTGTGTTTGTCTCATCATCACTGGAGAATGGCTGCACTGCATTTTATGAAATTTTGTACGTAGCCTTGGAATAGCCCAACTTAAAATTTAGTCCATGTTTCAAGTTTCTAGGACATGGGGTTGTTAAGATATTAATAAAATAATAAGATAATATTAATAAAATAAAAGCGGATCTCCCATAGAGATAGCATAATGCAGACAATATATTTTCTGTAAATTTATTTGAAAAAAAAAACTATTATGTTGCTAAGCAATGGAATTAAACCCAATGAGTTTATACAGCAGACAAAATTTTATAGGAATTACATTAATTATGGCTTTCAGGTTGAAAGGTTATGGGATTATTGTTATTTTCTAGAGATGTGGGTCGGAAAATGTTCCACTATTTTTTCCAGAAAAGTTTCCTCTTTTTATTTTCTCCCTAATTTAATTGAAAATGAAATGTAATATTCTTTCTACACTGCTTTTTGAAATGTAGGTAACTTTACAAGAAGTCTTTGAGTATTTAGTTTTCTAATTTTGTAGAGGAAAGGGAATAATGAATTATTTTTAAGAAAAGGAATAAGCAAAAAACTAGAAGGGTAGAAGCAACATTTTACTCATTCTGATCACTCTTCTAAAAACAGGTAATGTTTTTAGGAGCCTTTTCTTTCAGAAATTAATTCCAAAAAATTTATGAAAATATAATATGGAATATTTTTGCAAGTGATTCGGCTGAAGGAAAATACTTTAAAACAGTACTAAATGTCTACCAAATTGTCTCCTTTATCTTATAGTACTCACCCATTCAATTATAAACAGTATTTTTTAAAAATAATTCCTATAATAATAATTTTCAATATTATATATAGGAATTATTTTTAAAAAAAAGTATTCTTTTAATATTTTTATATATTTAATAATATATTTCTTGTCTCTATAATAAACTGAATAATTTATTTTTTTTTATTATTAATTACTTAGTAGTATTAAAAAGTAGAAGACATTTAAGAAAGTGGTAGATTCAGGGCTCATGCTGGGCTAATTTATGTACTACAGGAGTCCTTCAGATTTCCCTTTGAATTATCAGTCGCAGGGTTGTGTGTGTGTGTGTGTGTGGCTCAACCCCCCATTAGCCTAAACAATGTTTTTTTTTTGGGGGGGGGTTAAAAAACCACCCCCTTTTTTTCTAACCCTGGTCAACAGGCATTTTTTAAACATTGTTAATATATTTCATTACTTTACTTTTAAATCATAAGCAATTTTTATTTTTTCTTATAATATTTTTATATCACAATAAATAAAACTGCTGCTTGTGAGAAAACTTTTAAATCTTTCCTTAAAAAAAGCAAGCATATGAAAGTTATATATTTTATTTCTTACACCTGTAATAGACAGTAAATTATTCATGATTCAGAAATGGTTTAGCAATTTTTGTTTATTATTTATTTTGTGTATTGTTTTAAATTTATGATTTAAAATAATATTTTTTTCTATTGTTATATTTATAATTTTTCAAAAGCACAGGTATTAAATGAAAATATTAAATTGCAACTATTGACTTCAATATATATTTATTAGAAATTTTTGTGCATAGAATATTTTTATATATTTCAAAATTTAAATCCTTTTTTAACCATTTTACTTAATATATATATATGACTGTAGCTCTAATGTAAGAACAAATACTTTAAAAAGTTACTGGACATATTACTCTAACTAAAATGTAATATTTAAGAATAAGTTCAAAATTTTCTGGAAAACCCACATCTCTAATATTTTCAATTTCTTAAGTCATCTGTTTTATTTTGGAAAACATTTTTTAAACTCATATATTGAGTTTACTAATATCATATTGCATATGTTGATCCAATTTCATAGCGCTTTTATTTTGGCATATATTGATCAAATTTCATATTTTTTGTAAATTTGTTTAAACGAGATCAAGATGTTTTATTCTTCAGATCTACCAGTGAAGATAATATTATATAGAGAGAGCAGATATTCTTAAACTTCATTTTAGGAGAATTAAAGTAAATACTTTAATAGAATGTTTTGAATAACAATGCCATTTAGAATACTGTAAGAATTTGCACAAAATTGTGAATTTTAAGTTTCTTTATATTATATATTCCATACAAAGAACGGGTATACTGCTAGTTTGAAATATACATAACAATCTTCGTTAATGCAAACAAATTGCAAAAATGAAAAAAAATTCATTACAAAATTAAATATACCAAGGATCATGTAAAAATGCCAATTTCTGTGATATAACCAAACTATCTTTTATAAATTAGTACCTAATAAATAAAATCCATTAAAAATTTCATAAATATACAAAAAAGAATATTTTGAAAAGTATAGATGACAGGGTTTACAGCAGAGTATAGTAATTTTGTCCAAGTGTAGGACATTAATTCTTTTTAAATATTAAGGTAGGAACTTTTACCTCAAACCTGAAAAAAAAAAATCTTACAAATTGGCAGAAAATTCATAAATCAGAGTTTCCAAAGAAAATGCAGAACTAGGCAGCTAGGGTTTAATTCAATCACAAATGCTTGCCCTAATGTTAATTATCTCATAGTTGCTAATTTTTTTCTTTTCTTGACATTTTCGCAAAAGATAACTCAAATTCATTTCAGGAATCATTTGAAAAATGCTAATTTCTAATGTTTAGTTACTAAATTTTATCAGATAAAATTTGTATCTGGTGGATGCGAAGATGCTGCTTTTTTGCATTATCTTGAAGAAATATGAGCAAATTATGCACTATAGTATACGAACACAAGTCCGAAAGTTGCATATGGTGAAACATAAATAAACATAGGTCGAATCTCAGTCTCACCCTGCACAGAAACAAAAATCATGTTGGAATAGCAATTCAGGGTGGCCACTCTTCAGACATATTGAAATTCCCTGACTTTTCCAGGTGAATTGAAAAGAAATTCCAGACCAGTAATTTTAACATAAAACGTGCGCACATCCCTATTTAGTTACAAATTTGATTAAAGAATCTAAACAATTTAACTCCACTATCCAAAAAAAGTTATATTAAATCAGGAGAAAAAAATACACATATTTTTTTTGTTTTTACAAATAAATTTTGACTTTTTTAATAAAAAATACATGTAAATGCAGTAAAATTGGACTACTGAAATCTTCAAAAGAATTTATTGGTTTTCATTAAAGACAATAAAAAGAAATAGTCTAAACTGATGTCCTTAAATATGGGCATTGCAAATTGCTCGCAATGACAGACATCATTAAATATATGCAATAACTACACTATAACAAGCCACAGCCATTGAATAATTAATGTCAATTTAGCAATGTCAAAAGAATGTCATTAAAATAGAAAAAAATATAGTAAAATGTATATAAGATACAGAGATGCCAACCTCTGAAAGGGGTCATCAGCAAAAAAATCAGGAGTTTTCAGTAAAACCGCATCGACCATCAGCAAGATTTTACGTATATTGACAATATATATTTCAAAACCTTAGAATAAGTTCAAAAGATAGTCTTGCTAACTTAACTGAGTTAATTACAACTGAATGGCACTATTTATGTGAAAATAATTAAGAAATTAACCTTTATTATTAACCAAAATATAAAAATAAGCTAGTTTAGTCAAGTTAATGTGCAACAATAGGGAGATGGAGATCGGTGGAAAAGGATAATTTCATACTCTCGGCAACGCCCGAGGGGGAAAAAAACTGAATTTCACGATCGTATTATTTATATGAAAATAATTAAAAGAAAAGATTTTGTAATCAACCAAAATATGAAAATAAGCTAGTTTAGTCAAGTTAATGTGCAAAAATAGAGAGATGGAGATCGATGGAAAAAGATAATTGCTTACTCTCGGCAACACCCGCGAAAAAAAAACTAAATTTCACGATCGTACTATTTATGTGAAAATAATTAAAAAATTAACCTTTATAATCAACCAAAATATGAAAATAATCTTGTCAAGTTAATGTGCTACAATAGGGAGATGGAGATCGATGGAAAAGGATAATTGAGTACTCTTGGCAACGCCCAAGAAAAAAAAAACTGAATTTCACGATCGTACTATTTATGTGAAAATAATTAAAAAACTAGCCTTTATAATCAACCAAAATGTGAAAATAAGCTAGTTTAGTCAAGTTAATGTGCAACAGTATGGAGATGGCGATCGATGGAAAAGGATAATTGTATACTCTCGGCAGCGCCCGCGAAAAAAACTGAATTTCACGATCGTACTATTTATGTGAAAATAATTAAAAGTTAACCTTCATAATCAACCAAAATATGAAAATAAGCTTGTTTAGTCAAGTTAATGTGCAACAAGAGGGAGAGGAGATCGATGGAAAATAATAATTGTGTACTCTCGGCAATTCCCACGGGGTAAAAAACTGAATTTCACGATCGTGCTATTTACGAGAAAATAATTAAAATGTTAACCTTCATAATCAACCAAAAAATGAAAATAAGCTTGTTTAGTCAAGTTAATGTGCAACAATAGGAAGATGGTGATTGGTGGAAAAGGATAATTGCGTACTCTCGGCAACACTCATGAAAAAAAAAACTGAATTTTATGATCTTTCTCTTATGTGAAAATAATTAAAAAATTAACCTTTATAATCAACCAAAATATGAAAATAAATTAGTTTAGTCAAGGTAATGAGCAACAATAGGGAGATAGAAAGGATAACAGCATACTTTCGACAGTGGCAGCAAGGGAAAAAAATAACAAAAAAAAAAAAAAAAAACTGAATTTCATTCACGATCGTACTATTTATACGATAGTAATTAAAAGATTAACCTTTATAATCAACCAAAATATCAAAATAAGCTAGTTTAGTCAAGTTAATGTGCAATAATAAGGGGATAGAGATGGATGGAAAAGGACAATTGTGTACTCTCAACAAAGCCCGAAAAGAAGGACTGAATTGAGCAATCTTATAATTTAAGCGAAATATAATTTGTTTAGTAAAATATTTCTTTATTTTTAAGCGCACTATAAAAATAAATTAGGTCTATTGTTCTGATATGAAATCATTAGAAGAAAATGGATGCAAACTGATAATTTTGGACTCTCAGCAAAACAGGTAATATGAATTGAATGGTAGGATGCATGGATTTCACAGGATTTTCCGTAGTTTTGGGAGTAATGTCCGTAAAACCGTAAGATGAAGTAAAAATCTGCACAAACTATGGAAAATCCGTAAAAGTTGGCATCTCTGTACTTGGCGACATTTGCCCAAAATGGCGCACAAACTCCGCATTTTTGCTTTCATGCGGAATCAAATGGACACATGGCAACCTTTATTTAGCGGTTACGAGTACAACGTAATACTTAACAAAATTTTTTGAAAATGGTATGCAAACTGGGCAGTTTTGGTTTTATATGGACAACTAGTAAAAAAAAAAAAAAAATCCAGAATTTTCACAAAATTCCCTGACTTTTCCCGGTTTTCCCTGACCATTCTAAAATTCCCTGACTTTTCCCGGCTCTCCCGGTTTCCAGGTTGATTGGCCACCCTGCAATTCCTTTACAATAAAATTCTGCTATGATTCTCAATTGCAAGGCAATAAATTCTGTAAACTGCTGCCCATTTTATGCCAAAAATAACATAAAAATGTTACATCTGGAAGAAAGTAACTTCATAAATCGAAAGACCACATAAAATTAAAAACTCCTTGGAAATTTGAAGAAGTTGACAACTATGTTCTAGGTCAAATAATCACTCCAAAACTGTGGTAATATTAACATGATAAATTAAAACTTTGTAAAATACAGCATATATACAAAGATTAACTGGACAATGGTTTCAAAGACACAAAACAGTGTTCTTCAGGACTGATAAGTAGCACAACCTCATTTACTCAATTTGGGAGTACTTGACTTGAATAAGTAAGTTCATGCTTCCTGTCAGTCCTGAAGAAGTCTGTTTTTTGCCTTTGCAACTGGTTGAACAGTTAATTCTTATATATGTGCTGTATTTTACAAATATTTAATTTATCATATTTTCAAAGAATTTTTTTGAATTCTATAACTTTTTGGGTGGGCACTTTTTTTATTCCATTTGCACATTAGTATTTTATATGCACTGACTTAAGTTTCCAATCCCAAAATTTAAAAGATGCAGGTTTTGTAGTGATCACAAATCAGGATTAAAATTGCAATTCTGCCAAATTATTAAAAATTAAGAAAAGCAAATGATAAGAATTGACAATTAGTTTTCTTTATATCTGTTTATATGATAATGTAAGTGTATTGATGACATGATGATGAGCAGAGAAAAGTTGCAGGAAATTTTTACTCACCAAGAACGCAAATTTTATTGGTAGTAATAACTGTGAATCTCGCACTATAAAATTCTCCTAAATAGAAAACACAAGTAATTGCCAAACTTTGTACATTATTTTTGGTAACAGCCAACTGGAAATGATATTTCAGATTCCAATGTGTCATTTAGAGAAAATTTGTTCTAGCCGCAATTGGTGCAATTTTGATAGAAAAGAAAAATTTGGAAGTATGTTTGCACAGCGTAGTACAGATTTAACATCACTGCTAGAACAAATTGCAATGTTTTTTTATATACAAACACTGTATTAATGCCAATACATTATTTATGGAAAACAATTTCTTGATTTTTACAGGTATTATAGATAAATTTAATTTTTGAATTATGAAAGAAAAAACAGATTTTGGCCATTAGAATTTTTTAATCCCATTTAACAAATAGTTTTGAATATGGCTAAAGTCAGGAGAAGAGATATAGAAAATAAGGATTTGACTGCTTTAAAACATGAAAATTGACAGGTTTATCTGATGCTGACAAGATTGTGAAACAAAACAAATTAACCTCTTAAGAAATGAAATAACCCGTGATAATAAACAAAATGAAAGAAATGTTCTGCACTCCAGCTAATTATTCTATTGAATAACCATGGTTAGACAAATTTGGTAAGAATGAAAAGAAGTTTTAATAGCATTCTCTTACTAATATTTTAGTGCATATACATAAAAAATAATAGAGTATATAAGTTTGGCAAATGGGGAAGGGAGTAGGTTCTCCTTCTAGTAGGGTAAATAAACAATAGGGTTAAGTAAAAAAAAGTTTAGCAATACCTTTGAAATAATTTCTTAAACTAAAATAAAACAAAAATAAGAAGAAAAAGATGTACTGTTTTAAGTACCTTAAAAGTCCACATTAAAATAAGCAGCTTAAGAAAATTCTTGTATCAATATCTATACTGGACATACCTGAACTTCGGGCAAGGAATTATTAGTTGCACGATTTACATTTTGTTGATCTTGTTCTGTTGTAGTATCTTCAGATTTAGAAGTTAAAGTCTCATCTTGATTTTCCTAAGATAAAACATAAAAAATTAAGTGTTTTAGAATTTTAATTTGATGGATAGAAAAATTAGGAAAGCAATTTCTTATCCCAGCATGTTTCACATTTCTCATGTTAATCTATATAAATAAAATTGAAAATATGTCTGTCTATCTGTCTGTCTGTTTGTCCTGTCATCACGAGAGAACGGCTGGACCGAATTTCATGAAATTTTGTGGGTAGCCTGGAAATAGTACCACTTAAAATTTAGTCCATGTTTTGAGTTTCTATGATCAGTGGTTCTCGGGATATTAGTAAAAAATGAAATTTTCATTTGTCTCATCATCATGGGAGAACAGCTGAACCGAATTTGATGAAATTTTGTGGATAGCCTTGAAATAGTCCCCCATAATTTTTTCCTCAAATTTCGAGTATCTAAGACCAGGGGTTGTCAAGATATTAATGAAAAACGAAACTTTATCCTAGGAGTTCCCGAGCCGTACTTTAGGCTTATGAGCCGTAGACGCACGGTAAAGTGCTGGGTCCATAGAGGGCCATTTGTTTTTGATTCACTAATGAATAGCTGACGGTGATATGCAACGCATAAACTCTCACAATGAGCTACTTCAGCCTACTCATCATCATGGGAGAACAGCTGAACCGAATTTGATGAAATATTGTGGATAGCCTTGAAATAGTCCCCCATAATTTTTTCCTCAAATTTCGAGTATCTAAGACCAGGGGTTGTTAAGATATTAATGAAAAACGAAACTTTATCCTAGGAGTTCCCGAGCCGTACTTTAGGCTTATGAGCCGTAGACGCACGGTAAAGTGCTGGGTCCATAGAGGGCCATTTGTTTTTGATTCACTAATGAATAGCTGACGGTGATATGCAACGCATAAACTCTCACAATGAGCTACTTCAGCCTACTGATGGATATGCTGACTTATGATGAAGTGGTAACCAACGAATGCAACCCTATTAACGATGAATGCTCTTGGAGGCAGATGTAAAGTCTGACCATATCCTAGAATAAGAACTTTATAGTTTCTGATGCTACAATATGTGAGATACCCAACCTAGTCCAGACATTGACCTCAAGCACATCAATTATGTAAGTTTAATGCATAGTTACTTTATTTGTTGACACGATTTAACAAGGTTTTAACTAAAATAGATGAAAAATTCAAATGTATAAGTGTCTTTTAAGCATACACTTGGTGATGCTAATTATCAATCTTAAAGAATGAAAATTGGAATTAATTATAACGCTCTGTTAAGAGTATGTATGGAATTTTAAAGTAAGCCTTAAGGCCACCCTGGATATACACTGGAAGAATATATACCTTGATATATTTATTATAGAATACTTTGAATGAGAAACTAAATGAATTACTTTGTTAAGATTGTGATAACGAAAATTTGGATCACTATAATAATATGTTGGCACATCCTTATTATGGATGATGAATACTTTATTCACTTCTCCTGCATATAAATAATATATATATATATATTTGATTTTAAAGACCTATTTAATAATATTGTCATTAAAGATTTATATAAAGTTATTATCTCTCTTTATCAAGACTATCTGCCAATAATGTTGCATTTAATGTCAAAAACTTTCCTATGCTCTTACACTTTGTGTTATACAACAATTATATTATCCAAGGTGATAACATTTATATACAAACATCTGGTGTACCACAAGGTGGCTGTAGTAGTAGTATACTCGCTAACTTATATCTTTATTATTATGAATGTCATTTTAACTCTAATTCATATATTATATATAGATATGTTGACGACTTAATTTGTATTATCATTGATGATTCCTATCCAATTAATATTGATTTTTACCCATCTAACCTAGAATTAATTCCTAATGAGCCTAACGTTAGTCAAACTGTAAATTTTTTAGACCTAAATTTAGATACCCTCAATAATCATGTAATCACCTATTTATATGACAAAAAAGATTCTTACAACTTCACTATCATAAAGCTGCTATCACATCAATCTTGTAATTCTATTCAATTGTTTAGAAACATAATTTTAAACCAGCTATTTCGAATACATCGACTTTCTGATCCTCGGTTTCACTTTCTCCACATCAATAATCTTAAACGCATTTGTCAAAATTACCAATATCCGGAAGTATTTGTAAATAATATTATTAATAATTTCAAATATACCACGTAATCATTTTACACTTGCATTATTTATCTTTGATTGGATAACTCAATTTTGAGAATTCACCCATTCTTATCACCTAACTTACCACTTGGCCTGACTGAGTCTAATACTGTTTACTATTTTCGAATGACTGTTTTCCACTTTTCCTGAGTCCTATACTGATTACTATTTTTGAAAGTCTCCATACATATTATGTATCGTTCAAATGTATTCATTCCGGTGCCCACTTGCATTGACGAAGTGAGGTGAAATGCTCAGTCGCTTGTTCAACTTACACGCGGTGGCAATGCTTGTGAGTTCATATTTCTGTTCGAGGAAGTATTATTTTTCTGATTTGTAATTCAATTGATTTATTTTTCTCCTTCCACTAGCCAGTAGACAGTTCCAATGGTGTCTATAGTTAAATACTATCGCCATTGTCAGAAACTGGCTATTCTATCGGTTTTAATTCGAATTGTATGGCTGTCCTGATGAGAATGCAATTTCGAACTAACTGCCATTTTTGTGTAGTTTCAATTGATTGTTCTCTATGTCTTAATCTTTTATCTTGAGCTAATTATTATTGCCTTTTCTCATTTTTGCCGTGTTTTATTTTTATTTTTATTTATATTTATATACTTTTACTTGTGAATTTTATATCCTAATATTCTTCTCATCCCCCTTTACCATTGTAGTGATATGTTACCTTCTATCTTTATCCTTAGTCTTGGTCTATAGTTACTCATTTGTAACAGATATGCTAGTGATGGGTTTTTTGTACATACAGTAGTTTATGCGTAATTTTCGCTTAAAATCTTTCAATTTTTTATATATATATATATATATATATATATATATATATTGAAAGATTTTAATCGAAAACTATGCATAAACTACAGTATGTACAAAAAAACCCATCTCTAGCATATCTGTTACAAATGAGTAACTATAGACCAAGGCTAAGGATATAGATAGAAGGTAACATATCACTACAATGGTAAGGGGGATGAGAAGAATATTAAAAACAATATCCATAGAGGTCCATGTTAAGACATAGAAGGGCTTGTAGTTAAAGTATAGAAATAAGTCAGCGATAATAATAAACAAAATAAAATTAAAAGGAGAATAAACTCTGTAATAAGCGCAAATGCAGCTTTACAACAGGTTTTACCTTTTTTAAAAAGGTTTTTGCAAATATGAAAATCAAAAGGTAGATGGTTGAATTCAGGAGTAAATAATAAATGTAAATGTACAATTAAAAGATGTAATAGAAGTCAGTATTTAGAAAACAGAATATAAAACACAAAATAATACAGAATATAAAACACAAAATAATACAGAATATAAAACTTTCATCATGATATTGCGCAAAGCAGCTAATAACATAATGGATTTATAAATAAAAATTGAAAGATTTTAATCGAAAACTATGCATAAACTACAGTATGTACAAAAAAACCCATCTCTAGCATATCTGTTACAAATGAGTAACTATAGACCAAGGCTAAGGATAAAGATAGAAGATAACATATCACTACAATGGTAAGGGGGATGAGAAGAATATTAAAAACAATATCCATAGAGGTTCATGTTAAGACATAGAAGGGCTTGTAGTTAAAGTATAGAAATACGTTAGCGATAATAATAAACAAAATAAAATAAAATTAAAATTAAAAAGAGAATAAACTCTAATAAGTGCAAATGCAGCTTTACAACAGGTTTTACCTTTTTTAAAAAAGTTTTTTGCAAATATGAATATTATAATATGATATTATAAATATGAATATTATATGATATATATGATATGTATGATAAATATGATTATATATATATATATATAATAAATGATAATTTTGGATCCACACCTGCCTCTTGATTGCCTATGATCTTTTGGAATTAATGAATGATGAATATGTTTATTTTTCAGCGACTTTGGAGTTTAAGTTTCTTTTTTAAAGTACTAACCACTTGATGATCTTTTAAATTAAGTAACAGACCAAAATTAATTATATCTTAATGAAGTATGCATTTTTTTTTAAGTTATTTAATTACTGATCAGTTTTACATGGTCTATATACTTCCTTTTTGTGTATCAGGAGTAATTACGGCCTTTACATCCTGATACGAACTATTCCAGATTGTTACAAAAATGCCTAGTTGCTGCAGTGTCAACAATCCAACCGAATTTGTCGGTCAATTCAATATTACAATTTTCAATGTTAGACTGGATTTCACTTAACTTTGCATGGTTTTGTTTACAATTTGCCTTAAGATGACCATAAGCCTTGCATACATGGCAAGGGCCTATCCGTTTATTTAAATTTACACTTTTAGAAACTACATTTTTAAATTTAGATACATTTTTAGATTTATTTACATTGAAAGCAAAAGCCTTACTTCCATTTTGTTGCTTGTCGTGTAACTGCTGGGCAATCCTGTCTTCTTCCGCAAGCAACTCTGATTCAATGTGCTTTAGCATAAATTGGTCATCTGACAGTCTATACAATGTCTATACTATGCTTCTAAATTTGTCACCAAGATGTCGTACTGTCTGGAATGCAACCTGGACCTCTGCCATTGGGTGTCCAGCATCTTTTAATTTTGACACTAACTTTTTAATTCTAGATATAAAAAGTCCCACGGGTTCACCCGTCACTGGCTTTTCATTAAAGAAATCGTCAAACAGTCTCCTCAGTCCAGCCCTGGACTTTGGATCGAACCGTTCTTTTAATACCTTCCATACCATCAACGGTTCGTCAACTTCAGAAATTAAATCCCGGTATTCAGCTTTCAAGCTATAATAGAGTGTTGACAATGTTTTTCTTTTCTCCTTTGATAATCTAATTTTTTTTTCCTGGTCGTGTCCTCACCCGGTTTCTCCTCTGTTCCTGTGATGAAGCTATATAATCCTGCACTCATCAGTGCAAATTTTAAGTCTGTACTCCATGTTGAGTAATTATCTCGACCAAGTCTTTCCATGCCTGGAGTGGTCGCCATACTTAGCTTGACGTGGCTACAGTCCCCCGTCTCGGAGCTCATTCGGACTTTAACGACATTCTAGATAAGCAGAGTTTCGGAACTACTTGGGCTGCTAGGCTGCTAGGCTGCTGAAGTGCTAGGGTCGCTGGGATGCTAGGGCCCATAACCCACTTACTGTCATGCACAAATATTTAAAAAATTTAAAAGCAGATAAAATTCAATATTGCACTTTGCCATGAAGACTTTTGCAGAAGTAGCGGTGGATATTATCTAGACACGTCAGTGAAGAGTCAATACGTGAAAAATAATTAAATTTATTTTCACAAAATCAAAATAATAAAACAAATACAACACATATCATTTACTTTGATACTGTGTTTGAATAGGTCAAATCAACAAAGTCTTGAGACAGAAAAATTAGGCCTAACCAAACTGGCCACATATTTTGCCAATTTACCGGCAAATGTACACAACATCATTCTAGAAAATAGATAATGTTTGAACAGTATCATCACTATCTCAAACAACAGACCACGTAATACAGGTCAACTGAACACAGTCATCAGAACCAGAACCACAAAACAAGACAAGACAACTTCTACTGCCACATCCACCAGCTTCAATAGTGCTGTGTGATTGAAGAAGTTAATGTTTTTTGAAGTTGTAGTTAATGTTTTTTGAAGTAGAAGTTAAATTTAGTAGGGTAAAGTAGGGTATTATTTTTTTTTTTTCATGAATAGATATAGAAATAGGAAGCAGGAATTTCATAGGACCTAGACTAAGACCTTCTCATAAGGACCTGCTTGGGTCTTTCAGTCTTCCACCCTCAACTGGACATAAATAACAAGCCTTGGTGGCAGATGGTTTGGAAACAAAGGCACAGGGTAGTTTATGTGAATACTCTTGGTGAAAGGGAATTGAAACCTGGAAGGGGATGTGCTGATAAGATAAGAGTTCATAGAATGTGGTACCTGGCCCAGAAACTGGATTGAAGCTTTTTCAGGTGGGAAAGAGGGGGGGGGGGGGGTGAACTTTTAGGATGTGTGGCACAAGTATGAATTGGTGTCCACTGTTTCACTGAACATTTAGAGGGTGGGGGACATTTCTTATATCCCCCTGAGCATGCACTTATTGACCATTGATTTCTATAATTTTATGTTGCTCTTTCAGTTGATGGAAGTGGGATAAAGTTCTTAGAAGCAATTGGTGCACCCACATATTGAGAGAACCTGCAAAACATCAAAGTTGCCTTCTTTCTTCCAAATCCATTGAGTTAATGGACAATCAGCAATATTTTTATTTGAGACAGCAAATAATACTGATGGTGAAGTGTTTCATGTTTTTGGCTCGGGGACATGTAACTTCAGAACAAATGAAAAAATCTGATGTGGGCAGCACATGACTTTCCCTGCAGACTTATATTAGCGTTCTCTTTATTTTAACTAAATTTATTTCACTTTTATTGAATTTTCGTTCTCATTCGGTAACCGGGCTTATTTTCAAAGGTGGCGTAGGGAAAGTACGAAAAACTAAAATATCTCGAGAACGGCTAGTCCTAGTGTAATGGGGTTGGTCTTATTATTTTCGTCGTTAAACATTACGTATTAAACGGGCATTTAATGGATATATCTGAGTATACCTAGTTCTTTAGTTTAGATTTTGTAGATTTTTGCGGGCCGTTTTGCAAAAAAAGGCAGGTTATTTTTTTCCGAATCGTACCAAAATCTAATCAGCACCAGAGTGAACTATACGTGACTCATCTACCGAATTTTGTGAAATTCGGTCTATTAGTTTTTCAGCTAGAGTGGATACAAGCTTTTGCGGGCCATTTCGCAAAAAAAGGCGGGTTCTTTTATTCCGAATCGTACCCAAAACTAATCAGCACCAGCCCCGCCCACAAGTGACTTACCTACCAAATTTTGTGAAATTCAGTCCATTAGTTTTTTAGTTACAGTGGATACAAAATCTGCACAGACAGACAGACAGACACACAGACACACAGACAGACAGACACACGCACAGACGTCACGCTAAAAATGGTTTTTTCGTATTCTAGAGGTCTCGAAACGTGTAGATCCGTCGAAAACTCGAGTTGTGATTTTCGGCATGATTCCAATACTTTCCCTATACATTACCATGTATTGCAGGGAAAGTAAAAATTAATTTCTCTTCAAAGAACTTTTCCTTTAAAACTTTCATCTGCTTATAGAACATCTTCTAATGTCTCCCTTCTTTCTATTTTAAGCATCCCTCCAATACATCTAGTGCTCAATACCTTATAGAAAAAAATTATGTTTCAAAAATTAAGTCTTGTAACCATACTGTTACCTTTTCAAAATGTAATAATGATAATCCTATTTATAAAATTTATACTGATAGCTAAAAGATTGAAGGTAATGTTGGCTTTGCATTCTGTATTTTTAAACATAAATTAAATGAAATTTTTTGTTATAAACTCGATGCAAGAAATACAATTTTTAAATCCAAAATTACTGCAATAAACTATATTATTGATTGGGCACCTAAACACAATGTTTATGCTAATATTTATACGAGCAGTTTATCTCTATTTTGACACTCAATTCTATCTCCAATAAATTTAATCATAACAAACACAGAAACAAAAAGAAAATATTTTAAATTCTAAAAACCTTATTCATTTATCTTGGGTGTAATTGCATGTGGGTAATATCAGGAATGAAACAGCTGATCATTTTGCCTAAATAGCTGCAGGGGTCCATCCAGTGGAAATCTGTTGCCATTTTGTGGCCCCTTCACAAAATTCAAATCATTAAAAATGGCCCCTTCACAAAATTCAAATCACTAAAAACGGCCCTTTCACAAAATTCAAATCGATAAAAACAGTCCCTTCACAAAATTCCGATAGATGAAAACTATCCTTCTGCAAAAATCCTGAAGGCACGATTCTTTGCAATATGGTCTTAGTTTAAAATCGTAAGCAATCGTAAAGTTACGAAGAAACGGAAAGACGATGAACAGTAAATGATAAACAAAATCATGATAAAAAAAAAATGTGGTAGTAGTTCTCTGAACTACAACCTACTGAGGTAATTTTTTGTGTGTCGCCAAGCAGTGGTAATGGTAGAACTGATACTAACTAGGGCAGAACTATGGATATTTCGTGCAAATATTTATTTCTTGAAATTTATATTGCTATTTTTAAAGAATTTGGTAAAAATTTTTGAAGCTACGATAATTTCATCACCTACCCTGGATTTCAGTAAAACACGGCGAAAATGCTAATTTCGTGCAAGCAGTTAGACAAAAACTGCAATTTCGATTCATGATAGTATGGCCCACCAAAATATTTCATTAAAAACTGTCGCCGAATTAGCGATTTTTTTTTTTTGCATGTTTTTTACTTTCTATTGAATATTTCGGCAAAATATTTCTTATTTTTAGTTTACTATGACTCAGGGGTCCCATTTCAGCACGAACCCGCAAGATTCTCACGAAATCCTTAAAAAATCTCGCATAAAAATTTAGGCTGCGTGAGAATGTCTCTCTCTCTCCAGTTCCGGCCTAAAATTATTTTTTCCTTCAAATTGGATACCAAGAAATCCGATGCCCGATGACTAGAGATGCAGATTCGCGGTGACCAGGTCGTCATTGGCGACTAAAATTATTACAGTAAGTCGCCATTTCTGGCGACCGAAATTTCTCCAGAATCCTTTCAGTCCCGCAGTCGGTAGATCGGGCTGATTGCTTTGCAACCGCAAATCGCGGTCAGTCGCCTCGTTGTTGCGAATTGCGGGCCAATTGCCGCACGGTCGCAGACCGCGATTCCGTAGTTACGTGTGAATCGCAGTCAATCGCGATTTGGGCACACTAAAAGTACTATGTGTTTCTAATTAGCGAGATATTTTATAGAAAACTATAAATGTCTCCCCCACTTGCGAGGGTCGCAAATTCAATCAAATAAAATTTTGCTTTTTTTTTTTATAGGATTCTTTCACAGATTTGAATTATGTTCTTTCCGAGTACTTCCCGCATTTTTCGTGTTTTCCGCGGACGAAAATTCTTTCCCCCGTATACAGTATGTCTACAGGTTACAAAAATCCCGAAAATGTCGTGAAATTGGCCATATATGTTGGAAACTTGGTTTTGTTTACATCGCAATTCTCGTTTCGCGGGAGCGTGACGTCATTATTCTAAATGATTTTTCCGTTCTCGTGAATGAATCGCGATGTGGACAAAACTGGGCTTATCATGCAAATCACCTTCTCGCCGCTCACGCATCCTGTTCTGCATATCCAGAGGGCGTTGCCGGCAACGGTTGTGTTCCAGAACGCACCCATCGTCGGATATAAATGCTGGACACATTTTTGATTTAAGCAGATCGACTTACAATACGGTACAGATCGAGGACGGATTGATCGATGTTAAGACGGATCTACATAGAGTCTTGTTCGATGTAGTCGAATGTTATGATAATGTTTATCGGTTGACGTGGATGTTTAATCTAAGTTATAGTGGATCTTAAAGATTTTGTGGTTCTCAGTTAAGGAGACCATGTTGTTCCGTGTTGTGGACTTTATGCAGCGTTAATCCGTGAAGTTTAAAGTTTTTGCCGTAGCGTGTGACCAGCTATAGGTGGCATCGGGAAATGCACGTAGTTACGCAAGTTTGAAAAGTTTTATTCTACTTACTCGTGTAAAGATTGCTTAAACCAGAAATGTGTCTAAGCGTGGAACTTTTTCTGAAACCTTACGAATGAGCTTGAGAGCTCATGTTTTTGTATATAGTATGCTTTGTTTTGTTTTACATTGCCATGAATATTTTGTAAGCAAATGCAATGGATTCGCTTCTTAATAAAAGTGATTTGAACCAAATTGGAACTGTTCTTTTCAATACCTCTACAGTTAGTTGTATTTCTACAACTACCATTTGGCGTTATCACTGCAACCCTGCTTAAATTCCAGCAAAGTTGTTCAACTGCAATTCGTACCTCATACTAATTTTTATAACCAGAGGGTTTATCCTGTGCATCCTGACAGGTTATATGCATGAGCGTATCGTCGTATTTCTATATCACCAACGATATATGTCCCAAATATGTCGCAAAATTTGAACAAAGCCATGAATTTTTTATCAGAGACATTCCTTTCTTACATTTGAAAATCTGTTTCTCCGCGATTGCGAAAACCGCGCTCGCATACAGCGATTCCCACAGTTTCTGAGGAGAAATGACCAATGAATATCTTTTTGCCATTTTTACAATATATTTGGATCGACTGCATTTATTTATAATTATTTCGTTTAATATACAAAGAATAAAAACCAAACCATTTTTCTACCGTATTATTAATAAAATGAAGGGATGTTTTGCAGCAGCATCAAGAAAATCTCGGCATACCTCGTGTAATTTGAAAAATATTTCCCACTTTTCCAATCTGTTTGCATCGACTACACTGTTTGTAATTGTTTCGCGTTTTATACAGAAAAATTATTTTACAAACGTATTATTTATGAAATAAAGGGCTATTTTGAAAACAAAAAGAAGAAAGTCGACACTTTTCAAACAAAATGGCTAAAATCACATGACTGGCTTGAGATTCAACAAAAGGACGATGCAACCCTTATGTTCTGCAAGTTTAGTAAAAAATACAAAAAAAAAAAAAAGAAAGAACACAATTTCAAACGGCAAGTCAAAATTATTACCTAATTCTATTTCTCTAGTGAAACAGTTTGCTTCGATATTCGCCTTCGGCGATCAAAAATCGTTAAAGTTTTAATTGCTATTGCTGCATGAAAATTGATCATAAAATGATTTTAAAAATCAAAATATAAAGTAAATACAGTCGACCCTCGACTTTTGCAATTTACAGACAAAAAAATCGTAAATTCGCATGAGTCATTTTACTTAAAATAACCCATGTAGACCCATTTTACTTAAAATAACCCATGTTTTTATATCAGCAAATAAAATCATAACGTAAGCATGGAGGAAGTCAAGAATTTGAGTATTTTTGCTAACAACTGTGTGTGTGTGTGGGGGGGGGGGGGAGGTATAAAATTACCAAAAATGTGTTTACTTAATACTTAAACGACTCCTAATTAATTTTTAAAAAAAATGTTAGTAAGAATGTTAAAAGAATGTTAGTTTTAAGAATTAAAAAATTTAAATGTCAAAGAAAATGAGTTATAGTTAATGCTTCTTTTTTATTACTTTCTAAATTAGCATGGTAAAAAAGAAAAATGAAATTTTAAGTTTCTCTCCTTATGACAGAAAATCTCTCCCAAAATTTTCTGGAAGGAGAGAAATTCTCCCCCTCTTTTCCTGACTTAGTGGGAACCCTGCTATGACTTAACACTTAAATAATGTAATTTACAGAATTTTGATAGTTTAGAAAGGACATACAAGCCTCCTAACGGCAGATTGCCTTTACTTCACTCACCATTGGGTGAGGCATCATCATCATCATAGTTTTAGTTCTAGTTAGTTAGTTCAGTTAGTTTTAGTTTCAAATTAACAATCAGATTTTTGTATAAAGTTGGCGGCATGCCAAATATTATGAAGAGTAGATCTCCTCCAACAGGGAGCTTCTCAAAAAATTCAAATTACTATGTAAAAAAAAATCCGTTCTGCTAATAGCAGTGGTTGTGAGAGAATCACACGCTTTTTCCATAAAGCAAGTACCAAGCAGATTAGCGAAAGTGGTGCTTCCACAATTGCAGCCAAACTTTCCACAAATCGGAATACTGATAAAGTAATAGAGTGCATCTGAAGCGAAAAATTTTGTTGAGGAAAGGGAAGCCAAAAATTATGTAAAAAGGAATGCTAAAAACGGTACAACTGAATTATCTAATGAAGATAAGGTTGAATTTTCTATAGGAGAAAATGCAGTGAATTTGAAAAAGAATGCTGAAAATGAAAACGATGTAAAACAGAATATTGAAAATGAAAACTATGGAAAAAAGAATATTGACATCAGACTTGAATTTTCTGATGATGAGATTGAATTAAGTTCTTCTAAAGAAAATATATAGAGGATACATTGTTAACTACAGAAAACAGTAAAAAAAAGTAAAAGCTTATTTCATAAAAACTTATCTAATTATGAAAGACAGTATAACTGGCTTTACTACAGTCCAGCAGCTTCAGGCTTTTTATGTAAAATATGTTCCGTTGGGTACAGTGGCATTGATAAGCCTTGGACAAGTGTTAGTGTGAGTTTTAAGGGAGGTCCAACCTACCAGAACTATAAATAAGCATGAAAATAGTAATAGACATAAACAATCTATTGCCTTTGCAAAGGATGCCGACAAGCAAGAAATTGTTAAAAAAATTACTGAAGGCATAGAGGTTGCGAAACAATAAAAAATAAATTTCAACAGAAGATTATTAAGCAAATATGTTAAAATCTTGTACTTCACGGTTAAAAAACAGTCAGCAGTATCTGAAAACTTGAGTCAATTGTGAGATTTTTAGATGAAAATTTAGAGGATAAAGAAATTGAACAGCATTTAAATACATGTGGGGAAAATGCAACTTATTTATCGAGCATATCTGTTGACAACATCTTGCATTCCATTTCTACTTACACTGAACAAAAAACATTAACTGAATTATCATGCTCAGAATTTTATGCAATTTTGGCTGACGAGTCAACTGATGAATCTCAACATGAACAGCTGGGTATAATAGTACGTTACCAAATGTAAGGTGATGAGAGTGTTAAAAAAAAGTACCTTGGACTTGTACACTTAACGACTACCAATGCTGAAAAAATCACGAGTGCTATTGAGAAAATAACTGTAGCAAAAAATGTTAAGCTGTCCAATTGTTTATTTATAGCTTTAGATGGAGCCAATGTAATGAGCGGAGAGCTTTCAGGTGTTAAACGTCAAATGAAACATCATTCACCTCATTGTATCTACGTAAATTGTAGAAACCACAGATACTTTGGTGTTCATTCACTTATTAAAGAAATATGACACTCTTCAATCAGTTGACCCACTTTTAGTTTCTTTGTGAAAAATGTTCCATTATAACCCAAAGAAAGACGAAATTTTTAAAGAAATCTAAAGAAATGTATACAATTTAAACATGCTGAAAATGATTAAAGTGTCCGCCACTCGCTGGCTTTCACATGAACGGGCTTGTGAATAAATCTCCTCCCGATATGAACAACTAGTTGAAATGTTAGATTCTTTATTTGTTGAAACAAGGAAACCTGAACTTAGAGGTTTACGCGAACAACTTTTAAGTCCTGAAATTATTTTGCAAATACTATCTCTAGCTGATTTTTTAGATAAAGTTGATAAATTAAATTTATGGTTACAGTCTCCAAATATTTCATTTACTTTAATTGGTACACAAATTAATCGTCTTATTGAAGAACTAGAAGAGTACTGCTGTAATTTACAAAATGGGGAAATTTTTCAAAGAAGTGAGGAATTAATATTAACTACAGAATGCACATCATTAAGTACAAAAACAAGGGAAAATAAACAATATGAAGGAAACCATCTAGATTTTATCACGGAGTTTGAAGAAAATTTTGTTACAGTTTTTAAAAGACTTTAAAATTGAATTAAATGCAGCATTTGAAGTGTCTTCAGGAAGAGAAGTTTTAAATGGTTTTGATATTTTCAATAACCCAAATTTGGAGTTATTGCTACCCTTAAATAATTATAATCCAGATGATCATGATTCTTCTGCTTGCTTATCACTTCTATTATCGTATTATGGGGAAGAAAAAAAATGGCACATTCCAAAGTGCAACAAGACATTCTTCACCATTTATTGACAAACTTTCTACTGAAAATATGAAGGAAAGTTTTGAGAGGGAACTATTGTATGTACAAATGATGTATGAAATAGAAAAAACACAAAAGGCAAGAGATTTCCTGCAACAAGGAAAGAAAGAAAATGCGAACAAAGCAATGGGAAAAAAAGTCACACCAACTAAACTTTTGCAGCTTCTTGAAAGAGACCCTAAAAACGGGATAATATATCCAAATTTTATAAAATTGCTTTCTCTGTGTGTAATGATCCCAGCATCAACTGCTTCTGTCGAAAGACTCTTTTCTCGAATGAATCTGGTTTGTACAGAGCTCAGATCACGACTTAATCAAGAAAAATTTGATAGGCAGTTACACGTTATCATCAATGGACCGCCCCATATGTCAAATGAAGAGTGCGAAACTATTATTGACATTTTTAAATCAACTGCTACCCGTCGTTTGGTACTTCTGGTTTACAGCTTGAGTATTCAAGCATTTTTTCAGCAATTTCCATTATTCAAGTAGATTAGCCTGAAACAATTTTAAGCACAAAAAGTGTCTTATTTTAGTAAGTAGGTTACTGAAGTTGTACATACATATATAACTAATATAAGGTAAAAAATTGTTATATATATATGTGTTTTTCAAGACAGGATCTAGTGCTCCCCTACCCACGCATACACAGTCTCTGCTTTCACCCATAAACTTTGCTATTTCTATAGTATTTCTTCAGTTATAGCGCCAGTCAATTTTAACATTGGCAGTCATTGGGCCACAATTTGGTACTTTTCCACAAAAGTAATTTACAATAAAAAAATTTCAATGGGACCCTGAGAAAATGGGAAAATGGGACCCTGGTTAAAAAACCTGGATAGACCCCCTGAGCTGCATCTTCTGGAATTCTAATTAAAATCCCTTTTCCATATTCCTGCCTTACTAAATTTTGTAAAGTTTATTACTTCAAAACTGGTAATTTTCTTTAAATGATTATAGTTCTCCACGAACTAACAATCTGTCTAGAATTAAAGAATTCCTACCTTTTGTTGACCTCAAACTACAAATTTATAACAAATTTTTAAATTTTTCCTGACTGGACATGGCTCTTTCCTAGATTATCTATCTACATTATTTTAATATTAAATGCACCTCAAATTGCATTTGCAATAATTATGGGGATGTTGATCATTATGTTTTCTCTTTTCCTCGCACCAAAAAATTTCATTTAACAAAACCTTCTAAAAATCAACATACAGTGATCTCTCACTTATGCGTGGGTGCAGGGGACAGCGAGAAGAATGTGCATAAGTGAGAGACGCGCATAAGCGAAAAACCACAAAAGGGAGCTTAAAATTGAAACATCAATACATTGTACTACATTATATTGTTAATTAATACTATGTATACACTACTGAAAAATGTAAATAAAATTAGTTTCAAAATGCAATGAATTTATTTTTTAATGAATTACCATTTTTTAAGAACACAAATAAAATGGAAATGCTTATATACTCACATTTCGTTTTACTCCTATTACTGCTTTCTCACAAAATAATTTACAATCGAGGATTGTTTTTTTTTTCGTGAATTTTCAAAAAGAGTCTTTTCAAGTTCATCAAGATGTTGTTGTTGAAACCCAGACCGTCCGACCTACCAGATAGGTGTAAGGTAACTGTTTAGACGGTCGGGAAGTGCCACCCAATTTAGACCGGAACCCAGTGGGGGAGGCATCCACAGGGACAGTACCCTCCTTCCCCTACCACCAACCTCTCGGAAGGACTTTCGGACCCACATGTTTAACGTGATCGTACTCCGCATGAACACGGCGGCAGTTTTGGCAGTGGCTGGAATCGAACCCGGGCCTACCGAATGCAACTCCAGCGCGCTAACCAATGGGCTACCGCGCCCTAAGTTCATCAAGAATGGGCTACCGCGCCCTAAGTTCATCAAGTTCATCAAGATGTGAAAAAGTTCCTTCACTTCCGGAATTGAACTGAAAATAGTCATGCAGAGTTTCTAATGCTTCTAACGCTACTGTGTGAGTTGAAGGAACTTTTGCCGCATCTTCTTCATCATCGTTGTCCACCTCTTTATCTTTGTCACCACCATTTATTTCAGCTGCAATGTCTCCAATTTCCCACAAATGAGCTGTGATTAAATTTTCATCTACATCAACGAATTCGTTGAAAGTACACGTAGGGAGTTCACCAGATACAGTATGCCAATCTTCTTCATTTATGTCATTTTCACAATTTTCACTTTCATTTTCTGGCTTCTCACATTCATTTTCTGCTGGAAACGAAAATCCTGCTTTCTTAAAGAAGATTTTAATACACTTGTCAGTGATGTTTCTCCATGATGAGCACAACATATGAAAATTCCATCAAGGACGGTAACTTGCTTCAATTCGTCTTTCGCTGCACGTTTTATTTCTAAAGCAGCCAGAAGTCGACAGATTAAAGTTGTTCTGTAGTGCACTTTCACACAACGAATGAGGAGTCCTTCCGAGAGGTTGGTGGTAGGGGAAGGAGGGTACGGTCCCTGTGGATGCCTCCCCCACTGGGTTCCGGTCTGTATTGGGTGGCACTTCCCGACCGTCCAAACGGTTACCTTACACCTTTCTGGTAGGTCGGACGGTCTGGGTTTCAACAACAACACAACGAATGACACTCAGATTCAAAGGTTGAATGTTGCTTGTGCAATTCGCAGGAAAAAACACAACTTTCGTGTTGTTGAAAATTGGAAGACCTTGTGGGTGAGCAGGACACTGATCCATGAATAAAAGAACTTTTCGTTTTTCCTTTTCCATTTTCCTGTCGAATTTATGAAGGTAATCCAAGAAAATGTGCGATGTCATCCACGCCATTTTGTTGCTAGTGTAGTCGCAAGGAAGCTTCTTCACATTCTTAAAACAGCAAGGTTTGTTTAATTTGCCAATGACCAATGGCGGGAATTTTTCCAAACCATTGGCGTTGCAACACAGCAAGACAGTTAGTCTTTCTTTACTTTTTTACTCACCACAGCATGGTTCTCCCTTGGATGTTAAAGGTTCTGTCGGGCATCATTTTATAAAAAAAGCACAGTTTCGTCACAATTGTAGATGTTTTTCAGTTCGTATCTATTTACTAAAGTAGCCAAGTCTTCTTTCCATTGTTCTACAGTTCCTTCATTGACACTCACACTTTCCCCAGAAAGAACACGAGTTGCCAAGCCATGCCTATTTTTGAATTTTTCAATCCATCCATGTGATGCAGAAAAGTTTTCCATTTCAAAACTCTTTGACAACTATACGGCCTTCACCCTTAGAAGCACAACGTTAACAGGAATGTTCGAAGCACGAGCTTCTTTAACCCTTTCGCGATGGTTGGCACGCCCGCATGTCGGCTGCAAACTTGCATTCAATGGCAGACGGAGCGCATTCGTGACAGAGAAAACTTTACCCTAAACAGCGAGAGGCACGTATGCGTGTTTTCACAAGGAACATTTTAATTTGTCTACTAGATGGCGTTAAATGTCCATGGAAGCAACTTCAATGAATTTTGCAGATAGTTGACCTTGGCATAAGGAAGATCCAATGAATTATTTCTCCATTTGGAGTGGTGAAACATGGCTTTGTTTTGTAATATAAACAAATAGAGCACTTCTCGCAGCATCAACAATTTTATAATTGAGTTTCGGGTCTTGTTATGATTTGAGCTTTATGATTTCGTTGGTGAATCATAGGAATATAAGAGAGTATTTTTTTTTGTTTGGGTTTTAGAAGCAGTGAAATTATTCGTTTATTTCGGATAAAAGAATGGGAGCAACTAACGAGTATTTTGTATTCAGATTTGTATGAAAAATATACATCAAATAGAAAATAAATATTTCTTTTATTCCTGAAAAAAGTAAATTTCTGTGTTGAATAGGTGATTTTTAGTAAATTTTTTTCGAGAGTTAGGCTTTGCGCAAAAAAATTGCCGTCCCGATGGAACAGTTCAGAAGCGAAGTGCTCCATCCTTTGGGTCGCAGCAGTTCCGGAATGACGCCATCGTGAAAGGGTTAATAAACCATAGCACGAAAACTTTCTCAAATTCTTCGTACTTTCCACCTTGAATTCTACTTCTTTTCTTCAACTGAATTCCACATTCTCGATGAGCTACTATTATTGCTTCCCGATTTTTTAAAATCCCTCTCAATATTGATTCTGGGACATTAAAATCCTCCGCTAAAGCTTTTTTCGAGGTGCAAGAATTTCCTTAGAATTTTTTAATAACATCCATTTTAAACAAAAGAGACAATTTCATTCTTTTCGCCATTTTAAAACGTAACCATCTAACCAAAACTCCAAGATTGTTCTTTCGTTAGCGATCAATGCCACGTGGTATGTAAAGTACTAACCTCTCTAATTGGCTGCGACTTTTACTGACGTCAATCACAAGAACCCCCCCCCCCCCCCCCCCCCCCCCCCTGTGTATAAGGTAGAGGAATGTGTTCCTGCAATCTGAACAATAGGGGAAGGGAGAGGGGATGCATGCTTAGAAGCAGAAAAAAAAAGGGTAAAATTCTTGGGATAAGCAACACCTGACTACTTGAGGAACCTACTTTTTGAACTGAGAAAAAAAAATTTTGCGACGCGCATAAGTGAAAGGTGCTTTTTTAGTACGGCGCATAAATGAATAAGAGTTATCATTGTTTTCCTATATCCCTGGCCGAGACCGTGAAAAAAAACGTGCATAAGTGAAAAACGCGCATAAAAGAGTGTGTGTATAAGTGAGGGATCACTGTATTTGATTTTCTAATATTTGTAAAAACGAAAATTCCATTAACAAAATTAAAAATTGCATTTTAATTGCTAAGAGTATTTCTAATAGTATCATTTAAACTGATAGTTTATGAATTGATTATGCTTTTAATATTTGATCAATTTTACTTAGAGCTAATATCTACAATGTTCTTTTAGAATATGTATCTTTATGGTTTTATTTATTTTCTATTTTGAA